>CM038678.1:499964736-500564736 GCA_021605205.1 Aegilops longissima | reverse complement strand
TTGCCGCGCACTTGAGATGGTCGGACGAGCTGAAGATGATGGTGCACTTGGACCACCAGAGCGGGCGTGTGGCCTCGGGCCTGGGGAGGGCTGCGTTCACCTCACGGGCGAACTGCTTAAAGATTCGCTGAGAGGCTGGGGCCTGGGCGCCACCCAAGATGCAGGCGATGGCACGCGGCTCCTGGAAGCCCCTAGCCCCCTTTTCCTGGTGATGATCGTCATTCCTCCTTGGTGGTGGTGGAAGTGGAGGAAGGCCGGCCTTGCCCTGAGGACGGTCCTCATGAGGCTGGTCCCTCCAGGCGCCCTCACGAGGCTGGCCCTGCCAGCGGTCCTCACGAGGCTGGTCGCGCCACTCCTGGCAGGGATCGCGGTCGTCCCAGCGTCCTCCACTTCGTCCTCCTCCATGGCCGTAGCCTCAATCATTACGCTTGGGGCGTTGACAGAAGCGCCCGTCGTGGATGGCCCTGAGCTCTTGACAGTCATTGGTGTTGTGGCTGTGCACGTTGTGAAAGGCGCAGAACGGATGGCTGCCCTTGGATGACTCTGGGTGGTCGTAGCCGTGATTCATCTCGGGTTCAGCCGCGAGCACGGCGCCCCCCTTGCGCTTCACGTCCTTGGTCTTGGCCTTCTTGTCTTCTGGGTCGCCAGCTGGAAGCTCGAGGAGGGAGAGGCGTCCATCCTCAGCTCTCACGCACTTGGTCGCCATGGTGAACATCTCCAGAGCCGTGCACAGGTCCTCGTGTATGGCGAGCTCCTCCTTCATCTGGACATCACGGACGCCATCAAAGAATGCTGAGATGATGGCCTCGTTCGTCACCTTGGGGATCATGAGGCGAACACTGTTGAAGCGATGGATGTACTTCTGCACGGTTTCCCCTGGCTGCTGCTTGATGCACCGCAGGTCACTCGCGGCAGGCGGGCGGTCGCGAGTGCCCTGGAAGTTGGCGATGAAATGCTCGCGCATCTCGCCCCAGGAGGAGATCGATCTCGCGGGCAGGTTCAGGAGCCACGAGCGCGCGCCGTCTTTTAGAGCCATGGGAAACTAGTTTGCCATGACTTTTCATCGCTGTTGGCTGCCTCGATGCTCAGCTTATAGAGCTGCAGGAACTCAGCAGGGTCGGGGGTGCTGTCGTAGCGCGGAGGCAGGTCAGGCTTGAACTTCCCCGACTAGACGAAGCTGTGCACCTCGGGAGTGAAGGCTCGGCAGCCCACAGTGGTCACTGGAGCTCATCGCGGAGGCGGAGCCTGGTCTTGGTACCCACGCGCCACCACCACAGGCGGCGCGCGGTCTTGACGTGGCGGTGCTGCGAGTGCAGGAGCATCTTCTTGCGGCCGCTGGACCTCCTGGTAGCTTTCTTCTTCACGCGCGGGCACCCTGCGCCGTGGGTCACGCCAGGGGGCCGCGCGTCTCGGCCCGAGGACAAAGTCTTGACGGGGAGGTGGCGGAGGCGCTCCATGGGCCACGTCACCCGCAGCAGGAGGCGTGCGAGGTAGCGAGTGGGACGATGCAGGAGAGCTGCCGGCCGCGCTGACTAGCTCGGCGATGCGGTCCATCCAGTCTTCGTAGAGGTCGTCGACGGGGCGGTAACGCAGGAGCTCGCGCACCATGAGCAGCGCAGCCTGCGCGTCCGCAGGACCATGACGAGCGTGGGACGACGAGCCGGCCGGAGTAAGCGACGGGGTGGCGGTGCGACCGTCCCGCCGCACAGAGGGGTGCAGCAACGAATATTGATGTTCGTGCCCTGCCGGGCCAGTGGCGGCGGGTGATGGAGAATGACGGGGAGGTCCGCCGACAGGCGCCGTCTGGGCAACGCGAGCGACAAGGGCAGCTCGATGCTCAGCACAGGCTCGACCAGCATCGTCCATGGACGCAGTGGAGCGGTGATGTGTCGGCCGATGGAAGAGATGCTATCGAATTCTGTGTTCCGGCAAACCCTTGAGGTTCGAACTCTGGGGTGCGCACGAAGATCTCTCTCCCCCTAGCTCACTCTCGCACGATCTCAAGGCCTAGCTCGCCGAACCCAAAGAACCTGTGACACAAGAGTTTATACTGGTTCGGGCCACCGTTGTGGTGTAATACCCTACTCCAGTGTGGTGTGGTGGATTGCCTTGCAGGCTGAGGATGAACACATACAAGGGATGAACAGCCTCCTGAGGAGAGGTGTTCTTGAGCTCAGTGAGCTTGTGTGTGTGTGAGGATGGAATGGATCCGATTCCATATGAGTTGCCTCCCACGGTGGTGGCTAATCCTATTTATAGAGGCCCTAGTCCTCTTCCCAAATTTAGGCGGGAAGGGATCCCACAACGGCCAATTTTGAAGGGAGACAACTAGTACAAGTTATCCTGACTAAAGGTGGTCTTCGCCTGCCAAAAGGCTCTGGTGGTGATGTAGCTATGGGCTCCGCGATGACCTCCGTCCTGCCGTCCTGCTAGTCCTGGTGTTGTTGCACCGATATGGAAACTTTGCCTGATGCCTTGGGACTCCTCGCCTGCGCCTGCCTCTTTAGCACCAAAGAGGAAACTGGTGCTCTACGCCTGCTGGCGCCCGCCTGGCCTCGGTCGTCATGGCTCACATCATGTGAACCTCGCGAGGTGCCCATCCGTCTTGATCTCTCTGCTCCTCGCAAGCCAACCTAGAGAGGCTGCCCCCGAGGAGGTCTTGTGTCGTCCGCCTCGCGAGGCTTGGCCCCTCATGAGGGTCTTGAGTGGTGGTTGGTGAGGATGGGTCGTACCAGGCCACTGAGAGAGCCATGCTGTGGGCCGCGGGCAGGCAAGTCTGGGGACCCCCATTCCCAGAACGCCGACAGTAGCCCCCGGGCCCAAGGTGCGCTAGTACTTGGCTTTGAGGAGAAGCCAAGGGGGAAGTGCGGAGCGCCGCGGGCCCCAACCGCCTGCGGCCTGGATTGACGCGTGGCGACTGACAGGACGTGGGCGTCTCCGCTTCCCCAAGCTGCCTCGGAAACTGCCCCTGACTGACCAAAGGCTAGCGCGTGCCGCGGTGCCTTCATTGCCTCCCTTCGTCTTCTCCAGATCCCCTTTCTTGCTCCTTGCTCCCAAAGACTCCAGATCCATGCCAACTCCCCCTCGAGCCCCCAATCGATGGCATCCGGCAAGGCAGAGGCCGCTCTTCCACCTGCCTGGTACGAGCCGGCTCTGAAAGCGCCCAGCGTTTCGAAGAAGAACCTCGCCGCCACGCTCCTGGTGATGCCAGAGGGCAGCAACGAGAAGGGAAAGACTGCGCTCCGGGATGGCTCCGCCAAGCCGGAAGCCCCAGGCAGCACCTTCTATCCCTTCTTTGTGAGTAGTGTCGTCGTAGAGCTGGTTCCCCCCTTCTCTGATTTCTTCTACGCCGTCCTTAGCCACTACAAGCTGCATGCCCTTCATCTTCATCCCAACTTTGTCCTCCTCCTGTCGATCTTCGCCTTCTATTATGAGGCGTTCGTGGGGGTGATGCCGTCCGTGGCGCTCCTTCGCCACTTCTTCTACCTCCATGGCGCAACGCGATCTTGAAGGCCGGGAAGAAGGCAGAGGGCTTCAGGAGCAAGTGGGTCCTTATGGACGCCAAGTGCTCCCACCCTCGGTTGGTACTGCCGACGGAGATGCCCACACCTCACGGCGGGTGCTTCCGCGCGAGGCTCACCGACCCCGAGGTGGAGCCGGTGCTAGAGAAGATGACCGCCGACCTGAAGCCTGACGACCCGAAGGCGGTGAAGCTGATGGGGGCCATGATCGTCAAGGAATTCCTGGCGCGGTGCATGGCTCCACTCCAGGCGCGCTCGCGCCCCTTGTGGAAGCTCAGGGACGAGGAGGACGACCTCCGCCTGCGCCGGGATGCCTTGTCGGAGGAGGATCAGGTCGCTGCTCTCCGCCTCTTGGTCGGGGACGACCAGGGGTATCCGCCGGACACCCATGTCCCCTTGTACCGTCGCCCAGACGGGGCGAAGGTTGCTACCGCCTAGCCCACCTTCGATGGGCGCGGGCTCATGCCGGCGGCGCCCTCTGAGGCCCTGGTGGTGACGGCTCCGGTGATGGTATACTCCGATGACTCCAAAGAGGAGGAGGAGCTGAGCTCGGAGGCGACCCGGGAGGGGGCAGGGGAGACCTCCCCCGTGCGCAAGGCCGGTCTCCTTCGCGCCTTGCCTGATGATGACAACGCTGACGACCATCCCGTGAGAGAGGTCATGCCTCCCGCTGGGGTCACCACGAGGTCCAGGGTCACCCCCTCGAAGAAGTCGCCGGTTGTGGTCCCGACAAGGAGCAGATTGGCGCTGGTCTGCCGAAGCGACGCTCCTGCTCTGACGCCACCTCATGCTACTGCTGCTGGCCCAGCTGCCGCTTCTTCATCCACTCCTGGAGCCCGCGTGCCGGCGCCCCAGGTTGCGAGGCCCTTGGGCTCCGCGCTTCTGAAGCGGGCGCGGGACTACACCGCCGTGGACCAGTAAGCACCTTGCCCGGACTTTGTTCTTGCTCCTTCTTCTGTCGCTGCTTCCTAATGTTCTCCTCTTGCATTGTTAGGCCGACACTGTCGACGAAGAAGAAGAGGGAAAGGGCGGCCGTACCCTCGGGGACCCAGCAGCCTGGCATGGCCACACCTCCTCCGACGCAGAAGTGCGACAGCATCCCTCACACCTCTCCGGCCCGGTCATCCTCACAAGGCCCGGAGGAGCGTCCCCTGGAGAGGGCGACCCCCACAGCCATGTCGGCTCTTGAGGAGCCCGTTCTCAGCTTGCTGGCCGAGGTCCCACAGGCTCCGGAGCTTCCGGCTTCTTCTTCTGACGCCATCAGCTTGCAGGTCTTGGCGACGATGCTGCCTCCTTCCTCCGTTGCACTGCCAGCTCGCGATCCTTCTGCTTCGCCCGACGCCCTGGAGCATGCTCTCTCTGCGCTGACCTGGCTGTGGGATGATCTTCAAGGCGCTGACTATCGCCTGGTGGTGGGGTGCCTGGAGCTGATTTCGGTTTGGCTGCACTCCGGCGCGTCCATCAGAGCCGCGTTGGGCTAGGCCGTGGCAGCTTCCGAGGAGGACAAGCGGGTCGTCGACCAAGCCGCGGCCGCCCGTGAGGCAGTGCTGAAGGATGCCGAGGCAGCCAAGGAGCGCTGCCGGTCGGTGGAGGCCGAGCTGGAGACCATGCGCATTGAGCGAGCAGCCGAGGCTCGCGATCGCAAGGCGGAGGAGGAGAAGATGAAGGCCCGGGAGGACGCAATAAATGGTTGTGACGCCGAGCTGGAGCAGTCGGCGGGGGTGCAGGCCGCAGAACGTAGCTGCCTGGAGAAGCTGGAGAAGAAGGTGGAAACGGAGAAGGCCCATTTGGAGGCCAAGGCGAAGGTTCTCGCCGAGGATAGCGCGGCCTTCAACTCTCTTGAGGAGAGGTCCTGTGTAGCAATGCGGGGGGTCTACGAGAAGGGCTTGGAGAAGCCCCTGGCGACCGATGACGAAGGCCCCGCCCAGCTGCTCCCTCATCTTGCCGCGGTGCTCGTGGACGTCGTCGACGAGATCGGCCCCATGGTGGAGGGGGAAGCCCGCGCGCTCTCTTCATCTGCCCTGACACGCGTCTTCAGCCACCTCCATCTTCGTGATCCTGATGCTGACCTTGGCGAGCTGCTTGAGCCCATGGAGGAAGGGCGATGCGCAGCTGCTGCCGAAGCCGTGAAGGGCCAGGTGGAGGCCCTGTTGAAGAACTTCCTCGCCATCGATCCTACGCCCCTGACTTGCGGTGTCGCTGCTCCTACGACCGCGACCAACGACACGGGCGGTGGCTATGTTGCCGATGGAAGGGCACTTCCTGACGGCAGCACCCAGGGCTGAGAAGGAGGCTTGCTGGTGAGCGGTGGCGCTACTTCCCGTTTTATCTTCCTGCGAACTTTCCTGTGATACGCAACATGCCTCGTGGAGGCGTTAAAAATGTGCTTGATGTTTGGGGGACAATATGCTTTGTAATATTTAGTTAAGATTCTGTGATTTTCTTTCCGTTTGCTTGGCGTTCTATGTCGGCGAGGCCCGACCCCGCGCATACCTCGACCGCCGTTGGGTCATCGGATCACCAGGACGAGACCAAGGGGCGAGGGGCTACGTGGCAAGTTAGGCTCCTGAGTCGCGATGCTCAGGAGTCCCTCTTGAAGCGCAAACAGCTTACAGGAAGGAGATGCGAAAGTAGGTCTTAGTGTTCTACGTCGGCAGGGCCCGACCCCGCACATACCTCAACCGCCGTTGGGCCGTCTGGATCACCAGGTCGGGGCCAAGGAGCGAGGGGCTACGTGGCCAGTTAGGCTCCTGAGTCGCGATGCTCAGGAGTCCCCCTTGACGTCCAAACGACCTTCATACCTTTTACTTCGCCGAGGCTTCGCTCGGGAGGGACGCGTGATGACCAGGTCCGAGGGACCAGGCAAGGTGGCATATGCTTGGGCGTGACCCGAGCGCAGCCCCCGTGCCCAGCCCCCTCACGCGACTCTCCTGAGGGGAAGTGTTGCGACGAGACTCGACACTGAGCCCGGAGGCTCCCTGAGGTTGGTACGGCCATGGGGCCACCCTCAGTTGTTTATCACCAGCGCGGAGCGTAGCGCTTCCGCACTTCCATGGGCATAGCTGCTCCTCGACTGTGCCGACTGCCAGCGCGGAGCATGGTGCTTCCACTGGTGCGTGGGTGAGGGCTCCCTCTGAGTGGATGTAACGCCCCGGTTTCGATGCGCCAGGTGTCCTTCAGTTATTCGCCGTCGTTGCCATGTCATGTGCTTGCGTGTTGCACTTTGCCATGTCATCATCTGCATTTTATTATGTCATCATGTGCATCACATTTGCATACGTGTTCGTCTCATGCATCCGAGCATTTTCCCCGTTGTCCGTTTTGCAATCCGGCACTCCTATGTCTCCCGGCGCCCCCCTTTTACCTCTTTTCGTGTGCGGGTGTTAAACGGTCTCGGAATGGACCGAGGTTTGTCAAGCGGCCTTGGTATAGCACCGGTAAACCGCCCGTCAAGTTTCGTCGCATTCGGAGTCCGTTTTATAGCCCAACCGTTAAATGTTTAGCGGTACCGTTGTCGGTACCTTCGTCGGATGTTTCGGTCTTCGAAACTGCCGCCGGGCCTCTCTTTCTTTTCTCTTCTCTCAGCCCAACCCCTCTTCTCAGCCCACCTGCAGCCCACCTAAATTCCCCCTCTGTCTGGAGCCGTCCGATCGTGATCGAAAGGTCCGAAACGGAGCAAAACCCTCCGAACCCTAGCCACTTACCCTATATATACACCCCTTCCTTCCAAAAATGGGCATCCCTAGCCCCTCACCTACCTCCTGCCGCAGCCACCTCCCTCCTCCTCGAAATCCTCGCCTCCCCAGCCGCTCTTTGCCACTTGGCGTCGCCGCCGGCGCGCCCGGACCAATCTGCGCGCGCCACGTCGCCTCCTCGCGCCCGCCAACCACTGCCCCGCCGCCATGTAGCATCGCCACCTCACCCCGCGCCTCCCAGCCTCCGCGGCCCATGGAGCCATAGCCGCCGCCCGCCGCTGGCCAAGCGGGCCGTCGCCGCCAGCGCGCCCGGCTCCTCGCCCGGCTCGCCTCGGTCCTCGATCGCGCGCCGCCACCTCCACGTCGGGACGCCGCCGCCTCGGTTCTACCTCGCGCCGTCCTCTATCGCCGCCGGCGACCTCCCAGGCCGACCCCGTCCCTCTGCTCCTCCGCCTTGCTCCCTCTCTCTCCCGTCGTCTCTCTCTCTCTCACGTTTTCTCTCTCTCTCTCCCCCGCAGGAGCCGCCGCCGCCGGAGTTTCCTCGCCGCCGGAGTTTCCTCGCCGCCGCCCCGTCGCGAGTTGCTGCCGGATCCGGCCGGGACGGGTCCGGAGCGACCGGATCCGGTCGTCCCTAGCGCCCCTCGACCTCCCCGGCGTCTCTGCGCCCTCGCCGGCGTGCGTCATCCCTTGCCGCCTCTGGATCGAGCTCGAGCTCGAGGACGACGCCGTGGGCCCGCTCGTCAGCCTCCCACGCCGGACGTGTCCGGTTGGGCCCGGACATGTCCGCCCGATTTTCTGCCCGAGGTTGACCCCGAGATTTCCACTAAGTCCCCGAAATTGTTGCATATTTTATTGCATTTTCATCGCATCATAACTCTCTGCATATAGCTCCGTTTCGTGCGTGTAATATGTCAAAATGTTCGTCTCATAGAGTAGATCATTTCATCTCATTGCATCATTTTCATTTAAGCTCATCTTGATGCCCGAAATGCTGTTAGAAGAGTGCTATGTGATGTTAGTTTCTATTTCTTAACAGAACATGCACTTTGTCATTTTGCCATGATTGATGTGTGCATCCTATGACCTTGAGTCCTACATGTGTTTTGTAATATGCCATGCCATCTATACAGGGGTATATGCCATGTATTTTTGTGATCCATGTGGTGACTAGCACAAGCATGCAAACTAGGCTTCATGATGTTGCTGATTTCAGCCCTGTTTTGCTGATATTTTTATGCCATGTTAACTTGATGCTACCGAGAGATCCATGCTTATTTTGAGATACTTCAATAAGGATGTTTTGTTATAAATGTCTTGCTCTATCCATCCATGTCCTTGTTTGCAATTATGGAGTGCCATAGCTTGAGTCAATCGAGCTCTACTTTTGCTATAAAATGTTTCCTGGCAGGTTGTTTACATGTTATTCAATTTTGCCAAGGTTGTTGTAGTTGATCCGTGTATGCTATGATGTTGTTCTTGCCATGTATAGCTTCTATGCCATGTCTTATTACTGTTTGTTGCCTTTTCATGCCATGTATTGCTCTGTGGTGAGTGGTTCAAGCTCACCAACATGCCTACTTATCGTTCTTCCTGCCATGTTTGAATCTGTTATATAACTTGCCATGTTCACATGGGTGCAATCATATTTTCTGATCCCTTTTGGCTTATGGTCAGTAAAGGACTTTTGTTCTATGCAATTAGTAGGTTCATGCCATGCCTTTGTTTGCCATGATAAGTTCCTGTAACATGTTGTTTCATAGCTCTAAACATTGCAACTTTGATGTTATTTACGCTAAAGTCTGAAAGCTGTTATTATTTGCAATCTTGCCATGTCATTTTGAGCATGTTCTAGTTGTTTCTGGAGTTAGTTCAGTGTTCATGTTTTGTAATGCTTTACCTGTACATCATGCCCATGCCTTTTGTTATTATGTTGAGGTCCTGTAGCATATTGTTTTGATGCTTGTAATATGCCTAGTTGCTGTTTTGGACAGATTGTTGTCATGTCTTGTATAGGGTGTATGTGTTGAACCGTTGCTCCGTTTGAGTGTGCTCTATATGAAACTTGCTTGATTTTGCATGTAGTTTCATATTATCATGTTGCATCCTTGTTTTGAGGTGTTTGCTTGATGTTGTATGCATTTTGCATCAATGCCATGTTTAACTTGTTTTTCTCATATCTTCTAGGCGTAGCTCGAATTAAATGAACTTTATATGTAACTTGACTAGAATTTCGTGTAGATCATCATGGTGCATCTTAACTTGCTGTTTAACAACTTTAACATAAGGTTTATTCAGATCTGGACCAATTTCGAAATTTGCATATGAGGACTTACCGGAATTGTTATATGTTGTTCCCGGCCTCATTTAAACTTGCTTTGATGTGTTGCTCTTGTTTGCATCATCTCTTGCCATGAGTAGCCTCATCTAGATTTGTCATGCATCATGTTTGTTGTGCATCATGTCTTGTTCATGTGTGGTGTGTTTACTATGTTGTGTGCTTCTTCTTGTTAGTTCCTGTTTCGTTGCGATCGTGAGGATTCGTTCGTCTTCGCTTGGTTCGGCTTCATCCGTTCATCTTCTTCATGGACTCGTTCTTCTTCCTTGCAGGATTTCAGGCAAGATGACCGCTACCCTGAATCTCACTACTATCATTGCTATGCTAGTTTCTTCGTTCTATCGCTATGTTGCGCTACCTATTACCTGTTTATCAAGCCATCCCAAATTGCCATGTCAGCCTCTAACCTTTTGCACCCTTCCTAGCAAACCGTTGTTTGGCTATGTTACCGCTTTGCTCAGCCCCTCTTATAGCGTTGTTAGTTGCAGGTGAAGATGAAGTTTGTTCCTTGTTGGAACATGGAGATGTTGTTCCTTGTTGTAACATGTTTACTTGTGGGGATATCACAATATATCTTATTTAATTAATGCATCTATATACTTGGTAAAGGGTGGAAGGCTCGGCCTTATGCCAGTGTTTTGTTCCACTCTTGCCGCCCTAGTTTCCGTCATATCGGTATTATGTTCCCGGATTTTGCGTCCCTAACGCGGTCGGGTGATTTATGGGACCCCTTGACAGTTCGCTTTGAATAAGACTCCTCCGCAAGGCCCAACATTGGTTTTACCATTTGCCTCACCAGCCCTTTTTCCCTTGGGTTTCGGAGCCCAAGGGTCATCTTTATTAGCCCCCGGACGGTGCTTCTCTAAGTGTTGGCCCGAACCGAGCCGCTTCTTGAGGCCACCTTAGGGCAACTTGAGGATTGGTTTTACTCGTAGCCTGTCTCATCCGGTGTTGCCACGAGAACGAGATATGTGCAGCTCCTATCGGGATTGTCGGCGCATCAGGCGGTCTTGCTGGTCTTGTTTTATTCTTTGTCGAAATGTCTTGTAGCCGGATTCGAGACTGATCGGGTCTTCCGGGAGAAGAATATCCTTCGTTGATCGCGAGAGCTTATCATGGGCTAAGTTGGGACACCCCTGCAGGTATAAACTTTCGAGAGCCGTGCCATGGTTATGTGGCAGATGGGAATTTGTTAATGTCCGGTTGTAGAAAACCGAAGTTGATCTTAATTAAAATACACCAACCGTGTGCGTAACCGTGAGTGTCTCTTTTGGGGTTGATCGAGAGGAGAACACGGTTTTCGGGTTATGTCGGCGTAAGTAGGAGTTCAGGATCACTTCTTGATCATTACTAGTTGACGACCGTTCCTTTGTTTCTCTTCTCGCTCTCATTTGCGTAAGTTAGCCACCATATCATGCTTAGTCGCTGATGCAACCTCACCACTTTACCCTTCCTCTCCCGTTAAGCTTTGCTAGTCTTGATACCCATGGTAATGGGATTGCTGAGTCCTCGTGGCTCACAGATTTACTACACCACCAGATTGCGGTACAGGTTGCGATGCTCATGGCCGAGGCGATGTTTTCTTGTGTTGGAGTTCTTCTTCTTACGCTTCTTCTTGATCGGGGATAGGTTCGGTCGGCAGCCTGGGCTAGCAGGTGGATGTTGTTTGAGTTTACTGTTTATGTTTCATCCGTAGTCGGATGTTGATCTTGTATATGATGTTGATGTATTCTTGTGGCATTTGTGCCTTATGTATGTATCCCACTATTATGTAATGTTGATGTAATGATATCCACCTTGCAAAAGCGTCTCAATATGCGGGTCTATCCTTGGTGGGACCGTCGAGTTCCTTTTGGATAGGGTCGCAAATTGGGCGTGACAAGTTGGTATCAGAGCCTCGACCGACCCTAGGAGCCCCCTTGATTGATCGTGTAGTTTGGCCGTCGTTGAGTCTAGAAGAAAACCTTTTCGGAGTCTAGTTATATCGGAGAGTAGGAATTCTTTTTACTCCTCAGCCCCTTCGTCGCTCTAGTGAGGAATCTTGACGTAGGTGTTTTGAATTACTTCTCTTCCCCTTCAAATTTTCTTTAGGATCACGCAGTTGGTTTCCCGATCGTAGGCCCTCAGCTCTTTTCATCCGGTGCATTTCTCGTCAAGTCGATTCGATCATCTTCATCTTTGCCAAGTTCAATCCTCAGTTCTTCCTCCGACGTCGTTGTTTTTCCTTGTCCGAAGTTGTCCTTGTTTTTCCCACCCACCCACCCCTTTTCTTCTCGGAACCGGAGTCCGTAATCGAGTATCCATCCTACTCGTGTGAAGTCTTTGTTTTTTTTTCTCAATGATTTCAACCAGTGTTGTCTCTTCAAGATATTCGTCGATTTCCCCTTCCAAGTTGCCTTTGTTTTCCCGCCCTCCCACCCTATTATTCCCGGAGTTCGAGTTTCTTCCGACCATCAATTTCATTCGTGTGGAGCCTCTTCAATCTTCCCTCAATTATTTCAACCGGTGAATTCTCGTCTTGTTCGTCATTCTTCATCCCTTTTCTTTTTCCGGTGCACTCAAATCAAGTTTTTCGGGTTGATCATATTCTTTTCCTCGGCTCAAGTGTTTTCCCTGCTTGTTCGCCTCTCGCCAGTTTATCATTCCGGAGTTCGGAAGACATCTCAGGAGATTTGTCTGTGTTTGAATTAATTTGAGGTTATCACCTCATCCTAATATTTTAATTGTTCCGGTGCATCATCTATCTCTTCAACAATCCTTTCCGACGGTGTTATCTATTCAGTGGGCCCTAACCCACAGGTCTTTTCCTAGGATCTTACCTGACTCTTCTAATTCCCCGGAGTTATTCCAAATTCTTTTCAAGTGTGACGTAAGAATGGATTCCATCAGTCACATGCCTTTTCCAAGATCAATTTCAAATCATTTCATTGTTGGCTCAACCTTTTCAGTTTTCATTCTCCCGGAGTATCTCAGTAATTTTGGTGGAGTTTCTCGTCGTCATTTGAAGACCGAAGTAGAGTTTTTCCTCTAAATCTTGTCCGTTCTCCCGGAGATTCATGGTGCTAGCTCGATGTTATCCTATCTAGTTGTTTCCAGTTGTGCAATTCTTTTCATCCATCCGGACTATTTCAGGAGTTACTTTCCGTCTCGATCATCCGGAGGCCATCTTTTCGGAAGACTTCTTCGTTCTAATTCTTCAGCTTCGCTCTCTCAATTATTCTATATTCTTGCCTTTTCGTTCGTTCTTCATATTCTTCCAGTGTTTTTTTCTCTTTAATCAGTTCGCGATCTCTTCGATCTCTTTTCTCTAAATTCCCTCAAGTACCTTCGTGCTTTTCTAATTCTTTCCGGCGATCCGTTCTCTTCTCTTTGTTCATTTTCATTTTCACGGTGGTTCGTTGAAGATTTCTTTTCGGTTTTCATCATATTCAATTCATTCGTTCTTTTTAATCCTACTGGTGGTTCATGAAGACTTTCTCAAGTTTTGTGCGATGTTTTCCCTTAATCCTTTTTCAACGAGAATAAGTAATATGCGAAATCCATTGCTTGTCATCAATCTAATTTGATGAAGGATAAGCATACAATAAATCTTATTCTTATTTCATCCAAGCGTTTAATCCCTTCCTTCGGAGTTTGTTCTTGAGGAATAAATTCTAGTGCCAAGTGTTCTCTATCTTTTCTTTTCCGGAGTTCAATTATTTCCTCGGCCATCTCGTCGGAACCTCCATCTAAGTCATCGCAAGGCCTTAGTCTTATTTTTTTCATCTTTCAATTCTATCTCTTTGTCCTTTTGTTTACCGGAGTTCTTCATGGTGGTTCTTCATGATTTAATTCTTTCTTCAAGAGTTTCATCAATATTTTTTGGTGGAATTCAAGTATCTTTTCTTCTCGTATCTCGAAGTGTAATTAATTCTCCGTATTCTTTTGAAGTGGAGTTTTGCATTTCTTCGTTCCTCTCAGCTACCCAATCATTTCCGTTTGTGGCCGGTTATCACCTCATAATTTCTGAGACGTTGTCCATAAGTCCACATCAAGCTCATTCTTTCGTTTTTGATTTTCTCAACAACTCCGTTCAATCCTTCCTTCTAAGTTCTTTTCATTCAAATTCTTTCAATTCTTCCGGAGGCATTGTGTTGTTCATCTCGTCAAGTATCATTCCATCCTATCAAGTTCTTGTTCTTTTCCTTCCATTTTCAACCCGTGTGCTGCCTAAATCCTTTCAGTCTTATTTGTTTCTTATCTCGTTCTAACCAGAGTGCTTTCATAGTCTATCTGATTCCGTGAGCTTTTGATTCTCGGCATTCTCGTCGTTCCTCTCTTTTCTCGACTGCTCTCGATTCTTTGCTTCTTCTCTGGAGTTCTTGTTTCACCTCATCCTTTTTCCCTTTCGTCTCGGTCCTAAGATCTCGGGACGAGATCTCTTGTTAGTGGAGGAGTGTTGTAACGCCCCGGTTTCGATGCGCCAGGTGTCCTTCAGTTATTCGCCGTCGTTTCCATGTCATGTGCTTGCGTGTTGCACTTTGCCATGTCATCATCTGCATTTTATTATGTCATCATGTGCATCGCATTTGCATACGTGTTCGTCTCATGCATCCAAGCATTTTCCCCGTTGTCCATTTTGCAATCCGGCACTCCTATGTCTCCCGGCGCCCCCCTTTTACCTCTTTTCGTGTGCGGGTGTTAAACGGTCTCGGAATGGACCGAGGTTTGTCAAGCGGCCTTGGTATAGCACCGGTAGACCGCCTGTCAAGTTTCGTCGCATTCGGAGTTCGTTTGATAGCCCAACCGTTAAATGTTTAGCGGTACCGTTGTCGGTACCTTCGTCGGATGTTTCGGTCTTCGAAACTGCCGCCGGGCCTCTCTTTCTTTTCTCTTCTCTCAGCCCAACCCCTCTTCTCAGCCCACCTGCAGCCCACCTAAATTCCCCCTCTGTCTGGAGCCGTCCGATCGTGATTGAAAGGTCCGAAACGGAGCAAAACCCTCCGAACCCTAGCCACTTACCCTATATATACACCCCTTCCTTCCAAAAATGGGCATCCCTAGCCCCTCACCTACCTCCTGCCGCAGCCACCTCCCTCCTCCTCGAAATCCTCGCCTCCCCAGCCGCTCTTCGCCACTTGGCGTCGCCGCCAGCCGCGCCGGACCAATCTCTGCGCGCCCGTCGCCTCCTCGCGCCCGCCAGCCATCGCCCCGCTGCCATGTGGCATCGCCACCTCACCCGCGCCTCCCAGCCTCCCGCGGCCGCTGGAGCCATAGAATCGCCCGCCACCGGGCAAGCGGGCCGTCGCCAGCCAGCGCCCGGCTCCCTCGCCCGCCTCGCCTCGGTCCTCAGCAGCGCGCCGCCACCTCCACGCCGGACGCCGCCGCCTCGGTTCTACCTCGCCGCCGTCCTCTATCGCCGCCGGCGACCTCCCAGGTCGACCCCGTCCCTCTGCTCCTCCGCCTTGCTCCCTCTCTCTCCCGTCGTCTCTCTCTCTCTCACGTTTTCTCTCTCTCTCTCCCCCGCAGGAGCCGCCGCCGCCGGAGTTTGCTCGCCGCCGCCCCGTCGCGAGTTGCTGCCGGATCCGGCGGGGCGGTCCGGAGCGACGGATCCGGTCGTCCCAGCGCCCTCGACCTCCCGGCGTCTCTGCGCCCTCGCCCGGCGTCGCCGTCCTTGCCGCCTCTGGATCGAGCTCGAGCTCGAGGAGCGCCGTGGGCCCGCTCGTCAGCCTCCCACGCCGGACGTGTCCGGTTGGGCCCGGACATGTCCGCCCGATTTTCTGCCCGAGGTTGACCCCGAGATTTCCACTAAGTCCCCGAAATTGTTGCATATTTTATTGCATTTTCATCGCATCATAACTCTCTGCATATAGCTCCGTTTCGTGCGTGTAATATGTCAAAATGTTCGTCTCATAGAGTAGATCATTTCATCTCATTGCATCATTTTCATTTAAGCTCATCTTGATGCCCGAAATGCTGTTAGAAGAGTGCTATGTGATGTTAGTTTCTGTTTCTTAACAGAACATGCACTTTTGTCATTTTTGCCATGATTGATGTGTGCATCCTATGACCTTGAGTCCTACATGTGTTTTGTAATATGCCATGCCATCTATACAGGGGTATATGCCATGTATTTTTTTGATCCATGTGGTGACTAGCACAAGCATGCAAACTAGGCTTCATGATGTTGCTGATTTCAGCCCTGTTTTGCTGATATTTTTATGCCATGTTAACTTGATGCTACCGAGAGATCCATGCTTATTTTGAGATACTTCAATAAGGATGTTTTGTTATAAATGTCTTGCTCTATCCATCCATGTCCTTGTTTGCAATTATGGAGTGCCATAGCTTGAGTCAATCGAGCTCTACTTTTGCTATAAAATGTTTCCTGGCAGGTTGTTTACATGTTATTCAATTTTGCCAAGGTTGTTGTAGTTGATCCGTGTATGCTATGATGTTGTTCTTGCCATGTATAGCTTCTATGCCATGTCTTATTACTGTTTGTTGCCTTTTCATGCCATGTATTGCTCTGTGGTGAGTGGTTCAAGCTCACCAACATGCCTACTTATCGTTGTTCCTGCCATGTTTGAATCTGTTATATAACTTGCCATGTTCACATGGGTGCAATCATATTTTCTGATCCCTTTTGGAACCCCACCTTGATCAATAAAGCTTTCATCTTATATTCGCAATATCTAGATTGCAATCTCAGTTTCTTGCTTGTTCTTCGTTTGCTCGCGAGAAGCAGGCCCTCGTGGTCAGAGTTGATCGTGCTCGGCGTGGTCAATAACCCTCGGAAGTTGGTTTAGCGATTGCTAAGCGCGACGTCTCGCCGTTAAATGGTCGGATCGTCAAGGTCGACTCCCACGAAGCGATAGCCACCATCTCATCGAGGCGTCGCACCTTAGCAATCGCTAAACCAACTTCCGAGGGTTATTGACCCGCGGAGCACGATCAACCGACCACGAGGGCCTGTTTTGCGAGCAAACGAAGAACAAGCAAGCTGAGATTGCAATCTAGATATTGCTAATATAAGATGAAAGCTTTATTGATCAAGGTGGGTTCTGTGCTTTTGGCTTATGGTCGATAAAGGACTTTTGTTCTATGCAATTAGTAGGTTCATGCCATGCCTTTGTTTGCCATGATAAGTTCTGTAACATGTTGTTTCATAGCTCTAAACATTGCAACTTTGATGTTATTTACGCTAAAATCAGAAACTGTTATTATTTGCAATCTTGCCATGTCATTTTGAGCATGTTCTAGTTGTTTCTGGAGTTAGTTCAGTGTTCATGTTTTGTAATGCTTTACCTGTACATCATGCCCATGCCTTTTGTTATTATGTTGAGGTCCTGTAGCATATTGTTTTGATGCTTGTAATATGCCTAGTTGCTGTTTTGGACAGATTGTTGTCATGTCTTGTATAGGGTGTATGTGTTGAACCGTTGCTCCGTTTTGAGTGTGCTCTATATGAAACTTGCTTAGAATTGCATGTAGTTTCATATTATCATGTTGCATCCTTGTTTTGAGGTGTTTGCTTGATGTTGTATGCATTTTGCATCAATGCCATGTTTAACTTGTTTTGCTCATATCTTCTAGGCCGTAGCTCCGAATTAAATGAACTTTATATGTAACTTGACTAGAATTTCGTGTAGATCATCATGGTGCATCTTAACTTGCTGTTTAACAACTTAAACATAAGGTTTATTCAGATCTGGACCAATTTCGAAATTTGGCATATGAGGACTTACCGGAATTGTTATATGTTGTTCCCGGCCTCATTTAAACTTGCTTTGATGTGTTGCTCTTGTTTGCATCATCTCTTGCCATGAGTAGCCTCATCTAGATTTGTCATGCATCATGTTTGTTGTGCGTCATGTCTTGTTCATGTGTGGTGTGTTTACTATGTTGTGTGCTTCTTCTTGTTAGTTCCTGTTTCGTTGCGATCGTGAGGATTCGTTCGTCTTCGCTTGGTTCGGCTTCATCCGTTCATCTTCTTCATGGACTCGTTCTTCTTCCTTGCGGGATTTCAGGCAAGATGACCGCTACCCTGGATCTCACTACTATCATTGCTATGCTAGTTGCTTCGTTCTATCGCTATGCTGCGCTACCTATTACCTGTTTATCAAGCCATCCCAAATTGCCATGTCAGCCTCTAACCTTTTGCACCCTTCCTAGCAAACCGTTGTTTAGCTATGTTACCGCTTTGCTCAGCCCCTCTTATAGCGTTGTTAGTTGCAGGTGAAGATGAAGTTTGTTCCTTGTTGGAACATGTTTACTTGTGGGGATATCACAATATATCTTATTTAATTAATGCATCTATATACTTGGTAAAGGGTGGAAGGCTCGGCCTTATGCCTGGTGTTTTGTTCCACTATTGCCGCCCTAGTTTCCGTCATATCGGTATTATGTTCCCGGATTTTGCGTCCCTAACGCGGTCGGGTGATTTATGGGACCCCTTGACAGTTCGCTTTGAATAAGACTCCTCCGGCAAGGCCCAACATTGGTTTTACCATTTGCCTCACCCAGCCCTTTTTCCCTTGGGTTTAGGAGCCCAAGGGTCATCTTTATTTAGCCCCGGACGGTGCTTCTCTAAGTGCTGGCCCGAACCGAAACCGCCTCTTGGGCCACCTTAGGGCAACTTGAGGATTGGTTTTACTCGTAGCCTGTCTCATCGGTGTTGCCACGAGAGCGAGATATGTGCAGCTCCTATCGGGATTGTCGGCGCATCGAGGCGGTCTTGCTGGTCTTGTTTTATTGCTGTCGAAATGTCTTGTAGCCGGATTACGAGACTGATTGGGTCTTCCGGGAGAAGAATATCCTTCGTTGATCGCGAGAGCTTATCATGGGCTAAGTTGGGACACCTGCAGGTATAAACTTTCGAGAGCCGTGCCCGCGGTTATGTGGCAGATGGGAATTTGTTAATGTCCGGTTGTAGAAAACCCGAAGTTGATCTTAATTAAAGTACACCAACCGTGTGCGTAACCGTGAGTGTCTCTTTTAGGGGTTGATCGAGAGGAGAACACGGTTTCTGGGTTATGTCTGACGTAAGTAGGAGTTCAGGATCACTTCTTGATCATTACTAGTTGACGACCGTTCCTTTGTTTCTCTTCTCGCTCTCATTTGCATAAGTTAGCCACCATATCATGCTTAGTCGTTGCTGTAACCTCACCACTTTACCCCTTCCTCTCCCGTTAAGCTTTGCTAGTCTTGATACCCATGGTAATGGGATTGTTGAGTCCTCGTGGCTCACAGATTTACTACACCACCAGTTGCAGGTACAGGTTGCGATGCTCATGACGCGAGAGCAATGTTTGCTTGTGTTGGAGTTCTTCTTCTTCTGCTTCTTCTTTGATCAGGGGATAGGTTCCAGGTCGGCAGCCTGGGCTAGCAGGGTGGATGTTGTTTGAATTTCTGTTTATGTTTCATCCGTAGTCGGATGTTGATCTTGTATATGATGTTGATGTATTCTTGTGGCATTTGTGCCTTATGTATGTATCCCCACTATTATGTAATGTTGATGTAATGATAGCCACCTTGCAAAAGCGTCTCAATATGCGGGTCTATCCTTGGTGGGACCGTCAAGTTCCTTTTGGATAGGGTCGCATATTGGGCGTGACAATGGAGCCCCCGGGGCGTGTACAGCCCCGCCCTAACACGTGGCTTGCACGGCAGGGCTAGACGGGGTGTGTCTGGGCACTCGTGAGCCAGCGCGGGACTCACGAGGCCCTACCTCAAGGAGGGTTGCGCCTGGTCTTGATTCTTGATGACTGTGGTGGTCCTGCTAGATGGTTAGGCAACCTGCGACGGACGAATCTCCTGAGGCGATCACATGAGAAGGCCAAACACCAACAACCCCAGGAGATGACATGAACGGGGCCGGCCCGCCAGACAGAGCCCAGTCATTGGATTTATCGATGCTACAGGAACAGACCCGAGCCAGACGCTGTGCCTAGTCTTCTCATGCGAAGAATCCTGAAAAAAGACAACCGGCGCGCGGCTCCCGTGGTGGCAAGGCACCGGGTTGCGCGCCCTGGACTGTCTGTCCACGATTAGCTCATGCGAGAACAAGGCACCAAGGGCCATGGGAGGTGATGTACACGGGAGCGGGCCCGCGAGCCAGAGCTCAGCCTCTTGGATTTGGCGACGCTGCAGTGACGGACCTGAGCATAGACGCCATGCTAGTCCTTAATCATGAGGCGGTCGTGGGCGGGCTTACAAGGGCGTACGACGTTCGTGGTATCGAAGTACCGGACAGGTAGGTGGTAATCATAGGTAACTCATGCAAGGAGACAAGCTAGTTCAGATAGATGCAAGAATGATACATGCCACTGGGACGGACCCGAGCGGCCTGGGGATGATGTAGCCCGAGGGGCGCTGATACATCTCCGTCGTATCTACTTTCCCAAACACTTTTGCCCTTGTTTTGGACTCTAACTTGTATGATTTGAATGGAACTAACCTGGATTGACGCTGTTTTCAGCAGAATTGCCATGATGTTGTTTTATGTGCAGAAAACAGAAGTTCTCGGAATGACCTGAAAATCCACGGAATGTCTTACAATAAATAATAAAAAATCCTCGCCAAAGATGAAGACCATGGGGCCCACACCCTGTCCATGAGGATGGGGGCGCCCCCCCTCCTGGGCGCGCCCCCTACCTCGTGGGCCCCCTGGACACCTTCCGACGCCAAATCCAACTCTATTTATTGGCTTTCAGGGAGAAAAAATCAGAGAGAAGAAATCATCATGTTTTACAATACGGAGCCGCCGCCAAGCCCTAATATCTCTCGGGAGGGCTGATCTGGAGTCCGTTCGAGGCTCCGGAGAGGGGGATTCGTCGCCGTCGTCATCATCAACCATCCTCCATCACCAATTTCATGATGCTCACCGCCGTCATGAGTAATTCCATCGTAGGCTTGCTGGACGGTGATGGGTTGGATGAGATTTATCATGTAATCGAGTTAGTTTTGTTAGGGTTTGATCCGTAGTATCCACTATGTTCTGAGATTGATGTTGCTATGACTTTGCTATGCTTAATGCTTGTCACTAGGGCCCGAGTGCCATGATTTCAGATCTGAACCTATTATGTTTTCATGAATATATGTGAGTTCTTGATCCTATCTTGCAAGTCTATAGTCACCTACTATGTGTTATGATCCGGCAACCCCGAAGTGACAATAATCGGGACCACTCCCAGTGATGACCATAGTTTGAGGAGTTCATGTATTCACTATGTGCTAATGCTTTGTTCCGGTTCTCTATTAAAAGGAGGCCTTAATATCCCTTAGTTTCCAATAGGACCCTGCTGCCACGGGAGGGTAGGACAAAAGATGTCATGCAAGTTCTTTCCATAAGCACGTATGACTATATACGGAATACATGCCTACATTACATTGACGAATTGGAGCTAGTTCGGTGTCGCCCTATGTTATGACTGTTACATGACGAACCACATCCGGCATAATTATCCATCACTGATCCGGTGCCTACGAGCTTTCCATATACTGGTCTTCGCTTATTTACTTTTCCGCTGCTATTGTTACAATCACTAAAAAAATACCAAAAACATTACTTTTGCTGTCTTTACTTTTGTTAACGTTACCATCACTATCATATTACTTTGCTACTAAACACTTTGCTGCAGATATTAAGTTTCCAGGTGTGGTTGAATTGACAACTCAGCTGCTAATACTTGAGAATATTCTTTGGCTCCCCTTGTGTCGAATCAATAAATTTGGGTTGAATACTCTACCATCGAAAACTGTTGCGATCCCCTATACTTGTGGGTTATCAGGTGCCGCCAACACAGTAAGCTAAAGATGCAAAAAGATACACACCGCAGGGACATGCCCGTGCGACCTGGGAATGATGCAGCCCGAGGAGCGCTCCCAGCTGAGTAAACCGGAAAATGTCACCTGGTACCGTTGTCAAAGAAGTGTTGAAGTAGCTGAAGGTGCGTGCTGAAGGAGTCGCTCCTCACGAGCCATCAGGGCCCTGAGCCTCAGGAGGCTCTGGGGGCTCGGGTGGTTCCTCAAGGACCGTCGCCACTCCGCCAGGACTGCGTGATGCCTGGCCTCCTGAGCCACCAGGACGCTCCATAAGTGGTGCTGGAAGGTGACAGCTGCGTTCAGCAGGCCAAATGGCATGCGAACATAGCTATGAGGTGGACCCTCGCACCGACCAACGCGCGAAGGCCAGAAGCACTCTTGAGATGCGGCCCTCTTGAGCCCTGGAATGTCGACGCAGACGCGCAGCCCGCCGTCCTTGCCAGGATGGGGGGCCGCGCCGGGTGGTGGGCGGCGGTCTTCGTGTATAGGCCTTGCCTCTTGAAGTTCTCGGGTCGCCTTGGTGATGAACTCCTGAGCACTGGGCGCTCCACGCCTTGTGCCCTCTTGAGGGAAGCATGCAGCAAAGCACGCCTCCACATGGTGCCCGAGCGCCTCCCTGGTGATGTTGGCTAGGTCTGAGGCCCTCCAGAAGAGAGCCCCCGAGCCCTGCCCGAGGAGGGCGCCGGGCACGCCTTCCTATGCGAGGGAGGGAGGCGCCCCAGCTGCGGGCGTGGATCCTGAGGTGGTGCCGCTGGAAACGCCACTCTCCTGAGGCCCTGGGTGGAGTAGCTGCTTCTTCTTCTTGGGGATGGCCTCAGGAGGGTACAGGGTGCCTTCGTTGTCGGGGTCTTTGACCACTGCGGCTTGGAGAGCGCGTTCAAGGGAGCACACCGCATCTCTTTCTTCACAAGGGACCGTGATGATGCCGCCGCTCCCTGGCATCTTGAGGACGTTGTAGCCATGGTGGGTCACTGCCATAAACTTGGCCAAGGCTGGATACCCAAGGATGGCGTTGTACGGCACACGGATGTGGGCGACGTCGAAGTCGATGAGCTCAGTGCGGTAGTTGTTTCGCTGGCCGAAGGTGACACAAAGGTGGACCTGCCCTATTGGGGTGGTGGAGCCGTAGGTCACTCCTAAGGAAGGCTTGGTAGGCTGTAGCTGATCATATGGCACTTGGAGGCTATCGAATGTCTCGACGGATAGGACATTGAGCCCTGCGCCGCCCTCGATGAGGGTCTTGGTGACATGAAAGTTGCTAATGACGGGCGAGCAGAGCATCGGGAGGGCGCCGGCAGTTGCTGCGCACTTGAGCTGGTCTGACGAGGTGAAGGTGATGGCGCACTTTGTAACAGCCTGGCTTTTGGCCCTTTTCTTTTTTCCTTTGATTTATTTGGTTTTTGCTCTGTTTTTCTTTTTGGAGTGGTTCTATGGCCTTGCCACCTGGGAAATCATCCTCATTCCCCCTCCCAAGTGTCTCATCATTCTCAAAACCTTGCCAAGATCATGTCACTTCACTCCTTGACCAAACCCTAAATTCTTTTTCTCAAGAATATTCCTTTTTCTATTAAAGGAATAACCCTAATTGCCCTAGGTTGTGAAGCAACCTATATTTCTGTCCATCCAAAAATTCCCAAATAATTCTCATAATTTCTTTCGGTCATATGTTGCTTAAATATGCCCAAACTTTCCTGTCCTAGCCCAAGCCCCAATAATTATTCTTCATTTCTTTCCAGTGTGGCTCTTTGAGAAGGAAGTGCCACCAATCTTTCCTTGTTGGCTCCCAAACCTCTTGGGCATTCTTTTATGTCCAAATTATTGCCTCATGCAAAACTTCAACTTTATTTTCCTAGCCAATCTTCCTCAGTGATTTTTCACTATCAGACAGAAGGCTTTGTGAAGGAAGTACTAGCTAGGGTTATTCAAATGAGTTGAAATTTTTGCACACTCTTTAATGTGCTCATATCATTATCCTCCTCCAAATTTCAGCTCCATACCTTGATCTATTTGAGCACAAGACCAAATCTTTGCTTCTCTCAATATTTTTAGATTGTGAAGCAAGTACATTTTATATTGCTTCATTTTGCCTGCAAATTTAGTAGAGCATTCTCATGACCATAAAACCTCTCTCCACAAAATTTGGTATCAGTGCAATAAGCAAATATTCCCCTAGAATTTTTGCAAGTTTCTGGTCAGCAAGGATGTTTGTGATGCAAGTACCATTTTGGGAATCCAGTTGGTATGAAACTTTTACAGCATCTTTATATGCTCAAATCATCAAGCCTTGCCAAATTTCAGCCCAAGTGGCATCATCATGTGAGTACATCATCCAAATCTCATTTCTGGACCAAAAATGCAGTTGTGAAGCAACTATATTCATTACTGGTCCATTTCTCCTTAAACTCCCCAGGATCGTAGTCCTTCCTTAGTTAATCATCCCAGACAACACCATTTGACCCAATCAGTTTCCTGTTGATCAGCAGTGCACGGCCAAGTTTGTTGCTGTAAACTTCAGACGCCAATTACCATTTAACCGTAGCACCCCAGGTTAAGCCATGGCCACATAAATGTTCCAGTTTGGAAGGACTATCAGCTAGACAACTTTTTGGGTACTATAGAGCATTGAATGCCCGAGGTCACGCGGTGACCATCGCTTTGGCAATGCCATGGACGCGAGCTGTGTGGTTTCTTGCTCGGGCCCCTCCTCCTCTCGTCGTTCTTGCAGAAACAGTCGTGTCCAACAGCTTGCCCATGTCGTCCTCGTCCCCCTGGAGAGCTCACCCCCTCCGGCAGCTTCCTCACCGACGCTCGCCCACTGGCGCGTTGTGCTTCGTTTGGCTCCGAGCTCGTTTCGGCCTTTTCCTCTGCTCTCCGGCATCGTCTACCCCTCCATGATCTCTGAATCAATGGCTTGTTGTGTTCCCGCGCCCTCACGTGCTTGCTGAGCTCGTCAGAGCCTCGGCCGGACATGCACGGCGGCCTCCGGCTCGGCATCCTCCCACCGCCTATAAAATGGCCAGCCCCAAGCCACTTGAAGCATCCCAAGCTCCTCCCCCTCTTCCCAGAAACCTCCCGAGCCTCACCCTGAGCTCGAGCCTCTCTCCTCCTAAATTTGGGACAACAGATCCCTTCCCCTCCCTCCTGACCTCACCATAGATCCACCCGAACCCAGGCGAGCCTCCCCACGCTTCCTCCTCATCCTCCTCGGGTGGCCTGGAACGCCAAGTCCACCGGTGCCCGTCGCCGTCGTCCGCCATGGCCTCGCTCCCGCTCGCCTTGATCCACCCCGGGGTCTGAGAGCTCCACCTTCGGGTGCGGCTCACCCTGCTGAGCTCGCCCATAGGTCGAGCGCGGTGGGGGATGGCCGGAGCCGGCCGGGCGAGCCCCCGTGCTGGCGACCTCCCACTAGTCCGCGAGCGGCATCAGGAAGAAGAAGGGAACGACGCCCCCTCCCTGCCAGCTGGCCGTGGGCCTCGCGGGCCCCGCGCGTCTGTGAGCCAGCCACCGGCCCCGCGCTTGCCAGCGTGGATAAGTGGAGACGTATTCCACTGTAGTACGTTTTCATTTCCCAAAGGTGCATTCTTCTTCTACTTCAGCCCGGAATACGTTTTCACTTCAGAGAAAGCGTACTTCTAGAGAGGCGCGTTCTGTTTTTCCTGCTGAGAGCCTATTTGGGATGATTTTGTTAGAGATAGGTCCCTGGCAGAAAAACCCTTATATCTTTTTACTCCCAACTCCAAATGAGGTGATTCCAAGGCCCACTTCTTCGTTTCGTCGAGTTTGTTCTGTTGGTATCATTTTCACTATGTTTTAAAATTCTGAAAATGACCATTTTGCCCTTGCGCTTAATCAGCCCCCTCGAAGGGAGAATGTTTCCGGTGATTCTTTCTGTGAGCTTCTCGCACTTCTTCCCGGTGATTTCTTCCATCCCAGGCAAGCCACAACCACCATTTGCATGATAGTCATGCAGTAGCATTGGTTTTCAACTTGAATCTTTAATAACAGTATGTTTATTTTGCTACTACTGTCGTTATTTCGGTTATGCTTATGAATCGGTGATTACCGTCGTGCTATGTTTTCTTGCACTATGTTATAATGTTCTACCTGCTGGTATTAATTTCATATTGGCCATGCTTCTTAGTAGTACATGTTGGGTTAGTCATGTTCATCAGTGCATAACTGTCGTCGGTTACCGAGTACCAGGGATATGCATTGTTCCTTTGCTGTTAGTTGGTTAAGTGTTTACTCGGTAATGTTATTGATGTGTTCTTGCATGGTACTTATTGTTGATGTTAATGGTTACGTTATACTATGAGTAGTGTTTTACTTGTGATATTCATGCTCATCATTGTGCCATGCTCAGTTGGATATGATTCATTGTTGATATGGTTGATATTTATGTTGTACCCTCATGCTTATGTTGATATCATGCTCATGCACTGTAAGTGCATCATGTTATTTTATCATGGCTCAGCATATTTGCATCCAAGTTTAACCGGATTAAATTGAACTTGAACAACTGTTGGCTGAGTCATGGTGCAACCATATCGAGCTGACCAGTGTAACCATGCTTGCCTTTATGGGAAGATCCTAATTGGGTCTATTGCCATGCCTCTCGCCGGTGCCTCCCACGAGGGAAGGTTATGCGCGGGCGCTACCTTGGCCAGGTAGGACGGCCTAAGCCTTGTGTGCCTGTAGTTGTTGTAGCCGGCTTGTCCCCGTTTGGGACCATTTTTGTTTTGCCACGACGGTGGCCGTTTTGCCACGATGGTGGACGTTGGTGCCTTTTGTAGGCACGGGGCCACCCAGAACTTATCCCAGAGGGGAGTTTGTCAGAGTGGTCGGGAGGGTGTCATGGCAGTAGGACGGTTTTGTCAGAAAGCCGATGGTCCACCCGAATGGGAGAGTGAGGCCATGGGTTCTCTGGTGTGGGTACAGTGCGCTACCTCTGTAGAGTGTATATTAAATCCATCGATAGCCGCGCCCGCAGATAAGGGCCCAGTTTGTAGTTGGTCACACTATGGGTCAACAGTATTAATAATGATGTGCTAATAACAACCCCGGTTCGACGATGAGATAAGTTGGTTATGTGATCCGTGAATGATCACCGTTTGGTTACGAGGTAACCTGTTGAGCCAAGAGTGGTTCCGTTGTGATCCGTGAATGATCACCGTGGTATCAAGGATACCGAGTTGTTGGATATTCGCGATGTTGTGCGAGAATCGTGGGTAAAGATCAAGCTCCTTGTGGTCATTTAATGATTACTACGGTATTTTTTATACCAAGTTTGATTTGATCCTGAGATGATCGTGTGATGTCTGAGGTTGGTAAGTGTTGCATGTGATGGTTACGAGGTAACCCGAGCAGAATAAGTGGTGCATATAGTGTCATCATGTTGCATGCTAATATCGTCAGATTTATATGTTCATGCCATGCTCATATTGTTC
This sequence comes from Aegilops longissima, assembly GCA_021605205.1. Taxonomy (NCBI): domain Eukaryota; kingdom Viridiplantae; phylum Streptophyta; class Magnoliopsida; order Poales; family Poaceae; genus Aegilops; species Aegilops longissima. The sequence goes on along the minus strand of CM038678.1, from coordinate 500,537,933 downwards.
TAGCTGTATATTGTTCATGTTGTTCATGCCATGTTATCCTGATGATCTCATGATAATTCCTTCTTAACCTGTAATTGCCATGCTGTTGTTTTTCTTGAATGCTTCTGGTTATTGTTTGCTTGCAAGTACATCCAATGTACTGACCTGGCTTGTCATGCCAGTTTGCAGGTCATGTCAGACTTGATTGCTTGTTTGCCATGGATTCCTTGTTTGTGAGCTAGGTTAAGCGTTCCAGCCAGAGTCCCTGCGGAGTGGAGTTCACCACCGTCGTCGTTGTTCCGCTGCTAGAAGTTTTTCCGCTGCTTCGAGTTGTTCTGCTGCTTGCATAGAGCAACTGCGGCAGGCATAGTGTCGTCGTGCCGATGTAACCCTTGTACCCAAATAGATTGTAATAACGAGCTGATTTGTTCTATGCTAAGCAGTGTCGTATTCCAGAAGACTTCATCTCGATCTCTGGGCTGGAATACGGGGCGTTCCGGTTTCTCTGAGCCGGGTTGCCACACACTTGGACCTCCACATGAGTGGGCGCGTGGCCTCGAGCCTGGGAAGGGTCGTGTTTACTTCGCGAGCAAACTGCTTGAAGATGCGCTGAGAGGCTGGGGCTTGAGCACCACCCAAGATGCAGGCGATGGCGCGAGGCTCCTGGAAGCCCCCAGCCCGCTCATCCTGATGATGGTCGTCGTTCCTCCTTGGTGGCGGCGGCAGCGGAGGGAGGCCGGCGTTGCCCTGAGGATGGTCCTCACGAGGCTGGTCCCTCCAGGCGCCCTCACGAGGCTGGTCCTGCCAGCGGTCCTCACGAGGCCGGTCGCGCCACTCCTGGTGAGGGCCGCGGTCGTCCCAGTGTCCTCCACTTCGTCCTCCTCCTCGGCCGTAGCCCCGGTCGTTGCGCTCGGGGCATCGACCGAAGCGTCCATCACGAATGCCCTGAGCTCTTGGCAATCATTGGTGTTGTGGTTGTGTACGTTGTGGAAGGCGCAGAACAGATGGCTGCTCTTGGACGACTCGGGGTGGTCCCGTCCGCGCTTCATCTCCGTCTCAGCCGCGAGCACAGCTACTCCCTTGCGCTTCACATCCTTGGCCTTGGCTTTCTTCTCTTCTGGTTCGGCAGCAGGGAGGTCAAGGAGGGAGAGGCACCCCTCTTCAGCTCTTGCGCACTTGGTCGCCATGTTGAACATCTCCAGGGCCGTGCATAGTTCCTCGTGGATGGGGAGCTCCTCCTTCATCTTGACGTCGCGGACGCCATCGGAGAATGCTGAGATGATGGCCTCGTCCGTTACCTTGGGAATCTTGAGGCGAACGCTATTGAAGCATTGGATGTACCTCTGTAGGGTCTCTCCCGGCTGCTGCTTGATGCGCCGTAGGTCACCCGCGGCCGGCCGGCGGTCACGAGTGCCCTGAAAGTTGGTGATGAAGCACTCGCACATCTCACCCCAGGAGGAGATTGACCCCGCAGGCAAGTTCAGGAGCCACGAATGCGCGCCATCCTTGAGAGCCATGGGAAACCAGTTCGCCATGACCTTCTCGTCGCCGCTGGCCGCCTTGATGCTCAGCTTGTATAGCTGCAAGAACTTTGCAGGGTCGGGAGTGCCGTCATAGCGCGGAGGCAGGTCTGGCTTGAACTTGCCGGGCCAGAGACGCTATGCAGCTCTGAACTGAAGGCATGGCAGCCTGTTGTGGTCACCGGAGCCCGTCGAGGGGGAGGAGCCTGATCTTGGTACCCTCGCGCCACCGCCACGGGCGGCACGTGGTCTTGGTGCTGCGATGCTGCAAGTGCAGGGGCGTTTTCTTGCAGTTGGGGGACTTCTTGGCAGCTTCCTTCTTCATGCACGGACGCGCGGCATGGCAGATCGCGCCGCGGGGCCGCGCTTCTTGGTGCCAGGGCGCCGTCTTGATGTGGAGGTGGTGGAGGCGCTCCATGAGCTACATCGCCCGCAGCTGGAGGAGGGCGAGGCAGCGAGAGAGATGGTACGGGAGAGCCCCGAGCGGCGCCGATGAGCTTGGCAATGCAGTACAGCCAGTCCTTGTAAAGGTCATCGGCCGGGCGGTGGTGCAAGAGCTCGCGTGCCATGAGCAGCGCGACCGTGGGCGTGCGACGAGCATGGGACGACGAGCCGGTCGGAGTCAGTGACGGGGTGGCGGTGCGGCCGTCTCGCTGCACAGAGGGGTGCAGCGATGAAGCTTGCTGCTCGTTTCCCGCCGGGCCGGTGGCGGCGTTGGCAGCGGGTGATGGAGAGCGATGGGGAGGCCCGCCGATAGGAGCTGTCTGAGCAACATGGGCGGCAAGGGCGGCCTGGCGCTCAGCGCGGGCTCGGCAAGCGTCAGCCATGGATGTGATGGAGCAGTGGAGCGTGCATCAATGAAGGAAAGGCTTCAGCGCACCCCTACCTGGCGCGCCAAATGTTGGATTCTGGGTTCCGGCAAACCCTTGAGGTTCGAACTCTGGGGTGTGCATGAAGATCTCTCTCCCCTTAGCTCACTCTCGCACGATCTCAAGGCCTAGCTCGCCGAACCCAAAGAACAAGAGACACAAGAGTTTATACTGGTTCGGGCCACCATTGTGGTGTAATACCCTACTCCAGTGTGGCGTGGTGGATTGCCTTGCAGGCTGAGGATGAACACGTACAAGGGATGAATAGCCTCCTGAGGAGAGGTGTTCCTGAGATCAGTGAGCTTGTGTGCGTGAGGATGGAATGGATCCGATCCCAAATGAGTTGCCTCCCCCGGTGGGGGCTAGTCCTATTTATAGAGGCCCTGGTCCTCTTACCAAATGTAGGTGGGAAGGGATCCCACAACGGCTAATTTTGAAGGGAGACAACTAGTACCAGTTATCCTGACTAAAGGTGGTCTTCGCCTGCCAAAAGTCTATGGTGGTGATGTAGCTATGGGCTCCACGATGACCTCCGTCCTGCCGTCCTGCTGGTCTTGGTCTTGTTGTGCCGATATGGAAACCTTTGCCTGATGCCTCGGGACTCCTCGCCTGCGCCTACCTCTTTAGCACCAAAGAGGAAACTGGTACTCTGCGCCCACTGGCGCGCGCCTAGCCTCGGTCGTCATGGCTCACATCATGTGAACCTCACGAGGTGCCCCTCTACCTTGATATCTCCGCTCCTCGCGAGCCAGCCTAGCGAGGCTGCCCCCGAGGAGGTCTTGTGTCGTCCGCCTCGCGAGGCTTGGCCCCTCGCAAGGGTCTTGAGTAGTTGTTGGTGAGTATGGGTCATACCAGGCCACTGAGAGAGCCACGCTGTGGGCCACAGTCAGGCAAGTCTGGGGACCCCCGTTCCCAGAACACCGACAGAGGCTTCGGCGCACCCCTACCTGGCACGCCAAATGTCGGATTCGGGGTTCCGCAGACCCTTGAGAGGTTCGAACTCTGGGGTCCGTACGAAGAACTTTCTCTCCCCAATCTGCCCGCAGCACGGTTCCACGGCCTAGCTCGACGAACCCAAAGAACAAGAGACACAAGGATTTATCCTGGTTCGGGCCACCTTGCGGTGTAAAACCCTACTCCAGCTTTGTGGTGGATTGCCTCGAGGGACTGAGGATGAACTAGTACAGTGGTGGAACAGCCTCAGGAGGTGAGGTGTTCTTGAGCTCGATGAGCTGGTGAGGTGGTTCGGGTGGAATGGATCCGCCCCAAGATGCCTCTCTATGGTGCTGGCTAAGTCCTATTTATTGTGGCCTTGGTCCTCTTCCCAAATGTAGGCGGGAAGGGATCCCACAACGGCCAAATTTGAAAGGAGACAACCAGTACAAGCTATCCCGACAAAAGTGGTCTTCGCCTGCAAAAGGCTCTGGTGGTGATGCTGTTGTGGGCTCCGCGATGACCTCCGTCCTGCCAGTCTTAGTCTTGTTGCACCGTAATGGAAACCTTTGCTTGATTCCTCGGGACTCCGCGCATGCGCTCCCCTCCTTATATTAGCACCAAAGAGGAAACTGGTACACTGCGCCCGCTTGCGCCCGCCTGGCCTTGGTCGTCATGGCTAACGTCATGTGAACTTGCGAGGTGCAGCTAGCATAGATATCTCCGCTCCTCGGGAGCTAGCCTAGTGAGGCCGCCCCCAGGGAGGTCTTGGTGTCGTCCACCTCACGAGCATTGGCCCCTTGCGAGGGTCTTGAGCTGTTGCTGTCGAAGCTGGGCCGTTGATGGAGCCATGCCACGGGCCGCAGACAGGCAAGTCTGGGTACCCCCATTCCGAGGACGCCGATAGGTTCTCCATTAAAAGGAGGCCTTAATATCCCTTAGTTTCCATTAGGACCCCGCAGCCACGAGAGGGTAGGACAAAAGATGTCTTGCAAGTTCTTTTCCATAAGCACGTATGACTATATTCGGAATACATGCCTACATTATATTGATGAATTGGAGCTAGTTCTGTGTAACCCTATGTTATAACTGTTGCATGATGAATGCCATCCGACATAATTATCCATCATTGATCCATTGCCCACGAGCTCGTTTCATATTGATCTTTGCTTCGTTTCTTTTCTGTTGCTACTTTTACGATTGCTACAAAATTGCTACTATTACTTTTGCCACCATTACCGCTACTTCCATACTACTTTGCTACTAAATATTTTGCTGCAGATATTAAGTCTTTCAGGTCTGGTTGAATTGACAACTCAGTTGCTAATAGTTGAGAATATTCTTTGGCTCCCCTTGTGTCGAATCAATAAATTTGGGTTGAATATTCTACCCTCGAAAACTGTTGTGACCCCCTATACTTATGGGTTATCATGCGCCCACGTCCTCGGGGAGCCACCGCCAGCGTCACGGCGTACTTACGGGAACGGCCGCGACCTCTCTTAGGCGGCGGCGAGCCCGGTCCTTCCTTGGGAGCCTTCCCCTTCTCCACGGTAGAGAACCTCCTTACTGGCGCCATGGATGCTCTAGCAAGACGGCGGGACGAAGAAGAAGAAGCAGCGAGCGACGAGAAGATGAGCTGGGGGCTCTGCCCCCTCTCCCATTTATAGCTGGAGGAAGGCTAATCACCGGCCTCTCACGCTCCGAGCAATGATGGCATTTCTGCATGCGCCAGCTGCCAGGCAGTTGTCAAGTCGGGCAGTTGCCGAGGCGACGTGGGGAAGTGGAGAAGCCCACGTCCCAACAAGCGACACAGGTTGACTCGGTCCGCAGGCGATTGGGGCCCGCGGCGCTTCACCCTTGCCCTTTGGCTTCGCCTTGAAGCCGAGCCCGAGCGTGCCTTGGGCCGGGGGCTACTGTCGGTGTTCTGGGAACCAGGGTATCCAGACTTGCCTGCCTGCGGCATATGGCATGGCTCCATCGACAGCCTGGCACGGCCCATCTACAACACCGTCAAGACAAGACCCTCGTGAGGGGCCAAGCCTCGCGAGGCGGGCGACATCAAGACCTCTAGAGGGAGCGGCCTCCCCGGGCTACCTTCTGAGGAGCAGAGATTTCTATGCAGGTGACCAACCTCACGAGGTTGGGGTGACACAAGCCATGACGACCAAGGCCAGGCGGGCGCAGAGGAGACAGTTTCCTCTTTGGTGCTAAGGAGGCAAGCGCAGGCGCGGGGTCCCGAGGATTCAAGCAAAGGTTTCCATTCCCGTGCAACGAGACCAAGACCGCCAGGACGGTAGGATGGATGTCATCGTCGAGCCCACCACGGTGTCACGACCAGAAGCTTTGCAGGTGAAGACCACCTTTCATCGGGATAAGATGTACTGCTTGTCCCCTTTCAAATTGGCCACTGTGGGATCCCTTCCCGCCTACATTTTGGTGGAAGAGGACCGAGGCCACTATAAATATAGGTTAGCCACCATAAAGGAAGGGGGCGATCCGATCCGAACCTCATCGACTCACACTCTCACAGAGCAGACCTCGCGAGGTTGTTCTTCCCTTATACCAGTTCATCCTCAGCCCCTCGTGAGGAAGATCCACCACAAAGCAGGACTAGGGTTTTACGCCGCAAGGTGGCCCAAACCTGGGTAAACTGCTGTGTCCATCTTCTTCCTTGTTCATCGAGCTAGGCCATGGGGGTGATTAACTGGCTGGCTGGAGAGGTTGAGTTCTTAGCACACACCCCAGAGTTTGAACCTTTCTTGGGTCTGCGGAGCCCTGAATCCGACAGTGACTTTTCATAGAAGGCAAGGCGACTTAGAGTTATGATCGCTCACGGATCGTTACCCGACCCGGACTCTTGTAAGCCGGCAGCCTCAACCTGTATATAAAGGTGAGTCCCCGGTATAGAATAGACAAGTTACAATCAATTGATAGCTAGGTCAAGCGAATCCGCTCCCTTGTAATCTCTACTACCTAAAAGAAACATAAGGTTCCCTCTCCCCTCTTACATTCCCCTCGCTTCGTCCAACCTCTCGTACGACCCCCTTCTCCCCTCATTCGATTTTCTTTTATCCCCACCGGTTTTCCTTGGTTTTCTATTCCTTTCTTCTATCTTTGGTACAAACAAATAATTAACATATGGTAACCAAATGAAATCAATTCATGCATGGTAATAAAAATCTGATTTGATAACACAATAACTCATGATCAATCTCCTTCCTTCTTTAGATCAATTCCTTGCTTCTATCTCCTTCCTTTCTTCTATCACCGTGGTATAGATTCCTTTCTTCTATCACCGTGGTTTACCCAGCCGAATTCGCACTCGTGAGTTCTGTCGATCCCACCACTACCCCGCCTAGGCGACAATGACCAAGTCTGACGCATCCATGAGATGCACTTGTGCTACGTCTTGATCTTGCATTGGTTTTCCTCGAAGAGGAGAGGGTGATGCAGCAAGTGTAGCGTAAGTATTTCCCTCAGTTTTGAGAACCAAGGTATCAATCCAGTAGGAGGCTCCTCAAAAGTCCCACGCACCTACACAAACAAACTGAGAACTCGCAACCAACGCAATAAAGGGGTTGTCAATCCCTTCATGGCCACTTGCGAAAGTGAGATCTAATAAAGATAGTATGATAAAATAAATATATTTTTGGTATTTTTATTATATAGATGCAAAAAGTAAAGATGCAAATAAAAGTAGATTGGGAGCAAATATGATAAGAGATAGACCCGGGGGCCATAGGTTTCACTAGTGGCTTCTCTCAAGATAGCATAAGTATTACGGTGGGTGAACAAATTACTTTCGAGCAATTGATAGAAAATCGCATAGTTATGAGATTATCTAGGCATGATCATGTATATAGGCATCACGTCCATAAAAAGTAGACCGACTCCTGCCTGCATCTACTACTATTACTCCACACATCGACCGCTATCCAGCATGCATCTAGAGTATTAAGTTCATAAGAACAGAGTAACACATTAAGCAAGATGACATGATGTAGAGGGATAAACTCATGCAATATGATATAAATGCCATCTTGTTATCCTCGATGGCAACAATACAATACGTGCCTTGCAACCCTTTCTGTCAGTGGGTAAGGACACCTCAAGATTGAACCCAAAGCTAAGCACTTCTCCCATGGCAAGAAAGACCAATCTAGTAGGCCAAACCAAACTGATAATTCGGAGAGACTTGCAAAGATAACTTAATCATACATAAAAGAATTCAGAGAAGATTCAAATATTATTCATAGATAAACTTGATCTTAAACCCACAATTCATCGGATCTCGACAAACACACCGCAAAAAGAGTTTACATCGAATAGATCTCCACAAGAGAGGGGAGAACATTGTATTGAGATCCAAAAAGAGAGAAGAAGCCATCTAGCTAATAACTATGGACCCGTGAGGTCTGTGGTAAACTACTCACAACTCATCGGAGGGCAAGGATGTTAATGTAGAGGCCCTCCGTGGTTGATCCCCCCCGTGAGAATGCGCGAAGGCTCAAGATGGGATCTCGCGGATCTGAAGGTTCTGGCGGTGGAAATTGTGTTTCGTGGTGCTCTGGATGTTTTCGGGTACATAGGTATATATAGGAGGAAGAAATACGTCGGTGGCGCTGAGGGGCCCACGAGACAGGGGGCGCGCCCTATAGGGGGGTGCACCCTCCTATCTCGTGGAGGCCTCGGCCGCTTATTTACTTGCACTCCAAGTCCTCTGGATCACGTTTGTTTCAAAAATCACGCTCCCGAAGGTTTCATTCCGTTTGGACTCCATTTGATATTCCTTTTCTTCGAAATACTGAAATAGGCAAAAAAACAGCAATATGGGTTGGGCCTCCGGTTAGTAGGTTAGTCTCAAAAATGATATAAATGTGTAAAATAAAGCCCATAAACATCCAAAAGGGGTAATATAATAGAATGGAACAATAAAAAATTATAGATACGTTGGAGACGTATCAAGCATCCCCAAGCTTAATTCTTGCTCGTCCTCGAGTAGGTAAATGATAAAAAGAGAATTTTTTATGTGGAATGCTACCTAGCATAATTCATAATGTAATTTTCTTTATTGTGGCATGAATGTTCAGATCCAAATGAATACAAAATAAAAGTTCATATTGATAAAAGAAATAGTAATACTTCAAGCATACTAATCAAAGTAATCATGTCTTCTCAAAATAGCATGACAAAAGAAAGTTCATCCCTACAAAATCATATAGTTAGGTTATGCTTCATTTTTGTCACACAAAGATGTTCCCAACTTCTATACCCCCGATGACAAGCCAAGCAATTGTTTCATACTTAAATAATCTCAAACTTTTTCAACCTTCACGCAATACATGAGCGTAAGCCATGGATATAGCACTATGGGTGGAATAGAATACGATGATGGGGATTGTGTGGAGAAGACAAAAAAGGAGAAAGTCTCACATTGACGAGGATAATCAACGGGCTATGGAGATGCCCATCAATTTATGTCAACATGAGGAGTAGGGATTGTCATGCAACGGATGCACTAGAGCTATAAATAAATGCTCAACAAAAGAAAAATAGTGGGTGTGCATCCAACTTGCTTGCTCACGAAGACCTAGGGCATTTGAGGAAGCCCATCGTAGGAATATACAAGCCAAGTTCTATAATGAAAAATTCCCACTAGTATGAAAAATACAACTTATGAGACTCACTATATGAAAAACATGGTGCTACTTTGAAGCACAATATATGAGACTCGCTACATGAAGAACAAGGTGCTACTTTGAAGCACAAGTGTGGTAAGAGGATAGTAGCATTGTCCCTTCTCTCTTTTTCTCTCATTTTTTTATTTGGGTCTTTTCTCTTTTTTTATGGCCTCTTTTTTTTGTTTATTTTTCGTCCAGAGTCTCATCCCGACTTGTGGGGAAATCATGGTCTCCATCATCCTTTCCTCACTTGGGACACTGCTCTAAAAATGATGATCATCACACTTTTATTTTCTTACAACTCAACAATTACAACTCGAAACTAGAACAAGATATGACTATATGAATGCCTCCGGCGGTGTACCGAGATGGTGCAATGAATCAAGAGTGACATGTATGAAAAATAAAGCATGGTGGCTTTGCCACAAATACGATGTCAACTACATGATCATGCAATGGAAATATGACAAAAGTAAAGTATGTCATGATGATGAACGGAACGGTGGAAAGTTGCATGGCAATATATCTCGGAATGGCTATGGAAATGCCATAATAGGTAGGTATGGTGGCTGTTTTGAGGAAGATATAGGGAGGCTTATGTGTGATAGAGCGTATCGTATCACGGGGTTTGGATGCACCGGCGAAGTTTGCACCAACTCTCAAGGTGAGAAAGGGCAATGCAGTGCATCAAGAGGCTAGCAAAGGCGCAAAGGTAAAAGTGCGTATAATCCATGGACTCAACATTAGTCAAAAGAACTCATATACTTATTGAAAAAATTTAGAAGTAATCAATAATCAAGTACTACGCGCATGCTCCTAGGGGGGTAGATTGGTAGGAAAAGACCATCGCTCGTCCCCGACCGCCACTCATAAGGATGCACAAGCCAGGTACACTTCATGTTTCAAATTTGTTACACAACTTTAACCATACGTGCATGCTACGGGACTTGCTAACTTCAACACAAGCACCCTTTAAATTCATAATCACCCAACTAGCATGACTTTAATATCACTACCTCCATATCTCAAAACAATTATCAAGTATCAAGTTGATCATAGCATCCAATTCACTTCCTATGATAGTTTTTATTATACCCAACTTGGATGCTCATCATTCTAGGACCACTTTTATAACCATAGAAAATATCATGCTGTTCTAAAAGACTCTCAAAATAATATAAGTGAAGCATGAGAGACTAGCAATTTCTTCAAAATTAAGACGCCACCGTGCTCTAAAAGATATAAGTGAAGCACTAGAGCAAAAACTATCAAGCTCAAAAGATATAAGTGAAGCACATAGAGTATTCTAGAAAATTCTAATAAAATAGGATTCTCCCAAAAGGTGTGTACAGCAAGGATGATTGTGGTAAACTAAAAAGCAAAGACTAATATAATACACGACGCTCCAAGCAAAACACTTATCATGTGTTGAATAAAAATATAGCTCCAAGTAAAGTTACCAATGAACGAAGACGAAAGAGGGGATGCCTTCCCGGGGCATCCCCAAGCTTAGGATTTTGGCTATTCTTGAATGTCTTGGGGTGCCTTGGGCATACCCAAGCTTAGGCTCTTGCCACCCTTTATTCCATAGTCCATAAAAGCTTTACCCAAAACTTGAAAACTTCACAACACAAAACTCAACAGAAAATCTTATAAGCTCAGTTAGTGAAAGAAAACAAAACCACCACATAAGGTACTGCAATAAACTCATTCTTTATTTAATTTGGTGTTAAACCTACTGTATTCCAACTTCCCTATGGATTATAAACTATTTTATTGGCCATAGATTCATCAAAATAAGCAAACAACACACGAAAAACAGAATCTGTCAAAAACAGAACAGTCCGTAGTAATCTGTAACTAACGCAAACTTCTGAAACTCAAAACAATCAGAAAAATAGGAAGACCTAGGCAATTTGTTTATTGATCAGCAGAAATTTGAATCACTATTTTATCATGTTCTGGTGATTTTTAACAATTATTTTCGTGATCCAAAAGTTTCTGGAAATTACAGCAATATCACATAACTATCATCCAAGAAGATCCTATAGGTTTAACTTGGCACAAACACTAATTAAAAGATAAAATCACATCTAAACAGAAGGTAGATGGATTATTTATTCCTAAACAAAAACAAAAACAAAAACCTAAAAATAAAATTGGGTTGCCTCCCAACTAGCGCTATCGTTTAACGCCCCTAGCTAGGCATAAAAGCGAATATAGATCTAACGAGTGCCATCTTTGGCACTAAACTCATAAGTAGCACGCATGATAGATTCATAAGGTAATTTTACTTCCTTTCTTGGAAAGTGCTCCATGCCTTTCTTTAATGGAAATTGGAATCTAATATTCCCTTCCTTCATATCAATAATCGCACCAATCGTTCTAAGGAAAGGTCTACCAAGAATAATAGGGCAAGAAAGATTGCAATCTATATCAAGAACGATAAAATCTACGGGCACCAAATTTATATTTGCAACAATAAGAACATCATTGATCCTTCCCATAGGCTTTTTAATGGTGGAATCCGCAAGGTGCAAATTTAAAGAACAATCATCAAGATCATGGAAACCTAGAATATCACGTAAAGTTTTTGGAATCGTGGAAACACTAGCACCCAAATCACACAAAGCAAAACACTCATAATCTTTAATTCTAATCTTTATAGTAGGTTCCCACTCATCATTAAGTTTTCTAGGTATAGAAACTTCCAAATTAAGTTTTTCATAATAAGATTGCACCAAGGCATCAACAATATGTTTGGTAAAAGCTTTGTTTTGACTATAAGCATGAGGAGAATTAACAACGGATTGCAACAAGGAAATACAACCTTTTAAAGAACAATTATCATAATTAAATTCCTTGAAATCCGAGATAGTAAGTTCAACATTATTAGAAGTTGAGGATTCTCCAATCTCACTTTTACCAAATTTAGCATTAAGATCTAAAGACTCCAAATTCTTGGGACGCCTTCTAGTCAAAGTTGATTCATCATCAGTCCCATAATAATCAAAATTCATATTGCAAAACATAGATCTAATCGGAGACGCATCAATAACTTTAGGATCCTCATCATTATTTTCATGTAAACTAGAAGAACACGCTTTTTATAAAGCTTTCTTTTTTAGCACGCAATCTAGCGGTTCTTTCCTTGCACTCGTCAATGGAAATTATCATTACTTTTAGAGACTCATTGATATCATGCTTAGGAGAAGAAGATCCAAGTTTAAGAGAATTAACATCAAGCGAAAGTCTATCAACGTTCCTAGCCAAATCATCAACTTTGAGCAATTTTTCTTCATGCAAAGCATTAAAATTCTTTTGAGAGATCATAAATTCTTTCACACTATTCTCAAAATCAGAGGGCATCTTATTAAAATTACCATAAGAATTATTGTAGGAATTTCCATAATTATTAGAGGGATTACTAGGGAACGGTCTAGCATTAAAATTTCCTCTATAAGCCTTGTTTCCAAAACTATTCCTACCAACAAAATTCACATCCATATATTCATTATTATTCTCAATCAAGGAATACAAAGGCATATCATTGGGATCAAGAGGAGTATTTTTAGTAGCAAACATCTTCATAAGTTCATCCATCTTTCCACTCAAAACATTGATTTCTTCTATAGCATGCACTTTTTTACTAGAAGATCTTTCGGTGTGCCATTGAGAATAATTAGCCATAATATTATTAAGAAGTTTTGTAGCATCTCCTAATGTGATTTCCATAAAGGTGCCTCCTGTGGCCGAATATAAGAGATTTCTAGAAGAAAATTTCAAACCTGCATAAAATTTTTGTATGATCGTCCATAAATTCAAACCATGAGTAGGGCAATTGCGAAGCATCAATTTCATTCTTTCCCAAGATTGGGCAACATGATCATGATCAAGTTGTTTAAAATTCATAATATCGTTCCTAAGAGTGATGATCTTAGCGGGAGGAAAATACTTAGAGATAAAAGCATCTTTGCACTTGTTCCAAGAATCAATACTATTTTTAGGCAAAGACGAAAACCAAACTTTAGCACGATCTCTAAGTGAAAACGGGAATAACTTCAATTTTACAATATTGTTATCCGTATCTTTCTTCTTTTGCATATCACACAAATCAACAAAGTTGTTTAGATGAGTAGCGGCATCTTCGCAAGGAAGGCCGGCGAATTGATCTTTCATAACAAGATTTAGCAAAGCGGTATTGATTTCACAAGACTCATCATTATTAAGAGGAGCAATCGAAGTACTAAGGAAATCATTATTATTGGCATTCGAGAAGTCACACAATTTGGTATTATCTTGCGCCATGGCAACAAGTAATCCAACACACAAGCAAACAGAAAAACGGCAAGCAAAAAGAGAGGAGGAGATTGGGAAAGAGAGGGCGAATAAAACGACAAGGGTGAAGTGGGGGAGAGGAAAACGAGAGGCAAATGGAAAATAATGTAAATGCGAGGGAGATGGGTTTGTGATGGGTACTTGGTATGTCTTGACTTGAGCGAAGACCTCCCGACAGAACGGCGCCGAAATCCTTCTTGCTACGTCTTGAACTTGCGTTGGTTTTCCTCGAAGAGGAGAGGGTGATGCAGCAAGTGTAGCGTAAGTATTTCCCTCAGTTTTGAGAACCAAGGTATCAATCCAGAGGAGGCTCCTCAAAAGTCCCACGCACCTACACAAACAAGCGAGAACTACGCAACCAACGCAATAAAGGGTTGTCAATCCCTTCACGGCCACTTCATGAAAGTGAGATCTAATAAAGATAGTATGATAACATAAATATATTTTTGGTATTTTTTATACTAATATAGATGCAAAAAGTAAAGATGCAAATAAAAGTAGATTGGGAGCAAATATGATAAGAGATAGACCCGGGGGCCATAGGTTTCACTAGTGGCTTCTCTCAAGATAGCATAAGTATTACGGTGGGTGAACAAATTACTGTCGAGCAATTGATAGAAAAGCGCATAGTTATGAGATTATCTAGGCATGATCATGTATATAGGCATCACCTCCATAACAAGTAGATCAACTCATGCCTGCATCTACTACTATTACTCCACACATCGACCGCTATCCAGCATGCATCTAGAGTATTAAGTTCATAAGAACAGAGTAACGCATTAAGCAAGATGACATGATGTAGAGGGATAAACTCATGCAATATGATATAAACCCCATCTTGTTATCCTCGATAGCAACAATACAATACGTGCCTTGCAACCCTTTCTGTCACTGGGTAAGGACACCGCAAGATTGAACCCAAAGCTAAGCACTTCTCCCATGGCAAGAAAGACCAATCTAGTAGGCCAAACCAAACTGATAATTCAGAGAGAATTGCAAAGATAACTTAATCATACATACAAGAATTAAGAGAAGATTCACATATTATTCATAGATAAACTTGATCATAAACCCACAATTCATCGGATCTCGACAAACACACCGCAAAAAGAGTTTACATCGAATAGATCTCCACAAGAGAGGGGGAGAACATTGTATTGAGATCCAAAAAGAGAGAAGAAGCCATCTAGCTAATAACTATGGACCTGTAGGTCTGTGGTAAACTACTCACAACTCATCGGAGGGGCAAGGATGTTGATGTAAAGGCCCTCCATGGTTGATTCCCCCTCCGGCAGAACACCGGCGAAGGCTCCAAGATGTGATCTCGCGGATACAGAAGGTTACGGCAGTGGAAATTGCGTTTCGTGGTGCTACTGGATGTTTTCGGGGTACGTAGGTATATATAGGAGGAAGAAGTACGTAGGTGGCCGCCCGAGGGGCCCACGAGATAGGGGGGTGCACCCTATAGGGGGGGCACCCTCCTATCTCGTGGAGGCCTCGGCTGCTTCTTGACTTGCACTCCAAGTCCTCTGGATCATGTTTGTTCCAAAAATCACGCTCCCGAAGGTTTCATTCCGTTTGGACTCCGTTTGATATTCCTTTTCTTCAAAATACTGAAATAGGCAAAAAAAAACAGCAATATGGGCTGGGCCTCCGGTTAGTAGGTTAGTCCCAAAAATGTTGGGGAACGTAGTAATTTCAAAAAATTTCCTACGCACACGCAAGATCATGGTGATGGCATAGCAACGAGAGGGGAGAGTATTGTCCACGTACCCTCGTGAGACCGAAGCGAAGCGTTATGACAACGCTGTTGATGTAGTCGACGTCTTCACGATCCGACCGATCCAAGCACCGAACGTACGGCACCTCCGAGTTCAGCACACGTTCAGCTCGATGACGATCCCCTGACTCCGATCCAGCAAAGTGTCGGGGATGAGTTCCGTCAGCCCGACGGCGTGGTGACGATGATGATGCTCTACCTGCGCAGGGCTTCGCCTAAACTCCGTGACGATATGACCGAGGTGGAATATGGTGGAGGGGGGCACCGCACACGGCTAAGAGATCCAAGGGATCAATTGTTGTCTCTTTGGTGCTAGCCCTGCCCCTCTATTTATATGTTGAGCCCCGGGGTCGAAACTTGGAGCAAAAGCCTCCTCAAAGTCGGTTTTGCCCGAAAGGCAAGAGTCCCACTCGGACTCCTGGACCAAACGCCACAATCCTTGGCGTCTGGCCCAGACGCCATGGGCCTCGGCGTCTGGCCCAGACGCCATGGGCCTCGGCGTCTGGCCCAGACGCCATGGGCCTCGGCGTCAGCCCAGACGCCGAGGTCTCCGGCGTTTGGCCCTCGCCTCCATAAAACTCCTTTTGCACCGACCTAATGCCTCATGGGCTTGACCCTTGGCCTAAACATATCATCCAATATATGAATCTTTACGTCTCGACCATTTGAGACTCCTCGTCATGTCCCCGATCTCATCCGGGACACCGAACTCCTTCGGTACATCAAAACATGTAAACTCATAATATAAGCATCATCGAAACCTTAAGCGTGCGGACCCTACGGGTTCGAGAACTATGTAGACATGACCGAGAACTATTCTTGGTCAATAACCAATTGCGGAACCTGGATGCCCATATTGGTTCCTACATATTCTACGAAGATCTTTATCGGTCAAACCGCATAACGACATACGTTGTTCCCTTTGTCATCGGTATGTTACTTGCCCGAGATTCGATCGTCGGTATCCAATACCTAGTTCAATCTCGTTACCGGCAAGGCTCTTTACTCGTTCCGTAATACATCATCTCGCAACTAACTTATTAGTTGCAATGCTTGCAAGGCTTATATGATGTGTATTACCGAGAAGGCTCAGAGATACCTCTCCGACAATCGGAGTGACAAAACCTAATCTCGAAATACGCCAACCCAACATGTACCTTTGGAGACACCTGTAGTACTCCTTTACAATCACCCGATTCACGTTGTGACGTTTGGTAGTACCAAAGTGTTCCTCCGTAAGCGGAGTTGCATAATCTCATAGTTACGGAACATGTATAAGTCATGAAGAAAGCAATAGCAATATACTAAGCGATCAAGTGCTAGGCTAACGGAATGGGTCATGTCAATCACATCATTCTCCTAATGATGTGATCCCATTAATCAAATAACAACACATGTCTACGGTTAGGAAACATAACCATCTTTGATTAATGAGCTAGTCAAGTAGAGGCATACTACTGACTATATGTTTGTCTATGTATTCACACATGTATCATGTTTCCGGTTAATACAATTCTAGCATGAATAATAAACATTTATCATGAAATAAGGAAATAAATAATAACTTTATTATTGCCTCTAGGGCATATTTCCTTCAGTCTCCCACTTGCACTAGAGTCAATAATCTAGTTCACATCATCATGTGATTCAACACTAATATTCACATCTGTATGTGATTAACACCCATAGTTCACATCGTCATGTGACCAACACCCAAAGGGTTTACTAGAGTCAATAATCTAGTTCACATCACTATGTGATTAACACCCAAAGAGTACTAAGGTATGATCATGTTTTGCTCGTGAGAGAAGCTTAGTCAACGGGTCTGTCACATTCAGAGCCGTATGTATTTTGCAAATAATCTATGTCTACAATGCTCGCTTGCGAAGCTACTCTAGCTAATTGCTCCCACTTTCAATATGTATCCAGATTGAGACTTAGAGTCATCTGGATCAGTGTAAAAAGCTCGCATCGATGTAACTCTTTACGACGGGCTATTTTATCACCTCCATAATCGAGAAATATTTCCTTAGTCCTCTCTAAGGATGTTCTTGACCAATGTCCGATGATCTACTCCTAGATCACTATTGTACTCCTTGCCAAATTCAGAGCAAGGTATACAATAGGTGCAGTACATAGCATAGCATACTTTATAGAACCTATGGTGAGGCATAGGGAATGACTTTCATTCTCTTTTCTATTTTCTGCCGTGGTCGGGATTTGAGTCTTACTCAATTTCACACCTTGTAATACAGGCAAGAAACTCTTTCTTTGACTGTTCCATTTTGAACTACTTCAAAATCTTGTCAAGGTATGTACTTATTGAAAAAACTTATCAAGCGTCTTGATCTATCCCAATAGATCTTGATGCTCAATATGTAAGTAGCTTTACTGAGTTCTTTCTTTTAAAGATCTCCTTTCAAATACTCCTTTATGCTTTCCAGAAAAATTATACATCATTTCTGATCAACAATATGTTACTCACATATATTTATCAAAAACGCTGTAGTGCTCCCACTCACTTTCTTGTAAATACAGGCTTCTCCAAAAGTGTGTATAAAACCATATGCTTTGATCAAATCATCAAGCATATATTCCAACTCTGAGATGCTTGCACCAGTCCATAGATGGATCGCTGGAGCTTGCACATTTTGTTAGCACCTTTAGGATTTACAAAACCTTCTGGTTGCATCATATACAACTCTTCTTTAATAAATCCATTAAGGAATGCAGTTTTGTTTATCCATTTGCCAGATTTCATAAAATGCGGCAATTGCTAACATGATTCGGACAGATTTAAGCATAGATACGAGTGAGAAACTCTCATCGTAGTCAACACCTTGAACTTGTCGAAAACCTTTTGCGACAACTCGAGCTTTGTAGATAGTAACACTACTATCAGTGTCCGTCTTCCTCTTGAAGATCCATTTATTTAACATGGCTTGCTGATCATCGAGCAAGTCAATCAAAGTCCATACTTTGTTCTCATACATGGATCCTATCTCAGATTTCATGGCCTCAAGCCATTTCGCGAAATCTGGGCTCATCATCGCTTCCTCATAGTTTGTAGGTTCATCATGGTCTAGTAACATGACTTCCAGAACATAATTACCGTACCACTCTGGTGCGGATCTTACTCTGGAAGACCTACGAGGTTTGGTAGCAACTTGATCTGAAGTTTCATGATCATCATCATTAACTTCCCACTAATTGGTGTAGGAATCACCGGAACTGATTTCTGTGATGAACTACTTTCCAATAAGGGAGAAGGTACAATTACCTCATCAAGTTCTACTTTCCTCCCACTCACTTCTTTCGAGAGAAACTCCTTCTCCAGAAAGGATCCATTCTTAGCAACGAATGTCTTGCCTTCGGATCTGTGATAGAAGGTGTACCCAACTGTTTCCTTTGGGTATCCTATGAAGACGCACTTCTCCGATTTGGGTTCGAGCTTATCAGGATGAAACTTTTTCACATAAGCATCGTAGCCCCAAACTTTAAGAAACGACAACTTGGGTTTCTTGCTAAAACACAGTTCATATAGTGTCGTCTCAACGGATTTAGATGGTGCCCTTTTAACGTGAATGCAGTTGTCTCTAATGCATAACCCCAAAACGATAATGGTAAATCAATAATAGACATCATAGATCGCACCATATCCAATAAAGTGCGGTTACGACGTTCGGACACACTACAACATTGTGGTGTTCCAGGTGGCATGAGCTGTGAGACTATTCCACATTGTTTTAATTGAAGACCAAACTCGTAACTCAAATATTCGTCTCCGTGATCAGATCGCATAAACTTTATTTTCTTGTTACGATGATTTTTCCACTTCACTCTGAAATTCTTTGAACCTTTCAATTATTTCAGACTTATGTTTCATCAAGTAGATATACCCATATCTGCTCAAATCATCTTGTGAAGGTCAGAAAATAACGATACTTGCCACGAGCATCAACACTCATTGGATCGCATACATCGGTATGTATGATTTCCAATAAGTCAGTAGCTTGTTCCATTGTTCCGGAGAACGGAGTTTTAGTCATCTTGCCCAAAAGGCACGGTTCGCAAGCATCAAATGATTCATAACCAAGTGATTCCAAAATTCCATCTTTATGGAGTTTCTTCATGCGCTTTACACCGATATGACCCAAACGGCAGTGCCACAAATTAGTTGCACTATCATTATTAACTTTGCATCTTTTTGCATCAATACTATGAATCTGTGTATCACTACGATCGAGATCCAACAAACTATTTTCATTGGGTGTATGACCATTTGAAGGTTTTATTCATTTAAACAGAACAACAATTATTCTTTGACTTTAAATGAATAACCGTTTTGAAAACTATTTTCATTGGGTGTATGACCATTGAAGGTTTTATTCATGTAAACAGAACAACAATTATTCTTTGACTTTAAATGAATAACCGTTTTGCAATAAACATGATCAAATGATATTCATGCTCAACGCAAACACCAAATAACATTTATTTAGGTTTAACACTAATCCCGGAAGTATAGGGAGTGTGCGATGATGATCATATCAATCTTGGAACTACTTCCAACACTCATCGTCACTTCCCCTTCAACTAGTCTCTGTTTATTCTGTAACTCCTGTTTCGAGTTACTAATCTTAGCAACCAAACAAGTATCAAATACTCAGGGCTACTATAAACACTAGTAAGGCACACATCAATAACCTGTATATCAAATATACTCTTGTTCACTTTGCCATCCTTCTTATCCGCCAAATACTTGGGGTAGTTCCGCTTCCAGTGACCAGTTCCATTGCAGCAAAAGCACTTAGTCTCAGGCTTTAGGTTCAGCTTTGGGCTTCTTCACTCGAGCAGCAACTTGCTTGCCGTTCTTTTTGAAGTTCCCCTTCTTCCCTTTGCCCTTTTCCTTGAGACTAGTGGTCTTGTCAACCATCAACACTTGATGTTTTTCTTGATTTCTACCTTCGCCGATTTTAGCATCGCGAAGAGCTCGAGAATCTTTTTCGTCATCCCTTGCATACTATAGTTCATCACGAAGTTCTACTAACTTAGTGATGGTGACTAGAGAATTCTGTCAATCACTATCTTATCTGGAAGATTAACTCCCACTTGATTCAAGCGATTGAAGTACTCAGACAATCTGAGCACATGCTCACTAGTTGAGCGATTCTCCTCCATCTTTTAGCTATAGAACTTGTTGGAGACTTCATATCTCTCAACTCGGGTATTTGCTTGAAATATTAACTTCAATTCCTGGAACATCTTATATGGTCCATGACGTTCAAAACATCTTTGAAGTCCCGATTCTAAGCCGTTAAGCATGGTGCACTAAACTATCAAGTAGTCATCATATTGAGCTAGCCAAACGTTCATAACGTCGCAGATCCGCTCCTGCAATAGGTCTGTCACCTAGCGATGCATTAAGGACATAATTCTTCTGTGCAGCAATGAGGATAGACCTCAGATCACGGATCCAATCCGCATCATTGCTACTAACATCTTTCAACACAATTTTCTCTAGGAACATATCAAAATAAACATTTGAAAGCAACAACGCGAGCTATTGATCTACAACATAATTTGCAAAAATACTACCAGGACTAAGTTCATGATAAATTTAAGTTCAATTAATCATATTACTTAAGAACTCCCACTTAGATAGACATCTCTCTAGTCATCTAAGTGATTACGTGATCCAAATCAACTAAACCATAACCGATCATCACGTGAGATGGAGTAGTTTTCAATGGTGAACATCACTATGTTGATCATATCTACTATATGATTCACGCTCGACCTTTCGGTCTCCGTGTTCTGAGGCCATATCTGCATATGCTAGGCTCGTCAAGTTTAACCTGAGTATTCTGCGTGTGCAAAACTGGCTTGCACCCGTTGTAGATGGACGTAGAGCTTATCACACCCGATCATCACGTGGTGTCTGGGCACGACGAACTTTGGCAGCGGTGCATACTCGGGAGAACACGTCTTGATAATTTTAGTGAGAGATCATCTTAAAATGCTACCGTCAATCAAAGCAAGATAAGATGCATAAAGGATAAACATCACATGCAATCAATATAAGTGATATGATATGGCCATCATCATCTTGTGCTTGTGACCTCCATCTTTGAAACACCGTCGTGATCACCATCGTCACCGGCGCGACACCTTGATCTCCATCGTAGCATCGTTGTCGTCTCGCCAACTATTGCTTCTACGACTATCGCTACCGCTTAGTGATAAAGTAAAGCAATTACATGGCTTTTGCATTTCATACAATAAAGCAACAACCATATGGCTCCTGCCAGTTGCCGATAACTCGGTTACAAAACATGATCATCTCATATAATAAAATATAGCATCACGTCTTGACCATATCACATCACAACATGCCCTGCAAAAACAAGTTAGACGTCCTCTACTTTGTTGTTGCAAGTTTTACGTGGCTGCTACGGGCTGAGCAAGAACCGTTCTTACCTACGCATCAAAACCACAACGATAGTTTGTCAAGTTGGTGCTGTTTTAACCTTCGCAAGGACCGGGCGTAGCCACACTCAGTTCAACTAAAGTGAGAGAGACAGACACCCGCCAGTCACCTTTAAGCAACGAGTGCTCGCAGCGGTGAAACCAGTCTCGCGTAAGCGTACACGTAATGTCGGTCCGGGCCGCTTCATCTCACAATACCGCCGAACCAAAGTATGACATGCTGGTAAGCAGTATGACTTGTATCGCCCACAACTCGCTTGTGTTCTACTCGTGCATATAACATCAATGCATAAAACCAGGCTCGGATGCCACTGTTGGGGAACGTAGTAATTTCAAAAAAATTCCTACGCACACGCAAGATCATGGTGATGGCATAGCAACGAGAGGGGAGAGTATTGTCCACGTACCCTCGTAGACCGTAAGCGGAAGCGTTATGACAACGCGGTTGATGTAGTCGTACGTCTTCACGATCCGACCGATCCAAGCACCGAACGACGGCACCTCCGAGTTCAGCACACGTTCAGCTCGATGGCGATCCTCGGACTCGATCCAGCAAAGTGTCGGGATGAGTTCCACAAGACGGCGGCGGCGTGGACGATGATGATGCTCTATCGGCGTGAGGGCTTCGCCTAAACTCCGCGACAATATGACCGAGGTGGAATATGGTGGAGGGGCACCGACACGCTAAGAGATCCAAGGGATCAATTGTTGTCTCTTTGGTGCTAGCCCTGCCCTCTATTTATATATTGAGCCCGGGGTCGAAACTTGGAGCAAAAGCCTCCTCAAAGTCGGTTTTGCCGAAAGGCAAGAGTCCCACTCGGACTCTGGACCAAACGCCACAATCCTTGGCGTCGGCCCAGACGCCATGGGCCTCGGCGTCGGCCCAAGGCCGACGCCAGGTCTCCGGCGTTTGGCCCCCGCCTCCATAAAACTCCTTTTGCACCGACCTAAAGCCTCATGGGCTTGACCCTTAGCCTAAACATATCATCCAATATATGAATCTTTACGTCTCGACCATTTCGAGACTCCTCGTCATGTCCCCGATCTCATCGGGACTCGAACTCCTTGGTACATCAAAACATGTAAACTCATAATATAACATCGCATCGAAACCTTAAGCGTGCGGACCCTACGGGTTCGAGAACTATGTAGACATGAGCGAGAACTATTCTTGGTCAATAACCAATAGCGGAACCTGGATGCCCATATTGGTTCCTACATATTCTACGAAGATCTTTATCGGTCAAACTGCATAACGACATACGTTGTTCCCTTTGTCATCGGTATGTTACTTGCCCGAGATTCGATCATCGGTATCCAATACCTAGTTCAATCTTGTTACCGGCAAGTCTCTTTACTCGTTCCGTAATACATCATCTCGCAACTAACTTATTAGTTGCAATGCTTGCAAGGCTTATATGATGTGTATTACCGAGAAGGCCCAGAGGTACCTCTCCGACAATCGGAGTGACAAAACCTAATCTCGAAATACGCCAACCCAACATGTACCTTTGGAGACACCTGTAGTACTCCTTTATAATCACACAGTTACGTTGTGACGTTTGGTAGTACCAAAGTGTTCCTCCGTAAGCAGGAGTTGCATAATCTCATAGTTACCGGAACATGTATAAGTCATGAAGAAAGCAATAGCAATATACTAAACGATCAAGTGCTAGGCTAACGGAATGGGTCATGTCAATCACATCATTCTCCTAATGATGTGATCCCATTAATCAAATAACAACACATGTCTACGGTTAGGAAACATAACCATCTTTGATTAATGAGCTAGTCAAGTAGAGGCATACTAGTGACTATATGTTTGTCTATGTATTCACACATGTATCATGTTTCCGGTTAATACAATTCTAGCATGAATAATAAACATTTATCATGAAATAAGGAAATAAATAATAACTTTATTATTGCCTCTAGGGCATATTTCCTTCAAAAAATGATATAAATGTGTAAAATAAAGCCCATAAACATCCAAAAGGGGTAATACAATAGCATGGAACAATCAAAATTATAGATACGTTGGAGACGTATCAAGCATCCCCAAGCTTAATTCCTGCTCGTCCTCGAGTAGGTGAATGATAAAAAGAGAATTTTTGATGTGGAATGCTACCTAGCATAATTCATAATGTCATTTCCTTTATTGTGGCATGAATGTTCAGATCCAAATGAATACAAAATAAAAGGTCATATTGATAAAAGAAATAGTAATACTTCAAGCATACTAATCAAAGTAATCATGTCTTCTCAAAATAGCATGGCAAAAGAAAGTTCATCCCTACAAAATCATATAGTTAGGTTATGCTTCATTTTTGTCAAAGATGTTCCCAACTTCTATGCCCCCGATGACAAGCCAAGCAATTGTTTCATACTTAAATAATCTCAAACTTTTCAACCTTCACGCAATACATGAGCGTGAGCCATGGATATAGCACTATGGGTGGAATAGAATATGATGATGGGGATTGTGTGGAGAAGACAAAAAAGGAGAAAGTTTCACATTGACGAGGATAATCAATGGGCTATGGAGATGCCCATCAATTGATGTCAACATGAGGATTAGGGATTGCCATGCAACGGATGCACTAGAGCTATAAATAAATGCTCAACAAAAGAAAACTAGTGGGTGTGCATCCAACTTGCTTGCTCACGAAGACCTAAGGCATTTGAGGAAGCCCATCGTAGGAATATACAAGCCAAGTTCTATAATGAAAATTTCCCACTAGCATGAAAAAGACAACTTATGGGACTTACTATATGAAAAACATGGTGCTACTTTGAAGCACAATATATGAGACTCGCTACATGAATAACAAGGTGCTACTTTGAAGCACAAGTGTGGTAAGAGGATAGTAGCATTGTCCCTTCTCTCTTTTTCTCTCATTTTTTTTATTTGGGTCTTTTCTCTTTTTTTATGGCCTCTTTTTTTGTTTTTTTTTTCGTCCAGAGTCTCATCCCGACTTGTGGGGGAATCATGGTCTCCACCATCATTTCCGCACTTGGAACACTGCTCTAAAAATGATGATCATCAAACTTTTATTTTCTTACAACTCAACAATTACAACTCGAAACTAGAACAAGATATGACTCTATATGAATGCCTCCGCCGGTGTACCGGGATGGTGCAATGAATCAAGAGTGACATGTATGAAAAATAATGCATGGTGGCTTTGCCACAAATACGATGTCAACTACATGATCATGCAATGGCAATATGAAAAAAGTAAAGTATGTCATAATAATGAACGGAACGGTGGAAAGTTGCATGGCAATATATCTCGGAATGGCTATGGAAATGCCATAATAGGTAGGTATGGTGGGTGTTTTGAGGAAGATATAGGGAGGTTTATGTGTGATAGAGCGTATCGTATCACGGGGTTTGGATGCACCGCCGAAGTTTGCACCAACTCTCAAGGTGAGAAAGGGCAATGCACGGTACCGAAGAGGCTAGCAAAGGCGCAAAGGTAAAAGTGCGTATAATCCATGGACTCAACATTAGTCAAAAGAACTCATATACTTATTGCAAAAATTTAGAAGTCATCAATAATCAAGTACTACGCGCATGCTCCTAGGGGGATAGATTGGTATGAAAAGACCATCGCTCGTCCCCGACCGCCACTCATAAGGAAGACAATCAATAAATAAATCATGCTCCACCTTCATCACATAACGGTTCGCCATACGTGCATGCTACGGGTATCACAAACTTTAGAACAAGTATTTCTCAAATCCACAACTACTCAACTAGCATGACTGGCAAATCCACAACTACTCAACTAGCATGACTCTAATATCACAAACTTTAGAGTCATGCTAGTTGAGTAGTTGTGGATTTGAGAAATACTTGTTCTAAAGATTGTGATACCCGTAGCATGCACGTATGGCGAACCGTTATGTAATGAAGTCGGAGCATGATTTATTTATTGATTGTCTTACTTATGAGTGGCGGTCGGGGACGAGCGATGGTCGTTTCCTACCAATCTATCCCCCTAGGAGCATGTGCGTAGTACTTTGTTTCGATAACTAATAGATTTTTGCAATAAGTATGTGAGTTCTTTATGACTAATGTTGAGTCCATGGATTATACGCACCCTCACCCTTCCACCGTTGCTAGCCTCTCTAATATCATGCACCTTTCGCGGGTATCATACACCCACCATATACCTTACTCAAAACAGCCACCATACCTACCTATTATGGCATTTCCATAGCCATTCCGAGATATATTGACATGCAACTTACCACCGTTCCGTTTATTATGACACGTTCCATCATTGTCATATTGCTTTGCATGATCATGTAGTTGACATCGTATTTGTGGCAAAGCCACCTTTATAATTCTTCATACATGTCACTCTTGATTCATTGCATATCCCGGTACACTGCCAGAGGCATTCACATAGAGTTGTATTTTGTTCTAAGTATTGAGTTGTAATTCTTGAGTTTTAAGTAAATAAAAGTGTGATGATCATCATTATTAGAGCATTGTCCCAAGTGAAGAAAGTATGATGGAGACTATGATTCCCCCACAATTCGGGATGAGACTCCGGACGAAAAGAAAAAAAACAAAAAAAAGAGGCCATAAAAAAGAGAAAAAGGCCCGAACAAAAAAATGAGGGAAAAAGAGAGAAGGGATAATGTTACTATCCTTTTACCATACTTGTGCTTCAAAGTAGCACCATTATCTTCATGATAGAGAGTCTCCTATGTTGTCACTTTCATATACTAGTGGGAATTTTACATTATAGAACTTGGCTTGTATATTCCAATGATGGGCTTCCTCAAAATGCCCTAGTTCTTCGCGAGCAAGCGAGTTGGATGCACACCCACTTAGTTTCTTTTGTTGAGCTTTCATACACTTATAGCTCTAGTGCATCCGTTGCATGGCAATCCCTACTCACTCACATTGATATCTATTTATGGGCATCTCCATAACCCGTTAATACGCCTAGTTGATGTGAGACTATCTTCTCCTTTTTGTCTTCTCCACAACCACCATTCTATTCCACTTATAGTGCTATGTCCATGGCTCACGCTCATATATTGCGTGAAGATTGAAAAATTTTGAGAACATCAAAAGTATGAAACAATTGCTTGGCTTGTCATCAGGGTTGTGCATGATTAAATACTTCGTGTGATGAAGATAGAGCATAGCCAGACTATATGATTTTGTAGGGATAACTTTCTTTGGCCATGTTATTTTGAGAAGACATGATTGCTTTGTTAGTATGCTTGAAGATTGTTATTTTTATGTCAATATTAAAATTTTGTCTTGAATCTTTCGGATCTGAACATTCATGCCTCAATAAAGCAAATTACATTGAGAATTATGCTAGGTAGCATTCCACATCAAAAATTTTGTTTTTATCATTTACCTACTCGAGGACGAGCAGGAATTAAGCTTGGGGATGCTTGATACGTCTCCAACGTATCTATAATTTTTGATTGTTCCATGCTATTATATTATCTATTTTGGATGTTTAATGGGCTTTACTAAGCACTTTTATATTATTTTTGGGACTAACCTACAAACCGAAGGCCTAGTGCAAATTGCTGTTTTTTTGCTTATTTCAGTGTTTCGCAGAAAAGGAATATCAAACGGAGTCCAAACGGAATAAAACCTTCGGGAGAGTTATTTTTGGAACAAACGTGATCCAGAGGACTTGGAGTGGACGTCAAGAAAGAAGCATGGAGGCCACGAGGCAGGGAGGCGCACCTGCCCCCCCTGGGCGCGCCCCCACCCTCGTGGGCCCCTCGCAGCTCCACCGACGTACTTCTTCCTCCTATATATATCCATATACCCTGAAAACATCTAGGAGCACCACGAAACCCTATTTCCACCGCCGCAACCTTCTGTACCCATGAGATCCCATCTTGGGGCCTTTTCTGGCGCTCCGCCGGAGGGGGAATCGATCACGGAGGGCTTCTACATCAACACCATGGCGTCTAGGATGATGTGTGAGTAATTTACCACAGACCTTCGGGTCCATAGTTATTAGCTAGATTGATTCTTCTCTCTTTGGATCTCAATACAAAGTTCTCCACGATCTTCTTCGAGATCTATTCGATGTAATTCTTTTTGTGGTGTGTTTGTCGAGATCCGACAAATTGTGGGTTTATGATCAAGATTATCTATGAACAATATTTGAATCTCCTCTGAATTATTTTATGCATGATTTAATATCTTTGCAAGTCTCTTCGAATTATCAGTTTGGTTTGGCCTACTAGATTGATCTTTCTTGCCATGGAAGAAGTGCTTAGCTTTGGGTTCAATCTTGCGTTGCTTGATCCCAGTGACAGTAGGGGAAACGACACGTATTGTATTGTTGCCATCGAGGATAAAAGATGGGGTTTATATCATATTGCTTGAGTTTATCCCTCTACATCATGTCATCTTGCCTAATCGTTACTCTGTTCTTATGAACTTAATACTTTAGATGCATCTTTGGATAGCGGTCGATGTGTGGAGTAATAGTAGTAGATGCAGAATCGTTTCTGTCTACTTGTTGCGGACGTGATGCCTATATACATGATCATGCCTAGATATTCTCATAACTATGCACTTTTCTATCAATTGCTCGACTATAATTTGTTCACCCACTGTAATAATTATGCTATCTTGAGAGAAGCCACTAGTGAAACCTATGGCCCCCGGGTCTATTTTCCATCATATTAATCTCCTGACAACTAGCTATTTCTGGCGCCGTTTATTTTGCAATCTTTACTTTTCAATCTATACAACAAAAATACCAAAAATATTTATCTTATTATCTCTATCAGATCTCACTTTTGCAAGTGGCTGTGAAGGGATTGACAACCCCTTTATCGCGTTGGTTGCAAGGTTCTTATTTGTTTGTGCAGGTACGAGGGACTTGCGTGTAGTCTCCTACTGGATTGATACCTTGGTTCTCAAAAACTGAGGGAAATACTTACGCTACTTTGCTGCATCACCCTTTCCTCTTCAAGGGAAAACCAACGCATGCTCAAGAGGTAGCAAAGGCGTAGTCATGATTGACTCTGACTCGACTCTATGTGTTAAATCAGACACTCTGGATCAAGATAATAGGTGTAGTGTTTTACCAGTTTTTAAGGTCATACTGTATATGTGTGTTGAATCATGGACATGTCATATAACCACCTGTCATACATTCAAGCTTTTCATCCGTGCTATGTACTATTAATAGGCTACAATTTATGGTCTCCATTAGCATTGTTGTTTGTCTTTCCTTCTTCACAAGGGAGACATATATACCATTCTAATTGATTTTACAATTAGTCAACTGGGTCCGCTTACAGTTACGGGGATCTTTCTTATGCACATGGTATTCCAATGATAACGTCAAATACTGCTATTTCGTTTTTATTTGGCATCTCAGTGCTAAATGATATTTTTTTTAAATTCATGTATCTATATTGTTGCTCGTAGCAACGCACGGGCATTTAGCTAGTCGATACTAGTAAGCCTCTACTAGACTAGCTCATTAATCAAAGATGGTAAGTTTCCTAACCATAGACATACATTGTCATTTGACGAACGGGGTCACATCATTAGGTGAATGATGTGATGGACAAGACCCATTCGTTAGCTTAGCATAATGATCGTTAAGTTTTATTGCTATTGCTTTCTTCATGGCATATACATATTCCTTTGACTATGAGATTATGCAACTCCGAGATACTGGAGGAATACCTTATGTGCAATCAAACGTCACAACGTAACTGGGTGATTATAAAGATGCTCTACAGGTATCTCTGAAGATGTTTGTTGGGTTGGCATAGATCGAGATTAGGATTTGTCACTCCGAGTATCGGAGAGGTATCTTTGGGCCCTCTCGGTAATGCACATCATAATAAGCCTTGCAAACAATGTGATGAACGAGTTAGTTGCGGGATGATGTATTACGGAACGAGTAAAGAGACTTGTCGGTAACGAGATTGAACTAGGTATGAAGATACCGACGATCGAATCTCGGGCATGTAACATACCAATGACAAAGGGAATTACATATGTTGTCATTACGGTACGACCGATAAAGATCTTCGTAGAATATGTAGGAACCAATATGAGCATCCAGGTTCCGCTGTTGGTTATTGACCGGAGAGGAGTCTCGATCATGTCTACATAGTTCCCGAACACGTAGGGTCCACACGCTTAACATTCGATGACGATTTTGTATTATATGAGTTATGTGATTTGGTGACCGAATGTTGTTCGAAGTCCCGAATGAGATCTCGGACATGACGAGGAGTCTCGAAATGGTCGAGAGGTAAAGATTCATATATAGGACGATAATATCCAGACACCAGAAGTGTTCCGGGGATACCAGTTACATATTGGGTCACCGGAAGGGGTTCCGGGCATCCCCCTGGCAACTACATGGGCCTGATGGGCCAAGAAGGGGACAGACCAGCCCCTAGGGGGCTGGTGCACCCCATGTAGGCCAAAATAAGGAGGAAGGAAAGAGGGGAAGAGAGAAAGGAAGGGGAGGGATTTGGCCTCGCCCTTCCTTCTCTCCTCCCTCCTTCCTTCCCCCTTCGGATGAATATGGAAGGGTGGAGGTCGAATTGGGAGGCGCCCAAGTAGGATTCCTCCTACTTGGGGCGCCCCCTTGGATGCCTCTCCTCCCCTCCAACCTATATATATGAGAGGGGCACTGCTAGAACACACAACATTGATTCCTAGCCATGTGCGGCGCCCCCTTCATAGTTTACGCCTCTGAGCATATTGTCGTAGTGCTTAGGCGAAGCCCTGCGCGGATCACTTCACCATCGCCGTCACCACGCCGTCGTGCTGACGAAACTCTCCCTCGACACTTTGCTGGATCAAGAGTTCGAGGGACGTCATCGAGCTGAACGTGTGCAGAACTCGGAGGTGTCATACGTTCGGTGCTTGATCGGTCGGAACGGGAACAAGTTCGACTACATCAACCGCGTTGTCAAATGCTTCCGCTTTTGGTCTACGAGAGTACGTGGACACTCTTTCCCCCTCTCCTTGCTATGCATCTCCTAGATAGATCTTGCGTGAGCGTAGGAATTTTTTTGAAATTGCATGCTACGTTCCCCAACAGTGGCATCCGAGCCAGGTACATGCGTAGATGATATGCACGAGTAGAACACAAAGGGTTGTGGGAGGTGATCATCATACTGCTTACCACCAATGTCTTATTTTGATTCAGCGGTATTGTTGGATGAAGCGGCCCGGACCAACCTTACACGACCACGTTCATGAGACCGGTTCCACCAACAGACATGCAACTAGTTTTGCATAAAGGTGGCTGGCGGGTGTCTGTCTCTCCAACTTTAGCTGAATCGAATTTGACTGCGGCCGTTCCTTGTTGAAGGTTAAAATAGCAAACTTGATAAATCACCGTTGTGGTTTTGATGCGTAGGTAAGAACGGTTCTTACTAGAAGCCCGTAGCAGCCACGTAAAACTTGCAACAACAAAGTAGAGGACGTCTAACTTGTTTTGCAGGGCATGTTGTGATGTGATATGGTCAAGACAAGATGTGATATATGTTACTCTATGAGATGATCATGTTTTGTAGAAGTCACTGGCAACCGGCAGGAGCCTTATGGTTGTCTCTTTATTGCATGAAATGCAAACGCCATGTAATTGCTTTACTTTATCACTATGCATTAGCGATAGTTGTAGAAGCAATAGTTGGCGAGATGACCACGACGCTACGATGGAGATCGAGGTGTCAAGCCGGTGATGGTGGAGATCATGACGGTGCTTTGGAGATGGAGATCAAAGGCACAAGATGATGATGGCCATATCATGTCACATATTTTGATTGCATGTTATGTTTATCTTTTATGCATCTTATTTTGGTTAGTACGGTGGTAGCATTATAAGATGATCCCTTAACTTAAATTTCAAGGTATAAGTGTTCTCCCTGAGTATGCACTATTGTGACAGTTCATCATGCTGAGACACCACGTGATGATCGGGTGTGATAGGCTCTACGTTCACATACAACGGGTGCAAGACAGTTTTGCACATGCAGAATACTCGGGTTAAACTTGACGAGCCTAGCATGTACAGACATGGCCTCGGAATACTAGAGACCGAAAGCTCGAGCGTGAATCATATAGTAGATATGATCAACATAGAGATGTTCACCATTGATGACTACACTGGTACAGCGACGTCCTAAACAAATGGTTTTTAACCCCTTTCAACGACGGCATTTGGAACCGTCGCCAAGTGAGTGTGGGTGATAGGGGGGTCCTTCCCACACGACCCAGAAATTGTCGGGGATAGGCCCTCCTGGGACCTAGGCTGGGGCCATGTGCGATCGGGCGAGGCATCAAAACCCAATCATTTCCGTAGGTATGTACATCCCACACAGTGAATCCCAGAAATCATTTTTGTAGGTATGTACATCCCACACGGTGAATCCCAGAAATCATTTCCGTAGGTATGTACATCCCACACAGTGAATCCCAGAAATCATTTTCGTAGGTATGTACATCCCACACGGTGAATCCCAGAAAATCATTTCCGGAGGTATGTACATCCCACACAGTTCTTTGTGTGGAAACGTTTGTGCAAGGTGGCCTAACACAAACAGTTAGCTGCCGGAAGCCGTGTGTGATTGTTAGTTGATCGAACACGCCTACTTTCTAGAAACCATGCGGGTTGTTTGAGTTCATCGCCCACGGTGCTGTCTGAGTAACCGTTTGCAATAGAAAACCCCAATAAGCAGGGTAATTAGCCTATTATTGATAATCCATGTACTAATAAAACAGATATTTCTTATAAAACACGCCAGATATTTCATATCCGTATAAAAGCAACAGGGATTTCATAATCAAATTACATCAGATAGCTTCGGCACTCAGTTACGCCATTACACAACAACACAAAGTTTCACATGCAGCATCATACATGGTAAATAGACAGATGAATCTCATCTGGGAAACTGCAGAAGTGGAAGGCAAATATTGAGCCTTCGGTGATGTTGAATGTCCTTGCAACTTTAGGCTAGTGGCTATGGATAATTGCCCGCCCAACCTTCGTCCTCTTCAGTAAAACTTCAATATTGTACCGTGGGTGTTGAATGAATACCTTCCTCGCCTCTTGACCATGCAGGTGGTTTGAGAGGTAATCATCAGCGAACTGCTTTGAAAAGTACTGAAAACAAAGCTATGCATAAATCGCTATTGTAAATTTTGAAATGGCGCAAGGGGTAAAAACAAGGTAAAAGAGTTGGTACCATACTATAGTTGACTGATGTCTTCTTCATTGTGCAAACAGAGATCTTGTTGTTATTCGTCGCAAGTTTCTTCATCCTAACAATCTTTCTGAGTTTCTTGACTTGACTGATATTCATGGACATCTCATTTTCCCATATGCAAAATGGGTCGAACAGTGGGTCTAAGCCTCTCACAGCAGGACCTACATGTGCAAGACCAAATTGTAAGAAACCTAAATATTAGAATGATTCCTGCAACTGCACAATAATGTGCTATTAGCCAAAGGACCCTGCTTGAACAAACCTCGATGGTGAACCGCAGTGTCTCCCACTGTTTTCCTGCAACACACATAAGGAAGATCATGATCAGGTTAACTGAGAGTTGCCATACTATCAGTAGAATATGTATTGAGTACAGCCAAATTCGATTGGTGTCACATGCATAACAATACAAAATTGTACCCACAGCAAATGAAAATCAAATTGCAGAACTGAACCAAACAGTTAAATGGATAACAGACCAAATGAACCAAAATAGTTAACTGAGCACGACATTGCAGAATATAAACATGTATTATAAGATAAGACAGTTAACAAAACAAAGAATGCTTGAGAACAGTACTACGAAATGTAGCAATTGTTGGGCCAAAGTGTTAACTGAACATTACATTTCAGAGGACCAAACTGTTAATTGAACATCAGATTGCATATTAACATTATAGAGGACAAATCACTAGAAGGCACTGGCGGTGGCTCGAGAAAACATCACGAACTGTATTTTAAAGTAGACAACCGTGTGGCGGTGTCGACAGTGGCCTCAAAGACGAGGTGCTCCTCCAAGATCTGGCGGTCGACACGCATGGCAGCCATAGCGTCCTCATTCGCGCGTGCGGCCGCATGCTACTGAGCTCCATGTTATACTACGTGCAAAATGGCTGTGGGCGGCGCTTAATTGGAGGAGGGGGCAGTGATTTCGGTGGAAGGTGTCGCTCCGTCGGTCGGGGCATGTGGGACGGGAAAGGAGGAGGATGGTGGGGGTGGGGTGTGGATTACCTGACCATATTGACGAGGCCGCGCAGCAAGAAGAAGGGTCGGTGGCGAGGAGGCCGCACATCAAGAAGAAGGGTCGCTGGCGAGGAGGTGGCGCTCCAAGAAGAAGGGTCACCGGCAAGGGGGCGGCATTGCAAGAAGAAGGGTAGCCGGCGAGGAGGCGGCGCTGCAAGAAGAAGGGTAGCCAGTGAGGAGGCGGCGCTGCAAGAAGAAGGGTCGTCGGCGAGGAGGCTGAGCTGCTAGTAAGCAGCAGTGAAGGTTTGAACTTGGAAATCAAGGAGGAACAGTGAAAATGTGGCTTTTGGTAGGAGAGAGGGGGCGGGGAGATAGATATTTCGGCGGTGGCAAAAAAAATTCGCTCGGTGCCGCGAGAAACTGGCGCACAAGTGTGGTTCAAGCGGGGGCGGTGGACTGTAGACGACGAAGCTTCCTGCGTAAGTTAGACAAGATGGTGCGCCAAGATATTTTATATCACATCCCACACGATTCTTTCTAGTAAACTGTTTGTGGTATACCTGATTTTTTCATTATGTTTTGAAAGACAAAATGGTGTAACGGTGGGAAAGGATGGTGTTTGAATTGATAAAACATTTACGTACAGTGAACATGCAACTAGTACATGAGTGTCGTGTCTAAATTTGGAATTATTCCGGGTTCGTTTGGCATT
Organism: Aegilops longissima; assembly: GCA_021605205.1. Classification (NCBI taxonomy): domain Eukaryota; kingdom Viridiplantae; phylum Streptophyta; class Magnoliopsida; order Poales; family Poaceae; genus Aegilops; species Aegilops longissima. The sequence continues at coordinate 500,503,410 of CM038678.1, read as the reverse complement.
TTTATGCATTAATTGAGTTTCTGGGCATTTAATGTGCATAATTCAAATTTGAACTACAAGCACATGCTCCAATGCACCAAAGTTTGTTGAAAAATCACATATGTGTCTTTGGGTAAATTTATAGGTCCCATGCAAGAAATGGGTATGAAATTCAAACATTTGGGCGTCGTGGCTCGGCTGGAATGATTAAGAAACTTGGTTTTTTAATTCCTGTAAATCCAAAACATGGCTGAAAATCATGAAACTTGACATCGTGTCATGACATGGCATCAACATGTTTGAGTAAATTTTTTGACCCAATTGGGACAAGCTTTGATGTAAGCTTCGTGCAAATCGGAGCTTCCCTCAAGAAGGCGCTTGGTTCCGCGAAGGAATATGTCACCTCCGTGTGCGAAACGACATACGTACACTGCCTTCTCCCGCCTTAATTTTTTTACACTGGCAGATTAGACCAAATAGAAGTATGTGCTAAATTTTGGAATTATTCCGGGTTCGTTTGGCATTTTATGCATTAATTGAGTTTCTGGGCATTTAATATGCATAATTCAAATTTGAACTACAAGCACATGCTCCAGTGCACCAAAGTTGTTTGAAAACTCACATGTGTGTCCTTGGGTGAATTTATAGGTCCCATGCAAGAGATGAGAATGAAATACAAACATATGGGCGTCGTGGCTTACCCAGAAAGATTAAGAAACTTGGTTTTTTAATTCATGTAAATCCAAAACACGCCTAAAAATCATGAAACTTGGCATGGTGTCATGACATGGCACCAACATGCTTTGGTAATTTTTTTGGCCGAATTGGGACAAGCTTTGATGTAAGCTTCTTGCAAACCGGAGCTTCCCTCAAGAAGGCTCGTGGTTCCGAGAGGGAACTTGTCACGTCCCTGTGCGAAACGAGATACATATACTGCCTTCTCCCGCCTTAATTTTTTTTACACAGGCAGATTAGACCAAATAAAAGTATCGTGCTAAATTTTGGAATTATTCCGGGCTCGTTTGGCATTTTGTGCATTAATTGAGTTTCTAGGCATTTAATATGCATAATTGAAATTTGAACTACAAGCACATGCTCCAGTGCACCAAAGTTGTTTGAAAAATCATATGTGTGTCCTTGGGTGAATTTATAGGTCCCATGCAAGAGATGAGAATGAAATTCAAACATCTGGGCATCGTGGCTCGCCCGGAAAGATTGAGAAACTTGGTTTTTAATTTCTATAAATCCAAAACACGTCTGAAAATCATGAAACTTGACATGGTGTCATGACATGGCACCAACATGCTTCGGTAATTTTTTTTGGCCGAATTGGGACAAGCTTTGGTGTAAGTATCTTGCAAACCGGAGCTTCCCTCAAGAAGGCTCGTGGTTCCGAGATGGAACGTGTCACCTCTGTGTGCGAAACGACATACGTATACTGCCTTCTTCCGCCTTAATTTTTTTACACAGCCAGATTAGACCAAATAGAAGTATCGTGCTAAATTTTGGAATTATTCCGGTTTCGTTTGGCCTTTTTATACATTAATTGAGTTTCTGCGCATTTAATGTGCATAATTCAAATTTGAACTACAAGCACAGGCTCCAGTGCACCAAAGTTTGAAAAATCACATGTGTGTACTTGGATGAATTTCTAGGTCCTATGCAAGAGATGAGGGTGAAATTCAAACATCTGAGCGTCGTGGCTCGCCCGGAAAGATTGAGAGACTTGGTTTTTTAATTCCTATAAATCCAAAACACGTCTGAAAATCATGAAACTTGGCATGGTGTCATGACATGGCACCAACATGTTGCGGTAATTTTTTTGGCCGAATTGGGACAAGCTTTGGTGTAAGCTTGTTGCAAACCGGAGCTTCCCTCAAGAAGGCTCGTGGTTCCGAGAGGGAACGTGCCACCTCCGTGTGCGAAACGACATACATACACTGCCTTCTCTCGCCTTAATTTTTTACACAGGTAGATTAGACCAAATAGAAGTATCGTGCCAAATTTTGGAATTATTCCGGGTTCGTTAGGCCTTTTTTACACATTAATTGAGTTTCTGCGCATTTAATGTGCATAATTCAAATTTGAACTACAAGCACAGGCTTCAGTGCACCAAAGTTGTTTGAAAAATCACATGTGTGTCCTTGGGAGAATTTCTAGGTCCTATGCAAGAGATGGGAATGAAATTCAAACATCTGGGCGTCGTGGCTCGGCTGGAAAGATTGAGCAACTTGGTTTTTTAATTTCTATAAATCCAAAACACGCCTGAAAATCATGAAACTTGGCATGGTGTCATGACATGGCACCAACATGCTGTGGTAATTTTTCTGTCCGATTTGCCAAGGCGCAAACATTAACAATCAACAAAGTCATTTTGGAACAAGTGTTGTCGCGTTACAAATCGGAAACACAAGTATTATTGAAACCGTGGGCGTTCTACTTACAAATTACGTGCCGCCACGCATCTCCATTTTTTATTGGCTAGGAGGTGTCGTGCGGGGTAGCTATTTGAATACGGGAGGCGTGCGATCAGACCCCTGCGCGTGCTCATCGGGAGGAGAACCCTTTGACCGCTACCCGCCGTGCACCTCCCTCCCAACGTCCCCATTAATGGCGCCCGAGCACATGTTCTACGGCGTGGCTATATGTCTTACTGGACTGAGATTTAAGAGAGAAAAATGAAAATCTGAAAAGAAAGTTTTGCACGGATCTTGATGTAAGATCCGATGGACCTATATAGCATCGACTGCGACTTATAGCAAACATGATGAATATAAGGACGATGACAGTGAATAATAATTGTCTTACATATTTAGGAACATAAATAAAAAAAGCCACATGCGGCAACGCCCGAAATACGCAAGGGCAAAAGAAGAAGGAATACAACGATCTGGCTCGCTTGTAATATGAAGCTTGTATGATTTTAATTTGTGTCTAGAGTTGTGTTGTGATATCTTCCCGTGAGTCCCTAATCTTAATCGTACATGTTTGCGTGTATAATTAGTGTACAATTGAATCGGGGGCATCACACGCGGCCCTTGCGTGTTCGCCTCGCGCACGTGGTCACCGCCGAGGCGTTGGGTCCAGATGGATGCCCATGCATCCTTGGTGCTCGCCTTCACCGCGAGCATGCCATGCATCTCCGGCGGGGTAGAGCTAATCAGCGCCGCCACCGCTTGCATGTCCTCCCTCATGGAGACAGTGTCGTCCTCCATGATCAATGCCCACTCACTGTAAAGCTGATGAGCATCGGAAAGAAGATATTGGTGTTGTTGCCGCCTCCAACGGTCTCGCACACAATCTCCCTCACCACGATCTCACCACCGCCACCCGCGGCGCCGCACCGGGCTGCGACCGCGGCTTACTGAGCGATGGCGCTTCTCCCGTGGAAGAGGCGACTTGGAGCCGTCCACCATGGTCCATGGCTGCTGCTCCAGCAACATTTTAAAATTGTCCTCCGCGGTCTGCAGCTGCTCTACTAGCAGCATCACAAAACTGTAAGAGGTGAGGCGCTTCTCTTCACCGCTTGACATGGCCACTGAAACGAGACTCTGATGCCAATTGTTAGCCCAAGCTACAAATAGCTAGCTCTCTCTTGTACACAGACAAAAAACTAAACTGCAGCTGCTGGGCAAGCTGCTAACTCACGGAAACACACTCACATATGCACCGGAGTAGTACTAGAGACTGATTGCAAAATGCTTGCTGCCTTGTATTGGATCGGATGGAGTGATTGATGGATATGGGGATGCTTGTCAACTTGAAGTTCTCAGCTTTTTTGACAAGATAAAGTCTAATATTACTTCTCAGCCTTTTGACTACTACTCAGCTCCTTTTTAATTAGAGAAAGCCTAATACTACTGAGCAGGGCATTTTGGAGACCGAGCTTCATGGAGATTTTTATTTTAAAAAGATCAAAATTCAAAGTCTTTAATTTTAAAAAAATCTAAAAAAATACACATGTGTGCAAGAACGTAAAGTGTATGTGTAAAAAATTTCAGGATGAAATATTTTGAATTGCGAGTTGCACAAAAAAACAAAATCATGGACTTTGAGGATGAACAGTATATATGCTAAAAAGCCTTAAATTTGTCTTTTTTGTGTAGCTCACATTTTAATGTATTTCAACCTGAAAATTTGCACACATGTGCATTATGTATCTAGGCATATGTGTATTTATTTTCAGAGTTTTTTTAAACTGAAAAGTTTGAATTTTGAAGTTTTGAAATAAAGGCCTCCATGAAGCTCGGTCTCCGTTTGGCATTTTCGAGTATTACTTAGCTACTTTCCATGCAACCATGGATGATTCAAAGACAGGGTGAAGCCCACATTGCGACATGCAGATGCTCAACGCACTTTACCTGTCATCGAACAAGCTATCTGATGACATACCACTGCCGCTTACCGGGCTACATCTCCGCTCGCTCAACCTGTCATCCAACCAACTCAAAGGCCAGGTACCGACAGGGCTCGCCATCACTACCTACAAATGGAGCTTCCTAGACAACCCCGACCTCTGCCATGTCGGTACGGGGTCCGGCTTCGTCGCAGGCGTTCGCTCCTGCTCCATGCCATCACAAGCCGCCTCTTCCCCCGGGGTCCGTTCGGCGGCTCTCCTTGCCCTCAAGGCCGCTGCCTGCGTGGTCGTCATCCTCGTCGTAGTAGTGGTTTTCTTTGTCGTCCATGACCCAAAAAGGAAGCACGCAGCACGCGTAATACTATAACCGATAACTTTCTTGCAATTAGTGAGATCTTATATTGAGATTTGTGTAATTTTCCAGCCTCACCAAATGCAGACTATTGAAAAGGGGCCATCCATAGAAAGATGGAACCCATCATGGCTGATGAGATATGGGAGATTGTTGATCGTCCAAAAGGTTGCAAACATGTTGCATGTAAGTGGATCTTTAAAATGAAGCTAAGATTTGACAGTACTATTGAAAAGTATAAGGCAAGCCTTATGGCCAAGGGTTATACCAAAACTAAGGAGATAATTTTTTTATACTTATTCTCTTGTTGCCAGGTTGACAACCATTAGAGTGTTAATTGCATTAGCGGCACAAAGCAGTCAGCTCTGGTCTACTAGTCCATCCAATGGATGTGAGGACAATTCTTCTTAATGGAAAATTGGAGGAAGAAATTTATGTGGAACAACCATATGGTATTTTCATACCTGGACAGGAAAATAAAGTGTGCACATAATTAAAATCCTTATATGGCCATAAACAAGCACTTAAGCAATGGAAAAGAAATCTGATCATACATTGACATCTGTTGGTTCATCATTAAATAAAGTAGATAGATGTGTGTATACCATTATGGTGAGGGTCAGTGAGTTATATTGTGCTTATATGTGGATGACGTGTTAGTATTTTGGACAGCCATTGCCACAATTGACGAGGTCAAATTACTCCTATCTCGTTGTGATATAAAAGATGAAAGAGAAGCAGATGCGATTCTAAAGATTAAATTAATTAAGAGCAAAAATGGGATAACGCTAAATCAAGCCCATTATGCCAAAAAGGTTTTGAGCCGGTTTGGATTTTAGAATTGTAAAATTGCCCGAACACCGTACGAGGCTAGTGTACAGTTACACGAAAACAAAGAAGAAGGTAAAGATCACTTAAGATACAAACAAATAATTGGACTTTTCATGTACCTAGCAAGTGGCCATAATTCTTTTGTTGTGAGCAAATTAAGAAGGTTTAGTTTTAATCTGGGAGATGATCATTGGGTTGAACTTGAGAGGATTTTGCGATACTTAAGGGATACAACATCATTTGGTACTCACTATACTGGATATCCTCATGTGTTAGAATGATAAAGTGATCCAAATTGGATCACCAATGCGGGCGGGATCAAATCAAAGACTGGATATATTTTTACTTTATAGCTGGCGCCACTGTTCCATGGAGGTCCTGTATACAGACATTTTGACGAGGTCAACCATAAAAGTTGAACCGATTGCACTAGACACTGTCATTGGTGAGGCTGGATGGCTAAGAGAGATTTTGTTAGACTTGTCGTTGGTTCAGAAACCAATACCAGCAATCCTTATGCATCGTGATAAACAAACTGTGTTGGCTAAGATTACAAATGCCAAGGATAATGAAAAATCCAACAAACATATTAAGCGGAGGCTTACTGTCAGAAAAATGAAGAAATTCAGAAAAACTATGCTGACTTATGTTCGAACTAAGACACAATACTATCATGAAACTCGATATCGTGCCCTAGTGGCCTAGTATCAGCATGCACTTCAAGTGTCACACAATATTGTGAACTTAGGGCCTTGTCCATTTATTAATTGTAAAGAGATGTGTCTTGTTATCCTAGGTGCAAGTTCAACTCGAATGTCACTTCCACCAAACACATGATATATCAATCGAAAGCCTTCTCAAGTAAAAAACTCGAATTTCATCACCTTTCCTTCTGCCTCCTATGAGTACCAAGCCTCCTGGACCTAGCCAAATCTTCTTCTCGGCGTATATTGAGGATGGGAGAATTGGTACCTCCATTCTTTTGCTGCTGGGAGAATCAACACGTGCGGATTCTGGGCACACATCTTCACGCGACCGCTTGCTACACAACATCCATTGTCTAAAAATAAATCAAATTTATTTATTTTTTAATTTTTTTTATGAATATTCCATTTATTTTATGGGAAGGAGTAGATACGTAAGAGACTGTGATTGTTGGCAAAGCCCATGTTTTAGAAACTAGATTTAAATGTTATAAAGAAATTCAAAATTGTGAATATTCCATGTATCTACTACTACAATCCATGTCTCTGAGCCCAGGCTCATTTGCATCGGTTAAACAGTAAATAGAAAAAAATTCATCAAAGATGATCAATTGTGCTAGGAGTGTGCATATTCTGAGGGTGAAATGGCATTCAAGAGCTCCACTATTTTTGGACTCTGGTCAGTGTCTTTTTTCAAGGTTTCTCTCCGATATGTATTTTGTTTTTCTTTCTTGAGAGCTCCTCGAATGTCCATTCACCACCAAATTTGACACGGACTTAGCCCACTAGGGCATCTACGATGATATTTTTTTCAAAATCTACTTGATATTTTTTTGAAATTTTTCTTTCATGAGCAGTAGCAAATGAGCCCAGGCTCCGAATCGCTGCACTCGTATCTACTACTACCTCTCTCTTTCGCGTGTTGATTCTTCCCTTTGCATGAACCAGTCTCACCCAATTAACACGATAACCCCTCCGCGCTAGTTCGCATCTACCGATTCTGCTTATACTATGATTCAGTGAATTATGACCGTTGACCAACTAGAAGCTCACCCGATTAACGCGACGCCACAAAAAAATGTGCTTGTACCGAAAATCCTACATCCATGTAATCCTATGAAGGTCTTTACATAAATTTCCAAACAAACTCTCTCTCCCCCTGAATTTCAGGAAAATGGCCAGGCTACTCATACTGGGGAGTATCATATGCTAGTATCATGCATATGATACTAGGGTATGATACTATCTTCATGGTGCATAGTATCATAGAGTAGTATCATAGATTATCTTATTTATTGTCATGCATGACACAAAATAGCATAGCATTTAATATGATACGGTATCTAACTATGTTACTCTAATCCTCTATATGTTCTTTACTTCTCTGCCACATCAGCCTGTTACTATTCCCAAGTGCATGATATTAGCTAAGATACCACCACTATGGCTAGCACAGCCTTACTCCCTCTATTTCCAATCACAAACCACATATCACACATCATGTGGTACTTGTTGAGGAACACAGTATTTCAAAATTTTACCTACGATCACGCAAGATCTATCTATGTGATGCATAGCAACGAGCGGGAGAGTGTGTCCACGTACCCTCGTAGACCGAAAGCGGAAGCATTAAGTAACGTGGTTGATGTAGTCGAACGTCTTCGTGTTGGGGCACGTAGTACTTTCAAAAAAAATCCTACGCACACGCAAGATCATGGTGATGCATAGCAACGAGAGCGGAGAGTGTCGTCCACATACCCTTATAAACCGTTAAGTGGAAGCGTTATGACAACGCGGTTGATGTAGTCGTGCGTCTTCACGATCGACCGATCCTCAGTACTGAACGTACGGCACCTCCACGTTCAGCACACGTTCAGCTCGGTGACGTCCCGCGAACTCACGATCCAGTAGAGCTCGAGGGAGAGTTTCCTCAGCACGACGGCGTGGTGACGATGTTGATGAAGCTACCGTCGCAGGGCTTTGCCTAAGCACCGCTACGATATGACCGAGGTGGATTATGGTGGAGGGGGGGCACCACACACGGTTGGGAGAGATCAATGATCAACTTGTGTGTTCTAGGGTGCCCCCCTGCCCCCGTATATAAAGGAGCTAGGGGGAGGCGGCCGGCCAAGGAGGAGGGCGCGCCAAGGGGGAGTCCTACTCCCACCGGGAGTAGGACTCTTCTTTCCTAGTAGGAGTAGGAGAAGGGGGGAGGGAGAGAGGGAAGGAAAGGCGCCCCCCTCCTTGTCCAATTCAGACTAGAGGGGAAGGGGGGCGCGGCCTGCCCTGGCCGCCCCTCCTCTTCTCCACTAAGGGCCATTAGGCCCAATATACTCCCCGGGGGGTTCTGGTAACCCCCCGGTACTCCGATAGATGCCCGAAACCTCCCGAAACACTTCCGGTGACCGAACATAGTCATCCAATATATCGATCTTTATGTCTCGACCATTTCGAGACTCCTCATCATGTCCGTGATCATATCTGGGACTCCGAACTACCTTTGGTACATCAAAACATATAAACTCATAATACCGATCGTTACAGAACTTTAAGCGTGCGGACCCTACCGGTTCGAGAACTATGTAGACATGACCGAGACACGTCTCCGGTCAATAACCAATAGCGGAACCTGGATGCTCATATTGGTTCCTACATATTCTACGAAGATCTTTATCGGTCAAACCGCATAACAACATACGTTATTCCCTTTGTCATTGGTATGTTACTTGCCAGAGATTCGATCGTCGGTATCTCAATAGCAAGCTCAATCTCGTTACCGGCAAGTCTCTTTACTCGTTCCGTAAAGCATCATCCCGCAAATAACTCATTAGTCACATTGCTTGCAAGGCTTATAGTGATGTGCATTATCGAGAGGTCCCAGAGATACCTCTCCGACAATCGGAGTGGCAAATCCTAATCTCGATCTATGCCAACTAAACAAGTACCATCGGAGACACCTGTAGAGCACCTTTATAATCACCCAGTTACGTTGTGACGTTTGGTAGCACACAAAGTGTTCCTCCGGTAATCGGGAGTTGCATAATCTCATAGTCATAGGAACATGTATAAGTCATGAAGAAAGCAATAGCAGTAAATTAAACGATCAAGTGCTAAGCTAACGGAATGGGTCAAGTCAATCACATCATTCCCCTAATGATGTGACCCCGTTAATCAAATGACAACTCATGTCTATGGCTAGGAAACTCAACCATCTTTGATCAACGAGCTAGTCAAGTAGAGGCATACTAGTGGCACTATGTTTGTCTATGTATTCACACATGTATTATGTTTCTGGTTAATACAATTCTAGCATGAATAATAAACATTTATCATGACATGAGGAAATAAATAATAACTCTATTATTGCCTCTAGGGCATATTTCCTTCACTTCGCGATCCAACCGATCAAGTATCGAAAGCACCGCACCTCTGCGATCTGCACACGTTCATCTCGGTGATGTCCCTCGTACTCTTGATCCAGCTGAGGCCGAGGGAGAGTTACGTCAGCACGACGGTGTGATGACGGTGATGATGAAGTTACCGATGCAGGGATTCGCCTAAGCACTACAATGATATGACCGAGGTGGAAATCTGTGGAGGGGGGCACCGCACATGGCTAAACAATGAACTTGTGTGTTCTAGGGTGCCCCCCTCCCCACGTATATAAAGGAGGGAGGGGGAGGAATCCTCCTCCTAGTAGGAGTAGGATTCCTCCTTTCCTAGTCCTACTAGGAGGGGGAAGGAAGGAGAGGGGGAGGGAGAGGGAAAGAGGGGCCGCGCCACCTCCCCTAGTCCAATTCGGACTCCCTTGGGGGGGGCACCTCCTGGCTACTGCCCTCTCTCTCCCCTAAAGCCCACTAAGGGCCCAATAAATTCCCGGGGGGTTCCGGTAACCTCCGGCACATCGCTTTTATCCGAAACCTCCCGGAACACTTCCGGTGTCCGAATAACATGGTCCAATATATCAATATTTATGTCTCGACCATTTCGAGACTCCTCGTCATGTCTGTGATCACATATGGGACTCCGAACAACCTTCAGTACATCAAAACACATAGACTCATAATACCGATCGTCATCGAACGTTAAGCGTGCAGACACTACGGGTTCAAGAACTATATATGTAGACATGACCGAGACTCATCTCCGGTCAATAACCAATAGCGGAATCTAGATATTCATATTGGCTTCAACATATTCTACGACGATCTTTATAGGTCAAACCGCATAACAACATACGTTGTTCCCTTTGTCATCGGTACGTTACTTGCCCGAGATTCGATCGTCGGTATCTCAATATCTAGTTCAATCTCGTTATCGGCAAGTCTCTTTACTCGTTCCGTAATGCATCATCCCGTAACTAACTCATTAGTCACATTGCTTGCAAGGCTTATAGTGATGTGCATCACCGAGAGGGCCCAGAGATACCTCTCCGACAATCGGAGTGACAAATCCTAATCTTGATCTATGCCAAACTCAACAAACACCATCGGAGACACCTGTAGAGCATCTTTATAATCACCCAGTTACGTTGTGACGTTTGATAGCACACAAAGTGTTCCTCTGGTATTCGGGAGTTGCATAATCTCATAGTCATAGGAACATGTATAAGTCATGAAGAAAGCAATAGCAACAAACTAAACGATCATCGTGCTAAGCTAACGGATGGGTCAAGTCAATTACATCATTCTCTAATGATGTGATACCGTTAATCAAATGACAACTCATGTCTATGGCTAGGAAACTTAACCATCTTTGATTCAACGAGCTAGTCAAGTAGGGGCATACTAGTGACACTCTGTTTGTCTACGTATTCACACATGTACTAAGTTTCCGGTTAATACAATTCTAGCATGAATAATAAACATTTATCATGGTATAAGGAAATATAAATAATAACTTTATTATTGCCTCTAGGGCATATTTCCTTCAGTCTCCCACTTGCACTAGTGTCAATAATCTAGATTACACAGTAATGAATCTAACACCCATGGAGTCTTGGTGCTGATCATGTTTAGCTCATGACAAAGGCTTAGTCAACGGGTCCGCAACATTCAGATCCTTATGTATCTTGCAAATCTCTATGTCTCCTTCCTTGACTTGATCACGGATGGAATTGAAGCGTCTCTTAATGTGCTTGGTTCTCTTGTGAAATCTGGATTCCTTTGCCAAGGCAATTGCACCAGTATTGTCACAAAAGATTTTCATTAGACACGATGCACTAGGTATGTCACCTAGATCGGATATGAACTCCTTCATCCAGACTCCTTCATTTGCTGCTTCCGAAGCAGGTATGTACTCCGCTTCACACGTAGATCCCGCCACGACGCTTTGCCTAGAACTGCACCAACTTATAGCTCCACCGTTCAATATAAATATGTATCCTGTTTGTGACTTAGAGTCATCCGGATCAGTGTCAAAGCTTACATCGACATAACCATTTACGAGGAGCTCTTTATCACCTCCATAAACGAGAAACATATCCTTAGTCCTTTTCAGGTATTTTAGGATGTTCTTGACCGCTGTCCAGTGATCCACTCCTGGATTACTTTGGTACCTCCCTGCTAAGCTAATAGCAAGGCACACATCAGGTCTGGTACACAGCATTGCATACATGATAGGACCTATGGTTGAAGCATAGGGAATGACTTTCATTTTCTCTCTATCTTTTGCAGTGGTCGGGCATTGAGTCTGACTCAACTTCACACCTTGTAACACAGACAAGAACCCTTTCTTTGTTTGATCCATTTTGAACTTCTTCAAAACTTTATCAAGGTATGTGCTTTGTGAAAGTCCAATTAAGCGTCTTGATCTATCTCTATAGATCTTGATGCCCAATATATAAGCAGCTTCATCAAGGTCTTTCATTGAAAAACTTTTATTCAAGTATCCTTTTATGCTATCCAGAAATTCTATATCATTTCCAATCAACAATATGTCATCCACATATAATATTAGAAATGCTATAGAGCTCCCACTCACTTTCTTGTAAATACAGGCTTCTCCAAAAGTCTGTATAAAACCATATGCTTTGATCACACTATCAAAACGTTTATTCTAACTCCGAGATGCTTGCACCAGTCCATAAATGGATCGCTGGATCTTGCACACTTTGTTAGCATCCTTTGGATTGATAAAACCTTTGGGTTGCATCATATACAACTCTTCTTCTAGAAATCCATTCAGGAATGTAGTCTTTACATCCATTTGCCAAATTTCATAATCATAAAATGCAACAATTGCTAACATGATTCAGACGGACTTAAGCATCGCTACGGGTGAGAAGGTCTCGTCGTAGTCAACTCCTTGAAATTGTCGAAAACCTTCCACAATAAGTCGAGCTTTGTAGACAGTAACATTACCGTGAGCGTCAGTCTTCTTCTTGAAGATCCATTTATTCTCTATGGCTTGTCGATCATCGGGAAAGTCAACCAAAGTCCATACTTTGTTATCATACATGGATCCCATCTCAGATTTCATGGCCTCAAGCCATTTCGCGGAATCTGGGCTCATCATCGCTTCCTCATAGTTCGTAGGTTCGTCATGGTCAAGTAACATGACCTCCAGAACCGGATTACCGTACCACTCTGGTGCGGATCTTACTCTGATTGACCTACGAGGTTCAGTAGTAACTTGATCTGAAGTTACATGATCATCATCATTAGCTTCCTCACTAATTGGTGTAGGAGTCACAGGAACCGATTTCTATGATGAACTACTTTCCAATAAGGGACCAGGTACAGTTACCTCATCAAGTTCTACTTTCCTCCCACTCACTTCTTTCGAGAGAAACTCCTTCTCTAAAAATGATCCGTTCTTAGTAACGAATGTCTTGCCTTCGGATTTGTGATAGAAGGTGTACCCAACAGTCTCCTTTGGGTATCCTATGAAGACACATTTCTCCGATTTGAGTTCGAGCTTATCAGGTTGAAGCTTTTTCACATAAGCATCGCCCCAAACTTTAAGAAACAACAACTTGGGTTTCTTGCCAAACCACAATTCATAAGGTGTCGTTGATGTCTACTACACAACCTTCTTCTTGTATACGTTGTTGGGCCTCCAAGTGCAGAGGTTTGTAGGATAGTAGCAAATTTCCCTCAAGTGGTTGACCTAAGGTTTATCAATCCATGGGAGGCGTAGGATGAAGATGGTCTCTCTCAAACAACCCTGCAACCAAATAACAAAGAGTCTCTTGTGTCCCCAACACACCAAATACAATGGTAAATTGTATGGGTGCACTAGTTCGGCGAAGAGATGGTGATACAAGTGCAATATGGATGGTAGATATAGGTTTTCGTAATCTGAAAATATAAAAACAGCAAGGTAACTAATGATAAAAGTGAGCACAAACGGTATTGCAATGCGTTGAAACAAGGCCTAGGGTTCATACTTTCACTAGGGCAACTTCTCTCAACAATAATAACATAATTGGATCATATAACTATCCCTCAACATGCAACAAAGAGTCACTCCAAAGCTACTAATAGCGGAGAACAAACGAAGAGATTATTTTAGGGTACGAAACCACCTCAAAGTTATTCTTTCGGATCAATCTATTAAAGAGTTCGTACTAGAATATCACCTTAAGACACATATCAACCAAAACCCTAATGTCACCTAGATACTCCAATGTCACCTCAAGTATCCGTGGGTATGATTATACGATAAGCATCACACAATCTCAGATTCATCTATTCAAACCAACACAAAGTACTTCAAAGAGTGCCCCAAAGTTTCTACCGGAGAGTCAAGACGAAAATGTGTGCCAACCCCTATGCATAGGTTCATGGGCGGAACCCGTAAGTTGATCACCAAACCATACATCAAGTGAATCACGTGATATCCCATTGTCACCACAGATACGCACATGCAAGACATACATCAAGTGTTCTCAAATCCTTAAAGACTCAATCCGATAAGATAACTTCAAAGGGAAAACTCAATCCATTACAAGAGAGTAGAGGGGGAGAAACATCATAAGATCAAACTATAAAAGCAAAGCTCGCGATACATCAAGATTGTATCACCTCAAGAACACGAGAGAGAGAGAGAGAGAGAGAGAGAGAGAGATCAAACACATAGCTAATGGTACATACCCTCAGCCCCGAGGGTGAACTACTCCCTCCTCGTCATGGAGAGCGCCGAAATGATGAACATGGCCACCGGTGAGGAATCCCTCCCGTGGTGCCAAATAGGGTCCCGATTGGTTTTGGTGGCTCTGAGAGGCTTGCGGCGGAACTCCTGATCTATTCTGTTCCCCGATGTTTTTAGGGTATATGGATATATATAGGCGAAAGAAGTCGGTAAGGGGAGCCACAAGGGGCCCACGAGGGTGGAGGGCGCGCCCAGGGGGGTGGGCGCGCCCCCCTGCCTCATGCTCTCCTCGTTGATTCCCTGACGTGCACTCCAAGTCTCATGGATTGCTTCCGTTCCAAAAATAACTCTCACGAAGGTTTCATTCCGTTTGGACTCCGTTTGATATTCCTTTTCTGCGAAACACTGAAACAAGGGAAAAACATAAACTGGCACTGGGCTCTGGGTTAATAGGTTAGTCCCAAAAATAATATAGAAGTGTTTAAAAAAGCCCATAAACATCCAAAACAGATAATATAATAGCATGGAACGATCAAAAATTATAGATATGTTGGAGACGTATCAGCATCCCCAAGCTTAATTCCTGCTCGTCCTCGAGTAGGTAAATGATAAAAACAGATTTTTTTGATGTGGAATGCTACCTAACATATTTATCAATGTAATCTTCTTTATTGTGGCAAGAATATTCAGATCCATAAGATTCAAAACAAAAGTTTAATACTGACATAAAAATAATAATACTTCAAGCATACTAACAAAGTAATCATGTCTTCTCAAAATAACATGGCCAAAGAAAGCTATCCCTACAAAATCATATAGTCTGGCTATGCTCTATCTTCATCACACAAAATATTTAAATCATGCACAACCCCGATGACAAGCCAAGCAATTGTTTCATACTTTTGGTGTTCTCAAACTTTTTCAATTTCACGCAATACATGAGCGTAAGCCATGGACATAGCACTATATGTGGAATAGAATGGTGGTTGTGGAGAAGAAAAAAAGAGGGAGAAGATAGTTGAGGGAGTCCGGGATTAGGGGGTGTCCGGATAGCCGGACTATGACCTTTGGCCAGACTCCTGGACTATGAAGATACAAGATTGAAGACTTCGTCCCGTGTCCGGATGGGACTTTCCTTGGCGTGGAAGGCATGCTTGGCGATACGGATATGTAGATCTCCTACCATTGTAACCGACTCTGTGCAACCCTAACCCTATTCGGTGCCTATATAAACTGGTCCGTAGGACGAACAACAATCATATACCATAGGCTGGCTTCTAGGGTTTAGCCTCTATGATCTCGTGGTAGATCTACTCTTGTACTACCCATATCATCAATATTAGTCAAGCAGGAGTAGGGTTTTACCTCCACCCGCCCACCCAAACATAAGCGACCTATCTCAAATTCGGCAAGAGCCCGCAGAAACAAAGACACCATTATCGGGCGATTCCTCCTGGTTATGGACAGGATAAAGGATCGCCAGCGAGGAGGACATAATCTCATTATTCTGCAACAATTGCACGGACAACGGGATCCTAAACGCTATAAGTCGCCGTGACATTACACGCTTTGCCGACTTGGCGACCATAGTACGAAAGTACTATGCGCTGGAAAGCGCCTGGAAAACCGAATCAAGATTTTGGGACAATCCGGCCTTGAATACAACCCCATCCGAAATAAAAGGGTGCATCATCGCCAGCACCAGGTTAAATACCAAAAGCAAAAACCTCTATAGGGCATGGAACTGTACTGGAGGGATGGCTCAATGGACCTTGTAAAATTCATAATACAGAGGGCGCCACTCCAACTCATAGCCTTAGAGCATGTTGGATACTACGGCAGGTGGCCAAAAGTGGCGAAGAGCTTCTAGCTCTAGAGCACCAACCCAAGGATACCAGTACGGTATTAACAGTCTTCGAGACTTTCGCATCAAATAATATGCGGAAACGAACACTCCGTAGCCTCGCCGAAGTCTACCAAGTAGCAACAATAAACCCATGGAGTGACACGGCTATTACCTTTAATGCCAGTGACGAACCTAAATTCCGAACAGCCCGAGCACCAGCCGCATTGGTCCTCAGTCCGATAGTGGACGGCTTTCGCCTTACCAAGGTACTCATGGACGGTGGCAGCGGATTGAACCTCATTTACGAGGAAACCCTCCGAAAAATGGAGATAGACTGGAGCCGCATTGAGCGAAGCAGCACAACCTTTAGAGGAATAATCCCCAGCCGGGAAGCACGCTGTACAGGAAAAATCACATTGGATGTGGTGTTCGGCACGCCGGATAATTACAGGTCCGAGGAAGTCATATTCCAAGTGGCCCCGTTCAGCAGAGGATACCACGCTCTATTAGGGCGAGAGGCATTCACAATTTTTCAAGCTATACCCCATTATGGGTACATGAAGCTCAAAATGCCCGGGCCCAACGGAATCATTACTCTTGCTAGTGACCCGGACATAGCACTCCGTGCCGAAAATAAGACAGCCGCACTGGCCCTTGAGGCACTATCCGAAGCCCTAGCGGCCGAGGAACTCACTGCGCTGCGCTCCACGGTGAATAGGGACGATGTGATACTCGATAAGAGATCCAAATCCACTTCCTTCAAACCAGCGGACGAAATAGTCAAATTCCAAGTCCATCCAACGGACCCTACCAAAACGGCCTCCATCGGGGCACAATTAAATCCTGATGTAGACGCCGCACTAAGAGAATTCCTACGCGAAAATTGGGAAATTTTTGCCTGGCACCCTTCGGACATGCCAGGAATCCCACGCCGGCTGGCCGAGCACATCCTAAACATCCTAAAAGGATTCAAGCCAGTCAAACAGGCTCTTCGGTGTTTCTCCGAACCAAAGAGACAGGCCATGGGAGAGGATCTAGCCAAACTATTGGAGGCCAGATTCATCAGAGATATAAAACATCTGGACTAGCTAGCAAACCTGGTGATGGTACCAAAGAAGGATAAATCCTGGCGCCTATGCGTCGATTTCAAGGACCTCAACAAGGCTTGCCCAAAGGATCCCTTCCCCCTCCCCAGCATCGATCAAATCATCGACGCTACCGCATGACATGATTCATTGTGTTTCCTCGACGCATACTCCGGCTACCACCAAATTAAGATGGCAGAGCCTGACCAAGCCGCAACGGCATTCATCACTCCATACGGCCCATTCTGCTTCAACACAATGCCCTTCGGGCTCAAAAATGCCGTCGCAACATATCAGCGCATGATTCAGACATGTCTGGCAAAACAGATCGGCAAAACAGTGGAGGCATACGTAGATGATGTGGTCATCAAAAGCAAGCACATCGAAACTCTAGTAGACGACTTGAGGCTCACATTCGATAATCTCCGAACATATGACATTAAGCTCAACCCGGAAAAATGAGTTTTCGGCGTACCGGCCGGAAAGCTCTTGGGCTTCATTGTATCCGGTAGAGGAATCGAAGCAAACCCAGCCAAGATCCGAGCTTTGTCAAAATTGGATATCCCAAAAGACCTCAAACAAATACAAAAATTGACTGGATGTGTGGCGGCTCTAAGCCGCTTTATCTCCCGTTTGGGAGAAAAGGCATTACCCCTTTATCGCCTCCTCCGACGCACCGAACACTTTGAGTGGACGGATGCCGCCACGGCCGGACTCGAAGAAATAAAAGCCATATTGGCAACAAACCAGGTCCTGGCCGCGCCCAACATGGGCGAACCAATGCTATTATACATCGCGGCAACTCATCAAATTGTAAGCGCGGTGCTCGTTGTCGAACGAGAAACGGACGGACACAAGTTCCCTCTTCAAAAACCAGTTTACTATGTGTCCACTGTCCTAACTCCATGCAAGTCATGGTACCCACATTATCAAAAGATAGCGTACGCGGTGTTTATGGCATCCCGGAAGCTGTGACACTACTTTCAAGAGTGTTCAATAACAGTAGCCTCCGAAGTACCCCTTAACGACATTATAAACAACCGTGACGCGACGGTCCAGATTGCCAAATGGGCCATTGAGCTCCTCCCGTTCGACATAACCTATAAGCCACGGAGAGCTATTAAGTCGCAAGTTTTGGCCGACTTCATCGCCGAATGGACCGAAGCCGAACTCCCTAAAGAGTACAGCGCATATTCCAACTGGATAATGCACTTCGACGGCTCCAAAATGTCGGCTGGCCTGGGAGTTGGCGTCGTTCTGACGTCCCCAACCGGAGATACAGTTCAATACGTACTCCAGATAATGTATACGTACTCCAACAACGCAGCCGAATACGAGGCCCTTCTACATGGTCTCCGGATGGCAGTCTCCATGGGCATTCAACGTCTAGAGGTGCGCGGGGATTCGAACCTTGCGATATCACAAATAAATGGAGACTTTGATGCCAAGGATCCGAAAATGGCAGCCTATCGCAATGCAGTCCTAAAAATGTCATCTCGGTTTGAGGGGCTCGAATTTCACCATATAGCCCGGGACAACAACCAGGCAGCAGACGTGTTCGCACGCATCAGCGCAAAGCGCGATGCTGTCCCCCCCAACATCTTCCTAGAGAGGTTGTTCAAGCCATCCGTATTATGGGAGGATAGTCCAAAATAACAAACCGGACCCAACCGCACCGCCCCACACGAACATTCGACACGCTTGGTGGTTCTACCACCAAAATAACATCCTCATTTACGTAATAATGGCAGTCATTGCCCGTGGACAGAACCACTCCTAGCCTACCTAACCAGGCAGGAACTCCCGAGGACCAAAACGAGGCCCATTGCATAGTGCGGCGATCTAAAGCCTACAAAGTCCATGAGGAGAGCTTTATAAGAAAAGCACAACCGAGTCCTTCAAAGGTGTATCTCCAAGAAGAAGGGCGGAATCTTCTGGCTGAAATACATGCCGGACTCGGCAGGCACCACGCCGCAGCCCGGGCCCTTGTAGGCAAGGCCTTCCGTACATGATTTTATTGGCCGACGGCCCGGGCAGATGCTCAGGACTTAGTCCAACGATGTGTCGGATGCCAGCTCTTTGCTAATCAGAGCCACATGCCACCCACCGCCCTCAAAACTATACCCATCACCTGGCCCTTCGCGGTCTGGGGGCTTGACATGGTCGGACCCCTTAAAGGGGGAACCTGTGACACTCCAAAAAAATTTATTTAGTTTTCAACAAAAACTTTGTTTGATTTGAAGAAGGTCATTTAAATCCTTCCAAAAACCTCTCTCTCTCTCAAAACTTTTTCCCATGGCAAGGATTTTATTTTTGTATCTTCTTCAACCCTCGTGTTTGGTTATTAAAAACCTGTCTTCTGATTTTTTTTTCCATCTCAAATATATTTTTGGAATTTATTTTCTTTTAAAAAGAAACCCTATGGGTTTTAGGGCTACTCTTTTGTTTTAAAACCACCCATGGTTTTACCATGCCTCATGTGGTAATTTCTTCCAAAACCCCTCCCTCCACTTTGGGGCAATCCAAACATTCTGTTCCAACAGGTCCAACCCATTTTTGAATTTTATTTCATTTATTTTATCCCCAAAAACAATTCTATCCATTATTCTAAGCCTAGATGATTTACAAAGGAAGTACCTGATTTCCTTTGAGTTTTGATCTCAAACCAACTCCTCTGGATAGTCCCTAGCACCCCCGACCTAGATCCATCAAGATCCACTCTTCCTCTTTTCAAAATTTTCAAGTTTCAACCTCTGCAAGTTTGGACCAGATTCATCATTTTTGATGAAATTCATATTTTCCTTTCTCCAAAAATTCCACCAAAATTCAAGCAGCCCCCAGGTGCTTTGAGAGGCCACCCCACCAAAGATCAGCCCCAGATAAATTTTTCTCATGCTTGAATCATTTCATCAAACACTTGGCCGGCACTGTTCCTGTGCATATTCAGTAAATTCAGAGATTCAGAGTTTTGTCAGTGTCGTTTTTCGTCATTGCCTTGTCATCGATCACCAGTGCACCCTGGCGCGTTGCGCACGGCCTCTCCTCCTTGACCAGAGCACCGCATGCTCTCTTGGACGGGCGCAGGTGGCGGTGGCGGCGAGCATTGCCGACACCGGCAGCTTCTGCGGTGGCAGAGCCACCCGTGGCGGCCAACGGGAGCCAGCGCCAACTCGCTACGCCGTCCGGCGCCGCCCAACGCCCCCTAGCCCTCCGCGTGGCCTCATGCATGCCAACACACATCGCAGCACCGTCGTCGTGGCCCGGCAAGCACAGGGCACGCCCTCTGCCGCCGACGGGCCCGCGCCGCCCCGTTCTGTCGAAACCACCCATGCGCGCCTAATCCAACCTGGTTTAGCTTCTAAACGGAACCCGTGGACCTCCACGTTGATGCCCAACCCCCTAAACTCCCCGACCAAGCACTGCGCCGCCGTAACCATCGCCGGAGATCCCCGTTCACGGCCACCGCCTCGGACCGCCTATAAAATGGAGTCCCGAGCTCGTTCCCAAACACGCACCACCACTGCACCCCACCAGAACCCCGCCAAGCCACTAGGAGGACCTCGAGGAGGTCTCCTCCCCCAACTCCGGCCGCCCCGATCCGCCTCGGCCACCAGCTCGATCCACTCCGGTAAGGCCATCCCCGCCGCCCAAACCTCGTCAGTAGTCTCCTCGAGCACCCAGTGATCTAACCCAGGCTTCAATTTGACCTCCGCAGCCCTCCCCGACGAGATCCAACTTCACCCGAGCCGCCGTCCGCCGGAGCAAGGACCGCCGTCGACGTGGTGCTGGCCGACGACCACCACCACCACCCACAGACGCGGGAGGTCACGTTGATCACGTAGGTACTCTCCGATCCTCCTAACTCGCCGTGGATCGCCGCCGGCGACCACCGCAGCTCTCGGGCGCCGACGAGCTCTGCTTCTCCCCTGTTTGAAATTTCAAACCTGATGGGTGGGACCCCTCGTCAGTATTTTCTTTTTTTCGAATCGTTTTCTAAAAACGCCTTCGGGCAGAATACGTTTCCCTTTGCAGTTGACGGCTTTTTAGCCGAAGCGTTTTCTGTTTATATAAGTTGGCCCCTGGAAACTTTTTGTTTCATTACAGATGAGTCCCTGGATTAAAACCTTTATAACTTTTAAACAGAAACTGATTTTTGATTGATTCTTTTTCTGTCATCTTTATTTTTCTGTCTAGTTTTTTTGTCATATTTATTTGAAAAATATTTGGAACACTTTTTTGTGCATTCTCGGTATTTACTTTAGTACGTATTTTCTTATACCGTAGATACCAGAGGAGGTGACGGAACCGCGAACTTCGCCAAGCTAGACTCCGACTACTCCGAACCAGGCAAGCATGTTTGAACTTTTGATATGATGAGTGTCTTTGGCATGTTTGCATTAAGTAGTTTCATGGCATGTTTATGAGCATCTCGATAAATTTTATATTACATGCAAAGTTGAGGCAAGTGAGTTTCGAAAATCCATAAGTTGTTGGATATGAGTTTGCATGGCCATGTGATGGCATGAGAATGGGTAAGATGGCAGTGTTGTAGCATGCCAGTCTTATGCCAGACTATTTGACTCCAGTGTCAACGTGAATCAAGTCCAGTTTCCATCCGTTTTCCCTTCCTGTACTACCACATGTTTTCCGCAAGGGATATGGCTTAGTAGGTTGCAAACCGCTTTCCTGGTACACACCAAATAGAGAGGCCGTGATGAGGGTTCCATGGCCCTGGATTAAAGCCGATCATCCGGTCAGGGGCATGGGTGTTTCCGGTTGGGACCGAGAGGGGCATCCTTAGAGCGCAGATATAAATTTGATCCCATGCTATTCGAGGTTGTGATCTCCTGTCTCAAAGTTTTTCTTGAACGTTGTCTAGGGTGATTCCTGGCATCGTGAGGTGGGATGGGTGCGATGGTTAGATGTGTTTCTACCGAAATACCAGAACGGAACTAGTCCTTCGTGACTACGGAAATCCGTTGGCTGTGGATAATTAGTACAAACTCTGCAGAGTCAAAATCCTTTGAATCATCTTATCCATGTCCGAGTACTATGTTCAACTTATCTTGTCAGTATCAGTCTCAGTGACAAAACTCCTGTGTACTACATGAGTGTTAAGTCCGGCTAATTGATTATTCTTGTGGATGGACTAACCCGTTTATTATTGTGTGTTGTTCCTGTGAGTGTTATATCTTCGTGAATTTATCAGATATGAATAATGAAATTTAAGCCCTTTCTGCGATGTCGCTCAGACGTCCGACTATGGCACGCTTGTTATTTACTTTCACTATAAGCCCTTTCTGCAATGTCGCTCAGACGTCCGACTGTGGCACGCTTGTTATTTACTTTCACTATAAGCCCTTTCTGTGATGTCGCTCAGACGTCCGACTGTGGCACGCTTGTTATTTACTTTCACTATAAGCCCTTTCTGCGATGTCGCTCAGACGTCCGACTGTGGCATGCCTGTTATTTACTTTCAATATAAGCCCTTTCTGCGATGTCGCTCAGACGTCCGACTGTGGCACGCTTGTTGTTTACTTTCACTATAAGCCCTTTCTGCGATGTCGCTCAGACGTCCGACTATGGCAACTTTCAATATAAGCCCTTTATGTGATGTTGCTTAGACGCCCGACTGCGGCATGATAATTTATTTGTTTATCCTTCGAGGCGTCGCTCCAGACACCCGATCGGTTTTCAGTTGTTTTGTTGGGATTTCAGGAGGATTACCGCCCGACTTCCTTTTTACTTATCATGTCGTGCCAATATTTATTATTTGAGTGTGCATTGCTATTTGCTCATGGCGCATTCATGCATGCATTCGTTATATCTTATGTCCAAACTATCTCGCGAGTACTTTCAAAGTACTCACCTGGCTTGTTGATTTGGCCAGATGTTGACGAAGGCGATCTCATGGATGAAGAGTTCGATAGCGAGTCCGATGCCTAGAGGATTCCCAGTCAGTCTCGTGCGATCCTGGAATTGGTCACTGTATTATATCCGCTTCCGCTACCCAAATAAATGCATCGAGCCTCACCTCGACGCTCGATGAGCTGCCAGTTTAGGAGTCATGTTATCCTCTCCACTGTGATATATCCACCACCACCTTTTATCTCGAGTCAGTAGTATGCCACCACACCCTTGTATCATAACCGCCCTTATGTACAATATTGGCGTGTTTGTAATAAATTGTTGAGCAGCCTCAGCTCAACCCTGTAAAATATTTAATGCTACTGGCCTTCTGTATCAAGTATTTGTCTACCAGTAAGTATAATTCTTCCTACACTAGAATCAAGAGATCGATTTTATCAATAAGTATTTTATTGAAAAACCGGTCGTGACAGAACCCACAAGCAAAAATACCTACTGGTCATGGTGGATAAATTCACCAAATGGATAGAGGCCAAGCCTGTCAAGACGGCCGAATCCGGACCGGTGATAGACTTCATATCAGGGGTCGTACACCGTTACGGTGTCCCGCCAGCATCATCACTGATAACGGCACGAACTTTACGGCCGATGAGGTCGAACTCTGGTGCAAAAACATGGGCATTAAGCTCGACTACGCCTCAGTCTATCACCCTCAAACTAACGGTCAAGTTGAGCGAGCAAATGGTCTAACTATGAGCGGCATCAAACCTAGATTAGTGCGGTCCCTCAAGGAATCTAACACGCCTTGGGTAGAGGAGCTCGACCGACTGGGGCTGCGGACCACTCCGAATCGCATGACCGGATTCACACCATTCTTTATGGTATACGGCGCAAAGGCAGTTCGCCTGCGACATAATTCATGACTCACCTCGCGTGCGCATGTACGAAAAAGAGAAGCCGAGCTCGATCGGCAGGATAGTTTGACGCCTTGAGGAGGAGCGTGACGTAGCAAAAGCCCGTTCCGCATTCTATCAACGATGAGGCTCAAGATATCAAAGCGAGAAGTACGGGCCAAAACTTACAATGTTGGCGAACTAGTTCTCGCTGCCGGACAAGAAAAAGGACAAACTAAAGCCCAAATGGAAGGTCCCTTTATCATCGACCAAGTCCTGACCGGTGGAGCGTACTGTCTGCGAGATGCATCGATAACCGACTCGAGCCGAACCCATGGAACGCAGACGCCTCCGAAGATTCTACGCCTAGCGCCGGATTACGAGTTCGTCTCCTTCCTCTGTCCATATTTTACATTTTAGTTGTCTTCTATTTTTCTCATTCTCCCTCCTTTTTTCATTCAAGCCTTGGAAGGCTCGTTAGCGCATTGTTCGCACACCCTTGACGCGCTATCCGCGCTCATTGTACTGGGGCTTCTTTCACGAAGCTTAATTATAAGGGCTTCATGCCCAATACATGTGTCACACTTCGCATGTACCTTTTATTCGCCATTATATGCATCGATATGACTTAAGTTTTGGCCAGGCTGGGTTGTCGGCTCTGTGCTTACCCCTACGTTCCCGATTGTTCGGCTAGGTGGTAAAGGGAGCACCTCTGCGATTGTTACTGCTGGTCAGCCGGATGTGTACCTCAGACTGGGTGAAGCCGAAAGCTAGCGTTCTTAAGAGAATATTCGGTCGGTGAACTAAAAGAAGATTTCTTACCTATTTATTTATCTTCCCCCAAATGTTTTTCTGCTTTTTTCGCAGTCCGGACATGCACTTTAGGGCATGCCTCCCAGGGAAAGGAACCCCTAATGTAACTATTCTCCCTGGAAGATGTTTCTTACTAACCATGTAATATAACATAACTAGTTGGGCACTTGTCTGATAAAGCACTAATGACCCCTACGCCTGGTCTCCACACATGCCCCGGTTTTTATATAACCGCAAGGGTATTCAGACACATTCCGAACTATCGGGTCCCGAGGTTGAAGCGAAAAGGTCCGCTAAGACAAACGATCTACAATCGGGCTAGAAGGCATTTTACATGTCACTTAAAATTACATAGTCAATTTGACTGATTGTATTCCTCTTCTATACCATCTAACAGGCTGTCTAGTTTACAGATCCTGCTGGGAATACTTTATGCCAATTCCACTGGCCGCACACTAAGCTCACAGGATCTCCTTCCCATCCGCCCCACAGCTCCGACCTCGCCATGTGGTTTGGGTCAGCCAACCGTGTACAGCAGATTCACCATGGCCCAGCCTCCTGGTGCCTTTGACGGCAGCCGATATCTTCCATAACCGGAAGTGCCGCGCGCCCTGGAGCCTCTCTGCAAGCTCCCAAGGCCTTGGTAGGGAGACAGATGGCCACAAGGCCTGGCGACGCTTTTCATCACTGCCAACCCGTTCGTGCAGTTGTAAGAGCTCGAAGAAGGTCACCAGAGAACCGGCATTTCTCTGCAGGACGGCCTGTGAGCATACCTATAGACATAACTCGTTAGTCGACTTCCTCACCGAACTCTTTTTTCAAAGTTCGTTTAAGCACTTACTAAAATGCCGCGTCGAAGCCGCCGATTCTCCTTAACGGAGTCGACGGTGAGCACGAACATCCTTTAGCTCCTCACCCAGCTGGGTGTTGGCATCTTGGAGATTATTTTTCTCCTGCCTCACCCTTGTAAGCATGTTCTTGCCGGCCTTTAACCGGCGCAAGAGTTGTTGCTTGTCCATATCTACCCCGGTGCCATCTGCAATGTCATTGTCAGATCTATACACACGCCGCACTTCATAACATACTTATTTTTTAAAAATGTATGTTACCAGAGGGGGTCTCCTTGGCTTCTCCTGTCGCGGCTTATGCGGCCTCAAGTTGGGCTTTGCACTCTTCAAGCTCCTGGGACAATTGGGTATTCTTTTCTGTAAGATCCCACACAATAAATGATCCTTAAATCAGTTATTCTAATTATTTTAAGTCTCGGGGGCTACTGGTATACATAACCATCAAATTTTCTCACCCTTATGTCTTTCACATACTGCTCTGTGGCTCTGGCTAGACCATTTTGAGCAGCACGGAGGTGCGCATCTCCCGAATTGAAGGCATCCAATGCCTCTTGGGAGAAACATGCGTCACGAAGAACAGTCCGGCAACGCCTGTGATTCATGGCACTCTCCACCTCGGAGTTGGTGGCGGACAATCTGTCGGCATCCTTTGTCGGAGGAACGTTCGACGCACGCCTAGTGTTCGCCTCCGCTTCTGGGCCTGGCTTTGAAGCCTGGCTGGCGGAGGCTCGATTGGCAACCTCTCCGGATATAGTCCGGCGAGCGCTCTTTTTCCTGAAAAGAGTGCGAGCGTTAGCATGCCTTCCGGAATAAAACCTGGGAATAAGACGACACACCATACCGTTGCACTGGCGCTTCAGTCCGGACCGCACTTCTTTTTAGCCTGCTGGGCCGTGCTGCCCCTTGTTGGCTAGCCACCGCAGGCTCGGCCTTCCGCCTCAAGGGCTCCCCCTGCAGAACGCCATTGATATATGGTGGTCAAAGATAAGCACGGAGGGATCATTTCTAAAGTAATTGGACTTCGGTCTCAATTACCTGTGAGGCCGGAAATATTCTGGGGTAATCGGCCGTAATGGCAACCAAGGCATTGTCGATGCTCAGTTGGTAAAATACCCCATCAATCAGCTCCACAGATATGTCCGGATCCTCTTGGGAGGCCGGATCGAGGGACCGTTCCGGATCCTCAGGTTGTGGAGGTGGGCTGTTTATATCCTTTACGGCCCGGCGCAATTCCTGCGTCAAAATCACAAGATAAGGTACTTAACTATGGGAATATGGAACGGATGGGCGTAAAGAAATGTCCTCTTACCCAGCTTGGAGGATTGTTCATAGAAAACCCGTCCTGAGGATTGACGCGAAGAAATTCTTCCTCTTCTCGTTGTACAATGCGGACAAGATCTTCATCAATCAGCGACCGATCCCGGCCCCTTACGGCCATGACGGGTGGCATCCTCCTCCTCGTTGAAATCCCACATGGGGTGGCCCCTATACTGGAGCGGCTGCACTCCCCGCATAATGCATGTGGCCATGACCCCGATCATGGTCAATCCGGAATGAGCCAACAACCTTATTCGGCTCATCAGGTAAAGGACGTCCCTGTCATTCTCCCTCTGGGGGCTCCGAGGACGCCAGCTTAGGCGTTTCTTCAGAGGAGCACATGAACTCCGGAGGCCGATCCGAACAGGGTCCGGCAGGGGGACGTCTTCTATGTAAAACCATTCCGAAGGCCAGTGGAGGCCATAGAACTCCAGGAGCCCCGGAGAAACGGATGAATTGGAAATCTGAGCCCTCTTATCAAAAAAGGGACAAGGCATACCCGCTCTCCTCGGGAGGGACTGGGGACGCTCTCCGCTTGTTTTCAGCCCTTATAGGTGGCGAGTCCGGCTTGAACCGGAACCATGAAGGCCGGGGGAAGAAACCCCTTGGTTTGGAGCGTCACTAACTCGCTGTGCGGGACGGAGCATCTCTCCCAATCTCTAGGCTGAGGACTAGGAGGGCGAGAGGAGGAGCGTCGACCGTCCATGATGGAATGGGTTTACATCGATGCGCCCGATGAAAGCTCGCGAAGGGAAGGTGGTGTGATTTGGATCTAGATTCTCGTCCTTATATAGGCAGCTCATTTGCGCAACTAGGGGGATAAATGTAAAAATACCCTGGCTTCTCGCATTCATTAAACACGTGGAAGATAGCCATTATTGGGCGTGGAAGCCAAGGAGCGCGATGTTTACAAGAAGCCGGACACTATTCAAACAGGGACACAGGATTTGGAGAAGAACCCACCTTGCAATGCCGAAGACAATCTACACGCCGGACTCGTTGTCATTGAAGCCTGGTTCGGGGCTACCGAGGAGTCCCGGATTAGGGGTGTCCGGATAGCGGACTATGACCTTTGGCCGGACTCCTGGACTATGAAGATACAAGATTGAAGACTTCGTCCCGTGTCCGGATGGGACTTTCCTTGGCATGGAAGGCAAGCTTGGCGATACGGATATGTATATCTCCTACCATTGTAACCGACTCTGTGTAACCCTAACCCTATTCGGTGCCTATATAAACCGGAGGGTTTTAGTCAGTAGGATGAACAACAATCATACCATAGGCTGGCTTCTAGGGTTTAGCCTCTCTGATCTCGTGGTAGATCTACTCTTGTACTACCCATATCATCAATATTAATCAAGCAAGAGTAGGGTTTTACCTCCATCGAGAGGGCCCGAACCTGGGTAAAAACATCGTGTCCCTTGTCTCCTGTTACCATCCGCCTAGACGCACAGTTCGGGACCCCCTACCCGAGATCCGCCGTTTTGACACCGACAATAGTCTCACATCAACTAGGCGTATCAACGGGCTATGGAGATGCCCATCAATAGATATCAATGTGAGTGAGTAGGGATTTCCTTGCAACGGATGCACTAGAGCTATAAGTGTATGAAAGCTCAACAAAAGAAACTAAGTGGGTGTGCATCCAACTTGCTTGCTCACGAAGACCTAGGACATTTTGAGGAAGCCCATCATTGGAATATACAAGCCAAGTACTATAATGAAAATTCCCACTAGTAGATGAAAGTGACAACATAAGAGACTCTCTATCATGAAGATCATGGTGCTACTTTGAAGCACAAGTGTGGTAAAAGGATAGTAGCATTGCCCCTTCTCTCTTTTTCTCTCATTTTTTTTATTTTTTTATTTTTATTTTTTTATTTGGGCCTTTTCCTTTTTTTATGGCCTCTTTTTATAGTCCGGAATCTCATCCCGACTTGCGGGGGAATCATAGTCTCCATCATCCTTTCCTCACTGGGACAATGCTCTAATAATGAAGATCATCACACTTTTATTTACTTACAACTCAAGAATTACAACTCGATACTTAGAACAAATATGACTCTATATGAATGCCTCCGGCGGTGTACCGGGATATGCAATGAATCAAGAGTGACACGTATGAAAGAATTATGAACGGTGGCTTTGCCACAAATACGATGTCAACTACATGATCATGCAAAGCAATATGACAATGATGGAGCGTGTCATAATAAACGGAACGGTGGAAAGTT
The DNA here is from genome assembly GCA_021605205.1 of Aegilops longissima. Classification (NCBI taxonomy): domain Eukaryota; kingdom Viridiplantae; phylum Streptophyta; class Magnoliopsida; order Poales; family Poaceae; genus Aegilops; species Aegilops longissima. The sequence continues at coordinate 500,474,189 of CM038678.1, read as the reverse complement.
GCATGGCAATAAATCTCGGTATGGCTATGGAAATGCCATAATAGGTAGGTATGGTGGATGTTTTGAGGAAGATATATGATGGGTGTATGATACCGGCGAAAGGTTCGCGGTATTAGAGAGGCTAGCAATGGGTGAAGGGTGAGAGTGTGTATAATCCATGGACTCAACATTAGTCATAAAGAACTCATATACTTGTTGCAAAAATCTATTAGTTATCAAGACAAAGTATTACGCGCATGCTCCTAGGGGGATAGATTGGTAGGAAAAGACCATCGCTCGTCCCCTACCGCCACTCATAAGGAAGACAATCAATAAATAAATCATGCTTCGACTTCATCACATAACGGTTCACCATACGTGCATGCTACGGGAATCACAAACTTTAACACAAGTATCTCTCAAATCCATAACTACTCAACTCTAATATCACCATCTTCATATCTCAAAACAATCATAAGGAATCAAACTTCTCATAGTATTCAATGCACTTTATATGAAAGTTTTTATTATATCCATCTTGGATGCCTATCATATTAGGACTAGTTTCATAACCAAAGCAAATTACCATGCTGTTTAGGAATCTCAAAATAATATAAGTGAAGCACGCGAGTTCATCTATTTATTCAAAACAAAACCACCGACGTGCCCTAAAAAGATATAAGTGAAGCACTAGAGCAAATGACAAACTACTCCGAAAGATATAAGTGAAGATCAATGAGTAGTTGAATAATTATGTAACTATGTGAAGACTCTCTAACATTTAAGAATTTCAGATCTTGGGATATTATTCAAACAGCAAGCAAGGCTAAAGAAAATAAAATGATGCTCCAAGCAAAACACATATCATGTGGTGAATAAAAATATAGCTCCAAGTAAAGTTACCGATGGACGAAGACGAAAGAGGGGATGCCTTCCAGGGCATCCCCAAGCTTAGACGCTTGGTTATCCTTGAATATTACCTTGGGTTGCCTTGGTCATCCCCAAGCTTAGGCTCTTGCCACTCCTTATTCCATAGTCCATCGAATCTTTACCCAAAACTTGAAAACTTCACAACACAAAACTTAACAGAAAACTCGTAAGCTCCGTTAGTATAAGAAAATAAATCACCACTTAGGTACTGTTGTGAACTCATTATAAATTCATGTTGGTGTAATATCTACTGTATTCCAACTTCTCTATGGTTCATACCCTCCGTTATTACTCATAGATTCATCAAAATAAGCAAACAACACATAGAAAACAGAATCTGTCAAAAACAGAACAGTCTGTAGTAATCTGTATCAAACGTATACTTATGGAACTCCAAAAATTCTAAAATAAATTGGTGGACCTGAGGAATTTTTCTAGTGATCATCCGCAAAAAGAATCAACTAAATAGCACTCTCCAGTAAATTTTTTAGCTAATCTCGTGAGTGCTAAAGTTTCTGTTTTTTACAGCCTGATCATAAAGACTTCACCCAAGTCTTCCCAAAGGTTCTACTTGGCACAAACACTAATTAAAACACAAAACCAAATCTAAGCAGAAGCTAGATGGATTATCTATTATTAAACAGAACCAAAAAGCAAAAAACTAAAATAAAATTGGGTTGCCTCCCAACCAGCACTAACGTTTAACGCCCCTACCTAGGCATGATAATTTCAATGATGCTCACATAAAAGATTAGAATTGAAACATAAAGAGAGCATCATGAAGAATATGAATAGCACATTTAAGTCTAACACGCTTCCTATGCATAGGATTTTGTGAGCAAACAACTTATCGGAACAAGAATCAACTTGCATAGGAAGGTAAAACAAGCATAACTTCAAAACTTTGAGCATATAGAGAGGAAACTTGATATTATTGCAATTCCTACAAGCATATATTCCTCCCTCATAATAATTTTCAGTAGCATCATGAACAAATTCAACAATATAACCAGCACCTAAAGCATTCTTTTCATGATATACAAGCATAGAAATTTTATTACTCTCCACATAAGCAAAATTCTTCTCATGAACAATAGTGGGAGCAAACTCAACAAAATAACTATCATGTGATTGAGAATTAAGATCAATATGACAAGTTTCATGGTTATCATTATTCTTTAAAGCATACGTGTCATCACAATAATCATCATAGATAGGAGGCATGCTTTCATCATAGTAAATTTGCTCATCAAAGCTTGGGAGGCAAAAAATATCATCTTCATCAAACATAGCTTCCCCAAGCTTGTGGCTTTGCATATCATTAGCATCATGGATATTCAAGGAATTCATACTAACAACATTGCAATCATGCTCATCATTCAAATATTTCATGCCAAACATTCTAATGCATTCTTCCTCTAGCAATTGAGCACTATTTTCCTTTCCATCATTCTCACCAAAGATATTAAAAAGATGAAGCGTATGAGACAAACTCAATTCCATTTTTTGTAGTTTTATTTTATAAACTAACTAGTGCTAAAACAAGAAACTAAAATATTCGATTGCAAGATATAAAGATATACCTTCAAGCACTCACCTTCCCGGCAACGGCGCCAGAAAAGATCTTGATGTCTACTATACAACCTTCTTCTTGTAGACGTTGTTGGGCCTCCAAGTGCAGAGGTTTGTAGGACAGTAGCAAATTTCTCTCAAGTGGATGACCTAAGGTTTATCAATCTGTGGGAGGCGTAGGATGAAGATGGTCTCTCTCAAGCAACCCTGCAACCAAATAACAAAGAGTCTCTTGTGTCCCCAACACACCCAATACAATGGTAAATTGTATGGGTGCACTAGTTCGGCCAAGAGATGGTGATACAAGTGCAATATGGATGGTAGATATAGGTTTTTGTAATCTGAAAATATAAAAACAGCAAGGTAACTAATGATAAAAGTGAGCACAAACGGTATTGCAATGCGTTGAAACAAGGCCTAGGGTTCATACTTTCACTAGTGCAAGTCCTCTCAACAATAATAACATAATTGGATCATATAACTATCCCTCAACATGCAACTAAGAGTCACTCCAAAGCTACTAATAGCGGAGAACAAACAAAGAGATTACTGTAGGGTACGAAACCACCTCAAAGTTATTCTTTCAGATCAATCTATTAAAGAGTTCGTACTAGAATAACACCTTAAGACACATATCAACCAAAACCCTAATGTCACCTAGATACTCCAATGTCACCTCAAGTATCCGTGGGTATGATTATACGATATGCATCACACAATCTCAGATTCATCTATTCAAACCAACACAAAGTACTTCAAAGAGTGCCCCAAAGTTTCTACCGGAGAGTCAAGACGAAAATGTGTGCCAACCCCTATGCATAGGTTCATGGGCGGAACCCGCAAGTTGATCACCAAAACATACATCAAGTGAATCACGTGATATCCCATTGTCACCACAGATATGCACATGCAAGACATACATCAAGTGTTCTCAAATCCTTAAAGACTCAATTCAATAAGATAACTTCAAAGGGAAAACTCAATCCATTACAAGAGAGTAGAGGGGGAGAAACATCATAAGATCCAACTATAATAGCAAAGCTCGCGATACATCAAGATCGTATCACCTCAAGAACAAGAGAGAGAGAGAGAGAGAGAGATCAAACACATAGCTACTGGTACATACCCTCAGCCCCGAGGGTGAACTACTCCCTCCTCGCCATGGAGAGCGCGGAATGATGAAGATGGCCACGGTGAGGATCCCCTCAGCAGGTGCCTAACAGGTCTCGATTGGTTTTGGTGGCAATAGAGGCTTGCGCAGAACTCCCGATCTATTCTTTTCCCGATGTTTTAGGGTATATGGATATATATATATATATATATATATATATATATATATATATATATATATATATATATATATATAGGCTAAAGAAGTCGATAAGGGGATCCACGAGGCCCACGAGGTGGAGGCGCGCCGGGGTGGGCGCCCCCGCCTCGTGCTCTCCTCGTTGATTCCTGACGTGCACTCCAAGTCTCTGGATTGCTTCATTCCAAAAATAACTCTCCCGAAGGTTTCATTCCGTTTGGACTCCGTTTGATATTCCTTTTCTCAAACATCAAACAAGGGAAAAATGTAAACTCGCACTGGCTCGGGTTAATAGGTTAGTCCCAAAAATAATATAAAAGTGTTTAATAAAGCCCATAAACATCCAAAACAGATAATATAATAGCATGGAACAATCAAAAATTATAGATACGATTGAGACGTATCAGTCGTCTCAACGGATTTAGATGGTGCCCTATTTAACATGAATGCAGCCATCTCTAAAGCATAACCCCAAAAAGATAGCGGTAAATCAGTAAGAGACATCACAGATCGCACCATATCTAGTAAACCGCGGTTACGACGTTCGGACACACCATTACGTTGTGGTGTTCCGGGTGGCGTGAGTTGTGAAACTATTCCTCATTGTTTCAAATGAAGACCAAACTCGTAACTCAAATATTCTCCTCCACGATCAGATCGCAGAAACATTATTTTCTTGTTACGATGATTTTCCACTTCACTTGAAATTATTTGAACTTTTCAAATGTTTCAGACTTATGTTTCATCAAGTATATATATCCATATCTGCTCAAATAATCAGTGAAGGTCAGAAAATAAAGATACCTGCCGTGAGCCTCAATATTCATCGGACCACATACATCAGTACGTATGATTTCCAATAAATATGTTGCTCGCTCCATTGTTTTGGAGAACGGAGTTTTAGTCATCTTGCCCATGAGGCTTGGTTTGCAAGTATCAAGTGATTCCAAAAGTCCATCAGAATGGAGTTTCTTCATGCGCTTTACGCCAATATGACCCAAACGGCAGTGCCACAAATAAGTTGCACTATCATTATCAACTCTGCATCTTTTGGCTTCAATATTATGAATATGTGTGTCACTACCATCGAGATTCAACAAAAATAGTCCACTCTTCAAGGGTGCATGACCATAAAAGATATTACTCATATAAATAGAACAACCATTATTCTCAGATTTAAATGAATAACCGTCTCGCATCAGACAAGATCCAGATATAATGTCCATGCTTAACGCTGGCACCAAATAACAATTATTCATGTCTAAAACTAATACCGAAGGTAGATGTAGAGGTAGCATGCCGATGGCGATCACATCGACTTTGGAACCATTTCCCATGCGCATCGTCACCTCGTCCTTAGCCACTCTTCACTTAATCCGTAGTCCCTGTTTCGAGTTGCAAATATTAGCAATGTAACCAAGTATCAAATACCTGGCACTCTGCGAGCATTAGTAAGGTACACATCAATAACATGTATATCACATATACCTTTGTTCACCTTGCCATCCTTCTTATCCGCCAAATACTTGGGGCAGTTCCGCTTCCAGTGACCAGTCCCTTTGCAATAGAAGCACTCAGTCTCAGTCTTAGGTCCAGACTTGGGCTTCTTCACTTGAGCAGCAACTTGCTTGCCGTTCTTCTTGAAATTCCCCTTCTTCCTAATACGTCCATTTTGCATCATGCTTTTATATGGATATTTATCGCATTATGGGATGTTATTTCACGTTATGTCACAATACTTATGGCTATTCTCTTTTATTTTACAAGGTTTACAAGAAGAGGGAGAATGCCGGCAGCTGGAATTCCGGGATGGAAAAGGAGCAAATATTGGAAACCTATTCTGCGCAACTCCAAAAGTCCTGAAACTCCATGAAATATCTTAAAATAAATAAAGAAAAATCGTCGCCAAAGATGAAGGCCAGGGGGCCCAAACCCTGCTCACGAGGGTGGGGGGCGCCCCCCCCCCCCCCTAGGGCGCGCCCCCTACTTCGTGGGCCCCCTGGTGGCTCTCCGACGCCCATCTTCTCCTATATGAAGTCTTTCGTCAAGAAAAAAAATAAGCAACATTTCGGGACGAGACTCCGCCGCCACGAGGCGGAACCAATCTAGGGCTCCGCAGAGCTGTTCTGCCGGGGAAACTTCCCTCCGGGAGGGGGAAATCATCACCATCGTCATCACCAACGATCCTCTCATCGAGAGAGGGCAATCTCCATCAACATCTTCACCAGCACCATCTCCTCTCAAAACCCTAGTTCATCTCTTGTATCCAATTCTTGTCTCCAAGTCCGGGATTGGTGCTAGTAGGTTGCTAGTAGTGTTAATTACTCCTTGTAGTTGATGCTAATTGGTTTATTTGGTGGAAGATTATATGTTCAGATCCTTTATGCATATTATTACCCCTCTGATTATGAACATGAATATGCTTTGTGAGTAGTTACGTTTGTTCCTTAGGACAAGGGAGAAGTCTTGCTATTAGTAGTCATGTGAATTTGGTATTCGTTCGATATTTTGATGAGATGTATGTTGTCTAGCCTCTAGTGGTGTTATGTGAACGTCGAATACATAACACTTCACCATTATTTGGGCCTAGAGGAAGGCATTGGGAAGTAATAAGTAGATGATGGGTTTCTAGAGTGACAGAAGCTTAAACCCTAGTTTATGTGTTGCTTCGTAAGGGGCTGATTTGGATCCATATGTTTCATGCTATGGTTAGGTTTACCTTAATACTTTTTTTGTAGTTGCGGATGCTTGCAATAGAGGTTAATCATAAGTGGGATGCTTGTTCAAGTAAGAACAGCACCAAAGCACATGTCCACCCACATATCAAATTATCAAAGTACCGAACGCGAATCATATGAACGTGATGAAAACTAGCTTGACGATATTCCCATGTGTCCTCGGGAGCGCTTTTCCTATTATAAGAGTTTGTCTAGGCTTGTCCTTTGCTACAAAAAGGATTGGGCCACCTTGCTGCACTTTATTTACTCTTGTTACTTATTGCTCGTTACAATTTATCTTATCACAAAACTATCTGTTACCACTTATTTCAGTACTTGCAGAGAATACCTTGCTGAAAACCGCTTATCATTTCCTTCTGCTCCTCGTTGGGTTCGACACTCTTACTTATCGAAAGGACTACGAGAGATCCCCGATACTTGTGGGTCATCACTTCCCTTTACCCTTTTTCTTGAAACAGGTGGTCTTGTTGACCATCAACACTTGATGCTCCTTCTGGAGTTCTACCTCCGCAGCCTTTAGTATCGTTAAGAGCTCGGGAATCGTCTTATCCATCCCTTGCATATTATAGTTCATCACGAAGCTTTTTTAGCTTGGTGGCAATGATCGAAGAACTTTGTCAATGACACCATCAACTGGAAGATTAACTCCCAACTGAATCAATTGATTATGATACCCAGACATTTTGAGTATATGTTCACTGACAGAACTATTCTCCTCCATTTTACAGCTGTAGAACTTATTGGAGACTTCATATCTCTCAATCCGGGCATTTGCTTGAAATATTAACTTCAACTCCTGGAACATCTCATATGCTCCATGGCGTTCAAAACGTCGTTGAAGACCTGGTTCTAAGCTGTAAAGCATGGCACACTGAAATATTATCTTTTCTGGCACCGTTGCCGGGGAGTGTAGCGCCTTTGGTAGGTGGAATTTGGTAAGGAAAATTTTATATAGTGTGCTGAAATTTACTGTCACTTGTTACTATGGAAAGTAATTCTCTGAGGGGCTTGTTCGGGGTATCTTCACCCCATCCAGTAGAGCAAAGAGTTGCTCCTCAACCTACTGAACCTATTGAAAATGAAACTCCTTTTGAATTTCCTTGGTATGATGGAAAACTGCTAGCTAATCCTTTTACGGAGATGGAACAAAGCATCCTGATGAGCACTTAATATATGTGGATGAAGTTTGTGGATTATTTAAGCTTGCAGGTATACCCGATGACGTTGCTAAGAAGAAGGTCTTCCCTTTATCTTTGAAGGGAGACGCATTGACATGGTATAGGCTATGTGATGATACGAGATCATGGAACTACAAAAGATTGAAATTGGAATTTCATCAAAAGTATTACCCTATGCATCTTGTTCATCGTGATCGCAATTATATATATAATTTTTGGCCTCGCAAAGGAGAAAGCATCGCTCAAGCTTGGGGGAGGCTTAAATCAATTCTATATTCATTCCCCAATCATGAGCTCTCAAGAGTGACAATTCTTCAGAATTTTTATGCTATCGGCTTTCTGATAACAATCGCACCACGCTCGATACTTCTTATGTTGGCTCTTTTATGATGAAGACTATTGAATTCAGATGGGATTTATTGGATAGAATTAAACGCAACTCTGAAGATTGGGATCTCGACGAAGGTAAGGAGTCAGGTATGACACCTAAGTTTGATTGTGTTAAATCTTTTATGGATACCGATATTTTCCGTAAGTTTAGCACTAAATATGGACTTGACTCTGAGATAGTAGCTTCTTTCTGTGAATCTTTTGCTACTTATGTTGATCTCCCCAAGGAGAAGTGGTTTAAATATCATCCTCCCATAGAAGTAAAAGTAGCTGCACCTATTAAAGTTGAAGAAAAGACTGTCACTTATAATGATCCTATTGTTCCCACTTCTTATGTTGAGAAACCACCCTTCCCTGTTAGAATAAAGGATCATGCTAAAACTTCAACTGTTGTTCATAAAAGCAATATTAGAACTTATACACCTCCTGAGCAAGTTAAAGTATAACCTAATATTGCTATTGTTAAAGATCTCTTGTCTGACAATATTGATGGGCATGTTATTCAGTTCAATGGTGAAACTACTAGAATTGCTAAACCTTGTGCTAAAGATAAACATAGACCTGTGGTAGGCGTGCCTGTTATTTCTGTCAAAATAGGAGATCATTGTTATCATGGCTTATGTGATATGGGTGCTAGTGCTAGTGTTATACCGCACTCTTTGTACGAGGAAATTAAGCATGAAATTGCACCTGCTGAATTAGAAGGTATTGATGTCACAATTAAACTTGCCAATAGGGATACTATATCACCAGTGGGAATTGTTAGAGATGTTGAAGTCTTGTGTGGGAAAACTAAATATCCTGCTGATTTTCTTGTTCTCAGTTCTCCACAAGATAGCTTTTGTCCCATTATATTTGGTAGACCCTTTTTGAACACTGTTAATGCTAGGATAGATTGCGAAAATAATGTTGTTAGTTTGTTACTATTGGCTTGGATGATATGGTTCATGAGTTTAATTTCTCTAAATTTAGTAAACAACATCGTGAGGAAGAATTGCCCAGTAAGGATGATATTATCGGTCTTGCTTCTATTGCCGTACCTCCTAGTGATCCTTTAGAACAATATTTGCTAGACCATGAAAATGATATGTTTATGAATGAGATAAGGGAAATAGATAAAATATTCTTTAAACAGGAACCTGTTCTGAAACACAATTTGCCTGTTGAAATCCTAGGGGATCCTCCTCCTCCCAAGGGTGATCCCGTTTTTGAGCTTAAACCGTTGCCTGATAATCTTAAATATGCTTATCTTGATGAAAAGAAAATATATCCTGTTATTATTAGTGCTAACCTTTCAGAGCATGAAGAAGAAAGATTATTGAAAACTCTAAAGAAGCACCGTGCCGCTATTGGATATACTCTTGATGATCTTAAGGGCATTAGTCCCACTTTATGTCAACATAAAATAAATTTGGAAGCGGATGTCAAACCATTTCGTGATCCTCAACGACGTTTGAATCCTAAAATGAAAGAAGTGGTAAGAAAAGAAATACTCAAGCTTCTAGAGGCAGGTATAATTTATCCCGTTGCTGATAGTCAGTGGGTAAGTCCTGTCCATTGTGTCCCTAAGAAGGGAGGTGTTACTGTCGTCCCTAATGATAAAGATGAATTGATCCCGCAAAGAATTATCACAGGTTATAGGATGGTAATTGATTTCCGCAAATTAAATAAAGCTACTAAGAAAGATCATTACCCCTTACCTTTTATTGATCAAATGCTAGAAAGATTATGCAAACATACACATTATTGCTTTCTAGATGGTTATTCTGGTTTCTCTCAAATACCTAAGTCGGCTAAAGATCAACCAAAGACTACTTTTACTTGCCCTTTTGGTACTTTTGCTTATAGACGTATGCCTTTTGGTTTATGTAATGCACCTGCTACCTTTCAAAGATGCATGATGGCTATATTCTCTGATTTTTGTGAAAAAATTTGTGAGGTTTTCATGGACGATTTTTCCGTCTATGGTTCCTCTTTTGATGATTGCTTGAGCAATCTTGATCGAGTTTTGCAGAGATGTGAAGAAACTAATCTTGTCTTGAATTGGGAAAAGTGCCACTTTATGGTTAATGAAGGTATTGTCTTGGGGCACAAAGTTTCGAAAGAGGTATTGAAGTTGATAAAGCCAAGGTTGATGCTATTGAAAGATGCCATGTCCCAAGGACATCAAAGGTATAAGAAGTTTCCTTGGTCACGCCGGATTTTATAGGAGGTTCATTAAGGACTTCTCAAAATTTCCTGCCTCGACTAATTTACTACAAAAATATGTACCATTTGTCTTTGATGATGATTGTGTAGAAGCATTTGAAATACTTAAGAAAGCATTAGTCTCTGCACTGTTGTTTAGCCACCGATTGAATTTACCCTTTGAAATTATGTGTGATGCTAGTGATTATGTTGTAGGTGCAGTTCTAGGGCAAAGAGTTGATAAGAAATTAAATGTTATCCATTATGCTAGTAAGACTCTAGACAATGCTCAAAGAAATTATGCTACTACCGAAAAGGAACTTTTAGCAGTTGTATTTGCTTGTGATAAATTCAGACCCTATATTGTTGATTCTAAAGTAACTATTCACACTGATCACACTGCTATTAAATATCTTATGGAAAAGAAAGATGCAAAACCTAGACTTATTAGATGGGTTCTCTTGCTGCAAGAATTTGATTTGCATATTGTTGATAGAAAAGGAGCTGAGAACCCCGTTGCAGATAACTTATCTAGGTTAGTGAATGTTCTTGATGACCCACTACCTATTGATGCTAGCTTTCCTGATGAACAATTAAATGTCATAAGCACTTCTCATAGAACTCCGTGGTATGATGATTATGCTAATTATATTGTTGCTAAATTTATACCACCTAGCTTCACATACCAACAAAAGAAAAAGTTTTTCTATGATTTGCGATGTTACTTTTTGGATGACCCACATCTTTATAAAGGAGTAGATGGTGTTATTAGACGTTGTGTGCCTGAGCATGAACAGGAAAAAATCCTACGCAAGTGTCACTCCGAAGCTTATGGAGGACACCACGCTGGAGATAGAACTGCACATAAGGTATTGCAATCCGGTTTTTATTGGCCCACTCTCTTCAAGGATGCCCGTAAGTTTGTTTTGTCTTGCGACGAATGTCAAAGAATTGGTAATATTAGTAGATGTCAATAAATGCCTATGAATTATTCACTTTTTATTGAACCATTTGATGTTTGGGGCTTTGATTATATGGGACCTTTTCCTGCCTCTAATGGATATACACATATTTTGGTTGTTGTTGATTACGTTACTAAGTGGGTACAAGCTATTCCAACTAGTAGTGTTGATCATAACACTTCTATTAAAATGCTTAAGGAAGTTATTTTTCCAAGGTTTGGAGTCCCTAGATATTTAATGACTGATGGTGGTTCACATTTTATTCATGGTGCTTTCCGTAAATGCTTGCTAAATATGATGTTAATCATAGAATTGCATCTCCATATCACCCACAGTCTAGTGGTCAAGTAGAATTGAGCAATAGAGAGCTCAAATTAATTTTGCAAAAGACTGTTAATAGGTCTAGAAAGAATTGGTCCAAGAAACTTGATGATGCATTATGGGCCTATAGAACTGCATATAAGAATCCTATGGGTATGTCTCCGTATAAAATGGTTTATGGAAAAGCATGTCACTTACCTGTCGAACTAGAACATAAGGCATATTGGGCTATTAAAGAGCTCAACTATGATTTCAAACTTGACGGTGAGAAAAGGTTATTTGATATTAGCTCACTTGATGAATGGAGAACCCAAGCTTATGAAAATGCCAAGTTGTTTAAAGAAAAAGTTAAAAGATGGCATGACAAAAGGATACAAAAGCGTGAGTTTAATGTAGGTGATTATGTATTGCTATACAACTCTCGTTTAAGATTTTTTGCAGGAAAACTTCTCTCTAAATGGGAAGGTCCCTACGTTATTGAGGAGGTCTATCGTTCCGGTGCCATAAAAATCAACAACTTCGAAGGTACAAATCCGAAGGTGGTAAACGGTCAAAGGATCAAACATTATATCTCAGGTAATCCCATAAATGTTGAAACCAATATTATTGAAACCGTAACCCCGGAGGAATACATAAGGGACACTTTCCCGACCGTTTCAGACTCCGAAAAGGAATAGGTATGTGGTACGGTAAGTAAACCGACTCCAAAACAATTTCTAAGGCGATATTTCTCTGTTTTGGAATATTTAGAAAAATAGAAAAATAAGTGGCAGTCCGGGAAGGACACGAGGGCTCCACGAGGGTGGAGGGCGCGCCCTACCCCCCTGGGCACGCCCCCTACCTCGTGAGCACCCCGTGTGCCCTCCGGACTCCGTTTTCTTGCACGATATGTATTTTGGTCGGTAATAATTCATTATATATTCTCCCGAAGGTTTTGACTCTCGTATCACGCAAATCTCTTATGTTCTTGTTTCGAGCTGTTCTCTGTCAGGGTTGTCAAGGCCAGGCATCATGTCGTCTCCCTCCTCTAACAATAGTGACAAAGATGCTTGGCTAATGAAGATAGAGCTGAAGAGGGAAGAACCCATGGAGATCAACAAGGATGAAGGGATCAAGAAGGCCATGGAGAACCAAACTCCGGCAGCAGAAGACATCCTTCAGCTTGATCACAACCTTCTTACCCCAATTGAAATCGAAGCTTTCAAGATGATTGAGTTAGCTCGTATTCAAAACAAGTATCTCACAAGTGAAAATATTTTGTTGAAGGAGCATATCGTTGCACTCAAGGGAATTATTCGCAAGTTGGAGGACCTCTTACGCTCGATGTGCGACTATCCATCACCTCCACCTTCACCAACAAAGAAGGAGGCATAATCACATGGGTATGGGCACTCCCCTTGGCAACTGCCAAGCTTGGGGGGGTGCCCCGGTATCGTATCACCATCACAACTCCTATCTTTACCGTTTTTCTTAGTTTTATCCTCTTAGTAGTATCTTGATCTAGTAGAATAAAGTTTATGGCATGATCTAGTTTTGAGTTTTGCTTTATGATCTCTCTATGTAATTGAGTCCGTGAGCTATATATATAGTAAAGTTAGTTGAGTCAAGGGCTTGATTATTTTGCCATGATCTTGGGTGAATAAAAGAAAAGAAAGAAGAAAAAGAATAAAAAGAAACAAAGAGTTCATATTGATCTTATTGAGAGTAATGACTTCACATAGAAAGAGTATGATGATTAAAAGTTGTTGGGAGTTGGCAAATATAGCTTTGGTCATCGTTGCAATTAATAGGAAGTAATAAGGAAAGAGAGGTTTCACATATAGATATATTATCATTGACATCTTTTATGATTGGGAGCACTCATTAAAATATAACATGCTAAAGAGTTGATGTTGGACAAGGAAGACAACGTGATGAGTTATGTTTTCTTATATCTGAGATAAAGTATGTTGTCATGGATCCTCTAACATGTTGAGCTTGCCTTTCCCCCTCATGCTAGCCAAATTCTCAGCACCAAGTAGAGATACTACTTGTGCTTCCAAATACCCTTAAACCAGTTTAGCCATGAGATTCCACCATATCTACCTATGGATTGAGTAAGATCCTTCAAGTAAGTTGTCATCGGTGCAAAGCAATAAAAATTGCTCTAAACATGTATGATTGATTGGTGTGGGAGAAATAAGCTTTATACGATCTTGTGATGTGGAAGTAATAAAAGCGATGGACTGCATAATAAAGGTTCATATCACAAGGGGCAATATAAAGTGACGTTCTTTCGCATTGAGATTTTGTGCATCCAACCATAAAAGCGCATGGCAACCTCTCGCTTCCTCCTGCGAAGGGCCTATCTTTTATTATTATCCTCTACCTTATGCAAGAGTCACGGTGATCTTCACCTTTCCTTTTTCATTTTATCCTTTGGCAAGCCCAGCATGTTGGAAAGAACATGATATATATATCTAATTGGATGTAGGGGAGCATGAATTATTATTGTTGACATTACCCTTGAGGTAAAAGGTTGTGGGGCAAAGCTATAAGCCCCTATCTTTCTCTGTGCCGATTAAAACTCCATAACCACAAGTATTGCGTGAGTGTTAGCAATTATGAAGGACTAAATGATAGTTGAGTATGTGGACTTGCTTTTAAGCTCTGACATAGACTCTTTCCGATGTTATGATAAATTGCAATTGCTTCAATGACTGAGGTTATAATTTGTTGGTGCTCAATAAGGTTTCTGATTCATACTTTTGCATTGTGAAAAGATCATCACTTGAACATAAGTAATCATATGACAAAATCTATATGTGTTGCTATTATAAGAACAATCATGATGCCTTCATGTCCGTATTTTATTTTTATCGACGCCTCTACCTCTAAACATGAGGACATATTTATTGTTATCGGCTTTTCGCTTGAGGACAAGCGAGGTCTAAGCTTGGGGGAGTTGATACGTCCATTTTGCATCATGCTTTTATATCGATATTTATCGCATTATGGGCTGTTATTTCACGTTATGTCACAATACTTATGGCTATTCTCTTTTATTTTACAAGGTTTACATGAAGAGGGAGAATGCCGGCAGCTGGAATTCTGGGCTGGAAAAGGAGCAAATGTTGGAGACCTATTCTGCGCAACTCCAAAAGTCCTGAAACTCCACGGAATATCTTAAAACAAATAAAGAAAAATCGTCGCCAAAGATGAAGGCCAGGGGGCCCACACCCTGCTCACGAGGGTGGGGGCGCCCCCCCTAGGGCGTGCCCCCCTACCTCGTGGGCCCCCTGGTGGCTCTCCGACGCCCATCTTCTCCTATATGAAGTCTTTCGTCAAGAAAACAAATAATAAGCAACCTTTTGGGACGAGACTCCGCCGCCACGAGGCGGAACCAATCTAGGGCTCCGGCAGAGCTGTTCTGCCGGGGACACTTCCCTCCGGGAGGGGGAAATCATCACCATCGTCATCACCAACGCTCCTCTCATCGGGAGAGGGCAATCTCCATCAACATCTTCACCAGCACCATCTCCTCTCAAAACCCTAGTTCATCTCTTGTATCCAATTCTTGTCTCCAAGTCCGGGATTGGTGCTAGTAGGTTGCTAGTAGTGTTGATTACTCCTTGTAGTTGATGCTAATTGGTTTATTTGGTGGAATATTATATGTTCAGATCCTTTATGCATATTATTGCCCCTCTGATTATGAACATGAATATGCTTTGTGAGTAGTTACGTTTGTTCCTGAGGACAAGGGAGAAGTCTTGCTATTAGTAGTCATGTGAATTTGGTATTCGTTCGATATTTTGATGAGATGTATGTTGTCTAGCCTCTAGTGGTGTTATGTGAACGTCGACTACATAACAATTCACCATTATTTGGGCCTATAGGAAGGCATTGGGAAGTAATAAGTAGATGATGGGTTGCTAGAGTGACAGAAGCTTAAACCCTAGTTTATGTGTTGCTTCGTAAGGGGCTGATTTGGATCCATATGTTTCATGTTATGGTTAGGTTTACCTTAATACTTTTGTTGTAGTTGCGGATGCTTGCAATAGAGGTTAATCATAAGTGGTATGCTTGTTCAAGTGAGAACAGCACCCAAGCACCGGTCCACCCACATATCAAATTATCAAAGTACCGAACGCGAATCATATGAACGTGATGAAAACTAGCTTGACGATATTCCCATGTGTCCTCGGGAGCGCTTTTCCTATTATAAGAGTTTGTCCAGGCTTGTCCTTTTCTACAAAAAAGGATTGGGCCACCTTGCTGCACTTTATTTACTCTTGTTACTTGTTGCTCGTTACAATTTATCTTATCACGAAACTATCTGTTACCACTTATTTCAGTACTTGCAGAGAATACCTCGCTGAAAACCGCTTATCATTTCCTTCTGCTCCTCGTTGGGTTCGACACTCTTACTTATCGAAAGAACTACGATAGATCCCCTATACTTGTGGGTCATCACTTACCTTTACCCTTTTTCTTGAAACAGGTGGTCTTGTTGACCATCAACACTTGATGCTCCTTCTTGAGTTCTACCTCCGCAGCCTTTAGCATCGTGAAGAGCTCGGGAATCGTCTTATCCATCCCTTGCATATTATAGTTCATCACGAAGCTTTTGTAGCTTGGTGGCAATGATTGAAGAACTTTGTCAATGACACTATCAACTGGAAGATTAACTCCCAACTGAATCAAGTGATTATGATACCCAGATATTTTGAGTATATGTTCACTGACAGAACTATTCTCCTCCATTTTACAGCTGTAGAACTTATTGGAGACTTCATATCTCTCAATCCGGGCATTTGCTTGAAATATTAACTTCAACTCCTGGAACATCTCATATGCTCCATGACGTTCAAAACGTCGTTGAAGTCCTGGTTCTAAGCCGTAAAGCATGGCACATCGAACTATCGAGTAGTCATCACTTTGCTCGCCAGCGTTCACAACGCCCCGTGTTGCTCCTACTAGCTGGTCTTGCACCTAGCGGTGCTTCTAGGACGTAATTCTTCTGTGCAGCAATGAGGATAATCCTCGAGTTACAGACCCAGTCCGTGTAGTTGCTACCATCATATTTCAACTTAGCTTTCTCTAGGAACGCATTAAAATTCAAAGGAATAGTAGCACGGGCCATTGATCTACAACAACATAGACATGCAAAATACTATCAGGTACTAAGTTCATGATAATTGAAGTTCAATTAATCATATTACTTAAGAACTCCCACTTAGATAGACATCCCTCTAATCATCTAAGTGATCACGTGATCCAAATCAACTAAACCATGTCCGATCATCATGTGAGATGGAGTAGTTTTCAATGGTGAACATCACTATGTTGATCATATCTACTATATGATTCACGCTCGCCCTTTCGGTCTCAGTGTTCCGAGGCCATATCTACATATGCTAGGCTCGTCAAGTCTAACCCGAGTATTTTGCGTGTGCAAAACTGGCTTGCACCCGTTGTATGTGAACGTAGAGCTTATCACACCCGATCATCACGTGGTGTCTCGGCATGACGAACTTTCGCAATGGTGCATACTCAGGGAGAACACTTGTACCTTGAAATTTAGTGAGAGATCATCTTATAATGCTACCGCCGAACTAAGCAAAATAAGATGCATAAAGGATAAACATCACATGCAATCAATATAAGTGATATGATATGGCCATCATCATCTTGTGCCTTTGATCTTCATCTCCAACGCACCGTCATGATAACCATCATCACCGGCGCGACACCTTGATCTCCATCGTAGCATCGTTGTCGTCTTGCCAACTATTGCTTCTACGACTATCGCTACCGCTTAATGATAAAGTAAAAACAATTACAGGGCGATTGCATTGCATACAATAAAGCGACAACCATATGGCTCCTGCCAGTTCCCGATAACTCTGCTACAAAACATGATCATCCCATACAATAAAATTTAGCATCATGTCTTGACCATATCACATCACAACATGCCCTGCAAAAACAAGTTAGACGTCCTCTACTTTGTTGTTGCAAGTTTTACGTGGCTGCTACGGGCTGAGCAAGAACCGTTCTTACATACGCATCAAAACCACAACGATTTTTCGTCAAGTGTGTTCTTTTAACCTTAAACAAGGACCGGGCGTAGTCTCACTCGATTCAACTAAAGTTGGAGAAACTGACACCTGCCAGCCACCTGTGTGCAAAGCACCTCGGTAGAACCAGTCTCGCGTAAGCGTACGCGTAATGTTGGTCCGGGCCGCTTCATCCAACAATACCGCCGAATCAAAGTATGACATGTTGGTAAGCAGTATGACTATTATTGCCCACAACTCTTTGTGTTCTACTCGTCCATATAACATCTACGCATAGACCTGGCTCGGATGCCACTGTTGGGGAACGCAGTATTTCAAAATTTTACCTACAATCACGCAAGATCTATCTATGTGATGCATAGCAACGAGCGCGAGAGTGTGCCCACGTACCCTCGTAGACCGAAAGCGGAAGCGTTAAGTAATGCGGTTGCTGTAGTCGAACGTCTTCACGATCCAACCGATCAAGTACCGAACGCACGACACCTCTGCGATCTACACACGTTCAGCTCGGTGATGTCCCTCGTACTCTTGATCTAGCTGAGGATGAGGGAGAGTTTCGTCAGCACGACGGCGTGGTGACGGTGACGATGAAGTTACCGACGCAGGGCTTCGCCTAAGCACTACAATGATATGACCGAGGTGGAAATATGTGGAGGGGGGCACCGCACACGGCTAAACAATGAACTTGTGTGTTCTAGGGTGCCCCCTCCCCATGTATATAAAGGAGGGAGGGGGAAGCCAGACGGCCATCATGGGCTCGCCAAGGGGGGAGGAATCCTCCTCCTAGTAGGAGTAGGATTCCTCCTTTCCTAGTCCTACTAGGAGGGGGAAGGAAGGAGAGGGGGAGGGAGAGGGAAAGAGGGGCCGCGCCACCCTTCCCTAGTCCAATTCGGATTCCCTTGGGGGGGCACCTCCTGGCTACTGCCCTCTCTCTCCCCTAAAGCCCGCAAAGGGCCCAATAACTTCCCGGGGGGGGGGGGGTTCTGGTAACCCTCTATTACTCCGGGTTAATCCGAAACCACCCGAAACACTTCCGGTGTCCAAATAACATGGTCCAATATATCAATATTTATGTCTCGACCATTTCGAGACTCCTCGTCATGTCCGTGATCACATCCGGGACTCCGAACAACCTTCGGTACATCAAAACAAATAAACTCATAATACCGATCGTCATCGAACGTTAAGCGTGCGGACCCTACGGGTTCGAGAACTATGTAGACATGACCGAGACTCATCTCCGGTCAATAACCAATAGCGGAACATGGATATTCATATTGGCTTCCACATATTCTATGAAGATCTTTATCGGTCAAACCGCATAACAACATACGTTGTTCCCTTTGTCATCGGTATGTTACTTGCCCGAGATTCGATCATCGGTATCTCAATACCTAGTTCAATCTCGTTACCGGCAAGTCTCTTTACTTATTCCGTAATGAATCATCCCCTAACTAACTCATTAGTCACATTGCTTGCAAGGCTTATAGTGATGTGCATTACCGAGAGGGCCCAGAGATACCTCTCCGACAATCAGAGTGACAAATCCTAATCTCGATCTATGCCAACTCAACAAACACCATGGGAGACATTTGTAGAGCATATTTATAATCACCCAGTTACGTTGTGACGTTTGATAGCACACAAAGTGTTGCTCTGGTATTCGGGAGTTGCATAATCTCATAGTCATAGGAACATGTATAAGTCATGAAGAAAGCAATAGCAACAAACTAAACAATTATCATGCTAAGCTAATGGATGGGTCAAGTCAATCACATCATTCTCTAATGATGTGATCCCATTGATCAAATGACAACTCATGTCTATGGCTAGGAAACTTAACCATCTTTAATTCAACGGGCTAGTCAAGTAGGGGCATACTAGTGACACTATGTTTGTCTATGTATTCACACATGTACTACATTTTCGGTTAATACAATTCTAGCATGAATAATAAACATTTATCATGATATAAGGAAATATAAATAACAACTTTATTATTGCCTCTAGGGCATATTTCCTTTAGTACTCCCTTTGTCCCGTAATATAAATATGTTTTTGACACGGCGGAGGAGTAATTAGTACGTAGGCGTAGCATTACTCCCTGTCCCGAGTGTTTGACAATAAACTACCACTTTAGGGGTTCGCATCCCACATAACTATAACTTTTTTAAAAGTGGCAGAAAACTACCAAAAAATTGATCCCGTGAATAAAAACTACCAAGTTGACGGAATGGTCATTTTGACCGATTTAAGCTCGATTCTGATAGCAGCGGCCCACGTGCCAGGCTGGCGGGCGGCCTAACGGCACACACGTGCTGCCGTTAGAGCCGCCCCTCGGTCGCACCTTGTCGAACCAGGAATAACCTGGCCGACCGGGCCGCTCGTCCCCACCAGCTCTCTCACTCTCCCTCGAGCTCACTCCACTCCTCTCTGCTCTTCTCTGCTTCTGTTTCTTCTTCTCGCGCTCCAGCGACGCTGCGACCATGCCATCGTGGCCGAACAGCAACGAGACGTCGGATGACGATGATGAGTACATGAGCGAGTTCAGCAGCATGCAGATGGAGTACATTGTAAGTCAGCTCAGTTTATCCTGTCCCTCTCCTGTCTGTTCTAGGGTTAGGGTTAGGGTTTGAAGATATTTGAGATTTTTTCCATTTAAGTTGATATATGTGAGTTTTAGTTGATATAGATATGTTTTTGCTTGTTGCAGCTAACTCCTGACACTGTGATAGACCCTAGTTTCTGTGGGCTTGTGACTGAATCTGATAGAAGGTGCATCCTGCACTGGCAGAGGCCAGGCAAGTTTGTGGCATTTGAAGGCACTGACACTAGCAGGAGAGTCATAGGATGTGCTACTGAGGTAATGGACCAAGTAGTTGTGGATTTGATTAGCTTGATTATCTACTATTTAGTGGAAACAGAGTAGCGTTCAGTAGTTGTTTTTCTGAATTTTCCTTAAGTGTAAAAACATTGGTAGGTCTGAATACTGTACTACTAGCATAGAGCACTAGAAACATATTGATGTATTGTATTTTTAGTATAGACCTAGCTAGTGTAGCTATATATATCATTACTGTATATGATTTGTTATTCTGAGTTGAATTTGCTTGGTGTTTAGTGTAATTTTAAATTGATTTTCAGGATGGTGTGAACTGTGGTGTTCTGGAGTGGGAGATGCCCCCTGGCCTGTAATTCTGCAAAGGTGCTTAAGCAAGCTCTGGGTTATGTATCATGAGCAGAACCTTGGTAGAGACCGGGATAATGAGGCTCATGGGACAGAGGTTGCAAAATTGCACAAGGAGCTTGATTCTCTGGCCAATCAGTATAGCCAGCTGGTGGATGATGTGTCCAAGTTGTTTGATTACCAGGATGGAAAGAAATGTCATGACATCGATTGCACAAGCCAGGCAATGAATGAACTGAAGGAGAAGAAGAAGCAACTTGAGGAGCAGGCAAAAATTGAGCTTCAAATGGAGAAGCTTAAGCTCAAGAAAGAACATAGGTGCATCCTTCAAAGTCAAGCTGATATAATCCAAAACACAAGGAAGGCCATGAAGGAGATAGAGGTGGACAGAGACCTCCTTAAAGAAGAGAAGAAGAAGCTGGAGAATGTCATTGCTGAGCTCCTGAAGGTTGGTCATGGGTGCAAGGAAAAGCTGGACAAGATCAAGGAAGTTGTGATGGAGGAGTGAAGTGGCAGCTATGGATGGTAAGTATATATGAGGCCAATTTTATATATATATATATATATATATATATATATATATATATATATATATATATAGGCCTAGGACTGATTCAGCCTGATGCAAATATGCATCCTAATATTAATATTAGCTATGAACTGCCTAATAACTGGAATGGGTTCAAATCATTTTGGTTGGTGTGGGGGTGCTGTTTGCCCTAATCTGTAATGCCCAAATATTATCCTGATACTGAGAACTAGTGCTAAGTTAAGTTAAGAACTAAATTATCTAAGTCTGATGCAGTTTATTTCTGTGTGTTGTATCATAATTTGTTGTTTAGTTCAGAAAATGCTTCATCACAGGCTGCAAGAAAGGTAAACAATATCTAAGCAAGTTCAAAAAAATTCAGAGAAGTTTGGAAGACATTTAGTCTCCCATAGATAGCATTTAGTCTTACATAGATAGCACATGGACACTGAAATTGTTCAAAGTCACTTAAACTGACAGAACTGAATCTCACTGAGATTGCAAACACCCTACTAAACTGACAGAACTAAACAGACATAACTGAATCTCACATAGAGCTAGCGATAACTGCTGTAACTGAATCTGAAACTTACAGTTTCAGATTGTTAGGTCCCTGCCCTACTATGCGACCTGACCGTCGCACCTCTTGCTTGACTTGAGTGGGAGGTGGCAGCTCTGGCACCTCCTCTTCGTCTCCATCGATGACGATGATGGGAGGAGGATGTCGGCGAGCCAGCAGTGCTGGTGGGCGATGATCTGCAGGTCCTCGTCGTTGTTGCCCATAGCAGTTGGAGGAGCCGTAGCTTGTGCTGGAGGGATATAGCAGTGGGCTGCCCACCGTTCCCTCTGCCCAGCATCGCCGAAGTCCGCCTCCTTCATTGACCACAGCAGCATGTCGATGGGCATGATCCCCTTACCTGGGGTTCCATAGCGTTGGCCCATGCGCTGGTTCTCCTGAGTCATCGCCTTCTTCCTCACCTCTTCTGATGCATCCACGAGCCCTTCTGCGCTGTTGTATCTCATGGCAATCTCCATGTAGTCCACAAATAGGTCTTCGTCGCCGCGAGCCGACACAAAAAGCATGGCAACCCAGCCCTTGCCGGTGGGGAAGGGGTTCAGCCATGGGTCAGGCGCAGATGAGGAATAACCAGCCATGGGTGTAGGTAGAGTGAGGTTTTTGAGAGAGATATAGGGTGAGCAGGGATTGAGTGAGTTGTTGGGCTACTTAAATGTTGGAGCAAAGGAAGTGCGGTGGAGTGTGATAGTGAGGAAGTGGTAGTTGTGCTGCAGTTAATGTCTTTGTTAAAACCCAGCAGATTGAAACTTGTGATAAACCAGTGGAGTAGTTGCTGGTCAAACTGTTTTAAAATTAGTGTGACAAAACAAACTCACAATTCAACAGACAAGTTCATCGCCGGTCCAAGTATAGAAACATTCAGATAAATGCAGATAGATCATCTTTATCATCGATTTTTCAACAACGCAAACATACAAACATAGACAAATATATTGTTCAACATAAAAACATAGATAGATGGGGCATCCACATTGCACCATCTTCATCATGGATGTTGGAGTACTCTGGATGTTGCATCTCCTTTGTTGCTTCTCCTCTCCTTTGCTGCAATCATAAAGTTCAGACATTTGCACATGCATATCAAGATGAACAAGATTTAGAACAAGACAAATTCGATAAGTCGAACAAGATTCAGAACGAGACAGGATTCAGAACAAGACAAGCTTTAGTACAACAACTATTTGAAATCACAATTTCAGTACAACAGAAACTACCGCGTCGAACTAATCATGTCTTCCTTCGGCTGCAACCAGGATCTGAGTCCATCTCTTCCTTGTTGCTTGGAATCGATGGAAAGATGCCCTCTCTCTGGACCACCAAATGATTAGTTCATCTGTGATGTTGGTTCCTTCTTGGAACACGTCGTTGAACTGCTTGATGTCATTCTGGTTGCTTTCTGCCATAATCATGGTAGCAATCCTTCGGCGTCGCTCTTGTGCCTGTGCTCGACGGTTGGCCCTCCTTTCAGCACTAGCAACCTCCCTAGCAACCTCCTCTTGCTCATCAACTACCTCTCCTAACTGTGGATCCATCAATGGTGGATGTGGTTCCCGGCGGCTAGGTTTTGGTCAAGGGGAATGAGGCGCAGGGATCCACTGGTTTCTGGTGGCTTCTCTTATGTAGACAGTTTGGCAGGCTTGGTGGGTTAGTTAGGTCCAAAACGAAAGCCCACCATCAGGCCCACGTACACAGCAACTTGGATAAGATGCAAACTAATTCAGACAGACTCATGCAGAAAAGTACAGACAGGTTCAAACAAATTCAATCAGGTTCAAAACAAATTCAAACAAAACAAACCTTACCACTATGTCAGCTACCACTTGCATAGAAGTAACCCTTTAATTTGCTGCTTGCAAACCTCTTCCTTTTGGTACCAGCCAAAACATCTGAAGTTGCAGCAGCAGATCTTGGTGCACTGAATCCCTTGCCTCTCCCTCCACCTGCAGGCCTACCCCTTTTAGCTCTTGAAGTAGGGGCTGGTGCTGATGCAGCAGGAGCTGGTGCTCTTGTAGTTGGGCCTATTGCTGGTGCTCTTGGAGTTGGGCCTGCTAGTGGTGCTCTTGGAGTTGGTACTGGAATAGATGGAGCAGACGCATAGACTGCCCTGTTTTCCTGCATTAAAGGTACAACTTCACAATCATTAGACTATGTAAAAGGAAACATTGCTATGATGCTTGGTAATTATCTGATGTTTGTTTTCCCTCATTTGAAGCTTAGGCCTAAGAGTCTTATTGCAACTTGTATACTTGTATCCTTCCAACCCACAATTTCCACACGTAATTGTCCCCATCCTACCGGTGTCTCTTGGGCCAGGAACTTCAAACTCCCCTTTCCTCCTTGCAGTTTGTTTTCTTCCTGCCTTTTCTTTGAACACAGGAGGTTCAATATCTGGAGTGTTTGTGTTAGGCCAGAAATCTGGACCAGGAACAGGGTATATAATTTCTTTGTATGTCTCCAAATAAAGTGGCTTCTTGAAAAACTCATTGACATAGTCCTTAGGATGCAGCTTTTGCTTTGTCATTACATATTTTTTTTAGAAAAGGAGGATGACCCCCGGTCTCTGCATCTGGATGATGCATGCGGCCACTTTATTAATTATTCTCACAAGACCTTACAAAGTCATACAACAGCAAGACTAAAGCCACCGTCTAAGCAACAACTGTCGCTACACCTATCCAATTGATCAAGGGGCGCTGATAGCCTCGGCCTAATACCAAACAGACATCGCAGCCAAACCTAAACATCTAAGACCTGAGGTCCCAACTAGGACGCCTGGCTGGTATGGGGCACCTACGAGTCTGGCGCAATCCTCAACCAGGACGCCTGCCGGGTATGAGGCCGCCGCAACCACCTGCCATGAGTCCATCTTCAGAGTTGTACTGTTGCATCTACCATGCCAGGTCTCTCTGCCATCAACGCCACCACGACGCCAGACAGCGCCGTCCTCCTGTGCGAGTCCATCCTCCCACATCGAACTCCGAATCTGCACTGCACCACGCCGTCAAGATCCGTCGCCATCAATGTGTAGGATGAAGCACTGCTCCACCAAAGAAGCTGTCCACTGGTCCCGCGAAGCCGAGTGCACCTCCAAGAATGCCGCCCCAAAGGGGGTTACAACACATGAATGCCGCCAACATCCGATTAGCTGATCTAGGGTTTCCCCTAGAGGTATTGAGTGGAGTTGGGAGCTTCACCTCGATGATGCCTTCATGAAGGAAACGATGATAAGGGCATCGTCATCACCGGCTCTGGCCATCAACCGAAGACCAGGTTTTCACCCGGATCCGTCCCAAGAAATCCACCCAACAACCTGTGCACCGTCTCGACCGCCTTCAAAGCCCCAGATCCAGCCGCCTAGATCCGGCGCCAACTGCGGCAACAGTGCCACCATGGGATCTCGGCGACCGCCATTGCTCGAGTGTGCTACCACCGAGCCTAGGAGGAGGTTCCCACCCGCCTCGCCAAGCCGCGAGAGCCGCCGAGAAGGATCCCGCGCGCTCGTCACTATCTCTGATCCGAACCAATCCAAAGCATATCGCCGTCACAGATCTGCCTTGGACAGGGACTGCACCACGCCATGCCGCCGCTGGAAGCCCTAGCTTCACCAGCCGCCACCCTCCAGGGCCGCCGCCCTGAGATCCAGACAGAACCTCGCCGCTACCACCGGCCAAGTTCCGTTATCCCCGACCGGCCACTACGACCTCCGCCGCCATGCCGCCG
Organism: Aegilops longissima; assembly: GCA_021605205.1. NCBI lineage: Eukaryota > Viridiplantae > Streptophyta > Magnoliopsida > Poales > Poaceae > Aegilops > Aegilops longissima. The sequence continues at coordinate 500,448,551 of CM038678.1, read as the reverse complement.
ACGGATCTGGGCGAGGATAGCCATCCTCCCTGAGGACACACGTTGTAGCCTCTTCTCCGCGTTCTCGCACGAGAAGCCACCTTGGCCGCGTCCCCATCCCTCGCCGGATGCCGCGCACGTGTCGCCCCGCCACCGGCGAAGGCCGCCGCCACGAGGAGACCCGCACACAGCCGCCACATAGCTCGGCATCGACCCATCTGCCGCCGCGCCATGGGGTCGCCGCTGTCAAGATCGTCGTCGTCGCGCCGCCAAGATCCACGCGCCTCGGCGCCTCCGCTCGGCCTGGCCGCTCCCGCAGGCCACGAACACGAGGAGGGGAGAAGGCCCCCGCCGCCAGCCACCGCGGGGGGCTTTGCCCCGGCGGCTCTGGCCGGCGGCGGCAGGGAAGGGGAGGAGGAGGAGGGCTAGCGGCAAGGGGTGGCGGCGCCGCCCGTGCCGCCCACGGGAGGAGCGACGCGGGGGCTAGGTTTAGGATAGTCATGTTCCATCTCTTGCAGTCACATGTATACCCTTCCATGTCCACACAATATTGTTTTTCTTTACTAGTAACTTGCCAACTTGTTGGGCCTGGCAATACTTGGCATACTGCTTGTTCTCTTCTAAAATCTCTGAGTAGGTTGGTGTGATTGTCCACCTGCTCATCTATAACTTCTCCCTAGTTTGTTGCCTCTTGATCATTTGCTTGGTCCTAATCCCTTCAAACATTGTCCTTATTGGTTTGGCCCTAACGTCCAGTATCATCTTGTTGAAGACTTCACTAAGATTATTCACAACTAAATCTGTTTTGCAAGTATGATCCATAGCAAACCTAGCCCAAGTAGAGACCTCAATTTTTTTGAGCCATTTCCAAGCACCTCAGACTGTGCTTTCAGCTCTGCCATCCCTAGTTCATGCCCATGTTTAGTGTAGGAGTAGCTAGCCTTGTCAATACACTTCTTTAGTTCCTGGCCTCTAAACCCAGTAGATTGAAAGTTTGCATATATGTGCCTAAGACAATACCTTTGAGGTGAATCAGGGAATACCTCATTTATTGCCTTAAGCAAGCTCTATACATTCACAAATTATTAGTACAATTGAACATAATGAAATAATTCAAAAAAGTAATAACAACTAAATTGCTCAATGAAATTCTTTCAAACCTTTTGCATGTCAGATATGATAGTGTATGTTCCAAATTTGTTGCCACTGCCAATGCAACATCTCAATTGAGTTAAAAACCAATTCCAACTATCACCATCTTCCTTGTGAACCACACCAAACGCCATAGGATAAATATTGTTGTTTCCATCCCTTCCTGTGGCTGCAACAATTTGTTGTCCAGTGGTTAACTTGATGAAGCATCCATCAAGACCTATAAATGGTCTGCAACCATTAAGGAAACCTTTCTTTGAAGCTGCTAAACAGTAGAACAAATACTTGAATTTAGGAGTAGGTGCTGGGTTATCTGGATCTTCAAATGTTGTTACTATACACCTGCTACCTGGGTTTGTGTCAAGAACTGCTTGAAGATAATCGCTGAGCTACATCAACAGCCTTCCTCCTTGCCCTATATGCCACACTTCTTGATACATCCACTGAAAACTTAGTCTTGGTCTTCTTAATTAATGCATCCACAGGAGATCTAATGTCTTCTCTCAATGCTGCATGTACTGACCTTGACATCCACTTAGTAGTAACCTTTGTGGACTCTGCACATGCTCCACAAGTGTGCAACATATCACACTCCTTGATGCAGAATGTTTTTTCATGAGCTAACTTAGAGGCACATATATAAAAATCACAGCCCTGGGCTCTCTCTGAGCACCAAACAATAATCCTATCTGGGGCATTTCTGTGGTAATGAAAATTTCTCAAAGTCCTAATGTGAAAATCCGTAAGTGCATCTATGAACTCATACACAGTGGTGAAGCACAAGCCCTTACAGAAATGTTCTACTGGTCCTTAAAGTTTGTGATCATACCATGTCCTATCTTTCAACTTCTTACTCCTTCTCTTCCTACCACTTGGTAGTTTATAGGTTCCTTCAGGCTCATCTTCTTCATCACTGATGCCATAATCACCAGGGAAACATTTTTCATCTGCTTCAGGGAACCAATCTGCTTTCTCCTTTTTCTCAACCTCATGGTGGGATCTACTGATTGGACCAGGTTTTCTCACTACCTTCAGTTTCTATACCACTGCTGTATCTTGTTTTGCAGCTTCATCTTCAGAGGAATACTGTAACTGAAAATCCACATTGTTCCCATCTGAACCTGAATTTGCAGCTTCATAATCAGAAACAAATTCAGACACATCAGTGTCACCTTCAAAATGGTTAAGGTCAGCTTCTCTCCGCACCATGCTTTTCTTCAGCTCTTCCTTTCTGTCCATTCTTATATCCACCACCTTAGTGCAACTTTGTTGAGTGTTAATGCAATGTTCAGCAAAATAACTATCTATGTTTTCATCTGCATTACATGCCTCAAGAGCTCCCACTACTCTTATGTTCAGAATCTTTTCATTATGAGAGTGGATCAACATCTGCTGCACATCATCTTCACAACATATTTGATCTAGACCTTCTAATCCTTTCTCCTCATCAAATACATAGTACATATAATCATCAGCCACAAAGCCCTCACTCCCAATAAGAGAAAGCATTGCCAAATATGATATGTCTGATTGGTACAAATTTCGAACCACAGATTCTCTGGCATTGAAATGAAACCAAATTGCCCACTTTGGGTCATCAATTCTGAAAATTATTTAATGAATAACCTTTATTAACTAAAAACTGGATAACTGAACCTAAGTATGCACAATATTGAGTTTCTATCAAACTGTTTTTTTCAGTTTATTACACAATTTAAAATCTCTGAATCTAATAGATGAGATGCCGTACCTGCTGCCGTCCGCAGAATAAGGAAGCTTCCGCCGACCTTGACCTGTGCTTCTTGTCGTCGACGGTGGTCCCGCCGGCGCCGACCAACCCAACCTCTGCGAAGGATGAGATTCGGACTGAGAAGGCTACTGCGCCGCGCTGCCGACCACGTCCGGAGGTATGCCTGAATCGCCGCCGGAGTTTGCATCGACAGCCGCCATGGTTGGCGAGAGCTAGGGCTAGGGAGGAGCTCGAGGGAGAGTAAGAGAGGGTGGGGACGGGGAGCCGGCCGCCCAGGTTTGACCTGGTCCGACCAGGTGCGACCGAGCGGCGGCTCTATCGGCTGCACGCGCGCGCCGTTAGCCGTTAGGCCGCCCGCCAGCCTGGCACATGGGCCGCTGCTGTCTGGATCGCGGTTAAATTGGTCAAAACGACCATTCCGTCAACTTGGTAGTTTTTAGTCACGGAATTAAGTTTTTTTGATAGTTTTCTGTCATTTAAAAAAAAAAGTAGTTTTATGGGACGCGAACCCTAAAGTGGTAGTTTTTTTTGTCAAACACTCCCCTGTCTCTGGCCACACGTGAAAAAAAAACCACACGCCTCGCAGTTGCCGTCGTTTTCGCTGCGCCTCCTTGAGCTATGACCGTTGACCAACTAGAAGTTGGACTAGTCTAGTCCCGCCACTATGCTCCTGTATATTGCTGTATCCAGGAATTTTCTCCGTTTGACCGGTTTGACCATCCAGAGAGCTAGAGAAAGCCACTCCATCGTGGGCCTCGTGTTTGAACGCAGCTAGCTTTGCAATTGCGGTCGGTCTACGGTGACGAAGCAGGCCGTTGGAGAGACGATGAGTGGCGGAAAGCGACTACTTGGACCGGTGGAGTCAAGTCAAGAAACATTATCTCGTAGGAGGGCGTTATGTGCACTACACGCATTCTCCTTCCGGATGCCCAATAGTGAAGAGCATGGAGCAAACCGTGAGGTCGCAAGCACGTCGAAGCTTCCTAGCAAGCACCTAGAGCACACGGAGCACTAGTGAGTGGTCACGTTCCGGCCGCCTTTGCTTACCTTGTGTACGTGCTTAATACAAAACCAGCTCCTTTTCCCGCGTCCACGCCGCGGCGGCCAACACACGAAGAAGACCAGCCCAGAAACGCCCCAGAGCATGGCGCCCTTACCATGCCGCGCGTCCCTCCTCCTCCTCCTGCTCGTGCTACCTTGCTGCCTCCTGCACCGCGCGGCCGCCCAGGCCGACGAGGGGCAACTGCTCATCCGGATCAAGCGCGCGTTGGGCGACCCGCCCGTGCTCGCGGCATGGAACGGCTCGGGCGACCACTGCACCTGGCCCTACGTCACCTGCGATTCCTCCGGGCGCGTCACGAGCCTCTCCCTCGGCAACACCGGCGTCGCCGGCCCGTTCCCTGACGCCATCGGCGGCTTCTCCGGCCTCACGAGCCTCGACATCTCCAACAACAACATCACCGGCGCCTTCCCGACAAGCGTGTACCGATGCGCTTCGCTCCGGGACCTCGATTTGTCGCTTACCTCACTCGGCGGCGACCTCCCCGACGACATCGGCCGCGCGCTCGGGAAGAACCTCACCTCTCTGATGCTCAACGGCAGCTACTTCACCGGTAACATCCCTACCTCTTTGTCCCGGTTAAAGAACCTGCGGTCGCTTGCGCTGGACGGCAACTACCTCGCCGGCACCATCCCGACAGAGCTCGGCGATCTGACGAACCTTCAGACGCTGACGCTCGCCTACAACCGGTTCAGCGTTGGTGATCTGCCGGCGTCGTTCAAGAACCTGACCAAGCTGAAAACCTTCTTTGCGGCAAACTGCAGCCTCACCGGCCACTTCCCGAGCTATGTTGCTCAGATGCAGGAGTTGGAGATGCTCGACCTGTCGGTCAACGCCTTGACCGGAAGCATACCTCCAGGGATTTGGAGCCTCACCAAGTTGAAAAACGTGGCTCTATATGCAAACAACCTCACCGGCAAGGTCATCGTCAGCGATGGTGCTTTCGGGGCGGTGAATTTGGAGAAGATCGACCTGTCCTCGAATCACAAGCTAAGTGGGCCGATTCCGGAAGCGTTCGGGCACTTGCCGAACCTTGTGACACTGAACTTGTACTTCAACAACTTCTCCGGTGAGATACCCGCGAGCATCGGCCGGTTGCCTTCATTGGTGACCTTGAGCTTGTTCAGCAATCGTCTCACCGGCAGGCTCCCTCCGGACCTCGGCAAGAACTCGTCGGCAGGGTTGATGTATATTGATGTTGAGGACAACGACATCACCGGCGCGATTCCGGAGGGACTTTGCGCCAACGGCAAGTTCCAGTCGCTCATCGCCAGGAACAATCGCTTGATCGGCTCAATCCCGGCAGGCCTCGCCGGTTGCGCCACGCTCAACAACCTTATGCTCGACAATAACCAGCTCTCCGGCGAGGTCCCTGAAGCGTTGTGGACGGTGACACAACTTGAATACGTGCTGTTGCGGAATAACCGGCTCAGCGGGAGTCTGCCGGTCAAGATGTTCAGCAACCTCTCCACTTTACACATAGAAAACAATCAGTTTGGTGGGAACATCCCAGCGGCGGCCGTTGGGCTCCGGGAGTTCATCGCCGGGAACAACAATTTTTCAGGGGAGATGCCGGCAAGTCTTGGCAGCGGCATGCCGAAGCTGCAGACAATGAACTTGTCCGGTAACAAGCTCTCTGGCGGGATCCCGAAGAGCATAGCCAAGCTCGGCTCCCTGACGCAGCTGGACCTGAGCAGGAATCAGCTCGCCGGCGAAATACCGGCTGAATTGGGCGCCATGCGGGTGCTCAACGCACTTGACCTGTCGTCGAACAGGCTATCTGGCGACATACCGCCGCCGCTTGCCAGGTTACAGCTGAACCTGCTCAACCTGTCATCCAACCAGCTCGACGGCCAGGTACCGGCAGGGCTCGCCACCGCCGCTTACGATCGGAGCTTCCTCGGCAACCCCGGCCTCTGCCATGCCGGTCTGGGGCCCGGCTACCTCACCGGCGTGCGCTCCTGTGCTGCGGGATCACAAGCCGCCTCTTCCTCCTCGGGCGTCTCGCCGGCGCTCCGCACTGGCCTCCTGGCCGCTGCCGGCGCGCTCCTTGTCTGCATCGTGGTCTTCGCCTTCTTCATCGTCCGCGATATCAGGAAAAGGAAGCGCGCGGCACGGGACGGTGGCTGGAAGATCACGCCTTTCCAGATCGATTTGGGCTTCGGGGAGGCAGCCATACTCCGGGCGCTGACCGAGGAGAATCTCGTCGGCAGCGGCGGGTCAGGGCGCGTGTACCGCGCCGCGTACACTAACCGGTACAACGGCAGCGCCGGCGCCGTGGCCGTGAAGCAAATACGGAGCGCCGGGAAGGTGGACGAGAAGCTGGAGCGCGAGTTCGAGTCGGAGGCCGGCATCCTCGGCGGCGTCCGGCACAAGAACATCGTCAGGCTGCTGTGCTTCCTCTCCCGCGACGACTCTGCCGGCAAGCTCCTCGTGTACGACTACATGGACAACGGCAGCCTCGACGGGTGGCTCCACGGCCACGCTCTCACCGACGGCGCCAGGCACTCCGTGTCGTCCGTGGCGAGGGCCCGGTCCGGTCGGCGCGAGGCTGGTTTGGACTGGCCCGCGAGGATCAGAGTCGCCGTGGGCGCCGCGCAGGGGCTCTGCTACATGCACCACGAGTGCTCCCCGCCCATCGTTCACCGGGACGTCAAGACCAGCAACATCTTGCTGGACTCCGAGTTCCGGGCCAAGGTCGCGGACTTCGGGCTGGCCAGGATGCTGGTGCAGGCCGGCACGCCGGACACCATGTCCGCCGTCGCCGGGTCGTTCGGCTACATGGCTCCAGGTAAGGAATCGATCAACCACCCCTCCCTGTTCGTCGGTGACTAAATTTCTAGCGGATTCATATAGTATCTGACACTGTCGTCGTATGCTTGTGTGCAGAGTGCGGCTACACGAGGAAGGTGACGGAGAAGGTGGACGTGTACAGCTTCGGCGTGGTGCTCCTGGAGCTCACCACCGGACGGGCGGCCAACGACGGCGGCGAGGACGGGTCCCTGGCGGAATGGGCGCGACACCTGTACCAATCAGGAGGAAGCATCACCGACGCCACGGATAATCGCATCAGATACGCGGGGTGCTCGGAGGAGATCGAAGTCGTGTTCAGGCTAGGGGTGATGTGCACGAGCGCGTCGCCGTCGTCGCGGCCGACCATGAAGGATGTGCTGCAGATCCTGCTCAGGTGCTGCGAGCAGACGCACCAGAAGGGCAAGACGGAGCCTGGCCGGGAGTACGAGGCAGCTCCGCTCTTGCTGCCGCAGCGCGGAAGCCGGCGGAAGCAGCTTTCGAACTCCAAGGGGTCCGACACCGAGGAGAAGAGCGACTTCGACGGCATTGTCTGAATTATGGAGCCAACCACTGCATCTTGATTGCACTGGCATTATACTCCTCTGTAAAATATAAGAGCGTTTAGATCACTAAAGTTAGTTAGTGATGTAAACACTCTTATATTATACAACAGCTGGAAGCAGGGAAATTATGAAGCAGTATATTTGTATTCAAGTAGTACTGCGCAAGTTTGCATACTGTAGGAGAGGATCACAAGTCTAAACTAGCTGTTCATGGTGGTCGGAGGAACAATTTTCAGTTTAGAAAATACTGAACAGGTATATTACATAACATATGTACTGTATAATTTTTTTAGCAAAAGACATATATGTGGAATATCAAACAGAAGAAATCATGAATGTTTCGATCATGTGATTACACGGCCATCCTTATTCTGAGATTACAGAAGATCACACGCAGATCTTCTCTCTTTGGTTTGCGACATCGCATCGCGACTGAAACTTACAAGTTTAGGGGGTAAAGAATTGGCAGGAAAGGAACGGCGTCATTCTAACCTCCGTTTCCAGTTTCCTGCAGTAGCAAACGCTTGTTCGTTCCATGTGGCGAACCTCAAACTCTGAAACTCGTTGGCTAAAAAAAATAAAAGCTATATCCCGCTGCAAAGGCACCCGTCAAGAAGTGTTTGCAGAATAGCAAGGCACTATCGGTAGAGAGAAATGGCAAAAATAAGAAGCCGCGCCAGGAGCTCACTCCCTCTCCTTAGGACTACTCAACGACATTGTACTGGGAGTGTGAGGCCGCGAGAAGGGCGGCACCGATGCCGGAGCCGTCGTTGGCCATCTTGACGACGACCGACGAGGCTGCCGCCTCACCGAGCAGCTCCGCGAGCGTCGCTTCGACGCGGGAGCTGAACTTCTTGTAGTGCTCGTAGAGGCCGCCATCTATGGCGACGACGGTCCTTTGCTTCGGACTGCCGTCGCTCGGTGCTCTGTCCCTGCCCAGCTTCTTCAGGATGCCATATATGCCGGCAGCAGCCAGGCGCGCGCCTCTCTCCGCCACCTTGTCGCAGACGTGAAGGGTTATGTATCTTGCTTCCAGTGAAGTATCGGCAACCTAGATGTCAGTTCACAAGGAGTCACTAGTTGTTGAAGTTCAGATTAACAATATCTTCTTTTCAGTATATGTATCATCATATTCATACATACCCCCAGGATATCCTTCAGCTTAGCACCAAGGTATTTGAGATCATGTGAGGTGTCATGATGCATGGCTGACATATCCGGCGTCCTGCAATACCGCAATTGAAAGTTACCACTTGCTTAATAAAGTTTCTACAGGTTAAGCACATTAGCTTCCTTCATTAACTGTGATCGACTGGAAAGAAGCACTGCCAACGAACACAAGCATATTAATGAATCTTGTGTCATGATATATCACTGGAAAAGCTTTCCCCCCTTAAATATCGTGTACACTATACACTCAAAGCATGGAGTTTGCCTCTTTCATTAGGCCTTTGAGCTATTCAAGCGAAAATGAACGGAATATCATTAGTTCATATGCCCATGCTATTCTTTGTGCCCACTGGATATGTGTACTCTGCTGATTCACTCCAAGGACATACATTGTCATCTACTCCCTCCGTAGAGAAATATAAGAGCATTTAGAACACTAAAGTAGTGATTTAAACGCTCTTATATTTCTTTACAGAGGGAGTAATTAACTCACAGGAGAAACCCCATTTCATTTTCATTGGAAGACAGAACAGAGCGTCACTTCTTCATGAGATTAGTGTATGGTAGGGCCTCAAGGGGACAGTGACAGAGTTTTATTTTTCCTTCTTCCATTTTGTTTTGTTTTGCATAGTGGGAGTCTGGCAGCTCCAAGGTCCAAATCCAGTAGCCACAAACTCGCCATGATTTGCAGAGTTTATGATAAACTTCTGAGCTGGCTGGAAAGGGCTGATCCCAAAGCATACAGAAAATTTCAGAGAACTTTTTTTTGCTCCATGCGCTAGAAAACTAAAACCGGGTCGAAAAATGGAAAACATTACAGACAGTTGCCTCTAAGTTTTGTGTTCATAAATAACAGTGTACGCAAACTATGGAGACCAGACCTACCAACAAAATACTGCCAAATGCCAAACTGTTAACCTATTGATTCATTAGTTTCATATATGTACAATACAACCAAGAGTACAAAAATATGCAGATAGAACCATAATAAATAACATAATTTAGAGTAAGCGTGTCACACAATATAGATTATATTGAATTATATTCTTTTTTTTTCTATTAATAAAGCTAAAGATTCAATTGGTGGGACATGGAAGCGCACCTCAGTACAAATAGTTTCTCCAATTTTGATGGAACAACATCACCAAATAAGGAAGCATCATGAGCCAGCCTAAGCAAGATCCTTCGCACAACCTCTCCAAGATACATGCCCGAAATCATCTTCTCATACATCTGAGGCAAAGAGCTAGACAAGATGACACACCCACACATAGCCAGGAATAACCAGAATAGACAAACCATACCTGCTCGCCGGGGTTCAAACTTTCAAAATCCAAGGCAATATCGTAGTCAGAACGGGGAAGCTTGTCTGACTTAAAGTTCCCCCATTCCATGTTGATGACCTGCAGCATACCAAAGATCAAAATCGAATTGTTGAATTATAAACTGAAGTTATCATACAACACAAAAGTTGCAGTGGATATATATACGACTGGACAAGGTGCAAAAGACCTTCAGTATTCCAAGCATAGAAAGGAAGTCAGACACTAACCATGTTTCCTGATCTAGGTAGTGATCCTTTCCATTTTGGAATTGCATCGACATGCTCAACATAAGCTGCATTTGTCCCAGTGCCCAATATTACAGCAGCAACGACATCATTATCAGCATATATGCCGCCAGCCAACGTGCCTACAGTATCATTAACCTGCGCAAAAATGTTGTCAGATCTCGTGACAGAGAAATTATCTAGTGATATAGTAAGTGGATAACATTTGTGTTACATCAACATAGATAACCTAAAAGATCATGTCATCATCAGAATGCATAAGAAATGGCAACGGCTAAATGCCAGGCATTGAAATGTATAAGATGCTACATAATTGAAGGAACAAATGAGCTTACGTACCAAAGCTGTAACTTTCATATCAAGCCCCTGCCTCTCCATAGCACTGCTCAATTCAGCCACCACATCTTCCCCAACCTGAGCTCACAGAAATCAATCATAGAGAACACCACTGCAGTCGTCCATTATCTATTACTAGTATCTTACTAAAAACAAGGTTAAAAGAAGTTTCCATGTCCATTCTAAGATGCTAGTGTGATAGCCTGGCTTAATAGGGATAATAGACTACTCATATCAATAAGGAATTCCTTCTTTTCCAGAAGCCCATTCGGACAGAACTCCAAAGTTAAGCATGCTCAGCTTGGAGTAATTTCAGGATGGGTGACCGACCGGGAAATTGCTCCTGAGTGCACATGAGTGAGGACAAAATGCGCAGAAAAGACTAGTATTGATCTGTGGGGCCAGTCTAGATCCCGCCAAGAGTAATGACCACCGACGGGTGTGTCCGGGGCATTACAAGTTGGTATCAGAGCCGACCCTCGCGGTTACACGGATGTTTGCGGACAGGTGCGCGGTCATGTTGTGCATGACGTTTGTGACCCGTCGTGGCACACGGCATGACACATGTGCCGGACTGCTCGCACAGACATATGTGCCAAGAGGGAACGTTCCTGTGGCCCGATGAGGGGGTCGGTTCCTCTGAGTGGGGGTGTATGTGATAGCCTGGCTTAATAGGGATAATAGACTACTCATATCAATAAGGAATTCCTTCTTTTCCGGAAGTCCATTCGGACATAACTCCAAAGTTAAGCGTGCTCAGCTTGGAGTAATTTCAGGATGGGTGACCGACCGGGAAATTGCTCCCGGGTGCGCATGAGTGAGGACAAAGTGCGCAGAAAAGACTAGTATTGATCTGTGGGGCCAGTCTAGATCCCGCCAGGAGTAACGACCACCGGCGGGTGTGTCCGGGGCGTTACAAGTTAGAGCTTCCCTCGATAATGGAGAAGAAAGAGAAATATCAATACCGCTTATTTTAGTGGGTAGGTATTGTAACGACACAGATTAATCAGAAATAGTTGAAAAGTGTTACAACTATATATGAAAAGCATGTGTTCTCCACTGATAAGCATTCAATTGCATACACCACAATATTTTGAGCATCGATGTATGTCTTTTTTGTACTAGCTATACAGTCATGCGAGCAATTCGGCTAATTATATTACAAAAACAAGGTTAAAAGCCGCCTCTAGGTTCCCCAAGAGGATATAAATCCACAAAACTAATTTGATAAAAAAGAAAGAAGAGAATGGTTTCTACTGCTTATTCGGTGAGGCCAGATTATAAAAGTTCAGTTATAAAGATAAACATAAGGACTACTATAGCCATATATCAAATACAACTCTGGTTTCACGGATAAATGAACACATTTTTAATACCTAACAGCACAACAGTGACGGCAATTCGGGTAGTTATATAGTTAAAACGACGCTTAAAGTAACACCATGTACAGTCTAACAGGCAATAAGTTGCCATGAAATAGGAGGAAAGGGAGACACCGTAACTTATTTTGGTTGGTCTGGAGTCTGGACTCCATACTACAATAAGAATGTACATGAATAGTATGGTTGTTATTCCTATTAATAATTTGTTAGTATACTGCAGTTGTATAAGAAATATAACTCTACTTTTGGCTACAGATTTGCCTATAAAACACAAATCAACTTTTGAATATAAAATTGTGTGTTGCATCAGCTAGTTGTACTTTTGTGAGAAATCTATGGCTAGTTACACACTGGTTACAGGATATTTGACGGTAGATAGAAATACAATGAGTCTTGAGAAGCACATATATCACATCAAAAGTAGTCTTTCTAAACATACTCTATGTTTTGGAGTACATACTAATATTGGATAAAAGACACTTCTAACATTCTGAAGAACAGTGCAGGGTGGTCAAGGGCCACTTGTCAGGGAGAGTACCCAAAAGTCAAAAGCAAGGAGGGCTCTCGTGCAGCTATAAGATAATTTCTGCCCAATTAATAAGTCTGTTCAGAGGAACACAATCTCAGAAGTTTAATTGCCATATTAGATGAACAAGGAATTTTCATAGCAAAAATGATGTGTTTCATAAGAAATTTCGCTTTTGAGCAGGCCTTGGTCGTCAAAGATAACAGTAAGCCGTCAGCCAAGTATGTACTGTTATCATTTGAGTTTACCGTGCCATTGATGCAAAATCCCTTTGTCCACTTAACGAGGGTGCCTGACGATATCGACGTTTGGTGTACTGGGAAAGAAAATGTGAAACCCAGTTCCCTATGCCTGCCCTCGGGCAAGTGGAAATCGTCTCCTTCAGTCTCAACGAATCTTTCCAGCTCAGCCGCAATGAAATCAAATAGTTCCTGTATTCGTGCTTTTGAATGTAAGTAAACCATGTAAAAATAAACAATAAATCTAATACAGAGGACTTAGCAGAGCAATCAAATACACTTACTGTGGAAGTCCCAACCATGAGATGAGGTGGAATGGGAACCTCTTCATATTGTTGGACAGCGCGTTTCTCCTTTCCTCCAAGCTGAACCCGTAGAACACGAAAGTTGGTCCCACCAAGATCCAGTGCATAAAACAGTCCATGCTCATCCCTGAAGTAGTGGGACAAGTCATTAAAGCAGAGGAAAGACGAGCAGAAGATTTCAGAAAGAGATAATTCAAGATCTTTCACTTTTGGCCGGACACATATTATGAGACTTTTAGTTATGCAATTAGAGTTAACATACTACTCATGGGTTCATGTCTGAAACGTGTCTTCTAAGTTCCACATATTTAGTTCTCAAGTTGTTCATGGTATTTTCATAGACGATTGTTATCAAATACTACCTCTGTACAAGTTCCCCCAACTACAAGTATTTCGGTACAGAGGGAGTACTTCCCACTCCAGGTTTTTCAGTCTCCAACATATCGTAGAAACAAAACCATAACACAATCAAAGTATTTCTTTCTGAAAAGGCAACATCATTTTTATGGACAGTATTTGAGATGTCAGTGGTATAAAATAGCAAATTAGACATACAAATTTTTTCCATGCCGACTGAAAAAAAGAACACGCGCACAAACACTCATTGCCTGGATCCTGCCTTGGAAGAAGGAAAAATCCGTACCTTAATGGTTTGAGTCTTGATAGTAATAAGCCTGACAAGTAGGTAGGAAATACAAATGGTCCATTCATTAAGAGAACTAGAGAAGGCATGTGGGCACACATGTCTTTACTCATCCTCCAAACACTACAGACCGAACAGTATGTGATGTTTTTATTTAAATCCTTGTGTTCTGAGCCATATCATGATTCTTCATGCAAGCACATTATATGATCAAAACTGATAATTGAGCGTCATGTCGGAAGATATTCACAAATTGCTGAAGGCGCACATAGAACCAACAACCCGGTGAGGAAAAAACAAAAACGGATTCCAGAACCAATATGTATCATAACAAGTTTTTATTAAAATCGAACCTTTATTTCAACAATTCCCTTTTTCTTTCCTTTTCTTTTTTCAAGTCATGCTCCAAAACGCCTGAAGACTACAGAACTCCAAGCCACCTCGCCACTTGAACATGCTACATTTCTATCGGATCCACGCCTGAACAAGCCAACCCCCAAAGCAAACGCAAAAACGGACGTGCCGTCCGTGCCACTCAACGATGAGAGCAAAGCCGAAGAAGCAGAGGAGGGTGTTACCCGGTGGGCAGATTGTCGACGTAGCTGATGAGCATCTTGAGCGGGGCGTGGGGGTCGGCGCGCAGCCCGCGCTCCATCTCCTCCACCATGGCGTCCGCGATGCCGCGCAGCAGCGGCGTCGGCGTCGCCAACGTCTGCTCCAGCTCCTCGATCACGTCGGCCACCTTCTTCCGCCTGCTCGCCTCCGCGTCCCGCGTCCTCCTCCTCCGCGAGACCACCACCGCCACCCCGACCGCCGCCGCTGCTGCGGCCGCGGCGCACACCACCACCGCCGTCCCCGCGTCCGCCCCCTTCGCCATCGCACAACCTCAACCAGTCGTACCAGGTCTGCTTCCGAGCTGGGGGCTGCGCCACTGCAGCCTCTCCCGCTCTGTCCTGCTCTCCCCCGTTCCGCTTGCGCGAGCGTGGGAGCGAGAGTGGTACGAGGGCCACGAATCTGTCGTTTTTACAGGCGAATAGATCCCCTCGCCTTTGGAAGTGTTTTACGGATGTACCCCTGCTCGTGAACGGACGCGAGTTCCCGAAGGTGCGCCCGGACGGCCAGGATCGGTCCAGCGAGGTAAAAGGGGTGGCGCCGGTGCATGCCTTTCCCGGGCTTTTGTGGGTGCGCGGGGTGTAATCTCGAAACTTTTACAGGCTATTATGTGGGTGAAAAGATGCAATAGGAGAGAGAATAAGGGTGTTATCGTAAATTGTAACTCAGCGAGTAATCATTTCTGTCACAGAACTGGAAATTAGGCCCACCGCCCAGGAGAAAGGAAGTGATTAGTTAAGCGGAAGCGAGCAGGAGAAAGCGGCTGCAAGATACGGGGTCACGTGCGGATCGGGCCCACTGTTAGGGGCGGCTGACGCGACCATGACGGCGCGCGGGTAGACGTGTCGCAAATTTGACAATTTTGATCAATGGATGAAATCATTTTACAAAATAAACTGCTTCTAAAAAAGTTTCACTCAGCTGATTTTTTGAGTGGCACCCGACACGAAAACGCCACACTGTTCGCGCAGCGCTTAATCGCAGCAAGATCTTGACGCCTAGTCGGCCGTCGCACCGGGTGATCAAAATTCTTAAGTCGCCAAATGCGGTCTTGCGAGAGCTAGGCGCTACACTATACAGTGTAGCGGCCAGCGTCTAGGCGTTGCACTAATGGTTGCTTCATTTTATAGTGGTAAATAATGCAACCACTAGTGCAACGCCTAGAGGCTAAGCGCTACACTGTATAGTGTGGCGCCTAGCTTTTAGGCGCTGCACATGAACTTAGTAATTTTAGGCGTCCGAGTGCAATCTTTGGCAGCGCAGTGGCGCTGTCGTCGAGCGACGTCAGACAACAGAATGCGCGCTTCGTTGGCGTCACTCAAAAAAATCAACAGAGTGATTTTTTTTTAAAAACAGTCCATTTTGTGAAATGATTTCATCCGCATGTTAAAATTGTCAAATTTGCCTCGAGGAAGCGCCGGGTGGAGGATGCGTCGCGCTCCGCCGTGGGGTCGAGAGCGGTAGCGAGCCAAAGAAAGCGCCAACTTCATTGCCTCCGCTCCTATCCCTCTCCGATACAAAACAGAATAGCGCCTCGGTGATCGCACCCTATCGCCGGCGGCAGCGTCGCGTGGCCAAGACGCGGAACGGCGGCGACCCGCACGACAGCATGGGGCACGGGGGTGGCCGACGCACCGATTGGATGGATGCGCCGCCGTAAACCACCAAGAGGGCAGGGCAACCCACGTTGTGTCTCGCCGCTTTTCGTTTCTGTAACGTGCTATACAGTCTTGCACTTCAATGATATAAGATGCTACCAAACCAATTCGGAAGAAGAAAAAGAAGATGCTACCTAGGCACCTAGCCACGCCTTTTCCAACTGATGAGGAGCGGGCGGAGATCCGGGGAGCCGCGGAGGTGAGGGCCTGCGGGTGCGGCTCGAGCAGGTAGGTCAGGTTGGACGTGGCTGGCTGGGCTCGGTTGGAGCATCTAAAAACCGGAGCGAACCAAAAAAAAAAGGCAAAATAAACCCCACGCGCGGCATGCACAGTCAGCATCAACTTTGAGGGAAATACTAAATGGGGTAAAATGTGTCACACACACTTGCCTAAATTGAGATTTTACACACAAACGCGAATTTTGGAGGTAAAAAAGGACTTCACTCTTGAATTAAATGCCTAAATAGCGCCACAAGTTTCTACTAGTATATTCCTATGCTCCACTTACCTTATTTTAAATGCCTTCTCCATTTCTCCTATGACGAACATAAAAAAAGCACAAGAAGGCCCATTTACCTTCTTAAGCGGCTCAGCGCAGCCAGTCTAAGGATGAGAGTTACTAAGAGCATCTCCAGCCGTTGGAGCCCCCAAAAACACCACCGAACCAAAAAAGTTAGTGTCTTAGGGGGCAAATGCTTCATCTGCCCGAAATAGGAGTGCATGGGGAGAGCATCTTCCCAGCCACACCCTACCCAACCAAAAGTTTGTGAGGGAAATGATTAAGTGGGCCAAGAAAAAGGACATGTTGGGAGACACGATTCGCCGAAACTTCCGCTGACTCCACCAAGAGCCCCCCAACGCGTTGGGTTTCGCCTGGGTTTGCCGGCACTATTTTAACGTCGGGCGTTGGGGGCGTGGCTGGGCCGTTTTTCGGCAAAAAGCGTCGCAAGCCTAAAAAGGTGCCCTGGGGGCGTCCTGAGGGGGCGGGTGGAGATGTTGTAAGGTTTCACAATGCAGTCGGGCGACAAGTGCTTGATCTGTGATACGTAGGGTGTTGCTCAAGGCAAATCTATGACACTCAAGGTTTTAGGCCGGCGCCGACTAAGGGGGGCAACCTCGGATGTCAATGCTAGGGCTTAGCTTTTGGGTCAGAGCCAACAATGGTGACAACCTCATATGTTGTTACGGAGTATGATTTATTTGCTGCCAATATTTGGCTAGCCAAATGTTGGAATTGCCAAATATTGGCAATACCAAGACTTGCCAAATATTGGCAACTTTATGTAAGATAGACAAGACAACTCGGTAATCAACCAAGTAGTAGCCAATATTTGGCACAATGCCAAATATTGGCATTGCCTATTTTTGGCACCAAACCAATTATGCTCCTTGTTGGAGGCGTCAACTACTTGCTGGGAGTCAAAGTTGGTGAAGCAAGTGTGATGAGGATGGTATTGCGAACAACTGGTAGGGTTTGCAATATATGTTGAGTTTGGGCTTGCTTGTGTCGTCATGGCTCAGTGTATTAACGGTGGTCTTTGCCTAGTTTTAGCTAGGTAATGTGCCCGTTGTGCTTGTTTCCTTAGGCCTTGTTTGGTACTAGCGTATTTTAGGAAATTGGTGGGGATTATCCCGGTCAAACCCCTAAATCCCCACATATCCCAGAACACCATTTGGTTCTAGTGTATTTGACATGTTTCATCCCCACATTTCCCCACAAATCCCCAAACTCTAGTGCATTTTCCTCAATACCCAATACACTACTCCTACCTACTGTATTGGGGATAAATGGGGATTTGAAGGGATAGGGTGAAGGTTGGGGTTTCACCCAATCCCTATGGGGATTATCCCCACCAATCCCCTCAAAAACCCTAGTACCAAACAAGGCCTTAATTAAATTTGTATAGAATGGCAAAGCTCCTGCCCGTGCTTCGAAAAAAGAATGAATCGAAGAAGCCCTCAAAGACTTTAGCAATTTAGATCTAGGAACAGTCTTAAAGGTAAGTACAGTAGTCTCCTCAGAGAGTTGTCTCCTCATTGCTTCTTTGGTACTTGCAGGGAAATGTGGGTTTCAGAATCAAGCATACTTCCTAGCCTTGTTTGATACTCCCTCCGTTCGGGTTTATTAGGCCCATTTTCATTTTGAGCCAAAGTTTGACCATTAATTAATTAATAAAATATAAACTATATATTACGAAACTACACCATAGAAAACCTCTTTCAAATGCAGATCCAATAATATCTAGTAATTTTTGTGAACCCGGTCATGAGGATCGGGCGACAGAGCTTAGTAAACCTAAGCGTAAGTGGAAGCGGAAGATCTATCCCGATTCCGCTGTCCGTAGGAGTGCTAGGATTCGAACCACTAAAAAATTCCATGATGAATTATGAGAGGAATTTTTTGGAACAGCAGAGGTCTGAAGGACTTGGCTAAAAGAAGATTCCTAGCTGAGGCAGCTTTAGAGCAGCAGTTAGATTTTGTTGCTCTATCGGAGACGGGAGAGATAACTTTGCGCCCGATTTCTCTCTTCTCTTGTAGGTGGTATTGATTTGATTGGCATTGCCTCCTCCATGAGGAAGATCGGGTGGTATCTTACTAGGTGTGAGATGCGATTCGCTTGAAGTCGAAGTGTAGTGATGGGCGACTTGGCGGTGAAGTTTCGAGTTAGGTCTAGGATAGATGGTTTTAAGCGGGCTTTGGTAGCGGTTTATGGTGCCGCACAGCCCGAGCTTAAACCGGAGTTTGGCGGACCTTGTTGAATCGTGGGTCGAACAGCTGCCAATTTTAGTTGGAGGTGATTTCAATATCATCGGGGAGGAGAGAGGAGAAGAACAATGATAACTTTGACGGCAGATGGTCGTTCATGTTCAACACCATTATTGAGAGCTTGGATCTGAGAGAGATTGAGCTTTCGGTAGAAAGTTCACTGGCTAATCGCTGCCAAACCCAACCTATGAAAAACTTGATCGAGTTCTTGCGGCGTGGAGTGGGAACAAAAGTTTCCTCTGGTTACGGTGCAAGCTCTTTCGAGAGGAATTTCGATCACACCCCATTGTTCGTGGACTCGGGGAGCCGAACCACGTGGGTAACAAGAACACCTTCTCCTTGAGATGTCATGGTTTGAGCGTGAGGGGTTCTTGGACTTGATTGCCGTGGAATGGGTTAAAGGTGTTGGTGGCAAATCTGCGGTTGTGCGTTGGCAGAATAAGATTAGGCATCCGAGAAGCTTCTTACGGGTTGGGCTAAGCACCTCGATGGCGCGTATAAGATTGAAAAGGATAGACTCCTTAATCTTATACAGGCCCGGACATCTGAGCGAATCCAATATTTTATTGCCACCTGAGCTTGAGTTAAAAATGAGGCGGAGAAGAGGTTAAAAGAACTGCCCGCGAAGAAGAATTGAAGTGGGATTTGCGTGCTAAAGTCCGCAAAGTGGTCCAGGGGGACGCAAATACTCAGTTCTTCCATTTGATAGCTAATGGCAAGCACAGAAAGAAGCGTATCTTTCAGCTTGAGCAACACGAGGGCACTATTGTAGGGCAGGATAACCTAAAGACATATATTACCGAATATTATAAGCAGTTATTTGGACCTCTGGAGGATAATTGTGTGTCCTTCGATGAGTCGGGGACGGAGGATGTACCTCGGCTATCGGCTGCCGATAATGATATTCGGTTGCTCCGTTTTCGGAGAAGGAGGTGTTTGATGCTATTGCACGATGAAAAACAATAAGGCTCCCGGACCGGATGGATTTCCGCAGAGTTCTATAAAAAGTGTTGGCACATTATTAAGGGGATTTATTACCTATGTTCCATGATCTTCTCTCTAGAGCTTCAATTATTTCACTTGAATTTTGGGACTATCACACTGCTTCCTAAGAAGGCAGGTGCGGTGAGAATTGAGCAATTCAGGCCGATCTGTCTCCTCAATGTTAGTTTCAAAATTTTCACAAAGGTCGGGACGAACAGACTCACACAGATTGCACATCTTTGTGGTGCAACAGTCCCAAACCGCTTTCATGCGGATGAAATATCCTTGAAGGGGTGGTAGTCCTGCATGAAACTCTCCATGAAATCCATTCTAAAAATTAGATGGAGTAATTTTTAAGGTGGATTTCGAGAAGGCGATGATAAGGTCAAATGGCCATTCCTCCAACAGTCATTGCGTATGAAAGGTTTTGATGCAGCTGGCGCCCGACAAAGTTGAATCATTTACATAAAAAGGTAGTGTGGGAATTAGAGTTAATGATGACATCGGTCACTATTTCCGGACACATAAAGGCCTAAGACAAGGAGACCCGATGTCCCCTATCTTGTTTAACATTGTGGTGGATATGTTAGCAATTTTGATAGGAAGGGCTAAGGAAAATGGTCAAGTAGGTGGATTGGTACCTCATCTTATTGATGGAGGTGTTTCCATCCTTCAATACTGATGATACAATCATTTTTATGGAGCATGACTTGGCCAAGGCGAGAAATATGAAGCTTGTGTTATGCCTATTTGAACAATTGACCGGGTTAAAGATTAACTTCCATAAGAGCGAGCTGTTCTGTTTTGGTAGGGCCAAAATTGAACAGGATGCTTATAGGCAATTGTTTGGGTGTGAATTGGGAGAGTTGCCCTTCTCTTATTTGGGGATTCCAATCCACCATCGTAGGCTGACAAACAGAGAATGGAAGTGCATCGAGGACCGATTTGAGAACAAAATGAGTTGCTGGAAGGGTAAGCTCATGTCATACGGAGGCCGCTTAATCCTAATTAATTCGGTCCTCACGAGTATGCCAATGTTTCTCCTCTCGTTCTTTAAGGTCCCAGTTGGTGTTAGGAAGAGATCGGACTTCTATCGATCGCGTTTCTTTTGGCAGGTGATGAGCTTAAAAGAAAATATCGGCTTGCTAAATGGGATATCATCTGAGACCGAAGACCAAGGGGTCTAGGTATTGAGAACCTAGAAGTTAAGAATAAATGCCTTCTTAGCAAGTGGCTGTGGAAACTCTCATCGGAGAATGATGCTATGTGGGCTCAAATCCTTCGCAGCAAGTACCTCCGGACAAAAACTTTGTCCTGGTTTTGATCAGCCGACCGACTCGCCCTTACGAAAGGCCTCGATGAAAGTTAAACAGGCTTTGTTTAATAGGACGAAGTTTGTTATTGGAAACGGCTCGAGTACACGTTTCTGGGAGGATACTTGGCTCGGCGAGACACCCTTGGCCATCCAATACCCATCTTTGTACCGCATTGTTCAACGACGTGAGGTGTTCGTCATTTCGGTACTTCAATCTACCCCCCTTAACATTCAGTTCCGACGAACGCTAGTGGGCAATCGTTGGGGAGAATGGCTCCGTCTAGTTAGGAGACTGATGGAAATCCAGCTTTCACAACAACCCGATGAATTACGCTGGAAGTTGACTAGGTCTGGAGCATTCACGGTTAAATCAATGTATATTGATGTTATTAATTCGAACTCCATTCCTACGTCCAAGCATGTTTGGGATGTCAAAGTTCCTTTGAAAATAAAAGTGTTTATGTGGTTTGTTCATAAACAAGTTATTTTAACTAAGGACAAGTTGATTAAGCGTAATTGGATAGGACCTACTAGGTGTAGTTTCTGCGATCGGGATGAGACCATCAAACACCTCTTTTTGATTGCCCGTTATTAAGGTTCTTTGGCGACGGTCCACATTGCTTTTAACATCAATCCACCGAATTCTGTTCATGCGTTATTTGGGACATGGCTTAATGGGATTGAGCGACTTAGCTAAACATATTCGGGTTGGAGTTTGTGCTTTCTTGTGGACTATCTGGAATTGCATAAATGATCTGGTTTTTAACAGACTATCATGTATACATTTTTGCAGGTCTTATTCGAACTACGGCACTGATCCGTTCGTGGTCGCTACTCACCCGCACGGAGGCCGTGGAGCATATGGTTCTTGGGTCTTTCTCTGGGAGATGGTAGCTCGGGATATCTTCAACCGGTTTGGATGGCGGTCATGTAATAGGATAGGCATTTAGTATCCCTATCTAGTTTTAGCCAGCCGGTTGTGGCGTCGTTTCTTTGCTAGTTGATGTTTCTAGCCCTCTTTGGCTCTGTGTGAGCTTTTTGTGCTTTTTTATTACTTTTGGAGACCTTCGAACCATGTTGGCACTACTTTTTTCGGTTAATAAGATGGCCGTATGCATCTTTCTGATGCAGAGGCCGGGGAGTCCCCCCTTTTCGAAAAAATAGACATTATATATTTTAAGTTAAATGCAATGTCAAACTTGAACCCAAAATACAAGGGGCATAATAAACCTGAACGGAGGTAGTACCAAGATATTTGTTGAACTGGCTGGAAGGAAAGAAGTGGTAGAAAGAATCCCATCAATAATTGGAAAGATGGCTAGGTAATGGAAGACTACAAGTATCCTAGCCTGGGAAAAAGTCCCGCTGAAAATTAAAAGATGACGGTATAAAATACTTGCCAAAATGCCACTCTTTTATACCACTGCAAAAGGAGTAGTTTTACGTTTTGATACTGTGGGGATCTTACAAGGTAGGGGTATCTACAGGCATGCATGAAAATCGGTTTCTCATTTGAAGCACAGAACCTCAATTCCAAATAAAATACATTTTGTCTTGAGATCTTCACTATTTTTCTGTTAGTAAATCTAGCAGGAATAATGTCGAGGCATGTAGCAGGATAGAGCAGGATCATCATCCTACCTCTTCACGGCTGTCAAATTTGTTGGATCACTTCTTTGCAATTTGCTCGAAGAATTCATCACTTGGGGTAACAGGAACAAGATAATTTCCAAACAGAGAATCAAAGCTTTTGAAGCTTCCCAGGCATCCCTCATGCTGTGCTTGAAGGACAACAAATATCTTTGCCTCTCTAACTTTGTTGAGATCCACTCTTGCTAGCGGTGTACCTGAAACCTGGAAAAGTGGTGTTAACATCAAGAAAGGATGTTAGGAGAAATCAAGAAAGAGGAGAGAAGGTATAAGTTGCCAATCAACGTGTCAGGAATTTGAGCATACCGATGAATTGGATGATGCCACCACTTTGTCCTTATCAACAGCAGTTTGAGGAGGTCTGCTCCTGTGTTCCAAAGCACATCAAAAAAATATTTACCATACTAGACAAGAAAGTAAAGTGATGACAAATTACAGTCAGCAGCAAGGCATGGTCAACAGCAACAAAATCGATGCTCTTAGTAACTAGTGAGTGCAAAGCAACAGTGAATTGCAAAAAAGAATGGGTAAGGAGTAAGAGATCAAATGCACAATTTTCGGATGGTACAAAATATTTTCATGGTGACTGTCAGTGCATCAAGTCATCAATTAGCATACGTTTGGTGTTGTTCTCAATTCAGGCAACTTAGGAGGTACCCTTCTAGTGCATTCAGGTTGATAATGTCATTGAACTAAACACTGACAACCAGATATAGATACAGGCACACAAGGTAAAAGTACTAACTGAATGGTTAGTTTGGTGCAATGATTTAATGGCGGCAGTGACTTGTAATAGCTATATACAAAGGATCTATAGAACGTGACATAGGCTGCACCACGTTTTCAATGATGGTGCATGCTTGGAGGAATTGAATGAACGGAACAATGGTTGATATTTCGGGATCAATCGTCCCAAAGAATTCACCACTGGGACATGGGAGCTTCTCTTTCTGTCATCAGATTACCCACTTCCCCACTCAATTGTGGACGATACCAAACATTGCCTGAAAATTTATATGTCCAGGACAGAAGTGCAAAAGGGCCAGATATTCGCCTCAATCAACAAGGACCCATGGGAATATCGAGACTTTTGCCAGAAAATAGATAAACAAGCACATTGCCACATTCCAAAGGCCCTTTCAAAGAACACCAAAACCTAACGTACAGCGATGCTCGTCGACAGGATCAGCTAGTCGGCAGGCCAGTCCGGAATCTTTACCTAAAAGAACACTACACCTGTAGCCACCCCACACCACTGGCACGCCCCACAACCAAGGTCGGAACCTTTGCGATTTCTTCCTGAAACTAAAGGACGGCGCAGCGCGATCGTGAGGGATTAGGCAAATCATCCACCAGATTGGGGAGTTGGAAGCACGCGGCAATCATGCTGAGGATAATTGAAAGGGTCGCGAGGAAATGTGCGGTGGGTACCTCCGAGACGGTTCGATCTTCCGCCGCTTCGGTGCCGGCGGCTGCGCCGGCGCCGGGGAACCAAGCTCCGCTCCCTCCGCCGCCATGCCTCGACTTCCAGTCTACTTGGTGGTTCGCAGGCCTGAGCCCACAAATACTTGTCCGTCGGCCCGAAACATAACCTACAACATGAGCCGGACTATGTCATTGTTGGGCCATAGGAAACTGCCTCTTTGATAAGTGGGGCCCAATAAATTCAGTAACACATCAGTTGCGGATGCAATGCGGTTCTCCGACAGAAAAAAGATCGAGAACATTTTTAAAATTTGGGAAAATCAATTTCCTAACTGTTGAATCTTTTGATAAGATTTGTGTTGTCCCTTTTTCCTCATGTGTTGTTTTATGTCTTTTTAGGCTGAAATTTTCACTTGACCTTGTTGGGGTCAGTTGATTTCTTCATGGGCTTGAAGCCTGTTACCCACATGTTTTGATTTTATGTGCTTTTGCTGTTGTTTTTTGTCCTTTTATTTTTAACATTTTTTCTTTATGGATATGTTTAGATGTTGGGTGGGTGTAAATGCACACATGCAAGTACTATACAATATGTGTGTAATTTATACTAGAGCGTATAAATTTCACTATAATATACTTATTATTTGCATATTATAAGAAAGTGACGATTGCAATGCAAAAGTTGTGTCCAAGATTGTTTTTCAGTTTATTGTTCAATTTATTTATTTTTAAAGGGTAATATCAATGCCATTAATTCATTCTTTCTTGGAAAAATTTATTTCTGTATTTTTTCCTTTTGTTTTTATTTTCTTTCTTCTTAGGGCAATATCAGGGTCACTTATTTATTCCTTCTTAAATAGAAGACTACTTTTTGCAAAAATAAATCCATTATTATAGGCTTGCTTTTGCATATTATAAATAATGCAATTTATGTGTAAATTTTGTCATTATTTGTTTTATTTAATTTATTTTCATCTTTTGAAGGAGTAACACCAATGCCACTCTTTCCTCATTTCCTTAGAAAATGTCATTTTCTGTTTTGTGTGTATGTTAGTATCCAAGCAAGTACTATATAAATATGTGTGTAAATTATACTGGAGTGTGAAAATTAAACTATGGATGATTGTTCTTTACATATTACAAAAGTGCAATTTTAGTGCAAGTTGTGTGCAAACTTTTAAGTTCTTTTTTCATTTATTTTTTCTTAAAGGGTAACACCAATGTTCTGCTTCATTATTCCTTATAAACTTTATTATTTTAATTTTATTTTGTCTTTATTTTATTTATTTCTGTTTAAGTATAATACCAATGTTACTAATTAGTTCATTGTTAGAAAACTTCCCTTTTGCAAAAGAGAATCCATTATATGCTTATTCTTGCATATTATGAAAATGGAATTTCTGTATAAATTGTCTGCAAATTTTGTATTTATTTTCATATTTAAAGAGTAATAACAATGTCACTAATTCATTCTTTCTTAGAAAACATTATTTTTTTCTCTTTGTTTATATTTTACATGTATTTTTGTATTATGTCTTAACATGTATCGGGTTAGTTTATTTTATTATTCATAGCAAAGCGCAAGTATTTGATGGGCTTCTGTTTTGTGGTTGCAAAGGACCAAGTGCTCCTTTTTTCAAAAACGAACTGGCCCAAATCAATGCAAGTCGATTTTGATTCTGTTACACTGAGAAAAATCCGACTTGTCAAGAAACTGATAATGTTGCAAAAATCGTGTCCTCCCTTGATTGTGGCAGCATGTAAGGCTCCTATGGCCACATGATCCTTCAATTGTTAGGATCTTCATTCGTCCTTTCATTACTACGTCCTTTGTCTTAAAATAAATGTCTTAAATTTAGTACAACTTTGTATTAAAATTAATATAAAACTGAGACACTTATTTTAGGACAAAGGAAGTATAAATCAATAATGCACACCAGTTCATCTCGTAAATAAAAGAGCCGCCCCAACAATACGCTAACACTTTCTTAGAAAGGTCACTCGAGCGACTTGTTTATGTGAACAACATGATTAGGGAGTGTCTCCCCAAAAACACTTCCAGCGAACACTTGGGAATTGACATGCCATAATAGGCATATTTGTCCTGTTAGGGCATCTCCATGGGAGACCCTCAAAGCTCCAGTATATGTTTAGGTTATGGTGTCTAGATTGTTTGTGGGAACTTTTGTCATCCAATGAAGACCCCAATTAGTCTACGAAGTGGTCCGGACGTCCGTTTTCTGACAAAACTGAGACGAACATGGGGAGCTATACCGCTGTTCGGACATCCACCTGACCAACAAAAAGCCACCGTGTGGCCCTTCTCTCTTTTCTCTCTCCGTATATGCATGGCCCCCTCCTCATCTTTCTCCTGCCGACCGAACAAATAAGGACTAATCTGTGAAAATGGTTGGATGGCTCTCTCTCCCTCATCACGTCCGTAGACCACGTTCGGACATAAAAACGGACATATACCGGAGCTAGTTGCCGGTCTCCCTTGAAGATGCCCTTATTGCAAAAGATTTGTCATGTTGAAAATAAATTTTTGCCAGTCTAGCAGAAACATTGTTAGGAATTTGCCATGCTGCGGGAGAGTAAATTGCATACGCACAAGAGATTCACTCATGGAACAAATTTTGTCATCCTACAACAGAAGGAAGTTGTCATAAAATGCCCATGATTTGCCACGCTGCAAAGTGAAGAATTGTCATGTTATAGTAATGGAAAATTATCTGCAGAAGAGAAATTACTCCCTGCGTTCCAAAATATAGTGTGTCCTTGGTTTCCGTGCTTCAACTTTGACCATAAATTTAACCAATGAGACCGACTGCGGCAGGAGAAAAAGTTATACCAGTAAATTCGTATTCAAAAGAGGTTTTCAATTATATAATTTTTGCTCCCGCCGTAATCGGCCTCGTTAGATAAATTTATGATCAAAGTTGAAGCTCAAAAAGCGCGGGCGTACTGTATTTTGGAACGGAGGGGGTACCATGCATGCCTTTGCAGTGAACACAACGGGATCCATGCGAGGAGATCGGACGCGCCACAGGGCGTTTGCGGAGAAAATCCGTCCTAGTGAAGGTTAGGTTTTTAACATTTGGGAAATAAAATTATGGAAGAGAAAATCTTGCTTAGGACAGAAGATGTCTAAACGCAAGTCTTATGCACAACGGTAAATGAACTCATGAGCACCAGCAGAGCTGGAGGCAAAAGCAGCAGCTAGCGGCTAAATTTTGTGTTTTGACCCTTTTCGCGTATAAAATCGGGTTCTGGCCATCGTTTGGAATTTTTTTGAAATCTGACCCTTTTTCCTACCGCCAGGGTGCCCGGCGGTAGCGTCAGGCAACCTACCGCCACGAAGCCCGGCGGTAGGAAACTTATCCACGTCAGCAGCGGTAACGGCCTCCCGTCCCCCTCCGTCACACCCTACCGCCGCTGGTCCTGGCGGTAGCCTGTCCGATCCTACCGCAGAGGGCCCTGGCGGTATGGTGTGGGCAGTTATAACCCCGCGGGCCGGCCACCCCACCCCCTTCTCCCCCCACCCAGCCGCCCAAGAACAGAGGAGTTCTTCTTCTCGCCCCCTCGCTCATCTCCTCCACTCCCCCCTCTGATCTTCGTCGTTTCTTCACCGCTTTTGCGGATCGAGATGGCCCAGAAGAAAGAAAAGTAAGCTCCTTCGGTCCCTCCAATTAGTTTTAGTCAAATAGCTTCCGATTCGTCGCATTATTTGATTCAAATCATCCCCCTTCTTGACCTAGATTTAAATATTTTGAACCCTAGGATTGATTTAGGTTGATTATAGATGTTATATTGTGTTAGATATGAACTCTAGTCACTAGTTGGTATGGTTATGTGAAGATGAACCCTAGTTCATATTAATTTTGGAGGAATTTTTTATATATGATGATGCATGTTGATATGCTATGATGCAAGCAGTGGATATAGTTGGAGAACAAATGTTGAACCCTCAAGATGAACCTTTTAGTTCATCATTTTTTTGTGTTAAATTTTTTTATGATGAATAGAGATATTTGTTTTGATATAGGATGCATGTGGATCTTATATGATGCAAGTAGTGGATTTTGTTGGAGTAAACATGGTTAATCCATCAAGATGAACCCTAGTTCATGGTTTTTGTTTTTGAAAACAATATGATACAATGCATGTTGGATGTTGTTGATGAAATATGATATGATGCATTTGAACCATGGTGATTGCATCTTCATATATGTATTTTATTTAGTTCTTGATACATGTATTGTATTTAGTTCATGTTCATGATCATCTTGATATATGATTATTCAAAGATTGAACTCATAGGTTCTTTCGGATGTGATGAACCTTTTGATATGCTTATGCTTATTCAAAAATCTTTTGATATGCTTATGCTTATGTTTATGCAATTTTTTAGGAGGCCACCTCTTGCGGACGACATCGGCATGAAGTACACCATGCTTGACACTAGGTTCGACAAGCGTCACCGTGCCCGTTTCATTGAGAATAGAGTGGGTAATTACCATTTTAAACCAAAATTTTCGAATTGATGAATACAAGTTGCTAACTATTATGTCCATGCTAATTATGCTTGCGTTATTGATTTTCGCAGATGCTGCCGCCACTGCGGATGAGGGCTCACAAGACGACGGTTAAGATGGAGTATGACGACCGGTACGCACTGTTCTTCAGGAGAGCCCGACTATTGGGTTTCATCCTGCAGTTCAAGCGTAAGCCACTGATGCTCGTCCACTCAGCTCTTACGGCTTTGATCGACCGGTGGCGCCCAGAGACGCACAACTTCCATCTTCCATGTGGGGAGATGACCGTGACCCTCGAGGATTGGGCGATTATTACGGCCCTACCGCTCGAGGGTCGTGCTCAGACAGGGAGAGTGGAGAGGGCGAACTGGCACGATAGGGTTATCACCCTCATCTGCGACTGCCCCCCCCCCCCATTAAGAGCAACTGGACTTCCGGCATACCGCCGTCATGGCTCCTCAAGCACCGGAGCAAGTGCTCGGAAGATGCCGAGCCCCGGGTGGTGGAGCAGTACGCCAGGGCCTACCTGTGGTATCTTCTCACGGAGGAAGTGTTTCCGGACTGCTCCGAGAACACTGCCGCATGGATGTATCTCGACTTCCTAAAGTACTGGGATGCGGGGTACAGCTGGGGGCCCGCCGGACTCGCCTACCTATACCGTTCGGTAAGTGAATATCACTTTATTTCAAATATCATGGACGTGTGCTGCTTTAGATTTTGACATCTTATCATCTATACTTGGTTTGTAGCTTGACGACGCGACCCAGAGAGCGGAAGTCACGTCCGGTATGTGTGGATGTGTATGGGGCCTCTCCATTTGGATGTGGGAGCGAATCCCGGTGGGCCATCCGGAGAAGCTGCGCTCACGTGCATGGACGGACTATGGCGGAGATGACGAAGATGATCGGAACCCGACCGTTGCATACGCTTGGGACGTGGTGCGTGTCTACACGGGCGAATCGAAGGCCTTACAAGGTCTTCAGCAACGAGCTTGATGCTCTCACGCCTTTCCAGGTATAAGAACTATATTTTGAATAGTTTTGATAACACTTTCACTTGAGCTTACCATTGTTTGGTTCTAGGTTACTTGGTGGCCATATAATGATGATCGAGAGTGGGGGTTCGAGCTGAACAGCATGTGCAAGCAGGACCAGCTTCTCTTCCGGTGCATCGTTCCCATGATTTGTGTCTATGCCGTGGAGTACCACTTGCCACAGCGCGTTGCCACACAATTTGGTAAGGCGCAACACACACCACCAGCCGACATCGTCCACGATACCGGTGGCTACGACCTACACCACTGAGTACCACAAGCCGTCCTCATCGATTCTAAGTTC
The DNA here is from genome assembly GCA_021605205.1 of Aegilops longissima. Classification (NCBI taxonomy): domain Eukaryota; kingdom Viridiplantae; phylum Streptophyta; class Magnoliopsida; order Poales; family Poaceae; genus Aegilops; species Aegilops longissima. The sequence continues at coordinate 500,418,803 of CM038678.1, read as the reverse complement.
TTATTTTGATGTTTTACATTCATACAAGAAGGTTGTTTTACATTCTTTCTTATGCATTGTAGGATGAGCAGGCAGAAGAATCAATCAATCACAGATTGGGAAGACCAACATGCGAGATACGTGAAGGAATGGAACGAGTGGAAAGGCCGCAAAGACACGGAGAGGAGAGTGATTGTATGGGACGAATACGAGGATCACATGCTGTGGTACGACGATGGCATCAAGCATCGTCTGCGTCTGAGGCCCCAGTGGACGACAGCAGATGTTGAAGACCTGTTTGATGACGACTGTGAGAATGAAGCCTACAATGAGAGCATCAGAGAGCTTCAAGGTGGGTTTAGGGAGTACGGACCACTCATGAACAGAGTGGTAAGTTGTTTTTTTCTCTTTTGAACCGGCGGTTGGATGAAATCAGATTTTAGTGCTACTGACTCATTTTATTACTTTGCAGTCTTCGGAGCTGAACAAAAGCATTTTTCAAGCATCTGATGCACTAACTGTTGGAAATATGCCCTAGAGGCAATAATAAAAGGATTATTATTATATTTCCTTGTTCGTGATAATTGTCTTTTATTCATGCTATAATTGTATTATCCGGAAATCGTAATACACGTGTGAATACTTAGACCACAACATGTCCCTAGTGAGCCTCTAGTTGACTAGCTCGTTGATCAACAGATAGTCATGGTTTCCTGAATATGGACATTGGATGTCGTTGATAACGGGATCACATCATTAGGAGAATGATGTGATGGACAAGACCCAATCCTAAGCATAGCACAAGATCGTGTAGTTCATTTTGCTAGAGCTTTTTCAATGTCAAGTATCTTTTCCTTAGACCATGAGATCGTGTAACTCCGGATACCGTAGGAGTGCTTTGGGTGTACCAAAGCGTCCTGGCGAATCGGGTGACTATAAAGGTGCACTACTGGTATCTCCGAAAGTATCTCATTGGGTTGACACGGATCGAGGCGGGATTTGTCACTCCGTATTGCGGAGAGGTATCACTGGGCCCACTCGGTAGTGCATCATCATAATGAGCTCAAAGTGACCAAGTGTGCGGTCACGGGATCATGCATTACGTTATGAGTAAAGTGACTAGCCGTGCGAGATTGAGCGAGGTATTGGGATACCGACGATCGAATCTCGGGCAAGTAACATACCAATTGACAAAGGGAATTGTATACGGGTTGCTTGAATCCTCGACATCGTGGTTCATCCGATGAGATCATCGAGGAGCATGTGGGAGCCAACATGGGTATCCAGATCCGCTGTTGGTTATTGACGGAGAGCCGTCTCGGTCATGTCACGTGTCTCCGAACCCGTAGGGACTACACATAAGGTTCGGTGGCGCTAGGGTTGTATGAATATGAGTATGCAGCAAACCGAATGTTGTTCGAGTCCCGGATGAGATCTCGGACGTCACGAGGAGTTCGGAATGGTTCGGAGGTAAAGAATTATATATAGGAAGTGCTATTTCGCCATCGGGAGAGTTTGGGGTCACGGTATTGTACTGGGACCACCGGAAGGGTCGAGGTCCACCGGTGGGGCCACCTATCCCGGAGGGCCCGTGGGCTGAAGTGGGAGGAACCAGCCTGGTGGCCTGGTGCGCCCCCTTGGGCCCTCTGCGCCTAGGGTTGGAAACCCTAGGGGTGGGCGCCCACTTGCCTTGGGGGCAAGCCTCTCCTTGACGCCGCCCCTTGGGAGATCTGATCTCGGGGCGGTGCCCCAGGGGCCTATATAAGGGGGGGAGGCAGCCGCACCTCAAGTCTTGGCGCCTCCCTCCCCTGCTACACCTCCTCCTCCTCGCGTGGTTGCTTGGCGAAGCCTGCCGAACCTGCTGCATCCACCACCACGCCGTCGTCTCTGCTGGATCTTCATCAACCTCTCCTTCCCCTTGCTGGATCAAGGCGGAGGAGACGCCACGCTAACCGCACGTGTGTTGAACGCGGAGGTGCCGTCCGTTCGGCGCTAGGATCTCCGGTGATTTGGATCGCGACGAGAACGACTACCTCAACCCCGTTCTCTTGAACGCTTCCGCACGCGATCTACAAGGGTATGTAGATGCATCTCTCTCTCTCGTTGCTAGATGAACTCATAGATGGATCTTGGCGAACGTAGGAATTTTTTTATTTTATGCAACGTTCCCCGACAGTGGCATCATGAGCTAGGTCTATGCGTAGTTCTCTATTGCACGAGTAGAACACAATTTGTTGTGGGCGTAGATGTTGTCAACTTTCTTGCCGCTACTAGTCTTATCTTGCTTCAGCGGTATTGTGGGATGAAGTGGCCGGACCGACCTTACGTGCGCTTACGTGAGACAGGTTCCACCGGTGACTGCACTAGTTGCATAAGGTGGCTAGCGGTGTCTGTCTCTCCCACTTTAGTTGGGCGGATTCGATGAAAAGGGTCCTTATGAAGGGTAAATAGAAGTTGACAAATCACGTTGTGGCTTTCACGTAGGTAAGAAAAGCGTTCTTGCTAGAACCCTATTGCAGCCACGTAAAACTTGCAACAACAATTAGAGGGCGTCTAACTTGTTTTTGCAGCAAGTGTTTTGTGATGTGATATGACCAAAGTTGTGATGAATGATGAATGATATATATGTGATGTATGAGATCATGTTCTTGTAATAGAAATCACGACTTGCATGTCGATGAGTATGACAACGGCAGGAGCCATAGGAGTTGTCTTTATTTTTGTATGACCTGCGTGTCATTGAGAAGCGCCATGTAAATTACTTTACTTTATTGCTAAGCGTGTTAGCCATAGTAGTAGAAGTAATAGTTGGCGAAAGCAACTTCATGGAGACACGATGATGGAGATCATGGTGTCATGCGGTGACAAGATGATCATGGAGCCCGAAGATGAAGATCAAAGGAGCTATATGATATTGGCCATATCATGTCACTACTATATAATTGCATGTGATGTTTATTATGTTTATGCATCTTGTTTACTTAGAACGACGGTAGTAAATAAGATGATCCCTTATAATAATTTTAAGAAAGTGTTCTCCCTAATCTGCGCCGTTGCTAAAGTTTGTCGTTTGAAGCACCACGTGATGATCGGTGTGATAGATTCTTACGTTCACATACAACGGGTGTAAGACAGTTTTACACATGCAAAACACTTAGGTTAACTTGCGAGCCTAGCATGTACAGACATGGCCTCGAACACAAGAGACCGAAAGGTCGAACATGAGTCGTATGGAAGATACGATCAACATGGAGATGTTCACCGGCGATGACTAGTCCGTCTCACGTGATGATCGGACACGGCCTAGTCGACTCGGATCATGTAACACTTAGATGACTAGAGGATGTCAAATCTGAGTGGGAGTTCATTATATAATTTGATTAGATGAACTTAATTATCATGAACATTAGTCTAAAATCTTTGCAAAATGTCTTGTAGATCAAATGGCCAACGCTCATGTCACCATGAACTTCAACGCGTTCCTAGAAAACCAAGCTGAAAGGCGATGGCAGCAACTATTGAACTGGGTCCGGAACACGAGGATCATCCTCATAGCAGCCAAGAAACAATATGTCCTAGAAGCACCGCTAGATGAAGCACCCATCCCGAGAGAACCAAGGCGTTATGAGCGCTTGGCAGTCTCGTGCTAATGATTACTCCCTCGTTCGGTGCGGCATGCTTTACAGCTTAGAACCGGGGCTCCAAAAGCGTTTTGAGCAACACGGAGCATATGAGATGTTCGAGGAGCTGAAAATGGTTTTCCAAGCTCATGCCCGGTCGAGAGATATGAAGTCTCCGACAAGTTCTATAGTTGTAAGATGGAAGAAAATAGTTACGTCGGTGAGCACATACTCAAAATGTCAGGTTGCACAACCGCTTTGTCCCACTGGACATTAACCTCCGGACGAGGCGGTCATCGACAGAATCCTTGATCGCTCCCACCAAGCTACAAGAGCTTTGTGATGAACTACAATATGCGGGGATGGTGAAAACTATTCTGAAGTATTTTCAATCTGAAGTCGCAGAGGTAGAAATCAAGAAAGAACATCAAGTGTTGATGGTCAATAAAACCACTAAGTTCAAGAAGGGCAAGGGTAAGAAGAACTTCAAGAAGGACGGCAAGGATGTTGCGCGCCCGATAAGCCGATTGCGGGAAGAAGTCAAAGAATGGACCCAAGCACGAGACCGAGTGCTTTTATTTCAAAGGAAGGGTCCTTTGAAGCGGAACTGCCCCAAATACTTAGCGACAAGAAGGCCGGCAATACTAAAGGTATATTTGATATACATGTAATTGATGTGTACCTTACCGATTACTCGTAGTAACTCCCGGTATTTGATACGGTGCCGTTGCTCATATATGTAACTCACAAGCAGGAGCTGCGGAATAAGAGGAGGCTGGCGAAGGGCGAGGTGACGATCTTGGCGTCGGGAATGGTTCCAAGGTCGATGTGATCGCCGTCGCACGCTACCTCTACATTTACCTACGGGATTAGTTTTAAACCTCAATAATTGTTATTTAGTGCCAAGTTTGAGCATGAACATTGAATCAGGATCTCGTTTAATGCGAGATGGCTACTCATTTAAATCCGAAAATAATGGTTGTTCTATTTATATGAGAGATATGTTTTATGGTCATGCTCCGATGGTCAATGGTTTATTCTTAATGAATCTCGAACGTAATATTACACATATTCATAGTGTGAATACCAAAAGATGTAAAGTTGATAATGATAGTCCCACATACTTGTGGCTTCGCCGCCTTGGTCACATTGGTGTCAAGCGCATGAAGAAGCTCCATTCGATGGACTTTTAGAGTCTCTCGATTATGAATCATTTGACACATGCGAACCATGCCTCATGGGCAAAATGACCAAGACTCCGTTCTCGGAACAATGCAGCGAGCAACCAACTTATTGGAAATCATACATACCGATGTGTGCGGTCCAATGGCGTTGAGGCTCATGGAGGATATCGTTATGTTCTCACTCTCCGATGACTTGAGTAGATATGGGTATGTCTACTTGATGAAACACAAGTCTGAGACCTTTGAAAAGTTCAAGGAATTTTAGAATGAGGTAGAAAATCAACGTGACCGAAAAATAAAGTTCTTACGATCAGATCGTGGAGGAGAATATTTAAGTCACGAATTTGGTACACACTTAAGGAAATGTGGAATCGTTTCACAACTCACGCCGCTGGAACACCTCAACAGAACGGTGTGTCCGAGCGTCGTAATCGCACTCTATTGGATATGGTGCGATCTATGATGTCTCTTCTGATTTACCGCTATCATTTTGGGGATCGCTCTAGAGACAGCTACATTCACTTTAAATAGGGCACCGTCTAAATCCGTTGAGACGACACCGTATGAATTATGGTTTGGGAAGAAACCTAAGCTGTCATTTCTAAAAGTTTGGGGATGCGATGCTTATGTCAAGAAACTTCAACTGAAAAGCTCGAACCCAAGTCGGAAAAATGCGTCTTCATAGGATACCCTAAGGAAACCATTGGGTATACCTTCTACCTTAGATCCTAAGGCAAGATCTTTGTTGCCAAGAACGGATCCTTTACGGAAAAGAGTTTCTCTCGAAAGGAGTAAGTGGGAGGAAAGTAGAACTTCGATGAAGTACTACCTCTTGAACCGGAAAGTAGTTCAGCTCGGAAAATGTTCTGTGGTGCCTACACCGATCGGAGAGGAAATGAATGATGATGATCAAGGTACTTGGATCAAGTTGCTCTTGAACTTCATAGGTCCACCAGGACACGTTCCACACAGTGGTATGGCAACCCTGTCACGGAAATCATGTTGTTGGACAACGGTGAACCTTCGAACTATGAAGAAGCGATGGCGGGCCCAGATTCCAACAAATGGCTTGAAGCCATGCAATCCGAGATAGGATTCATGTATGAAAATAAAGTATGGACTTTGACAGACTTGCCCGATGATCGGTGAGCGATAGAAAACAAATGTATCTTTAAGAAGAAGACGGACGCGGATGATAATGTTACCATCTATAAAGCTCGACTTGTCGCTAAAGGTTATCGGCAAGTTCAAGGGGTTGACTACGATGAGACTTTCTCTCCGTAGCGAAGCTGAAATCCGTCCGAATTAATTTAGCAATTGCCGGCATACTATGATTATGAGATATGGCAATGGACGTCCAAAGCGGCATTCCTTAACGGCTGTCTTAAGGAAGAACTGTATATGATGCAACCGGAAGGTTTTATCGACCCTAAGAATGCTAACAAGGTATGCAAGCTCCAACGATCCATTTATGGGCTGGTGCAAGCATCTCGGAGTTGGAACATTCGCTTTGATGAGATGATCAAAGCGTTTGGGTTATATGAGACTTATGGAGAAGCCTGCGTTTACAAGAAAGTGAGTGGGAGCTATGTAGCATTTCTCATATTATATGTAGATGACATACTTTTGATGGGAAATGATATGGAACTTTTGGACAACATTAAGGCCTACTTGAATAAGAGTTTTTCAATGAAGGACCTTGGAGAAGCTGCTTATATATTAGGCATCAAGATCTATAGAGATAGATCGAGACGCCTCATAGGTCTTTCACAAAGCACATACCTTGATAAGATATTGAAGAAGTTCAAAATGGATCAGTCCAAGAAAGGGTTCTTGCACGTATTACAAGGTGTGAAATTGAGCTCGGCTCAATGTCCGACCACGCGAGAAGATATAGAAGAGATGAGTGTCATCCCTATGCATCAGCCATAGGGTCTATTATGTATGCCATGCTGTGTACCAGACCTGATGTAAACCTTGCCGTAAGTTTGATAGGAAGGTACCAAAGTAATCCCGCAAGGAACACTTTGGACAGCGGTCAAGAATATCTGAAGTACCGAAAAGGACTAAGGACATGTTTCTCGTTTATGGAGGTGACGAAGAGCTCGTCGTAAAGGGTTACGTCGGCGCTAGCCCGACACGATCTGGATGACTCTAAGTCACAAACCGGATACGTGTATATGTTGAATGGTGGGGCGATGGTGGTGCAGGTGCAAGCAGAGCATCGTGGCGGGATCTACGTGTGAAGCGGAGTACATGGCAGCCTCGGAGGCAGCGCATGAAGCAATTTGGGTGAAGGAGTTCATCACCGACCTAGGAGTCATACCCAATGCGTCGGGGCCGATCAAACTCTTCTGGGATACCGACGATCGAATCTCGGGCAAGTAACATACCAATTGACAAAGGGAATTGTATACGGGGTTGCTTGAATCCTCGACATCGTGGTTCATCCAATGAGATCATCGAGGAGCATGTGGGAGCCAACATGGGTATCCAGATCCCGCTGTTGGTTATTGACCGGAGAGCCGTCTCGGTCATGTCTACGTGTCTCCCGAACCCGTAGGGTCTACACACTTAAGGTTCGGTGACGCTAGGGTTGTATGAATATGAGTATGCAGCAAACCGAATGTTGTTTGGAGTCCCAGATGAGATCCCAGACATCACGAGGAGTTCCGGAATGGTCCGGAGGTAAAGAATTATATATAGGAAGTGCTATTTCGGCCATCGTGAGAGTTTCGGGGGTCACCGATATTGTACCGGGACCACCGGAAGGGTCCCGGGGGTCCACCGGGTGGGGCCACCTATCCCGGAGGGCCCGTGGGCTGAAGTGGGAGGAACCAGCCTGGTGGGCTGGTGCTCCCCTTGGGCCCCCTGCGCCTAGGGTTGGAAACCCTAGGGGTGGGGCGCCCACTTGCCTGGGGGCAAGCCTCTCCTTTGGACGCCGCCCCCCCTTGGGAGATCTGGTCTCCGGGGCAGGCGCGCCCCAGGGGGCCTATATAAAGGGGGGGGGAGGGCAGCCGCACCTGAAGTCTTGGCGCCTTCCTCCCCTGCTACACCTCCTCCTCCTCCGTAGTTGCTTGGCGAAGCCTCGCCGACCTGCTGCTGCATCCACCACCACGCCGTCGTCTTGCTGGATCTTCATCAACCTCTCCTTCCCCCTTGCTGGATCAAGACGGAGGAGACGTCACGCTAACCGTACGTGTGTTGAACGCGGAGGTGCCGTCCGTTCGGCGCTAGGATCTCCGGTGATTTGGATCACGACGAGAACGACTACCTCAACCCGTTCTCTTGAACGCTTCCGCACGCGATCTACAAGGGTATGTAGATGCATCTCTCTCTCTCGTTGCTAGATGAACTCATAGATGGATCTTGGTGAACGTAGGAAATTTTTTATTTTATGCAACGTTCCCCGACACTAAGTTCTATACCCGGGACTCGAGCTAGTGAGAACAAGTTGAGGGAAACAGTGAAGGTAATATGGAGTTCATTTTCTTAAGTTCATTTGCAGAAATTGGACATTGTAGAAGTTCACATTGTTTCGTTACCATTGCAAAAGTACATCAACAAAGCACGCAGGCTTGTGGGCCCGCTTGGGTGCGCTACAAACACCGAGGATGTTTTTCCTCCTGCACCGATGCGTAGCCTCGCTTCATCGAGCCATGCAGCCTCGTCGTCTAGGGCGGTTCAAGATGGTGAGGAGGAGAGCGAGGACGATGATGATGAAGAGGAAGATGAAGAAGAGGGCGCAGAAGAAGAACATGGTGAAGAAGAGGAAGAGGACGGTAAGGAGGAGGAGGAGCACGATGATGACGACGGACCTTCAGCAACTCAGCCAACCCGGCGTGAGAAGAGGAATGTGCCGAAGAAGGATTGGAAGAGTCCATCCGCGTTTCAGAAAGCGCGTCCTACTCACCGCAAGAAGACGGCGGCCGAGAAGCGATCAAAGACCAACGAGGACCGAACGTCGAAGAGGGGATGGAGGGACTAAAGTTGCTGCCGTGCCGTGCCATTGAACTATAAACATTTAATGTTTGCTTCGTGAACAATTTGCTCGTGAAACACTTTCATGAACTTGCTATGTAAAACTTGCTCGTGGATGTGTGCTTGTTATGTATCCAACTTTAATATTTGTAGATTTGTGGATGTGTGCTTGGTATGTGATACATATGGTTCATGTTTATAAGTATGTAATTGTTATGTGCAAAAAAATGAAGACAAGAGAAGTTAGGAGGTGAAAAAATGCACTATGGGCCACCCTACCGCCAGGCCATGCAGCGGGTAGGTATGTACAGCCTACCGCCAGGCCATGCGGCTGTAGGGGGCCTCCCCCAGCACGCCCCCCTACTGTGACCAAAACTGGCAGCAGCTCAGCGGGAGGGTTGCACACCCTACCGCCGGGCCTCACGGCGGTAGGGTGCTACCGCCAAAGTCCCTGGCGATAGGGTGTGCAACCCTTCCGCTGAGCTGCTAGCATTTTTGGTCACAGAAACCTAACACAGATGCTCCAACCCTACCACCGCGCCCTATGGCGGTAGGTTGTCGTTCCCTCTAGCTGTGGTCCTTGGCGGTAGGGTTTGGGCATTTATAAACCCAGCCGCCGCGCCCACCCCACCCCACCCCCTTATCCCCCACCCAGCTGCCTTCTTCTTCCTCTCGCCCCTTTCTCATCTCCTCCACTTCCCCCCTCTGACCTTCTCCGTTTCTTCACGGATTTGGCGGATCGAGATGGCTCCGAAAAGAGAAAAATAAGCTCCTCCGATCCCCAATTACTTTGAGTCAAATCACTCCTCTTTTTGTAGCCTAAGATTAGTTCATGTTCATGTTCATGTTCATGTTCAAAATCATGATGAACCCTAGTTGATATGATGAACCTAGGTGATTGCATCTAGATAATACAACTAGGTGATGAACCCTAGTTGATATGATGAATCATGATGAACCTAGTTGATTTTTTGAACACATGATGAACCCTAATACAAGCTAGGTTTTTTTGAAGGTGATGAACCCTAATTGATTAATAGGTTTAGAATTTTTGACCATAACCCCAGGCTTAGAGTTTTGTTGGAGATGATGAACCCTAATGTGTGATGCATCCATATGTTTAAGTCTGCAACCATGGCACAAGCATCACCCATTCATCTTCAACACGACCCGTCAAAGTTGCCGCTCCCGTACGTGTACAAGGCCTTCCCTGAGATGTTGCAGCCGGTGGGATCTGTCTCAGACGAGGTCCTAGAGGCAACGAGGGCAAAGCGGTGGCAGGAGAGGGCAGAGCGTATCTTTGACGATGTAAAGTGTTGGTCGCAGAGTGTGAAGGAGTGGAAGAGAGTGATTGCAGAGATGGAGGCAGATCCAACTTCTCCATTGTAGATGCCAAGCAGCACTCCAACTGGGAGCTGCGCAATTTAGGTCGGAGAATCTACTTCGAGAGCAATGCGGAGGAGAGAGCTAGGATGCCGCCCCCAAGTGCATCGGCGTTCGATATCATCAGCTGGGGAAGGGCGGAGGCGAAAACTCCAGCGGGCAAGGCAAGGTGGGAGTGCTTGAAACGGTCGGATGCCGACCAGCGTTCCGCCTTCGCCTGAATCGGTTGATCCGCTGCGGTATCTGTCTCCACGCCAGACATAACATACGAGGAGCTCTGAAGATGTCTCCCCGCTCTCTAAACTTGTCTTAAGAACTTCTTGCACCGGTTGTTGGCTTTGCTAAAGTTTTTTATAAAACTACTTGCGTTAGTGGGGGTTGTCAAACTCTGTGGACAAGTTTGCTATTTGCTATTTCCTACTTGTGCAATTATGTGCTTGTTTGTCAAACTATTTGATATTTGCTAATATGTGAGCTCATATTTTGCTATTTGTGAAAGTGTGTGAAGCTGTGATAAAACTAAAAAAACAATCACAAAAAACTTGAAAAAACCCAAAACTACAGTACCCTACCGCCAAAGGGCCCGGCGGTAGGGTCAGGTAACTTGCCGCCGAATCGTGCGGCGGTAGGGTGTTGAGCTGGCCGTTAGGTGACAACAGTGTGCCGTCCATGCCACCGTCAGAACCCCTGATGATAGGTTGTCTGACGCTACCGTCAGACCCTTTAACGGTAGCAAAAGGTTAGATGTTAAAAAATTTCTAAACAGGGATCAGATCCCGATTTTATACGTGCAAAGTGTCAAAACACGGAATTTTGCCGCAGCTAGCAACAGCATGGGCGATTCTGGTGGAATTGCACGTACGTTTTCTATGCCGTGATCTTTACACAACTGCGCGTACTTTCTGGCGAAGTATTGGGGCATTGCTCGGCCTGTGCGAGTACCGACCACAGTTGCAGCAGAGGCCGAGCTGAACTCACTTCCCTTGTCAGATTGAGCAGGCCACAGAAGAACCTCCGATCGGGCGGCACGCACAGGGCATGGCCGCGTGTCCTGCGTGGTGGCGTGCGCCGCGCGCTGACCAGCAGAGAAACCGAAATAGAGTACTCTAGAGAGGAGCTGAGCCGAGGCTCGAACAAAACTGTGGAGCGTGTTGCCTCGCCCTGCCACCGCCGGCAGCGGCGCAGGCGCAGGGTACGTACGCGACGCGTGCACGTCGTCGCATGCAGCTAGCCGGCTAGGGCTAGGTAGAGGTAGAGGTGGCTGCCTACGGCGAGCGCGTCGAGCGATTGATTGCGCCTTTCAGTCCCACTACTGTTGCCGCTCCCGTTCCTGTCTCTTGCATGTCCCAGTTCGGCAGCATGCGGCGCGGCCGGGCCGGAACAAACCAAAAGCGGTGCCGCCGCGCCGAGATCTCCACGGTGGTTTATGTCGTACTGCAGGCGCTGGTGCCGTCGAGGAATGGAGCGAGCTGGTGCGGTGCGGTGGCCTCTGTCTGCAGCAACAGAAGTAGCGATGCATGTTCGAAGCCACACCATTTTTTCTTTTTTGATAAACGAAGGAGGTCATAATAACTTCTACTCCCTTCGTTCCAAAATATTTGTCTTTCTAGCCATCTCAAATGGACTACAACATACGGATGTATGTAGACATGTTTTAGAGTATAGATTCATTCATTTTGCTTCGAATGTAGTCATTTGTTGAAATCTCTAGAAAGACAATTATTTAGGAACGAAAGAAGTACGTAGAAAAAACTTCTGTGGATGCCAGGCATGCCGCACCGGCGGCGCACTGGCCGTGCACGAGGAGGGCAATTCTTCCTGCACAGCATGGCACGTGGACATCCTCGGTGGCAGAGAACTGCACAAGAACTCTAGTCACACGCAAAGGCCAAAGGAGGCGGCTACAGTCTAGCGTGCGTGTACAGGCGCTCTGGCCAAAACTGCCTCAGGGTACTACGGTACTAGCCCCTATAGCTATAGGCAGAGCAGGCGTATGCACACGCGACGGACGACAGACCCATGTCATACATGCATCCACCAGGCCACGTCCATACAATCGGAGTTAATTACACGATAGTATCATAATTAAAGCGGTGGCGAATTGGTACCATTTTTTAAAATTTTTACATATCAGAATCATGTTTGGGCCGAACCGTTGTAAATCGGGCTAAACTTTATATTTATACGTATTAACGCTGGAACGCTAGCGAAGCCAATTGATTCGGCCGCGTGAATGCTATCTAGCTAGCCCGGCTCAACGTGCACGCAGGCAGCGACGACACGAACGCATCCATCCGGCGCGCGCGCGCCGCCACCTCGAGCCAGCCCGGCTGGCTCCGCTTCCACCGTGCTCGCAGCACGGAGACGCCTCGCGCATCGTCATCGTCGGCGGCGGCCCGCGCGCGCCGCCGCTGCTCGGCCGCGTCTGCGCCCCGCAGCCGGCTCCGTCCGTGGCGGCTCCCTCAAGCCGCAGCGATGCGCTGCTCCGCCAAGCCCGGGCGGCTCGGGCGCGCCTCCTCTCATCATCGCACCTCCACGACCACGCCCTCGCGTCCTGCAGCTCTAGCCCGCTCCGTCGTGCGCCCGGCGTGCCGCCTCCCCATCGCTACGCTGGGCGCCCGCCGGGTTCACGCTGCTCCTCCACCTCGGACCGGCTCCGTGCCTCCGGCGGCCCAGGCCGAAGCCGGCTCGGCTGCGCTTGCCCCAACCCGTCCTCGGCGGCTCCAGCGCCTCCGTCCGGCTCCATCCGCGCCGCCGGGTCCTCCGCCTCGCGCTTTGTCTTCCGAGCCGCCCGCCCGGCCGGCTCCGAGCCCTGCCGGTCGCCTCCTCCGCGCTGCCGGCTTGGCCTTCCACCCTCACCGGCTACGGCCCCGACCCAACCCGCCTCCTCCGCCCGGCTCGGCGCGCCGCGCCGCTTACGCTCGTCGCCGCTCCACTCGAGAACCCCAGCGTCCGAAGTCGCGCAGCCTCGTCCGCCGGCGGCCCGTTCGCTCCTCCCGCGATCGCGTTAAGCTCACGGCGTCCGTGTGCGACGGATCGGCGTCTACTCCGCCGCCGCCACGGCCAGCCGGCTCGCCGCTTGGCGACGCTGCTGCGCCGCCTCGCTTCACGGGCGCAGCGCGCGCTCCTCCACCGCCCGGCTCGCGTTTGAGCGGACCGCACCTATCGAGCGGCGGGCGGCGCCGATTCGCCACCGACGCGGGCCCGGCGGTCGAGTTCGATGTCAAGACGTACAAATACGAAGTTTAGCCGATTTGCAACGGTTCGGCCCAAACGTGGTACTGACACGTAATTTTTTTTAAAAATGGTACCAATTTATCACCACCGCCCCAATTATGATACTATCGTGTAATTAACTCATACAATTAGGGCAATTTGATTTTTTGCCACAACTTTGCTATTTGACAATTTGCCACTAGTTGCACAGTATTTGATTATTTGCCACAACTTAGTTTGAACTTTGATCTTTTACCCTCTTTGCCTAAAAAACAATCATTTAAATTGTAAGTGGAATCATATGCCTAAAAACAGTGACCAAACTACTCCTGGTCACCTGTTTGACCCAAATGAAGGAGGATGAACCCTAGCCTCGTCCTCGGGCATGAGTAAGCACTCCCGGCCCTTGTTGGCGTGCCCTTACTCTCGCCGCCGCTTGCCGTGCTGCTCCCTGCCGCCGGCCCTTGCTGCAGTTGCGGCCTCAGAGAAGAAGCAGGGGCAGTAGCTGATGAGGGGTTGACCGAAGGAACTTGAGCAAAGGGAGTTGGAGAGGATCAGCAGCAGTTGGCGATGGAGAGAAGTAGCATCAGCTGGGAATGGAAAGGAGCAGTAGCAAAGAAGCAACAGGAGAGGAGCGGCAGTAGGTTGGAGAGGAGCTTCGGCCAGCAGAGGAGTTTGGAGAGGCGATGGTGATGTGTGGTGGTGAGAGGTGGAGGAGCGAGGAGGGCTCACGTGAGGGACCAGACACCCGTGGCTGCAATGTCTGGTGGGGCGCGTGAGATGCTGATGGATGGAGTGTTTAGGCTGAAAGTTGAAACATCATGAAACCCTTTAGCCATTCATCCGAATTTGATGAAACTTTCCCAGATTAGTCACACATACATGAGTGATTTTATGTATTCTTTTGAAAATTTTCTGACAACTTCTAAAATTTGGTCAAATTGTTTAGGCTGAAAGTTGAAACAGCATGAAACCATTTAACCATTCATCAAAATTTTATGTAACTTTCCCAGATTAGTCACACATATATGAGTGATTTTCTGTAATTTTTTCAAAATTTCTGACAACTTTCAAAATTTGGGCAGCATTTTGTTTCAATTTGGACAACATTTTGCCTCTTTTTCAATGATTGAAAGAAGTTATGCAAATATAATCCAGAATCAAACATATATTGCTACATAGTACTTCCACAAAATATGTTGCTAAATATAATAGAACATCACACAGTTTGCACAAAACATAGCAAACTAAAGCATCTCACATCATCATCGTCCTCGTTCACATAAGTAGATTGGTGCCTAGTCTGGCATAGTACAAGCAAAAACATAGGATAGTAGTTGCTGCCATTTTGCACAGAAAGTAATGGGTGCTAAGTCTGGCATATTACAACTAAAAGCTTGAAGAACATAGAAGATCAAGCGCAACACTAGTTCTTCCTTCTCTTCGGGGTCAACTTCCTAGCTTTCGAGGTTGAGGCCATGTCATATGCCATCATGGTGTCCTTCACGGTTGGGGTAGGTTGCCGCGATGCCTCATCAGCCAATGCCATAGCCAACATCCTGCATGTGTTGAGAAATACAAGATTTGGAAGAACAAATTAACATTACAAAGAACAGTTGATGAGTTTACCTACTAGTCACAGGATTGGGACTGCCTAGAAGATTCGATGGCATAGTGATCATGTGCCTATTGGGAGTCACAACAACTTTAAGTTATGGTGCTGCATGTGTTGAATCATCAGCCAACGCCGTAGCCAACATCTTGCTTGATTGAGAAATGTAAGAATTGCAAGGAAAATTAAACATTACTATAGAATGTGGGTATGTTACCTTCTTGTCACTGGATTGGGACTGCCTTGAAGACTAAGTGGCATAGTGATCATGTTCCTATTGGGAGTCACAACAACTTCAAGTTGTGGGGCTGCCACTTCAGGTTCCGGTGCCGAGGCATCATCATCAGCTGAGTGGCATAGTGATCATGTTCCTATTGGGAGTCACAACAACTTCAAGTTGTGGGGCTGCCACTTCAGGTTCCGGTGCCGAGGCATCATCATCACCTGGATACCTTGTTGCTCTCTTCTTTCTTTTCCTGCACGTAAACAAGTTAGTACACAGTAAAATAAGTGATGAAATAAACATTGATCATTACAAGTGATGAAATAAACATTGATAATTTACAAGTACCTTGGCTTTGGTCCATTCAACGGACACATGGACTGCCTGTGGCCTAAAATGTGGCATCTTTTGCATCTATTCTTGCTGCCTAGCTGTTTTGGCTCTTTCTTATTTTTAGGACCACCATCTCCACCTTCGAGGAAGCTCTTGTACCTGTTCTTTCTAGGCCTTCCAACACCTCTTTTCTTGCCTAATGGAGCCTCCATATCAAATGGAAATTGTACATGTGTCCATTGAGACCTATCTGTCAATGGCTCAACCTCTCCAGCATATGTTGCCCAAAACTTCTCCAGAGAGAAATAGTCATGCACATAATCCTCCCATCCGGGGTTCCTTCTATCTAGCAAGAAAGCAAGTGCATGCTCACAAGGCTTTCCTGTGTGCTGCCACTCCTAGCACGTGCACTCACTTTGGTCAGTTTTCACAACATGTCGCAAGTTGTATTTACTTGTGTCCCTCACCTCACAACTTGCAATTCCAGATTTCCCAACTTTCAAATGTTTAAGTCCCCTTATCCTATTGTGAATCTGTTGGATGATGGCTGGAATAATTTTTCCTTTCAGTTTCATTCCAATCTTTCTCCTCTTCTCATAAAGTTTCATGACTAGCTCTCTAAGAGTGTCAGCTAGCTCATCAGGTGGCAAATCTTTGTAATCTTTAATCCAACCATTAAAAGACTTGGCAAGGTTATTATGTAATCAGATTTTATGGAGGGGTCAAACATGCATATCATCCATTTTAAGTTGTGGTACCTTGAGAGACATTCATGCATATCAGGTGCTTCTGCTAGGATTTTATTCATGTGGTAGTTAAAAACTTGTGGCCTATATCGTCAACCATCTTCATATCCACCTCTACAATGCTGCCTGGGGATCTCTTCTCAACTTCCGCTTTGAAGTTAAACAAATATTGAAAACTTTGCCTCATGCTACCATAAATCTCTTTCTGTGCTATATCTTTGCCTTTCCACACCGTATGATACTCAATGGTAGTGCCATATGTATCTTGCAAATTCTCCAACAGCTCTTTGCATCCAATTGTAGGGTCACACTGTATAAGGGGTATTGTCCTCTGTGCTACCCATCCTTGAGATGTCATGCTGCTTTTTATCCCGGTAGAGGAGCACTTGTGCTTCACAGATGTCTTGGTAACCTGCAATACAATAGGAAACCCATCAGATCATAGTATAAACATAGAAAAAACAACAACAATAACAATGCTTAAAAGCCCATCATGACATAGGATTAACATGGAAAAAACATCAACAATAACAATGCTTAAAAGCCCATCACAACATAGGATAAACACAGAAAAAACATCAATAATACTTAAAAAAACTTTAGTACCCTTATGCTTTGTCCATCAGTCCTCACTTGGCTCTACATTTGCCAAGATATCTTTTCTTATCAGTCTTATATCCCCAAATGTCGATCTCCCTTTTAATTCCATATTGTCTGATAGCCATCCTAAAATCTTTCATTGAAGGAAACAAAGCACCAAGATACATCTGCGGGTTCTCTTTGTCATATGCAATCTCCTCATCTCGTGGTACACGATCATCCACAGGAATGGCAGCCTCAATGAAAAGCTGACGATCCTCCTCATCGGTCATGTAAACTGCCTCACTCGGTGGAGAAGGTGGTGGCTCAGGGACCGCCTCATCATTGATACCAAGAAGATCGCACATATTCTCTTCGGTTATGGGAATGTCGACATCGTTAATGCCAAGAGGATCGCACATATTGTCTTCTTCAGTTATGGGAGGAGCTATCTCAATCAAGCTCCAATCTATGAGTGGTTCTTCTTGATTAACCACGAAGGACTCACATCTCTCAGTACTATCAAGCACATCAAAAACAGTTTGAGATTGCATTGTGGCTGGGTGGTCAACATCATCCAGTGAAAACTCCACATCATTAGGAAAAACTCTATATTGACTACCCATTGTCTATGCCATCTTGAAAGCTGACAAGTTTGAATTGTCAAAAACCACAGAGGAGCTAGCACTACATTCTACAGATTTGTTAGTTGTCTTTTTTGGAGTAGTTGACTGTTTGGGAGCAGCTGGATTTTTGGGAGCGCGCGGTTGTTTGGGAGCACGCGGCTGTTTGGGAGCAGCTGGCTATTTTGGAGCCCTAATTCCTACTTGCTTTGCATTGGGTGCCTCCAATGTAACAACCTCAGCTAACATAAATGATTTCTTGGCCTCAAAGTCCCAATGATTTCCAATAAAGTGCGAATTCAGTTGCTGACCATTAAGTACAAAATCAACTGTGCTCTCGACGGTGTCTAATGCAAACAACCGCACCTCCTGGCCTATCCCCATTTTGATATGTTCTGCCACAGTTTCACTGAAGCTAACCCATGACATAATAGAAATGTTGAAATCAAACATAACATCATGCTTGTCAACAACTTGCTCGCTTCCATCATCAAGCTTGTAGACATAATGAGCTACTCTAATAGTTAATGTGAACACCAACGGCGGTGGAGGCGGAGTACTCGACAATGACCAATAACGAACAATATACGATGGAGTTAGCGTCTATTCGCTAACGTGCATTCAGATGAGCACCAAAAAGAAGCTACTTTGCTTTCTCACCTCAGCTCCGGAACAAACAAAAGAATAAAGTTGAAGCCATCTGCAACAACATGCTCACCCGTCTCCGGTTCATCCATCTCCAACACCTAGCTCATCTGCAACAACAAGCAAGCAAACAATCATGAGGCTCCAGCAGCAAGCAAGCAATCATGAGATCTCCACGAGCAGCAGTTGCTCCTCGGTGGCCCGCCACGCACGATTAAGTGCAGTAGCAGTGGCGGCGCGCACGGGCACATGGGCGACGGGGACGCACAGGCAAGCGGTGGCCAGAGCAGCGGCGCATAGGCAGGTGGTTGCCGGCGGCGGAGCAAAACACGAGGGGCGGCGACTAGTCACCGTAACCCTATGTGGCCGGGGAGAGGAGCGGGAGAGAGGGAGGGAGCAGGAGAGAGAGACTCACCTCCTGGCCAGGATGTAGCCGCCGCCGTCGAGTACCACCAGGGCTCCCGTCGTTGACGACCGATGGCGGCGAGTCACGTCCAGCAGCCGCCGCAGTCTCCTATGTGAGAGAAGGGGATGAGAACGACGAGAATGACGACCGACTGGAGCGATTCCTGGTCAATCGATTCGCAAGGGTATTTTCGTATTTGTTTGCGGGGCCCACTTGCCAGAGGGCAAATTAGCAAAGTGCCAGGTAAATGGTGTCATCGGATCAATTACAAAGTAACGGAGGGCAAATCATCAAACTACAAAATAAGTGGTGACAAATAATCAAATCCCCCATACAATCGTGCCCACGTCCCTTCGGCGAGCGAACGGGGGGCAAACCCCAGCCGCCGCCGGCCTCAATTCCTCCTCCCCTCCCACTCTCCTTGACACCGCCTGGGTGCGCTGCCGGGCAAAGCGCGGCCGGCGTGGGCTCTTCTCCCCTCGCTCGGCGTTGGTGCCCGTGGGATCTGGCAGGCGGCGGCAGCGCGCTGACGCGAGGCGCGGCGGCGTGACGACGGACATTGGCGACAAGGTCATGAATGTTGAGATCTGCCATGATGGGCTGCATGGTGTCGTCTTCCGTGGCAGTGGTGGCTCTGGTGCGGCCAGATTCGGGGGCCGTCGGCTGCGGGCAACAGGGGCACCGTCAGCGGGGCTCCCTCCGCCACTCCAAGGGGCCTGACCACCTCGGGTATTGGCGCTCGCGGCTGGGGGCTGGCGCTCGCCTTACCCGGACCTGGGGCTCACCAGGTAAGAGTCCGCTGCGGCCCAAATCCATGGCCTCGCCTCACTGGAACACAGTGATCATAACGACAACTTACAGGTTCATCGGAAAGTTTGACAAGGGAATAGATAGCTCGAGAGTGGGATTTGCTCCTCCAGCGATGGAGAGATATTCTTACGGCCCTCTCGATGTGATGGCTGTCGGTGCTAAAACCGACGAATCCCGGGTAGGAGGTCCTGAGCTATAGGTCTAGGAACAATGGTAACAGGGTACGAATAGATACGATGTTTACCCATGTTAAGGCCTTCACGAAGAGGTAAAAACCTACATTTTGCTTTGATTATATTAATGTGATGGAGTACAACAAGACGATCTACCTCGAGATCGTATGATTGCATTCTAAACCCTAAGGCCGGTAATCATGCCTCCAAAGAGTAAACCACTCGGCTTATATGTGTACGGGGGGTATCTAGGTTACACACATAGTCGGTTGCCAACGCGCCGGCTATTGAACTATCCTTGAAGTACACGCCAAGTCTTCAGAGGTTTCCATCTTGATCACACCGAGGTTCACAACTTCGGTAGTCCTTCCTTCTAGTGATCGACGGGCCATAAGCCCGGCCCATGAACTGTGGGTCATACATGTTAGTACCCTTTAGTCTAGGACACCGTCTACATCATCCATCATCGTCTGGACAGACACAGGTGACTTTGTCACGAGGATACGAGAACATGTCAAAGAGAAAGAAGAACAAACCGATAACGAGGAGACCGGTACAGTGAGTATGTGTATGACTCAAAAGGATACCGATATATCTTACCTCAAGTTTTGTAAAGTATCGCAAAGCAAAAGGAATAGCATATGATAACCAAAGGTTCACTCTAATGTCATTCATCCACTCATTGGAATCGATATGGATGTCCACGGTTCCGCTATTGGTCGTTGAACGAAAGGGGTTTTGTTCATGTCTATGTTTTACCGAACCTACAAGGTCACAAGATTAAGGTAATCATGATCTGCTGAGTGTTAGTAGGATAGGAGCAATGAGAAAATATTTATGAAATAGTTTCATTAATATTTTAAATAGTTTCGTGAGGAACCGAAAGCTTTTCGGGGTCACCAGAAGGGTTTCAGAGTTTACCGAGTAATATCGATAAATTATATATAGGTTAAAATAGTTTATAGTGATGTTCAATTAATATTAAAAGGCTCTAAATATCCACGGGCCTTAAAAGGCCAAGTGGTGGAAAGCTACTTGCGTCGCTTGGCGCCCCTATATATATACTACAGGGTTTCGGCACTTTTGAATACACAAGTTTTATAGCCTTCTCTAGTTCTCTAGTTCTAGTTGATCCAATTAGAGCTAGATCTAGATCCTCTAATCCTCATAATTAGAAGCCTAGTGTGGTTCTAATCTCTTCCCTCTAATTCTCCGGGTACGATTAGCTCTGAACGGCGAAGCACTGCAGAATCGTGAAGACCGTAGACTTACAATCTGTAGAGAGGTCGTGCTTTCGGTCTTCCTTTGAGGGATCGATCATCGATGGTTCGAGGGACTTAAAGTACAATCTACACCACCTCGTCTTCTTGCGCTGCAACTCGTAGTTGGTAAAGAACCGGTCCAACATTTATTGCATCTTCATAGTGTTCCTGGTTGATTGTAGGGCGATATTTTTTTATTTCTAATACGTTTCCCAAGAGATTGTTCATTGAATATATTTGAATCTCTTGAAGTTTCTTTGCTTTGTAATTTTATAGTTATGCATGCTTTCCGATCTACGAGTCTTCTTTGGCTAAGATAGATGATTATTTCTTCAGATGGAGTGGAGCATAGTAGTGGGTTCTGTCGTGGTTTTGTCACGACAGATGTCCTAAAGAAAGGACTTAGTCATGGAGCCATCGCGACGGGTTAGCTTAAAGGGGGTTAAAGCGGACAAAGGGCGCAGAGAGTTTATACTGGTTCAGCCCCTTGCGGTGAAGGTAAAGGCCTAATCCAGTTGTTGTGGAATTGCTAGGGTTTCGATGACCAGGGAGCGAATTCGCTATGCCTGGCTCTCTAGTTGTTTTTTTTGTCCCTAAATCACCGCCGGATCGTCCCCTTATATACATGGGTTGACGCCCGTCGGGTTACTGGGTCCCGAGGCCGGCTCATAAACGTGTCCGGCTCGGTCTCTGCTCTTTCTATCTTGCAACACAAGTTTACATATCAACGTCGGTTTACGTTTATAGACCTTAAACCGTCTTTGGGCCCCGGGCCTTCATAAAGCACCACCGTCTGTCTTCATGGGCTTCAGGTACAATAATCCATTATGGGGATAACCCGGCTTCTCCTGGCCGGTTTACGCCTAGTAGTAATATCCACAACATTAGGCCCAGATTGATTTGAACTGGTTCATGTCAATCTTCAACGCATCATCATCTTCATAGAAATCTTGTAAACTGCCATGATGTCATCTTCGAGAATCGTGATAAACCGCCATGACATCACCTGTTTATTAAAAATTGCATATAGCTCACCTTCCTTCATGAGCCTCCGACAATCGAGGTGACAGCTCTGCCATATATCTAACTTTTGGGCTCCTCGATTCTCGCACCTGTCACTTATCCCTTTGCCTTTATAAATAGGACCAGGGGGTCTTTTCCATCCCCCCCCCCCCCCGTGCCACTTCACGTTATCTTCTTCCTCGCGTCGACCGAACCCTCGAGCTCTGCCGCCGCCATCGATCTTCGCATCTGCCTCAACAACGGCCGCTGCATCAACCTGATCGTACCAGAAAGCCGCGGTGCCTCTCCGCTGTTCTTTTGTCATTAGTAAGTATTCTCTCCTTCCACCCTAGATCTTATCATTAGGGTTTGTACTCGTCCGAGTTATTCAAAGTTCTTGGAGCTATTCTTCCCTGTTCCTCTTCAGTAGTGTAAATGGCGAACTAGATCTGATATTTTCCAGTGCCTTTGTAGTTAAAACTCCTTTTTCCTCATTAGAACATCTGCTTTGAGTAGAAAAACTCATCTGGAACTATTTAAACTGCTTAAGCACCCGCACTTTAGGTCAGAATATATTTTTGATTTTCCAACGCACTGCAGATATGAAATTACCATGCCAAGCTGTGAAACTTGTTTTTCCTTCACTTATGCATCTTAGATCTGTATCTTCAATACTAGAATAGGCAGTTTAATCTCATAGAAAAATGATGACCCGGTAGGTACCATTAGTCCCCTGTTGAACCGCCAAGCCGCTTTATCTTTGTACATCTCCCATGTATGGTTCCGGTTTAACAATATGTACATATTTATGTCTTCTTCTGCTCTTGCACCGCTTTATACTTGTCCATCATAATCCTTAAACTGGCAATAACCATGTTTCAGCTTTCCATTGAAATGGCCAAACAAGTCTATGAGTGCAACTGGGTTCCTTCCCGGGTCACTGAAGAACAATTAGACAGATGTATCGCAACTGGCGCTTTAGCCAAGAAAGAGGTCATTCACTGGAGGGCCCCTCGCCCGAAAAATCCTCCTGAACCGAAAGACGGAGAAGTAGTTGTTTTTGTTGACCATCTGGGTCGAGGTTTTAGTCCTCCTGGTCCCAAGTTTTTCCGAGATGTGCTTGCCAGTTTTCAGCTCCACCCTCAAGACATCGGTCCAAACTCTGTGTCCAACGTCTGCCATTTCCAAGTCTTTTGCGAGGCTTATCTTCAAGAGGAACCCACAGTTGAGTTGTTTAGGGATTTCTTTCATTTAAACCGTCGCACAGAGTTCACAGATGGACCCAACACTAAACTTGGCGGAATGGTGATTCAAAAGAGGAAGGATGTCAGCTTCCCTCACGCCAAGCTTCACAGTCACCCTAAGGAGTGGAACCAGACCTGGTTTTATTGCAAAGACACATCTCCAACTGACGAAAATCCTTTGCCGGGTTACCACCCTCACCGTCTTAGAAATACACATCCCTTTCCTCAGAGACTAACTGCAAAGGAGAGGTCCAACTATGCTCCACAACTGTCAAAGCTTAGAGCCTTCATGGCAAACAGTTTAACATGTGTTGACTTTGCTCGTTGTTGGATAACTTGGAGCATACTGCCCTTAAGCCGACGCCCCGGTTTAATGTGTGAATACACCGGGAGTTTGAAGGACCCTCAACGACACATTGATATTCAGCTTACAGATGCTGAAGTTACTGAGGCTGTGAAGAAGATGCTGAATGAACCGGAGGCTGTCTGTAGCCAGACCGGATTAAGTCCTTTCTGTGTTTCTAACAAACCGCCAACTGTAAGGATCACATAACTTTTTTGTTCTAACTTGCTTCTTTCAAATATTCTCTCACAATTTTTTCCATCTTTGACAGTGCGATGATCCGTTCTGGAAGAAAAAACCACAGGATAAACCGGCAAAACCACAAGATAAACCGGCTAAGCCGCTTTGGCAGAAGACCAAGGTTGTTAAAAAACCTGCCAAGAAGAGGACCACTTCATCTTCCGAACCAAATGTTGATGCCGATTTGGCTAATACGGATTTAGAGGTAGAACTTGACTCTCTTGGTTCATTTTTCATACATCTCATTGACAATGACCCTTATCAGGACGATGCCGAAGGCAGCCAAGCTGATGATGTAGAGGTAATTATCCTTTCCTCCGGTTCTGATCCTCTGCCAACACCGAAAATCCGTCGAGCAAACTACAAAGTAAAATTATCTCATCCCCTTGCTCACTTGGACCCAAACTTTCTTTTGAAGACGCAGCAACACGAAGCTCGCCGCACAACCCGACATAGTGGACAGGTAGTCACCTCTGCCGGTTTACCAAATACTCCAGTCCGGGAACGTCAATCAGAGGTCTCTTACATTCCTGACACTTCTTGTCCCAAGGCGGGTTGTTTCCATCAGCCACTTAATCCGTCTGATTCAAATTATCAGGGCACGCCTCACTCATCCTATGGCGAGTCAACGGCCACACATGTTCCAGCCCTCAAGACAGTTCCTGGGTGAGCTATGCCCTTCATTTTATCCTTAATGTGTTATTTTTGCATACTGTACTAATCTTTTATATCTGTTCTTCTCAGTGCTAAACCCAGACCCAGTAAGAAGGCTCGGTTAAATAAACCGGCTGACGAAAATACAACTGTTGAACCGGAGAAGACTCCAGATCTGGAAGATACCAACGCTGACGCCATACTTAATGACCTGCCGCCGCAGGATCATGACTTTGTTACTGATCAAGTGGAAATTGATCCAATGAGTCAGTCCGATAAACCGACTAGTCCTGTCGTGGGTTTGTCACAGCAGATGTCCTAGGGAAAGGACTTAGTCGTGAGGCCAACGCATCTATGTGGTAGCTTGAGAGGGGTTGAGCGGAATCGAGAGACGCAACACAAGACGAGGATTTAGATAGCTTCGGGCCCCGGGAAACATCATCTGGTAACAACCCTACATGCTGTTTGAGGCTAGGTCTCATTATCATCGCGAGGGAGTCGCCGTAAACCGGCTCTCCTCTAGTTGTGTCTAGCCCTAGAGATTATTGCTTCTTTCTTGCATGTCGCTTGCCCCTCTTTGGGGAGCCCTGCCCCTCCTTATATATGTTGAAGGGGCGGGTTACATGTGGAGTCCTATTAGGATTAGGACTAGTCTATCTCTAATACAAACCGGATACAAGTCCTGGTCTTAATTCCTTGTAGGGTAAATATTCGTCATGCCTTTCCTCTTAAACCAGCCCACCATAGTATGAACCGGCCTTCATGAACCGCCAGTTGGGCTACCGGGTCTTGTCGCTCCTCTGACCCACCTGCCGGATTACCAATGAACCGTAAACCGCCGGGTCGCTAGTGAATCGTCAAGTCTTAGCCGGGTCTCAAGTAAACCGCCAAGTCCGGCCGGGTTATACTTTCCGGCCGGTTTACGCCGCGGGGTATATCCCCGACATTAGCCCCCAGTTTAATTTGGATTTATCCATGTTAGACTGATCCTGTAAAACAAACACAAGAACAAATTTGACAGATTATGCTCCGGGTTAAGAATTCTTGTAAACCGGCATCTGATCATCCTTAAGTCCTTGTCATTTCCTCCTTCTAGAAAATCCGAGTCAATAGACCAACTTCATAATCAATTGGCTTGCAAAATATATTTCGGAAGTAAAGAATCCATTTGAATCGGCCTTCAATGCTCTGATTTTGAAAAAAATATTGGTCTTCAAATATTCAATTGACATGAGCCGGTTTAAAAATATAGAACTTGCCGGTTTATCATTGCCAAAACTGCCGGGTTATAAAGACTGATAATTCCGGGTCATGATTGTTTCCAATGCCGGTTCATGATTGTTACCAACACCGGTTCATAATGATTGGTGATGCCGGGTCAATCTGGTTTGCTCAAAACTGAAAATCGGAAGATATTTCTCCCTTATATTCATATTACCTATAGCCCCCAAGTCTTGAACAGAACAAAGTGATGATTTGAGACTTGTTTCCATATAATTACTGCCGCTTTGAAGAAATCCATGTTGTTCATCTCAGTCACTAGTAAAAACTGAATACTCCATATATGTAGCCCCCAAGTGCTGGGTTGTCATGCTTGCAGCAACCTGGGACTGGAAATTGCTTATAAAAACTTCAATCAGTGTAGCCTCCAAGGGCTAGGTCATTATGCAATAATGAGCAGGGACTTCGTAAATATAATCATGTAGACTTAAGAAGTGATGTGTAGCCCCCAAGGGCCGACTTAGTAAGATAATACTAAACCGGGACTTGATATATACTCCAATGAATAATGACATCTTATAATGTAGCTTCCATCGTAGGGCTTGAACCCACGTCCACAAGGTTAAGAGCTTTGTGCTTTACCAACTGAGCAATGAACCCTTTAATATAATGGATTAAGGCTTGTATACCTTGAATGTTTGGCAGGAGCAATTGGTAGCCCCCAAGGGCCGGCTCATTATGATGTGATGAGTCGGGTGAGGGAGTCCTGGATTAGGGGGTGTCCGGATAGCCGGACTACCATCATCAGCCGAACTATCATTTGCCGGACTATCATCATCGACCGGACTCCAGGACTATGAAGATACAAGATTGAAGACTTCGCCCCGTGTCCGGATGGGACTTTCCTTGGCGTGGAAGGCAAGCTTGGCGATACGGATATGTAGATCTCCTACCATTGTAACCGACTCTATGTAACCCTAGCCCTCTCCGGTGTCTATATAAACCGGATGGCTCTAGTCCGTAGGACTAACACAACAACCCTTACAATCACACCATAGGCTAGCTTCTAGGGTTTAGCCTCCTTGATCTCGTGGTAGATCCACTCTTGTAGACATCCACAATATCAATATCAATCGAGCGGGGCGTAGGGTTTTACCTCCATCAAGAGGGCGAAACTGGGTAAAACATCGTGTCCCTTGTCTCCTGTTACCATCCGCCTAGACGCATTCGGGACCCCCTACCGAGATCCGCGGTTTTGACACCGACATTGGTGCTTTCGTTGAGAGTTCCTCCGTGTCGTCACCGATAGGCTTGATGGCCTCTTCAATCAACAACGACGCAGTCTGGGTGAGACTTTTCTCCGGGACAGATCTTCAGATTCGGCGGCCGCGCTTGCGGCCAACTCGCAGCCATCTGGAGCAGATCGAAGCTTCGCCCTGCCGTCGAGTCAGGTTTGAAGCCTAAACTTCACGGCCGATATCGCGGGGACTTGATCCTCGATGGATCTGAGCCACAGCCGAAGCGTGCAGCGCTTTCACGATGGGCATGACCTAACTCGCCGCGGACAACGCCTTTGAGCCGCAGACACGAATCCGCTCCGACCCATAGTCCGGAGCCGATCGCTCGGATCGAGGACGGATGGCTGCACACCGCCGGGCGTCAACTTCTACGGCTATGGAGCGAACACTTACCTTGTCCCGCATAAAGCTCATGACTCCGAGGTGCCGGACTCTGCGGACTCGAACCTCCTGCGCCCTCCCGGTCGAATCCGATTGGGCGCCGATCATGGAATTCACCGCCACGGACATCTTTCAGCTTTTCGCCCTTGGCGATATCATAAATTCACTGAAGTGTCTCTCGCTATCCGGAGAGCCTGGCGAACATCGACCAGGACGGTTGGGACGCGGACGACGAAGAAATTGAGCCCACCCACCACCCACTTCGTAGCCACCGTCGGCGATTTAACCGGCGTACTCGACTACGACTCCAAGACATCGACGGTATGGGCGGCGATGCCGAGACTACCAAGAACCAGTGCCTACATGACACTGGAAGACCACGTCGTCATACGACATATACATGGTGGACACCCCAAAAGATGGGGACGGCGAAGAAGCAGCGGAGGCCGATTCCTTAAAGAAACAACCCAAGCACCGACGTCAGCGGTGCCGCTCTAAATCCCGCCACGGAAGAATGGAGATTCCGCACAGAGATAATAACACCCCGTAAAGTGCGAAGACAACTCCCTCCAAAGACGATCCAGCAAGAGGAGGCGAAGCAAGCCCCCACGATAGGGCGGCGACGCAGAGGTCGAGGATGACAATTACTTACCTCCTCCGGAGACGAGGCAAGCCTCGACGACGCATTTAATTCGTCGTGCTCGAGGATCCCGTCGAACAAGAGTGTTTGAGACGCAGGCTAATGGCCACGACATACAGCCTAAAGAAAAGCAGCAACAGCTTCAAGCTGATCAAGACCTCTTGGCGACAGATGGATCGAGGTCCTCGCGTCAAGAGTATGAACTCGAACGCCCTCCAAAAGTTACCCAAAACGCAAGTTGCTCCCCGATTAGAGGAGGAAGCGCACAAACCTGCATCACCAGCGACTGTCGGCAGACCGACCACCTCGTGGCGCGACAGAGAGGCGTGCAAGCCCTCCACCAAAACCGCACCCGGCATCGCTCAAAAAGCATGAAGCCACGGGGAACGCGCGGACTTACGGATATATTGGAGGACAAGGCAAGACAATCCAGATCTATCTATGGATCACGTGGGCGCCCCAAGACCCACGCGAATACCGTCGCGCGGATATAACTACTCCGCCGGGCGAACACAGCGAATAACGCTCTCTCGAGCTACGTCGCGATATTGCTCAATCTGAGGCGCCGACACCCACTATGCTTCACCGACGAAGTAATGGATCATCAAATCCTGAAGGGTTTAAACCCGTTAACATCGAATCCTACGATGGCACAGCAGACCCCGCGGTTTGGATTGAGGATTATCTTCTCCATATACACATGGCCCGGCGGCAATCTTCACGCCATCAAATATCTCCCGCTCAAGCTTAAAGGACCTGCTCGGCATTGGCTTAACAGCCTGCCCGCAGAGTCAATTGATGTTGGGAAGACACGGAAGCCGCATTCCTCGACAACTTCTGTGGCACGTGCAATGCGACCACCGGACGCAGATGACCTAAGCCACATAATCCAGCAGCGAGACGAATCGGCCGAGCAATTACGACACGGTTCTTAACAAAGAAAAATCAAATCGTCGACCGTCCGGATGCAGAGGCCCTCGCTGCCTTCAAACATAACATCCGCGACGAGTGGCTGGCCCGGCACCTAGGGCGGAGAAGCCGAAATCCATGGCAGCCCTCACATCACTCATGACCCGCTTACATGCGGGAGAGGATAGCTAGCTAGCTCGCAGCAACAACCTCGGCAAAAATGCTGGCAGTCCGGATACCAAGGACCGCAATGGCAGGTTGCGTCGAAACAAAACAAACGCCGCGATTAACGGCGATAAAGCAATGAGGATCTGGCGGTCAACGCCGGATTCCGAGGCTCCAAACCGGTCAACGGAAGAAGCCATTCAAAAGAACCACTCGGGCCCGTCCAATTTGGACGGATACTCGACCGCTCTTGTCAAATACATGGAACCCCGAAAAGCCAGCAAACCACACCAACAGAGATTGTTGGGTATTCAAGCAAGCGAGCAAATTAATCGCCGAAAACAGTGACAAGGGGCTACACAGCGATGACGAGGAAGAGACCCGGCAGCCGAACAACAGAGGACAAAAGGGATTCCCCCCTCAAGTTTGGACGGTAAACATGATATACGCAACGCATATTCCCAAGAGGGAGCGGAAGCGTGCACTAAGGGACGTATACGCGATGGAGCCAGTCGCCCCAAAATTCAACCCATGGTCCTCTTGCCCGATCACTTTCGATCAAAGAGACCATCCGACCAGTATCCAGCATGGCGGATTTGCCACATTGGTTTTAGACCCAATCGTCAATGGATTTCACCTCACGAGAGTCCTGATGGACGGCGGCGAGCTGAACCTGCTTTATCGAGGATACAAAGGCGCAAGATGGGCATAGACCCTTCAAGGATTAAACCTACAAAGACAACCTTCAAAGGTGTCATACCAGCGTCGAGGCCAATTGTACGTGCTCGATTACATCGAAGTGGTCTTGGATCCCGGATAATTTCAAGCGAGGAGTTAATCTTCGACATAGTCCCGTTCGCAGCGGCTATCATGCTCGCTTCGGATGAACGCGTTGCAAAATTCAACGCGTGCCGCATTATGCATACCTTAAGCTCAAGATGCCAGCCCTCGTGGAGTCATCACGGTCAATGGAAACACGGAACGCTCCTCCGAACGGAGGAACATACAGCGGCTCTCGGCGTAAGTATCTGAGCAGCCTTTTAAGGCGATTCTCGAGTCCGCCGTTAAGCGACCGGACACGACCAAACGCGCGCCGAGCAACATCAACCAAGACCACCCAGCACGTTCCGAGCATCGCAGCGTAGCAATGCGGCCTCAACCCCAGCCCTCGCAAAATTGTAAGACAAGCTCTCCGCGTACATAATTACGCCTTGGAGATACCATGGGCATAGGGGGAGAGGCACAACCACAACAGACCCAGTGCGGTTCGACCACACCAGGGCTCCCAAGTGTGTCGCTCTTTTTCTTTTATTTTTCTCCTTTTATACAGAACTATGTCCGTGGCGACCTGCCGAACTCATGATGCAACAGCCAGGGAAGGACAAAGGCGCGATTTAACACTCGGTGGTCTCCATCACGAGCATTAAATTCGTTAAATACAAACATTCCGCGGCCTACCCCTGGAGCGAGACGCCTTTAATTCGTCCAATCCCTTGCTTTCCGCACTATTTGTATTTTTCCGCACTCATAGCATATCTTCTCGAATAAAATGCAGCACTTTTTTGCCTATAATTGCATTACCTTATATATATATACATATATGTTCATTTATGACATGTTGCATCCGTACATTCTGGTACGGCCAAATACACCAGGGGCTTTTGTTCTCCGCATTATGGTGTGATAAAGTCCGCACACTTTCACAAGTGCAGCACCCCGAACTTATAGCATTATATGAATCGGCTCCGGATCATGTCTTGGGTCAATAGTTGGGTTTGCCCGGATCCCATGTTTGGCACCTTACGTTCCGTTCTATCGGCTAAGGTAGCACTGGGAGAACCACTGCGATTGCGCCCCGGTTGAGCCGGGTTAACGCCTCAGTGGAGAAAGCTAAAACTGACTGTCATGATAAGGCGAGAGACTGGTCGCTGTTCGAGAGGTCCTTTCGGGTCCTTAAAGACCTACGCCGCTTCGAGCGAAGTTCCGGATTATGTCCGACGAAGGCGTGGATAGCGCCCCAATTCGGTCCTCCGAATACTAGGGGCTTCGCCGAAATTTAAAATTATAGAATTCTATGGCTAAGTGAGAGTGTTCAAGCACTATAAGTCCGGTTGCCTTGTTCGTTGTGTTGAGCGCCTCCCTCGATGGACCCAAAAATGGGAACTAGAGCGCTCAAGTTTATCCCGAACACCCCAGCACTCGTGGCATGGGGGCTGAAGCCGACGACTTGCCATCTCTCAGATTTAATAAACGGCCGCACAGAAGGTAATATTTAAATTAACAAGCGTTGCTTAGCGCATATGAACAAAGTTTTCAGCGCACAGGATAACACATTGCGAATTTACTCAAAAATTACATCCCTGGGGCACTCATCCGCAATCTTGCGGGCACCCTTCAGGACAGCCTTATAGTACATTTCGGGCGTACGATGTTCCTTGCCGGCTGGTGGCGCGTCAGTGATTAGCTTCTCCGCATCCAGCTTGCGCCAATGCACCTTTTGCGCGGGCAAGGGCCCGACGAGCACCTTCAATACAAAGCGAGCGCTTGATAACCTCCACCTGTGGGCACGCATCCACCAACCGTCGCGACGAGGCGAAGTAGCTCCGTGCATGGCCTCTCCAGCCACGACCGGATTATGAGGCCCTTCATGGCCTGCTCGGCCACCTTGTGAAGCTCGACCAAGCTGCTTCACTGGTCGCTAGGGGCACCGGATGGCGGTCTCAAGATCTCGAGACCGAAGACCTTCTCCGTTGAGCTCCCTCCTCGGCTCAAGAGAATGCGGCGGCATCGAGACACGCCTGAGGCAGATCTGCAAACGCCCCTGGAGAGCTCCGAATTCGGGTAAGTAACACGTAATTTACATTCACATGCTTGCTTTGCATGAAAAATGCCTTACCCGCCACTATCTTCCTCATCAACTCAATCTCCTAAAGGGACTTATGGGCCTCGGCCTTGGCGGTTTTGGCACTTTCGAGAGCCGAGGTAAGCTCGGACTCTCGAGTCTTTGAGTCACGCTCCAAACTCTCATGCTTTTCCATGAGAGCCTGGAGCTCTTGCTGAACCACCGCCACCCGCGCCTCCTGCTTTTCTTGCTCTGCCCGTTCCGTGGCCGCATTGCGTTCGGCCACGGACACGGCCTCCTTCAGTGTCGCCACCTCGTCCGTGGCCCCTGCAGCACCCATGTTATCCTTGTTATTTTTTGTTGCAACCTAAATCCTTTTCTGTAAGGTACAAGTTCAAAGTGGTGTTACTCACCTTCTTTGTCCCGAGCTGCTTCTGGCGCTGCCGAGCTCTTGCTCGGACCGCTCGAGCTCTGCTTCACAGCACCGACCTCCGCATCGGTCTGGCAGAGGTCAAGAAGCGCAGCCTGCAACCCATATTGACATAATTTTTAGCATCCTGCGTATATCTTTTTTATCAGATCCTCGGTCCGCTTTTCTTTCCGAACACCGAACCGAGCATCGAGGGCTACTGTCTATGCGGTATCACATTGCATATTTTAACTTCTTACCTCAAAGCCCGATAGAAGGCTATTGCGAGCTTCGGTCAGCCCGCCTTGGCGAAGCTGCACCTTCAATCACCGCACTCATAATAGTGCGGTGTTCTTCCTCGATGGAAGCGCTCTTGGCGCCTCCAACAAGTTGTCCGGCGCCCCGGTTGGGCGGAAGCTGCGGCGTCACGGTCTTGCCCTTCGTTCGAAGGGCGCGGCGGACCCGAAACCACTGCGGGTTCTATTGTGGAGTCCGGCGCAAAGTCCGGGAGGACGCCTTGTGGCGCCTCCGGAGCCTCCCCCTGATAGGTCCCTTCTTGGGATCCCACCTCGGCGTCCTCGGTGTCGCGAGGGGTGGAGGCGGTCGGGAT
The DNA here is from genome assembly GCA_021605205.1 of Aegilops longissima. Taxonomy (NCBI): domain Eukaryota; kingdom Viridiplantae; phylum Streptophyta; class Magnoliopsida; order Poales; family Poaceae; genus Aegilops; species Aegilops longissima. The sequence continues at coordinate 500,386,070 of CM038678.1, read as the reverse complement.
GGAGTCTACATCCGACAGAGCCAACGACCCGCTTGATGAAGCGGGGAGATCATCACTGGCCGGACTACAGGCAGCATGCGGCATTAGAATGACACTATGTGACACAGAAAAAGAAATTATAAATCATTCAGGAATCCGGATACTTACGATCTCGCCGAGGCTGGCCCTTGAAGGCCATTCTTCCTCGCCAGCGTTGATGTTGGCGGAGCTGTCCGGGAATTGTCCTTCCCTCTTGGACCCTTGGCCTCCCCTATTGGGAAGCCTTCCTCTTCCTCTCTCCTCCTCCGAGAGAGTCCTCTTCCTCCTCCTCATTTTCGGGAGGAGTCCGCCCCGAGTCGTCGGACACCTGAAAAGGGAGCTCTTTCGAGCACCCGTGTCCTCCTTCTTGGCCTTCTTCTCCGGCACCACGTGCGGTGCGGAACCAGCAGCCTCGCTAGACGAGCGTCTCATCGGATTTTCCGGCATAGGAGCCGGACAGGTAATCTGCTCCACCTTCCTTATCCAGTCTGTCAAAGGAAAAGGGAAATTAAAACCGTGATAGAGTCAAACTATGTAAAACAAGTGTCCCGTAAAGGGTAGAATCACTTACCTCGTCGGCTGGCAAGGCATGGCGAAATCTGCGATCTTGATGCGTGGATGCGGGCTTGGCGCCCTTGAACAGCACCTTCCAGCGCCAGACGTTGTGTCGAAGAGCTTGTTCAGCGCTGGTGCTGTTCCGGATCGAACTCCATAGATTGAATGCCCGCTCTTGGGATGGGAGAATCCGTGGACGAGCATGACTGGACCACGTTAACCAGCCCGAGCTTCTTTACCGGCTTCTTGATACAGGCTTGGAGTCCGTCGGCTCCTTGAACTACCCCACAGCAAGCCCTTCTCTTTCCGGGAGGTGAGCTGCGTGGGGATACCAGATCTAAACTTCGGGGCCGCCGCCCATTTAGGGTCACGCTGGCTCGGTGATATAGAACCACCCGATTGCCACCCTTGACGGATTCCACGAAGGCCCCTTGAACTAAAGGACATTGGGCATCTTGCCCAACATGGCGCCCTCCGACTCCGCTTGAATGCCCTTCACTACCTTGACTTGACATTGAAGGTCTTGAGCCACAAGCGAAGTGGGGCTGGATGCAGAGGAAGGCCTCGCACCACGACGATAAACGCCGAGATGTTGAGGATGAAGTTGGCGCGGATCATGGAAATCCAGGCTGTAGTAGAACATGAGCCCCGGACAAAGGGGTGAAGTGGAAAGTCCAGTCCATGGAGGAAGTGGGAAAGAAAGACAACCCTCTCATGGGGCCAGGGGTGGGGATGAGCTGCCCCTCGTCGGGCAGCCGGTGCTGTGATGTCGTCGGAGAGGTATCCGCGCCCGCGCAGTTTGGCGATTGCTCCTCCTTAACGGTGGAGGCCAACCATTTACCTCCGCTCCGGTCATGGTCGGAGAAGGTTGAGACGAGATCTTGCGAACTTGGGCGCTGGAGCTCGAAAGTGCGGAGATGGATAAGCAAAGGAGGAAGAAGGCGTGGGTGAGAAGGTGAATCCTTATCCCTTATATGGTAGGCGAAGTCTTTGCGTCCCCCACCGCCTGGTAAAACTCGCTTATCTCCCAAGCGTCACCATCAATGGCGCGGTTGGGTTACCCAAGCCCGTATTGATGAGAATCCGGATTAAGGGAAACACGATCTACGCTTCGACAAGACGTGCCAAGGAAACCGCCGCTAAACGCTACCGAGGTGGTAAAGTAAAAACAATTCGAGTAATGGCTTGGTAGTGGTGTGACGTCATGCCACAAAAAGCGTCGGCAGATTGAACTTGTGTATATATTATTATTCTCTCTACGGTGGAGCGTGGAATTTATTTTGCGAGCGGACACTATCCTGGTGTTCACAATCTTCTATCATTCGGAGGAGGAACCCGCCTTGCAATGCCAACCAATATCTGCGCGGACTTATCGTCATTGAAGCCTGGTTCAGGGCTACCGAGGAGTCTGGATTAGGGGTGTCGGATAGCGGACTACCATCATCAGCCGAACTATCATTTGCGGACTATCATCATCGACCGGACTCCAAGACTATGAAGATACAAGATTGAAGACTTCGCCCGTGTCCGGATGGGACTTTCCTTGGCGTGGAAGGCAAGCTTGGCGATCTGGATATGTAGATCTCCTACCATTGTAACCGACTCTATGTAACCCTAGCCCTCTCCGGTGTCTATATAAACCGGATGGCTCTAGTCCGTAGGACTAACACAACAACCCTTACAATCATACCATAGGCTAGCTTCTAGGGTTTAGCTTCCTTGATCTCGTGGTAGATCCACTCTTGTAAACATCCACAATATCAATATCAATCGAGCAGGACGTAGGGTTTTACCTCCATCAAGAGGGCCCGAACCTGGGTAAAACATCGTGTCCCTTGTCTCCCGTTACCATCCGCCTAGACGCACAGTTCGGGACACCCTACCCGAGATCCGCCGGTTTTGACACCGACATCGGGTCTTCAATAAGGCCAATAAAAATGACTTTGCATTAGCCCCCAAGTGTCATGGTGCATGCTTGCAGTGACATGAGACTTGCATATTTGATGTAATATCAATCCGAATAATGTAGCCCCCAAGTGCCGGGTCGTAAGCCTGCAGCGACTCGGGACTATTCCTTCCATTGTAGAATAAATCATATCCTTTGATAAAATAATAGCCATTGCGCTAAAGCGACTTTGAAAACCTCAATAATACCGGTTATTAATAACCATAATAAAATCCAGCCATGTTGGCTTTTCAAGATAATATAATCCAGTATGAAAACCTTATTCATTTAATATCATAATGAAAATTCAGCCAAGGTTGGCTATTTGAATAATATAACCCAATGATTTATAAGCGCACGATTCCAATGGCGCAATCCAAATATATATTGGCGACTTATAGTCCAAAGCCAGGCCGGTTTAATAAACACCGGACAATTTCTCATCATATACTGGCAACTTATCGTCTTAAAGCCAGGCCGGTTTAATAAACACCGGATAATTTATCATCATACTGGCGACATATAGTCGAAAGCCAGACCGATTTAATAAACGCCGGTGATTTATCATCATGCTTTATTCAACCTGTTTCTGCATACAACAAGTTTAAAGTGTCCTGGCGGTTTACCGCCGGACGGGTCATAATGCCCAACATATAACCTGGGTTGATAACCAAGGCTGCCCTTAAGAATAATCAAATATGAAATATATCATACCTGTGACATTGAATCACATCGTTGGTTGGCCTTATTGTAGTAAGGGTAATAACCCAAATTTTGAGTACTGATAACTCCTTCCATATTGTGTCGGTTTATGATGAAACTGTACCGGGTTGTGATAAACACCGTATTAACCATATATAATACCGGCGACTTGTAGTCAAAACCAGACCGGGTTGATAGTCTCCAGATTATAACTGATCATAAACTGACAACTTGTAGTTGAAAGCCAAGCCGGGTCAATAAACGCCGGTTTTAAAAAACATCACAAATCTTGTCAAAAGAAAGAAAAACTTAGCAAAAGGCAAATAAAAACCATTATAATTGAGGCTTTGAGCCGATCAAGAGGTTGACTATGGTTTGGATACGACCAAGCCCCCAAGTGACGTTGTGGCATTACGCCGATCAAGAGGTGTAGCTATGGTTCGGATACGACCAAGCCCCCGAGTGATTCTATGGCATTGCGCCGATCAAGAGGTGTAGCTATGGTTTGGATACGACCAAGCCCCCAAGTGATGCTGTGGCACTGCGCCGATCAGGAGGTGTAGCTATGGTTCGGATACGACCAAGCCCCCAAGTGATGTTGTGGCATAGCACCGATCCAGAGGTGTAGCTATGGTTCGGATATGACCAAGCCGCCAATTGATCAATAATATGATAAGCCAATAAGGCATGATACCCATGTTTGAGCCGCGCATCATGGCAGCAGGTCCTCTTTGGCACCCTTTAACTTTTTGCAAGAGATAAATCCTTCTTGAACCGGGATTTTGAACCGGATATTTAGAGCTTCAAAGCTTTGTGGGAGACATATTTCCCTTGAACCGGATGTTAAACCGGAATCTTCATTTTCAGCCGGAAATTTTCTAACGGCCTTTAAACTCGAACTTGTGAGAAGTTAATTCCTTTTTAAACCGGACATTTTCAAACCGGATTTGAGAGCTTCAGAGCTTTGTGGGAGAACAGATTTCCCTTGAACCGGATTGTAAACCGGGTATTTGAGAGCTTCAGTGAGACTGACTTCCCTTGAGCCGGATTTTAAACCGGAATCCTTTCTGATGACCTGGAACTTCTTCATTGAGCCGGGATTTTGTAACTGTCATATACTTTCTAAACCGGAATTTTTCTAACGGTCTTTACATTTTCATCAATATAACAGTAGCCTCCGGGACCGGATTATCTTTCCCTCCATCGTCCTGGCATTTTTAAATTTGCTGAAACCGGCAAGATTTGTTGAGCCATGTCATCGTAGCCCCCGAGTCTCAAAGGTGACTCGAGGAGTTGGCTTGAGACTCTCCATATTTGACCGTGATATAAATTGGCATAACTTGTATATCATTGATGTTGATAGCACTATGTGAATCCAAAGAAGGTTGAGGTGACTGCGGCGGGTTATAAATGATCCCATATGAGCCGTGTCAGCAACTCGGCCAATGGTTCCTTCCAACTGGCGATTTGAAGTTAACCAAACTGTAGTGGCGGTGACTTGTGCGCCTGCCCATTGAGCCATCCAGTGCAGACGGCGGTCGATAGTATATGATAATTTGCCTCCAATTTGTTGAAAGAAAACTGGGCTACCCAAGCTGTGACTTGCTCATACTCAATAATCAGCTCATGCAGACAGGTACGACCTGGTATGTTGATGTAGACCAGGCCGTGAGAGACGGTCGACAAAGACGACCACAACATCAGAGGCAGCTCGGACAGATGAGTCGGCCGCGGCATTGTAAGCCGGTGCGGACGGGGAAGATCGGCACCGGTGTCGTAAACCGGCACGGACGGGCGAGTTAATCACAGGCGTGGTCCCGGCAAGCTGATGTAAACCGGGCCACAGGGACGGCGACTTGCTTACGTTCATTCACCGGGTGGTATGACACGGACGAAACACCGATCGCAGAGCGTTGCGGCGTGTGCTCCGTACCCATGGTATAGACCACGTTTATATTGAATAATTGTCCTGCACATCAAAATATACAGTCCAAAGTAATTGTTCTTTTGACAAAAAACAATATGTGTCAAAAATAGACTTAGATAGATGTCTCCTGATATGTTAGGCCGGAATTTATCCGCCGCGGTGAAGCTAAAATCAACCACGGATGAGTCACCCGCAGGAACAAACGGATGAACCGGCCGCAGCGTTGTAAGCCGGTGCGGACGGGCGAGTTGGCTCACACATCTGATGTAAACCGGGCCACGACACGCGTGCCCATGGAGCCACCCGGCACAGCCGAACGTGCATCCGCGGTATAACACCACTTTTGTAATGAATAATTTACCTGTATATAACAACACTATAGGGCAGAGTGGTTGTTTTCACAAAAAATTAACAAGTATTTACTTATAAAAAGTAAACTGGATGGATATCACCTGGTGCATTGGTACGACAGGTGATCCGTACGCAATGTCCGTAGATAACCTTTGTTCTTCTTAACAGCGCAGGATTAATCCGCCTGTCCTCCCACCAAGCAGGTACCCCAAGGCAGAGGTGGCAGGCCGGCAAGTTGTTGTGGGGTCGTCCGGATTGTCCTCCAGCCCGTAGTGACTCGGCAGAGGCTGCGGCCACACGGTCGTAGTAGCAAGACCCGCCAGTGGAGACGGAGGCCCCGATCAGTGTAGATGGAGGCGGTTTGACGCAAGTACTGCAGCTGTATTTGCCTTGGGCATCAATTAAATATAATAGCTGATGTTTGTCTTGATGTGTGATGACGCAAACCAATGGTAGCTTCTTGATCTCCAGGTGAGAAAGTAGTACTAATTTATTGAATTGATGCAATATACACTCCTTGACTAGAGCGTTTTTAGACGGCGGGGCGGTGGAAATTTGTCTTGACCTCAGATCCTTGTGCCTTTGAGATGTTACTCCTTTGCTCGTTTTATTTTTGTATACTCACGTGGAATAGTAGCAGAAACTGCTTCGGGACTTGGAGCTTTTGACTCGAGCATAGAGCAGCAGTGCGACGCACCGAAGCCAAAAAACTTGTCCTTTCCTTTCACGGGATCAACTCCTGGCGCTCTTTCCTTTCAACACCTTATCTTCTAACTGATGCCGACAGCTCCTGCTGATGTGTTTGTTTTTGTCACCCTATCCTCAGGGGTAGCAGTAGTCAGAAGACACCAAAATACGTAAGTGTTCGATGCAGCCGATTCGCTTCAATCTCGACAGAAAAAGGAAATCTCCGGATTCGATCTTGATACGGACAACTGTTCGCTTATCGGTCTTGGCGACTCCTGTATGTAGCGGCGGCGACTCGGCGAATCAAACAAAGCAACCATATTTTGATGACTTTGATACGTGCAGATGAAAACCTCCTTTGCACTTGGCTATCTCGCAGCGATGAAGGAAAAAGGTGATTCGGCCACGACGGATCGCCTGCTTGCATGCGACGGCGCACACAGATTTTAATTTTCTCAGACCTCATAGATTATAAATTTTGAAGTTGACATAGATCTTTTCAACCCGGCTCATCTTCATCCAAAAAATCACGAACTTCTCGATCCCTGGAAGAGATCCCTCCAAGAACTCAACACCACCGTGCGCGAGCCCCATGGTGGTCGCAAACTGTCGTGGTTTTGTCACGGCAGATGTCCTAGGGAAAGGACTTAGTCATGAGGCCAACGCATTTATGTGGTAGCTTGAGAGGGGTTGAGCGGAATCGAGAGACGCAACACAAGACGAGGATTTAGACAGCTTCGGGCCCCGGGAAACATCATCCGGTAACAACCCTACATGCTGTTTGAGGTTAGGTCTCATTATCATCGCGAGGGAGTCGCCGTAAACCGACTCTCCTCTAGTTGTGTCTAGCCCTAGAGATTATTGCTTCTTTATTGCCTGTCGCTTGCCCCTCTTTGGGGAGCCCTGCCCCTCCTTATATATGTTGAAGGGGCGGGTTACATGTGGAGTCCTATTAGGATTAGGACTAGTCTATCTCCAATAAAAACCGGATACAAGTATTGGTCTTAATTCCTTGTAAGGTAAATATTCGTCATGCCTTTCCTCTTAAACCCGGCCCACCATAGTATGAACCAGCCTTCATGAACCGCCAGTTGGGCTACCGGGTCTTGTCGCTCCTCTGACCCGCCTGTCGGATTACCAATGAACCGTAAACCGCCGGGTCGCCAGTGAATCGTCAAGTCTTAGCCGGGTCTCAAGTAAACCGCCAAGTCCGGCCGAGTTATACTTCCGGCCGGTTTACGCCGCGGGTTATATCCCCGACAAGTCCAGTCCGCGACAATGATAAACCGGCAAGTCCAGCTGAAGCCGCTGACAAACCATCAACTCCCGTGAAGGCCGCTGATGGTGAAAAAGATGATATTATGATTACTGGCATTGGCCACACCACTCCTGGCAATCCTGTCGCTTTATCAAAGCATACTGCCAAGGACGAGCTTTCTGCTATCGGCAAAGGCAAGTGGAATGCCGATTTATCAAGCTATGCCCACCTCAGCGCTCAAGACATTCATTCTGGCTTCTTGAACCGTCTGTATACAAGTCGTGACTATGAAGATGGTTTGGTAAATCTGATGAAGGAGCGATATGAGGTAACCGCATAACTGCTTCTCTCTTATGTCCAATTCAAATATCAAACTCCAGTAGCCCCCAAGTGCCGGTTTATGATACTCATCTGAACTGGTACTTTATAATATCTTGACTTTGCATTTTTAGCCTCCAAGGGCCATGTTATATTTTTAAGATGAACCGGTACTTTTATAATACTGTAATTTTCGCGAGTGTAGTCCCCAAGGTCCGGTTTAACTTGTAAAGATGAACCGGAACTTTTAGAAGGATACCCATAATGTTATTTTGAGCAAACATACATTAGCCCCCAAGTGCCAAGAGTAATACTTGAATTGTGCTTGGGACTTGTAGAAATTTCCGAGAACAAGCAAATATGCATTAGCCCCCAAGTATCAGGTGCATAACTTGTTATGTGCTTGGTACTTCAAATATGTACCGTCAACTCATGATATGTTTGTCTCTTATAGGCTGAGCTGGGCAAAAAGGAAACTCAAACTGCCGATCTGCAAGAAAACATCAAGTCCCAGCAAGCCAAAACCTCCAAGGCCAAGGATAAGCTGACGAGCGCTTTAGCTGGTATGGAAAAACTGAAGGAGAGTTTCAACAAGGTATGGAAAAACTGAAGGAGAGTTTCAACAAGGAGCAGGCGGATTGGGCGACAGAAAATCCGCTTTGCAAAAAAGAGCCGAGGATGCAGAAGCAACTCTTAAACCGGTAGTAGATGAACTGACTGGCGTAAAGCGGTAGATACATGCCATGACGGCTGATGTATTTGGTAAACATCCTTGCCTCACATTTTCAACATAGCATCCCATACGAAGTCGGTTTACTGATGCTTCTAATTATGCAGGGACTCGCATTAGTCATCTGGGCTCCGACGTACAGAAGAAGCTGAAGGCTGCCTATACTCTTATAGAGCAGTTATATACGGGCGTGCAACGGATTATCAACACCGCTTCTCACAACAAACCGCCACCTACTTTAATCAAGGAGACCTTAGAAAGGTTGTCAATGCTGCCTGCCCGAGTAGAAGAGCTAAAGAAATCTGCTGCAAGAGCCGGTGCTCTAACCGCGCTAACCCTAGCAAAAGCATGGGTGCCCGATCTTGATCCGGAGGATGTCAGCAAAGGCTATCCGAGCTTAAAATAAGACGGATCAGAGTTTGGCAATGATGACCTCCGAGCCATAAACCGGGAAGTACGTCCACTGGCTTGCCAATTAGCTGAAGAAGCTGATCTTTCACATTATCAGGCGAGTTATGACGTCAACAACAAACGGCTTGCTGCACCAACTCCTAAGGTTCAAAATCTCATCCCACCAATTCGTAAGCACACCTATGCCCCTGACATTGAACCGTCCACCCTTATAAGCGATGAAGCTGTGTTCCAAGCCCTAACAGGGATCTACTGGGCAACTGTTGACTTCCAGCCGCTGGGTAGAGACGAAGAGGATGAACCGGTGCAAGGTGATCCGCAACCGTCAGGTCAAGCTGGTGATGAATCATGATCCAAAGATCGGGTTAGCCTTCTGCGAGCCGCAACACTTGTTTGAAAAACAATTATTCTTTTGGGCACGGAAACACCTTGTAATAGGCTAGGTCAAATACTTGGTCTGTTATGCCTTCGTGCATCTTTATTTTGCCTGATACTTGGTAATTCGCCATGCTTAAGATATATGATGTTCATAATCCGTAGCTGCTCCTGCATATAAGAAATTGAAAGTTTCCTGGCGGTTTACCGCCGGACGGGTCATGATGCCCAGATATATAGCCAGGGTTTATAACCAAGGCTGGAAAAACATAATCAAATATGGAAATACTTGATATCTGTGACTTTGAGTCATAATGTTGGCTGACCAACTGTTGTAGTGAGGGTAATAACCCTAATCTTCTATCATATTGTGCCGGTTTATGATAAAACCGTTCCGGGTTATGATAAACACCGGTTTATTCATATTCAATCCTGGCAACTTATAGTCAAAACTAGACCGGGTTAATAATCTCCGGATTACGACTGATCAGATACTGACAACTTGTAGTTAAAAGCCAAGCCGGGTTTAATGAACGCCGGTTTATCAGAACATTATAAATGTCATCAAAAGAGAAAAAACTTGGCAAATAAAAGCATACAAAAAAACGTGTAGTCGAGGCTTTTCACGGGCTGCTAGGCCCCAAATTTGAGGCTTTTCATGGGCTGCCAGGCCACTGAGTTAAACCATTTCACAAAGCCTTTTAAGATGGTCCTCAATCCTTAACCAATCATCGTTTTAACTTTGACAAGTTCAGGGTCTTATCAGATTGACTTGTCGAAGTTCGGTGGGTCATACCAGGTTTACCTGGACAGAGTGACTTACTTAAAAAGGCAGGCTAACCCGAGGTGTTAGGTGTATACACTAGGCTTCCAAGCCGTGGCTTGATAGCCTATTACAAGTGTAGATTCTTTGTTCATTGCGATAGCAAAGAATCCCCAAGCAATATTTTGAGCTATGCTCAGTGGGTGCCTATGTTTGAGTTGTTCTTTTGCAACACTCTCTTTGGTCCCGAAGTAATTTGGCTTTGAGCCGATCAAGAGGTGTGACTATGGTTCGAATACGACCAAGCCCCCAAGTGATTTTTCTGGTGGCTTTTGCGCCGATCAAGAGGTGTAGCTATGGTTCAAGTACAACCAAGCCCCCAACTGATTTGTATGTAAAGCTTTATAAGTTGAATCAAGGTGTAAACTGGATGCCGCTTTATGAACAGAAGCCCCCATGTAACCAAACATGATATAATAAAAACAACAGATACCCCGCTTTAGCTGAGGCTCCGGTTATATAGATTGTCATAACTATGTACATAAGCAGAGCCTATGGCTCAGGTATAGTAAGGCCGAAGATGAGCGATATTCCACGGCCGGTGGGTCTCCTCCTCCGATTTACATGAGTCTTTGCACTCTCGAACATCAAAAAGATAGTACGACCCGTTATGCAGATTCTTGCTGACCACAAAAGGTCCTTCCCAAGGCGGGGATAACTTGTGCATATCAGTCTGGTCCTGAATGAGTCGGAGCACCAGATCGCCTTCTTGAAAAGTTCTGGTTCTAACCCGGCGGCTATGATAACGACGCAGATCTTGCTGATAAATCACCGAACGGGCTGCTGCAATGTCACGCTCCTCGTCCAACAGGTCAAGTGCTTCTTGTCGTGCCTTCTCATTGTCAGCTTCAACATATGCCGCCACACGAGGCGAGTCATGACGGATGTCACTAGGGAGAACCGCCTCCGCTCCATAAACCATGAAAAAAGGTGTATAACCCGTGGATCTGTTGGGCGTGGTATTGATGCTCCATAACACAGAAGGTAACTCCTCCACCCAACAACCCGACGTCCGTTGCAAAGGAACCATAAGCCGGGGCTTGATGCCTCTCAAGATCTCTTGATTGGCTCTCTCTGCTTGACCATTAGACTGGGGGTGAGCCACTGATGATACGTCAAGCCGGATGTGCTCACGTTGACAGAACTCCTTCATAGCTCCTTGATATAAAGGGATGGCCTTCTCACCAAGGCGACTGATAAACCGGCTCAAGGCAGCAATCCGGCCTGCCAGGCGTTGAACATCATTGATACACTTCGGTTTAGCCAACGAAGTTATAGCCTTGATTTTTTTCTGAATTAGCTTCAATGCCCCTGTTAGACACCAGAAAGCCCAAGAGTTTGCCTGCCGGTGCACCAAAAACACACTTGGCCGGATTAAGCATCATTTTATAAACCCGGAGGTTATCAAAGGTCACCTTCAAGTCATATATCAATGTCTCCTTCCTGGATTTCACCACAATATCATCCACATAAGCATGAACATTGCGGCCATCTGATCATGAAGACAATTTTGAACACATCGATGATAAGTCGCCTGGGCACTCTTGAGCCCAAAAGGCATAGACACATAGCAGAAGGCTCCAAAAGGAGTTATAAACGCTGTCTTCTCCTGGTCCTTAACTGCCATTTTGATCTGATGGTAACCAGAATACGCATCCAAAAAGCTCAAACGCTCACAACCCTCCGTAGCATCAATGATTTGATCAATACGAGGGAGAGCAAAAGGATCTGCCGGACAAGCCTTGTTCAAATCTATGTAGTCCACACACATACGCCAAGTGCCGTTCTTCTTTAGCACCAGCACCGGATTAGCCAACCATTCAAGATGAAATACTTCAACGATGAGCCCAGCCGCCAAGAGCCTGGCTACTTCCTCACCAATAGCCTTGCGCCTTTCTTCATTGAACCGGCGAAGAAATTGCTTGACCGGTTTATACTTGGGATCGACATTGAGAGTGTGCTCAGCGAGTTCTCTCGGTACACCTGGCAAGTCAGAAAAGGCTTCCACGCAAAGATGTCCCGATTATCACTGATGAACTCGATGAGCGCACTTTCCTATTTTGGATCCAAGTTAGCGCTGATGTTAAACTGCTTGGATGAGTCACCTGGAACAAAATCAACCAGCTTAGTCTCATCAGCCGTTTTAAACTTCAAGGCTGATCATGCTCTGTAGTTGGCTTTTTCAAAGAAGTCATATCCGTCGGATCAACATTGTCCTTGTAGAACTTCAACTCCTCTGTTGCACAAACCGACTCAACAATGTTGCATCACCTTCTTCACATTCCAAGGCGATCTTACGGCTTCCATGAACCGTAATGGTACCCTTATGACCCGGCATTTTGAGCTGCAGACATACATAACAGGGCCTTGCCATGAACTTGGCATAAGCCGGCCGTCCAAACAAGGCATGATACAGGCTTTTAATTTTCACCACCTCGAAGGTCAATGTCTCCGACCTTGAATCATGCTCATCACCAAAAGCAACCTCCAGAGCTATCTTACCAACGGGATACGCCGATTTACCAGGCACCACACCATCGAAGACCGTGTTGGACGGTTTAAGATTCTTATCTGTTAACCCCATGCGGCGGAAAGTTTCATAATAAAGGATATTGATACTAATCCCTCCATCCATGAGTACCTTGGTGAACTTATATCTGCCTACCTGAGGTGCCACCACCAATGCCAGATGACCCGAATTATCAACCGGGGCGGATGATCCTCCCTACTCCACACGATCGGCTGCTCAGACCATCGTAAGTAATGGGGCACCGCCGGTTCAACGGAATTCACTGCCCTTTTATGAGGCTTCTGATCGCGCTTGCACATGCTAGTGGTGAAGACATGATATTGTCCACTGTTCAACTGCTTCGGGTTGCTCTGGTAACCCGACTGCTGCTGTTGCTGCTGGTTGCCCTGATGATTATAACCACCTTGACTGCCCTGATTGCCTTGATTGCTATGTCCGCTCTGATTACCATGAAAACCTGAACCGGAACTGCCTCCACCATAACCCGGCCCATGAGATCCAGGGCCTGAACTGCCGCCCGGTCCGTGATCATACTGAGAAAAGTCGGAATTTTTGAACTCCTGCATGATATAACAATCTTTCCAGAGGTGCGTGGACGGTTTGTCCTGCTTCCCGTGCTTTGGGCAAGGCTGGTTTAACAGATAAGACAGGCGCTCCGGATTAGGACTTGGTCCTCTGCCACACTGGGGCGGCTTACCCTTATGCCGCTGGCCTTTGTCCTGTGTGTTGGTGTTAGCCACAAAATCAAAGCTGTTATCCGCTTTACGCTTACCACTGTTTCCATGACCCGCCGGGTTATGTTGCTGCCCCTTGGTGTTGCCGCTCTTCTTTCCCTTCCCTGTCTTATCATCATCAGACTTGGGGTCCTTGGTACTATTAGAGTAGGCATACTTTACCAGAGCTGCCATAAGCGTACCCATGTCATTACAATGACGTTTGAGCCGTCCCAACTTCAACTTTAGAGGTGCAAACCGGCAATTGCCTTCCAATGTTAAAACTGCTGTATCAGCTTTGATGCGGTCCGATGAATGCAAAATCTCCGAAACCCGGCGCACCCAACGAGTTGTCCATTCTCCTTCCTCCTGGACACAGGCAGCTAAGTCCACAATTGACATGGGCTGCTTGCATGTATCCTTGAAATTCTGGATAAACCGGGCCCTTAATTCGGCCCATGACCCAATAGAGTTAGCCGGCAAGTTCTTCAGCCAAGTGCGGGCTGTCCCCTCCAGCATCATGGTGAAGTATTTAGCACACGCCGCATCGTCCACATCCAGCATCTCCATTGCCATCTCATAGCTTTCAACCCATGACTCGGGGGATAAATCGGCGCTGTAATTCGACACTTTACGTGGGCCCTTGAAATCCTTGGGCAGGCGCACGTTGCGCAGCGCTGGGACGAGACACGGTACTCCCAAAGAGCTGGAAGTAACCCCTGGTTCCACCGATGTGGTTGGACTAACCGGAGTAAGTTGGCGGGCCTCATGCTGCGCCGCTAACTCGGCCTCTCGACGTGCCCTAGCACGATCCACCACATCCAGAGCATCACCACCGCCGCCCGCCGGGTTATGGCCACGGGGCGGATTACGGTTTCGCGCACTGCTTGACACGACCGGTTCATCGATATGCCTGTTGTAGCTCCGGCTTGGGGGGGGGGGAGTAGAATGGATCCTTTCGCGACTATAAGAATAAGCTGCTGTTGAGTCAAAGCTGTCTGAAGGAGCTCCCTAGCCCGTCGCGTCTCGACCGCTACTGGGGACTCGCCTTCGATCGGGAGAGCCGCCAGTCGTGAAGCGGTAGCGACAATGTTATCCATCGGGTTAGAGTAATGACCCGGCGGTGTTGGGACGTGTTGTGACGGGACGTTGTTCTGACGAGGCGGATCTATTGGACGCGGCTGAACCGGCACTCCCGTTCCAGGTGCCTCCGTCCGGTTTACTGCTGGCGGATTACTAGTCCCTGCTCCTTTGTATTAAAGAGGTTCCTGGCCTCATAAACCGGCGACAGGTGAGACCGGTACCTTCTCCTCATGACATCGTTGGACGCGCTCTGATCCAACATAAGCCGGTAAGCCTGTGCATCCAATGCGGCCCGTTCCGCAGCCATCCTGGTATCTTCAGCCGCCAAGTCGGCCTTAGCCTGGGTTATCTGATCTTTCGCCTTCGCGATTTCCGCATTATGCTCCTCTTGATTCGCCGGATTAACCTCCGCCATCAGTGCTGCCAAAGCGTCAAATAAATCAGATAAAACCTGAGCCGGCGGTCGCACGGGGCCTCCTGCCCCGACCGCTGTCGCAGCTACTGACCCGGAAATCATCGTCGCTGCGGTCGAAGAGTGGAGCGCTGGCTGTGTACCGCCCATGAAGATCGCAACCCGGTTTGGCGGATCCAAGGGGTCCAGAATACTGTCGCCATCGGAACAGCCCCCAATCCGGCCATCTTGCAACTGGTACAATGACTCGGTCTCTCCGGTCGATGACTCGTCGCCGAAATAAACGACGGTTTCACCACTGGATTCCGATCTTGATGGGGAACGTAGCAGAAATTCAAAATTTTCCTACGTGTATGTCCGATGTTCGCAACATCCACAAACGACGTTTGGGGTTCAGCACACTGAGCGGTGCATTAAGGACATAAGCTTTCTACTGTCCGCATAATCGCTACTGTCAACTTTCAACTATATTTTCTCTAGGAACATATCTAAACAGTGGAACTAAATCGCGAGCTTACGACATAATTTGCAAAGATATTTTGACTATGTTCAGGATAATTAAGTTCATCTTATGAACTCCCACTCAGATAGACATCCCTCTAGTCATCTAAGTGATTACATGATCCGAGTCAACTAGGCCGTGTCCGATCATCACGTGAGACGGACTAGTCATCATCGGTGAACATCTTCATGTTGATCGTATCTACTATACGGCTCATGCTCGACCTTTCGGTCTCTGTGTTCCGAGGCCATGTCTGTACATGCTAGGCTCGTCAAGTTAACCCTAAGTGTTTCGCGTGTGTAAATCTGTCTTACACCCGTTGTATGTGAACGTAAGAATCCATCACACCCGATCATCACGTGGTGCTTAGAAGCGATTTAACTTTAGCAACGGTGCACAGTTAGGGAGAACACTTCTTGAAATTGTTGTAAGGGATCATCTTATTTACTACCGTCGTTCTAAGTAAACAAGATGCATAAACATGATAAACATCACATGCAATCAAATAGTGACATGATATGGCCAATATCATTTTGCTCCTTTTGATCTCCATCTTCGGGGCTCCATGATCATCATCGCCACCGGCATGACACCATGATCTCCATCATCGTGTCTCCATGAAGTTGTCTTGCCAACTTATTACTTCTACTACTATGGCTACCGGTTAGCAATAAAGTAAAGTAATTACATGGCGTTGTTCAATGACACGCAAGTCATACAATAAATAAAGACAACTCCTATGGCTCCTGCCGGTTGTCATACTCATCGACATGCAAGTCGTGATTCCTATTACAAGAACATGATCAATCTCATACATCACATATCATTCATCACATTCTTCTTGGCCATATCACATCACATAGCATACCCCTGCAAAAACAAGTTAGACGTCCTCTAATTGTTGTTTGCATGTTTACGTAGCTGCTATGGATTTCTAGCAAGAACGTTTCTTACCTCACGCAAAACCACAACGTGATATGCCAATTGCTATTTACCCTTCATAAGGACCCTTTTCATCGAATCCGTTCCGACTAAAGTGGAGAGGCGGCACCCGCTAGCCACCTTATGCACCAAGTGCATGTCGGTCGGTGGAACTGTCTCACGTAAGTGTACGTGTAAGGTCGGTCCGGGCCGCTTCATCCCACAATACCGTCGAAACAAGATTGGACTAGTAAAGGTAAGCATATTGAACATCATCAACGCCCACAACTACTTTGTGTTCTACTCGTGCAAAGAATCTACATAATAGACCTAGCTCATGATGCCTTTGTTGGGGAACGAGCAGAAATTCAAAATTTTCCTACGTGTCACCAAGATCTATCTATGGAGAAACTAGCAACGAGGGAAGGAGAGTGCATCTACATACCCTTGTAGATCGCTAAGCGGAAGCGTTCAAGAGAACGGGGTTGAAGGAGTCGATTGTCGTGATCCAAATCACCGGAGATCCTAGTGCCGAACGGACGGCACCTCGCGTTCAACACACGTACAGCCGGTGACGTCTCCCATGCCTTGATCCAGCAAGGAGAGAGGGAGAGGTTGAGGAAGACTCCGTCCAGCAGCAGCACAACGGCGTGGTGGTGGTGGAGGAGCATGGCAATCCTGCAGGGCTTCGCCAAGCACCACGGGAGAAGAGGAGAAAGAGAGGTATGGCTGCGCCAAGAGGGAGAGGTTCTCATGTGTTGGGCAGCCCCAAGACCCCCACTATTTATAGGAGGAGGGGAGGTGGCTGCGCCCCCATCTAGGGTTCCCACCCAAGGGGTGCGGCAGCCCTAGATGGGACTTGGGGGGCGGCCAAGAGGGGGAGAGAGGGGGCGCCCCCTAGGGTGGGCCTTTAGGCCCATCTGCGCCTAGGGTTTCCCCTCTCCCCACCTAGCTGTGCCTTGGGCCATGTGGGGGGCGCACCAGCCCACCTGGGGCTGGTACCCTCCCACACTTAGCCCATGCAGCCCTTCGGGGATGGTGGCCCCACTTGGTGGACCCCCGGGACCCTCCCGGTGGTCCCGGTACGTTACCGAAAAAACCCGAAACTTTTCCGGTGACCAAAACCTCACTTCCTATATATTATTCTTTACCTCCGGACCATTCCGGAACTCCTCGTTATGTCCAGGATCTCATCTGGGACTTCGAACAACATTCGGTAACCACATATAAACTTCCTTTATAACCCTAGCGTCATCGAACCTTAAGTGTGTAGACCCTACGGGTTCGGGAACCATGCAGACATGACCGAGACGTTCTCCGGTCAATAACCAACAGCGGGATCTGGATAGCCATGTTGGCTCCCACATGTTCCACGATGATCTCATTGGATGAACCACGATGTCAAGGACTCAATCGATCCCGTATACAATTCCCTTTGTCTAGCGGTATTGTACTTGCCCGAGATTCGATCGTCGGTATCCCGATACCTTGTTCAATCTCGTTACCGGCAAGTCTCTTTACTCGTTCCGTAACACATCATCCCGTGATCAACCCCTTGGTCACATTGTGCACATTATGATGATGTCCTACCGAGTGGGCCCAGAGATACCTCTCCATTTACACGGAGTGACAAATCCCAGTCTCGATTCGTGCCAACCCAACAGACACTTTCGGAGATACCTGTAGTGCACCTTTATAGCCACCTAGTTACATTGTGACGTTTGGTACATCCAAAGCATTCCTACGGTATCCGGGAGTTGCACAATCTCATGGTCTAAGGAAAAGATACTTGACATTAGAAAAGCTTTAGCATACGAACTACGATCTTTGTGCTAGGCTTAGGATTGGGTCTTGTCCATCACATCATTCTCCTAATGATGTGATCCCGTTATCAACGACATCCAACGTCCATGGTCAGGAAACCGTAACCATCTATTGAGCAACGAGCTAGTCAACTAGAGGCTTACTAGGGACATGGTGTTGTCTATGT
The DNA here is from genome assembly GCA_021605205.1 of Aegilops longissima. Lineage (NCBI taxonomy): Eukaryota > Viridiplantae > Streptophyta > Magnoliopsida > Poales > Poaceae > Aegilops > Aegilops longissima. Next base: position 500,367,819 of record CM038678.1, on the reverse strand, counting down.
ACCCACACATGTATCTGAGTTTCCTATCAATACAATTATAGCATGGATAATAAACGATTATCATGAACAAGGAAATATAATAATAACTAATTTATTATTGCCTCTAGGGCATATTTCCAACAGTCTCCCACTTGCACTAGAGTCAATAATCTAGTTCACATCGTCATGTGATTAACACTGATAGGTCACATCGCCATGTGATCAACATCCAAAGAGTTTACTAGTGTCTGTAAACTAGTTCACATCATCATGTGATTAAGACTCAATGAGTTCTGAGGTTTGATCATGTTTTGCTTGTGAGAGAGGTTTTAGTCAGCGGGTCTAAACCTTTCAGATCCGTGTGTGCTTTGCAAATTTCTAGGTCATATTGTAAACGCTGCTTCCACGCTCCACTTGTAGCTATTCCAAATGGTTGCTCCACTATACGTATCCGGTTTGCTACTCAGAGTCACTCGGATAGGTGTTAAAGCTTGCATCGACGTAACCCTTTACGGTGAACTCTTTATCACCTCCATAATCAAGAAACATGTCCTTATTTACTCCAAGGACAATTTTGACCGCTGTCCAATGATCCATTCTTGGATTATTCTTGTACCCCTTGAATGACTCATGGCAAGGCACACTTCCGGTGCGGTACACAGCATAGCATACTGTAGAGCCTACGTCTAAGGCATAGGGGACGACCTTCGTCCTTTCTCTTTTTCTGCCGTGGTCGAGCTTTAACTCTTAACTTCATACCTTACAACTCAGGCAAGAACTCCTTCTTTGACTGATCCATCTTGAACACCTTCAAGATTATGTCAAGGTATGTGCTCATTTGAAAGTACCATTAAGCGGTTTTGATCTATCCCAATAGATCTTGATGCTCAATGTTCAAGTAGCTTAATACAGGTTTTCACTTGAAAAACACTTTTCAAATAACCCTGTATGCTTTCCAGAAATTCTACATCATTTCTGATCAACAATATGTCAACAACATATACTCATCAAAATTCTATAGTGCTCCCACTCACTTCTTTGGAAATACAAGTTTCTCATAAACTTTGTATAAACCCAAAATCTTTGATCATCTTATCAAAGAGTATATTCCAACTCGAGATGCTTACTCCGGTCCATGGAAGGATCCTTTGGAGCTAGCATGCCTTTCAGCATCCTTAGGATCCACAAAACCTTTACGATTGTATCTCATACAACCTTTCCTTACGGAAACTAGCAAGGAAACTCGTTTTGACATCCATCGCTAGATTTCATAAATGCAGCTAATGCTAACATGATTCCGACGGACTTAAGCATCGCTACGGATGAGAAAATCTCATCGTAGTCAACTTGTGAAAAACTCTTTGCCACAAGTCGAGCTTCATAGACGGTGACATTACCGCCCACATCCGTCTTCTTCTTAAAATCCATTTATCTCAATAGCTTGCCGATCATCGGGCAAGTCCACCAAAGTCCATGCTTTGTTTCGATACATGGATCCTATCTCGGATTTCATGGCCTCTAACCATTTGTCAGAATATGGGCCCACCATCGCTTCTCCATAGCTCGTAGGTTCATTGTTGTCTAGCAACATGACCTCTAAGACAGGATTGCGTACCACTCTGAAGTAGTACGCATCCTTGTCACCCTACGAGGTACGGTAGTGACTTGATCCGAAACTTCATGATCACTATCATAAGCTTCTACTTCAATTGGTGTAGGCGCCACAGGAACAACTTCCTGTGCCCTGCTACACACTAGTTGAATTGACGGTTCAATAACCTCATCAAGTCTCCACCATCCTCCCACTCAATTCTTTCGAGAGAAACTTTTCCTCGAGAAAGGACCCGTTTCTAGAAACAATTACTTTTGCTTCCGGATCTGAGATAGGAGGTACACCCAACTGGTTTTTGGGTGTCCTATGAAGATGCGTTTTATCCGCTTTGGGTTCGAGCTTATCATCCTGAAACTTTTCACATAAGCGTCGCAGCCCCAAACTTTTAAGAAACGACAACTTAGGTTTCTCCAAACCATAGTTCAAACGGTGTCGTCTCAACGGAATTACGTGGTGCCCTATTAAAGTGAATGTGGTTGTCTCTAATGCCTAACCCATGAACGATAGTGGTAATTCGATAAGAGACATCATGGTATGCACCATATCTAATAGGGTGCAACTATGATGTTCGGACACACCATCACACTATGGTGTTCCAGGCGGTATTAGTTGTGAAACACACAATGTCTCAATTGTGTACCAAACTCGCAACTCAGATATTCATCTCTATGATCACATCACAGACATTTTATCCTCTTGTCACGAAGATCTTCAACTTCACTCTGAAATTACTTGAACCTTTCAATAATTCAGACTTGTGTTTCATCAAGTAAATATACTCAACATCTACTCAAATCATCGTGAAGTAAGAACATAACGATATTCATTTGATGCCTCAAAGACTCATTGGACTGCACACATCAAAATGTGTTACTTCCAACAAGTTGCTATCTTGTTCCATCTTACTGAAACCGAGGCTTATCAGTCATCTTGCCCATGTGGTATGATTTGCATGTCTCAAGTGATTCAATATCAAGTGAGTCCAAACGGTCCATTTGCATGGAGTTTCTTCATGCATATACACCAATAGACATGGTTCACATGTCTCAAACTTTTCAAAAACGAGTGAGTCCAAAGATCCATCAACATGGAGCTTCTTCATGCGTTTTATGCCAATATGACTTACATGGCAGTGCCACAAGAAAGTGGTACTATCATTACTATCTTATACCTTTGGCATGAAAATGTGTATCACTACGATCGAGATTCAATAAACCATTCCTTTAGGTGCAAGACCATTGAAGGTATTATTCAAATAAATAGAGTAACCATTATTCTCCTTAAATGAATAACTGTATTGCGATATACATAATCCAATCATGTCTATGCTCAACGCAATCACCAAATGACAATTGTTCAGGTTTAATACTAATCTTGATGGTAGAGGGAGCGTGCGATGTTTGATCAAATCAAACTTGGAAACACTTCCAACACATATGGTCAGCTCACCTTTAGCTAGTCTCCGTTTATTCCATAGCTCTTTTATTTCGAGTTACTAACACTAAGCAACCGAACCGGTATCTTAATACCCTGGTGCCACTAGGAGTACTAGTAAAGTACACATTAACATATTGTATATCCAATATACTTCTATCGACTTTGCCAGCCTTCTCATCTACCAAGTATCTAGGGTAATGCTGCTCCAGTGGCTGTTCCCCTTATTACAGAAGCACTTAGTCTCGGGTTTGGGGTCAACCTTGGGTTTTCTTCACTGGAGTAGCAACTGATTTGCCGTTTCATGAAGTGCCCCTATTTGCCCTTGCCCTTCTTGAAACTAGTGGTTTCACCAACCATTAACAATTGATGCTCCTACTTGACTTCTACTTTCGCGGTGTCAAACATCGCGAACACTTCAAGGATCATCATATCTATCCCTGATATGTTATAGTTCATCACGAAGCTCTAGCAGCTTGGTGGGAATGACTTTGGAGAAACATCACTATCTCATCTGGAAGATCAACTCCCACTCGATTCAAGTGATTGTTGCACTCAGACAATCTGAGCACAAGCTCAACGATTGAGCTTTTCTCCCTTAGTTTGTCGGCTAAGAAAATCGTCGGAGGTCTTATACCTCTTGACGTGGGCACGAGCCTGAAATCCCAATTTCAGCCCTCGAAACAACTCATATGTTCCGTGACGTTTCGAAAACGTCTTTGGTGCCTCAACTCTAAACCGTTTAACTGAACTATCACGTAGTTATCAAAACGTGTATGTCTGATGTTCGCAACATCCACAAACGACGTTTGGGGTTCAGCACACTGAGCGGTGCATTAAGGACATAAGCTTTCTATTGTCCGCATAATCGCTACTGTCAACTTTCAACTATATTTTCTCTAGGAACATATCTAAACAGTGGAACTAAAGCGCGAGCTTACGACATAATTTGCGAAGATATTTTGACTATGTTCAGGATAATTAAGTTCATCTTATGAACTCCCACTCAGATAGACATCCCTCTAGTCATCTAAGTGATTACATGATCCGAGTCAACTAGGCCGTGTCCGATCATCACGTGAGACGGACTAGTCATCATCGGTGAACATCTTCATGTTGATCGTATCTACTATACGACTCATGCTCGACCTTTCGGTCTCTGTGTTCCGAGGCCATGTCTGTACATGCTAGGCTCGTCAAGTTAACCCTAAGTGTTTCGCGTGTGTAAATCTGTCTTACACTTGTTGTATGTGAACGTAAGAATCCATCACACCTGATCATCACGTGGTGCTTAGAAGCGACGAACTTTAGCAACGGTGCACAGTTAGGGGAGAACACTTCTTGAAATTGTTGTAAGGGATCATCTTATTTAATACCGTCGTTCTAAGTAAACAAGATGCATAAACATGATAAACATCACATGCAATCAAATAGTGACATGATATGGCCAATATCATTTTGCTCCTTTTGATCTCCATCTTCGGGGCTCCATGATCTTCATCGTCACCGGCATGACACCATGATCTCCATCATCGTGTCTCCATGAAGTTGTCTCGCCAACTTATTACTTCTACTACTATGGCTACCGGTTAGCAATAAAGTAAAGTAATTACATGGCGTTGTTCAATGACACGCAGGTCATACAATAAATAAAGACAACTCCTATGGCTCGTGCCGGTTGTCATACTCATCGACATGCAAGTCGTGATTCCTATTACAAGAACATGATCAATCTCATACACCACATATCATTCATCACATTCTTCTTGGCCATATCACATCACATAGCATACCCTGCAAAAACAAGTTAGACGTCCTCTAATTGTTGTTTGCATGTTTTACGTGGCTGCTATGGGTTTCTAGCAAGAAGGTTTCTTACCTACGCAAAACCACAACGTGATATGCCAATTGCTATTTACCCTTCATAAGGACCCTTTTCATCGAATCCGTTCCGACTAAAGTGGGAGAGACTGGCACCCGCTAGCCACCTTATGCACCAAGTGCATGTCAGTCGGTGGAACCTGTCTCACGTAAGTGTACGTGTAAGGTCGGTCCGGGCCGCTTCATCCCACAATACCGTCGAGACAAGATTGGACTAGTAACGGTAAGCATATTGAACATCATCAACGCCCACAACTACTTTGTGTTCTACTCGTGCAAAGAAGCTACGCAATAGACCTAGCTCATGATGCCACTATTGGGGAACGTAGCAGAAATTCAAAATTTTCCTACGTGTCACCAAGATCTATCTATGGAGAAACTAGCAACGAGGGGAAGGAGAGTGCATCTACATACCCTTGTAGATCGCTAAGCGGAAGCGTTCAAGAGAACGGGGTTGAAGGAGTCGACTGTCGTGATCCAAATCACCGGAGATCCTAGTGCCGAACGGACGGCACCTCCGCGTTCAACACACGTACAACCCGGTGACGTCTCCCATGCCTTGATCCAGCAAGGAGAGAGGGAGAGGTTGAGGAAGACTCCGTCGAGCAGCAGCACAACGGCGTGGTGGTGGTGGAGGAGCGTTGCAATCCTGTAGGGCTTCGCCAAGCACCGCGGGAGAAGAGGAGAAAGAGAGGTAGGGCTGCGCCAAGAGGGAGAGGTTCTCATGTGTTGGGCATCCCCAAAACCCCCACTATTTATAGGAGGAGGGGAGGTGGCTGTGCCCCCATCTAGGGTTCCCACCCAAGGGGTGTGGCATCCCCAGATGGGACTTGGGGGGCGGCCAAGAGGGGGAGAGAGGGGGCGCCCCCTAGGGTGGGCCTTTAGGCCCATCTGCGCCTAGGGTTTCCCCTCTCCCCACCTAGCTGTGCCTTGGGCCATGTGGGGGGCGCACCAGCCCACCTGGGGCTGGTCCCCTCCCACACTTAGCACATGCAGCCCTCCGGGGATGGTGGCCCCACTTGGTGGACCCCCGGGACCCTCCCGGTGGTCCCAGACGCATTGAAAAAACCCAAACTTTTCGGTGACCAAAACCTCACTTCCTATATATTATTCTTTACCTCCGGACCATTCCGAACTCCTCGTGACGTCCAGGGATCTCATCCGGACTCAACAACATTCGTAACCACATATAAACTTCCTTTATAACCCTAGCGCCATCGAACCTTAAGTGTGTAGACCCTACGGGTTCGGGAACCATGCAGACATGACCGAGACGTTCTCCGGTCAATAACCAACAACGGATCTGGATACCCATGTTGGCTCCCACATGTTCCACGATGATCTCATCGGATGAACCACGATGTCAAGGACTCAATCGATCCCGTATACAATTCCCTTTGTCTAGCGGTATTGTACTTGCCCGAGATTCGATCGTTGGTATCCCGATACCTTGTTCAATCTCGTTACCGGCAAGTCTCTTTACTTGTTCCATAACACATCATCCCGTGATCAACCCCTTGGTCACATTGTGCACATTATGATGATGTCCTACCGAGTGGGCCCAGAGATACCTCTCCGTTTACACGGAGTGACAAATCCCAGTCTCGATTCGTGCCAACCCAATAGACACTTTCGGAGATACCTGTAGTGCACCTTTATAGCCACCCCGTTACGTTGTGACATTTGGTACACCCAAAGCATTCCTACGGTATCCGGGAGTTGCACAATATCATGGTCTAAGGAAAAGATACTTGACATTAGAAAAGCTTTAGCATACGAACTACGATCTTTGTGCTAGGCTTAGGATTGGGTCTTGTCCATCACATCATTCTCCTAATGATGTGATCCCGTTATCAACGACATCCAATGTCCATGGTCAGGAAACGGTAACCATCTATTGATCAACGAGCTAGTCAACTAGAGGCTTACTAGGGACATGGTGTTGTCTATGTACCCACACATGTATCTGAGTTTCCTATCAATACAATTATAGCATGGATAATAAACGATTATCATGAACAAGGAAATATAATAATAACTAATTTATTATTGCCTCTAGGGCATATTTCCAACAGATCTATCCTCAGATTCCACTCCGTGGATGACTCACACAAAGGCACGCTTCCTGACAGGCTTAACCCGGGCAGATCTCGTACGCTGAGCCGTCTCAACGATGTCGGTGTAGATGTTCGGCTCAGAGCCCGGTTCACCGATCTTGCTAATGAAAACGTGGATGCCGCTGAAGGGGACCCGGTACCCGTACTTGATTGAGCCGGCCTCGGGGCCCCAGCCTGCGTCGTCGATGTAGAGCTTGCCGCGACGACTCTTGGTCATCTGACCCACAGCGTATCCCTTGAGTCCTTCGAAGCTGCCCTCTAAGAACTCGAAACCATCGTGCGATAGCCCCACGGTGGGCGCCAACTGTCGTGTTTTTTTCACGGCAGATGTCCTAAAGAAAGGACTTAGTCATGGAGCCATCGCGACAGGTTAGCATAAAGGGGTTAAAGAGGACAAAGGACACAGAGAGTTTATACTGGTTCGGCCCCTTGCGGTGAAGGTGAAGGCCTAATCCAGTTGTTGTGGAATTGCTAGGGTTTCGATGACCAGGGAGCGAATTCGCTATGCCTGGCTCTTGAGTTGTTGTTTTTTTGTCCCTAAACCGCCGCCGGGTCGTCCCCTTATATACATGGGTTGACGCCCATCGGGTTACAGGGTCCTGAGGCCGGTTCATAAACGTGTCTGGCTCGGTCTTTGCTCTTTCTATCTTACAACACAAATTTACATATCAATGTCGGTTTACGTCTATAGACCTTAAACCATCTTTGGGCCCTGGGCCTTCATAAAGCACCACCGCCTGTCTTCATGGGCTTCAGGTACAGTAATTTATTATGGGGATAACCCGGCTTCTCCTGGCAGGTTTACGCCTAGTAGTAATATCCCCAACAGGTTCGATCTTGTGGTCATCTTGTCCACAGACAAAAAGGACGAAGGCACATATTGTATTGTTGCTACTAAGGAGAAAACGATGTGGATTAATCTTATTGCTAGATTTACTTCTTTCTACATTATGTCATCTTGCTTATTGCGTTACTCTATTTCTTGCAAACTTAATATTTTGAGATGCATGTTGGATAGCGGTCTTAGGGTGGAGTAATAGTAATAGATGTAGTTGGATTAACAATCTAGTTTTTTCGCGAATACGCAAAGCTTGTGTATCATTGCATTGATAGGAGGAATAGAATGAGTACAAATAGGGGTATAACACATGACACGAACGCAGACAGGCGTGAACATGGTGCCTGAAGTAGAAAGATAAGGGATGCTTGGCCTGAACGGAGGATACATCATAGCCAAACCTACCAAGCATGAACCAAGAGCGGCAACGGCAGACCAACAAGAGCACCAACATCTCGAGAACTAAAACCAAGGACACCGCAAGCGAGCAAGATGGCGCCTTCAAGAAAAAAGACAACGCCGAGATGTTATCGTTGTGGGGAACGTAGTATTTCAAAAAAAAAATTGCCTACGATCACGCAAGATCTATCTAGGAGAAGCATAGCAACGAGTGCGGAGAGTGTGTCTATGTACCCTCGTAGACCGAAGGCGGAAGCGTTTAGTAAAGCAGTCGATGTAGTCGAACATCTTCACGATTCAACGGATCCAAGTACCGAACGCACGGCACCTCCGCGATCAGCACACGTTCAGCTCGGTGACGTCCCTCGTACTCTTGATCCAGTTGAGGCCGAGGGAGAGTTTCGTCAGCATGACGGCGTGGTGACGGTGATGATGAAGTTACCAGCGCAGGGCTTTGCCTAAGCACTACGACAATATGACCGAGGTGTGTAACTGTGGAGGGGGCCACCGCACACGGCTAAAAGATCAACTTGTGTGTCTATGGGGTGCCCCCTGGCCACGTATATAAAGGAGGGGAGGGAAGAGGTGGCCGGCCCTAGGGGGGCATGACAGGTGTGGGGAATCCTACTAGGACTCCCCAGTCCAAGTAGGATTCCCCTCCTCTTTCCTATTCCTAGTAGGAGAAGGAGGAGGAGAAGAGAAGGAAAGGGGGGCTACCCCCCCCCCCCAACCCTAGTCCAATTCGGTTTGGGCTTGGGTGCGCGCACCTCCACCTGGTTGCTGTCTCCTCTCTTCCACTAGGGCCCATGAAGGCTCATTAACACCCCCCGGGGGTTCCGGTAACCTCCCGGTACTCCGGAAAATACCCGATAGACTTCAGAACTATTCCGGTGTCCGAATATAAGCTTCCAATATATCAATATTTATGTCTCAAGCATTTCAAGACTCCTCGTCATGTCCGTGATCTCATCCGGGACTCCGAACAAACTTCGGTACATCAAATCACATAACTCATAATACAAATCGTCATCGAATTTTAAGCGTGCGGACCCTACGGGTTCGAGAACTATGTAGACATGACCGAGACACATCTCCGGTCAATAACCAATAGCGGAACCTAGATTCTCATATTGTCTCCTACATATTCTATGAAGATCTTTATCGGTCAAACCGCATAACAACATACGTTGTTCCCTTTGTCATCGGTATGTTACTAGCCCAAGATTTGATCGTCGGTATCATCATACCTAGTTCAATCTCGTTACTGGCAAGTCTCTTTACTCGTTTCATAATGCATCATCCCGCAACTAACTCATTAGTCACATTGCTTGCAAGGCTTATAGTGATGATCATAACCGAGAGGGCCCAGAGATACCTCTCCGATACTCGGAGTGACAAATCCTAATCTCGATCTATGCCAACCCAACAAACACCTTCGGAGACACCTGTAGATAATCTTTATAATCACCCAGTTACGTTGTGATGTTTGATAGCACACAAGGTGTTCCTTCGGTATTCGGGATTTGCATAATCTCATAGTCAGAGGAACATGTATAAGTCATGAAGAAAGCAATAGCAATAAAACTCAACTATCATCATGCCAAGCTAACGGATGGGTCTTGTCCATCACATCATTCTCTAATGATGTGATCCCGTTCATCAAATGACAACACATGTCTATGGTCAGGAAACTTAACCATCTTTGATTAACGAGCTAGTCTAGTATAGGCATACTAGGGACACTTTGTTTTGTCTATGTATTCACACATGTATCAAGTTTCCGGTTAATACAGTTCTAGCATGAATAATAAACATTTATCATGATATAAGGAAATAAAATAATAACTTTATTATTGCCTCTAGGGCATATTTCGATCAGTCTCCCACTTGCACTAGAGCCAATAATCTAGTTCACATCACCATGTGATTTAACACCAATAGTTCACATCGTCATGTGATTTAACACTCTATAGTTCACATTGCCATGTGACCAATACCCAAAGGGTTTACTAGAGTCAATAATCTATTTCACATCGCCATGTGATTAACACCCAAAGAGTACTAAGGTGTGATCTTGTTTTGCTTGTGAGAGAGGTTTAGTCAATGGGCCTGCCACATTCAGATCCGTTTGTATTTTGCAAATTTCTATGTCTACAAAGCTCTGCACGGAGCTACTCTAGCTAAATGCTTCCACTTTCAATATGTATCCAGATCGAGACCAGAGTCATCCAGATCGGTGTCAAAGCGTGCATCGACATAACTCTTTACGATGAACTCTTTATCACCTCCATAACCGAGAAATATTTCCTTATTCCACTAAGGATAATTGACTGCTGTCCAGTGGTCCACTCCTGGATCACTATTGTACCCTCTTGCCAATATCATGGTGGGGTTCACAATAGGTCTGGTACACAGCATAGCATACTTCATAGAACCTATGACTGAGGCATAGGGAATGGATTTTCATTCTCTTTCTATTTTCTGCCGTGGTCGGGTTTTGAGTCTTTACACAACTTCACACCTTCCAACACAGGCCTTCTTTGACTGTTCCATTTTAAACTACTTCAAAATCTTGTCAAGGTATGTACTCATTGAGAAAACTTATCAAGCGTCTTGATCTATCTCTATAGATCTTGATGCTCAATACGTAAGTAGTTTTACCGAGGTCTTTCTTTGAAAAACTCCTTTCAAATACTCCTTTATGCTTTCCAGAAAATTAAACATTATTTCCGGTTCACATATATTTATCAGAAAAGTTGTAGTGCTCCCACTCATTTTTTGTAATTACAGGCTTCACCGCAAGTCTGTATAAAACTATATATTTTGATCAACTCATCAAAGCGTATATTCCAACTCCGAGATGCTTGCACCAGTCCATAGATGGATCGCTGGAGCTTGCACATTTTTTTAGCACCTTTAGGGTCGACAAAACCTTCTGGTTGCATCATATACAACTCTTCTTTAAGAAATCCATTAAGGAATGCTGGTTTGACATCCATTTGCCAAATTTCATAAAATGCGGCAATTGCTAACATGATTCGGACAGACTTTTAAGCATCGATACAAGTGAGAAAATCTCATCGTAGTCAACACCTTGAACTTGTCGGAAAAAAATTGCGACAATTCGAGCTTTGTAGATATTAACACTACCATCAGCATTTGTCTTCTTCTTCAAGATCCATTTATTCTCAATGGCTCACCGATCATCGGGCAAGTCAAATCAAAGTCCACACTTTCTTCTTATACATGGATCCTATCTCAGATTTCATGGCATCAAGCCATTTCATGGAATCTAGGCTCATCATCGATTCCTCATAGTTCGTAGGTTTGTCATGGTCTAGTAACATGACTTCCAGAACAGGATTACCATACCACTCTGGTGCAGACCGTACTCTGGTTGACCTATGAGGTTCGGTAGTAACCTGATCTGAAGTTTCATTATCATCATCATTAGCTTCCTCACTAATTGGTGTAGGAATCACTGGAACTGATTTCTATGATGAGCTACTTTCCAATTCGGGAGAAGGTACAATTACCTCTTCAAGTTCTACTTTCCTCCCACTCACTTCTTTCGAGAGAAACTCCTTCTCTAGAAAGTATCCATTTTTAGCAATGAATATCTTGCCTTCGGATCTGTGATAGAAGGTGTACCCAACAGTTTCCTTTGGGTATCCTATGAAGACGCATTTCTCCGATTTGGGTTTGAGCTTATTAGGCTGAAGTTTTTTCACATAAGCACCGCAACCCCAAACTTTAAGAAACGACAGCTTAGGTTTCTTGCCAAACCACATTTCATACGGTGTCGTTTCAATGGATTTAGATGGTGCCCTATTTAACGTGAATGCAGCTGTCTCTAATGCATAACCCCAAAACGATAGTGGTAAATCGGTAAGAGACATCATAGATCGCACCATATCTAATAAAGTACGGTTATGACGTTCGGACACACCATTACACTGTGGTGTTCCAGATGGCGTGAGTTGCGAAACTATTACACATTGTTTCAAATGAAGACCAAACTCGTAACTCAAATATTCGTCTCTGCGATCAGATCGTGGAAACTTTATTTTCTTGTTATGATGATTTTCCACTTCACTATGAAATTCTTGAACTTTTCAAATGTTTCAGACTTATGTTTCATTAAGTAGATAAACCCATATCTGCTCAAATCATCTGTGAAGGTCAGAAAATAACGATACCGGCCGCGAGCCTCAACACTCATCGGACCGTATACATTGGTATGTATTATTTCAAATAAGTCAGTGGCTCGCTCCATTGTTTTGGAGAATGGAGTCTTAGTCATCTTGCCCATTAGGCATGGTTCGCAAGCATCAAATGATTCATAATCAAGTGATTCTAAAAGTCCATCCGCATGGAGTTTCTTCATGCGCTTTACACCAATATGACCTAAACGACAGTGCCACAAATAAGTTGCACTATCGTTATTAACTTTGAATCTTCTGGCTTCAATATTATGAATATGTGTATCACTATGATCGAGATTCAGTAAACCATTTATATTGAGTGTATGACCATAGAAGGTTTTATTCATGTAAATAGAACAACAATTATTCTTTGACTTAAATGAATAATCGTATTGCAATAAACATGATCCAATCATATTCATGCTCAACGCAAACACCAAATAACATTTATTTTAGGTTCAACACTAATCCCGAAGGTAAAGGGAGTGTGCGATGGTGATCTTATCAACCTTGGAATCACTTCCAACACACATCATCACCTCGCCCTTAACTAATCTTTGTTTATTTTGCAACTCCCGTTTCGAGTTACTACTCTTAGCAATTGAACTAGTATCAAATACCGAGGAGCTACTATAAACACTAGTAAAGTACACATCAATAACATGTATATCCAATATACCTTTGTTCACTTTGCCATCCTTCTTATCCGCCAAGTATCTAGGGCAGTTCCACTTCTAGTGACCATTTCCTTTGCAGTAGAAGCACTAAACTATCAAGTAGTCATCATACCGAGCTTGCCAAACATTCATAACGTCTGCATCTGCTCCTGCAATAGGTCCATCACTTAGCGGTGCATCAATGAGGATAATCCTCAGATCACGAACCCAGTCCGCATCATATCTACTATCATCTTTCAACTTATTTTTCTCTAGGTACATATCAAAAATAAAACAGGGGAGCTATACGCGAGCTATTGATCTACAACATAGATATGCAAAAACTATCAGGACTAAGTTCATGATAAATTAAAGTTCATTTAATCATATTACTTAAGAACTCCCACTTAGATAGACATCCCTCTAGTCATCTATGTGATCACGTGATCCAAATCAACTAAACCATGCCCGATCATCACGTGAGATTGTAGCGACCCGACCCGAAAATGGTCAAGTCTCTGTGCAGCTGTACCATCCCAAGATCATGCTGGCACACACAGTACATTGATGCAAATATTCAAAGTTCAATCACACCTGAATTTATTACACGATTCTCATATCGAGTCTTTATTACAAGATAATAAATTCGGCCAAAGGCCAACTCATGAGAAATAAACTAAATAAAGCTGCGGAAGCGTGAGCGAATAGCGAGTCCATCCGACTCCATAGGGCAATCGCCAAGCGTGGATCGTAGCCTCACTCCTCGATCGGAAAACTCCTCTCGCAACATAAGACGTTGCAGCCGTGTAGGTCAGCATTTTGAATATGCCGACAAGTCATGAAGAGAACAACAATAAAATTACTAACACTATATGCAATTTGGTGTGGGGCTCTAAGTTTCATTGTTTCTTGAAAAAGCCAGTTTTTCCCTACAACAAGGACTTGTTTGCAAATACTACAAAATGTTGGTAGTTATTGAGATGGTTCCGCCAACCAATGTCTCATTTCCAATTATTAAATAACCCCTTAATTAATTTAATAATTTCGTGTTGAGATTTCGAAATACTCCAAGTTCCAGAGGCTCAAATTGTCTCAGAATCGGGACACGGCTAACCGATTAGATCTTCACTCTGCAGAGGTTTTATGACTTTACCCGCAAGAATCGTTCCCTCCTTTAAGTCTTCGCACTTCTCGGTGTTTGAAGACGGAATAACGAAACAGGGTCTTCCAAGAGTTCCTCTCGCCACCGCCGGTACTCATCCAATCCTACCGTTCTTCTACATCTCGTAGCACCGTCCGCCGAGTCACACCTAGGGTCGACCAAGCCGAGCCCATAATGGCTTGCGGCTGCAGGGTAAGCTTCCGGTCAATGGGGTATCCATCCGTCTCTTCGTGGCTGGGTGAAGCTTTCCGCAAGATGTCATGGCGCTTCTCCATGCATCCCGCCAACCGCTGGTTTTCTCCAGGTGCCCGTCAACCGTCCTCCACCCAAAGAGTGAATTTTGAAGTCCATCTTGAGCTTGAAGTCATGGGGTTGTCATCTTCTTGACTCTCACATCTCCCTTATGAATCACTCAACCAACCCCCGTCACGAGCATAGCAAAATAAACTACTACGTCCGGGCCATGGTAACAAGGGAATTGGTTTCACCCTACCTCATGATACTACTCAAGAACATAACTTAAAATTCTCCCATCGCATGCATGTAGCGACTGGACCGAATGGATCTAGCGCTCTCGTGCTCAGTGTCATCCTGGATCGAATGCCGACACCACACAAGATTTCAAGGATTTATAGCAGAGTAGCAATCACACACTTATTACATCGTTGTCCACAAGGAACTGAATACAAAATATGGCTTAAGGCCATCTAATGATAACAAGCGAAGGCTTGGAAGATAAGCGAGTCCATCAACTCCAACGGCATCACCGAGTATAGAACCACGACCTAACACCTTACTCGTCATCGAGAAATGCAACGTGAAAAGTTGCAGCTGAAAACGGTCGACACATGGAATATGGCAATGTAACACGTAAAGAGCAATGAATGAATAAGCCTATACTACATGCATATTTGGCTGGTGGTAAGGCTCTCTGTTACATTTGCATAAAGCTGATTTTTCCCTACATCAAAGGAATAATTTTATTTAACTATCATGGTGGTTGTTAAACATTGAGAATGGTTGACAAGATCCTCAATCCCAATTAAAAAGTACTCATCAAAACCCAATAACTTTTATTTAGAAGTAACATGTTGAGATTCACATGATAATCAAGCACCGGATACTCAAATTGTCCATAACCGGGACACGGCTAATCATGATTAGTTTATTACACTCTGCAGAGGTTTGCGACTTTTCCCCACAAGACTCGATCGCCTCCGCTTGGTTCTCGTGACTACATGGTGTTTGAGAAACGGATGACCGAGACATAGTCTTCGAAGCGCTAGCACCTTACATGTGGGTAGACCGTACCAACCTATATCCCCTACATCAGCTAGCCTACCCGTAAGAGTTCGCACAACTTAGTCAACTACGCCAGAGCCCATAATTGGCTTGTGGCTGCACACGGAAGTTTCAGTTTGAATAATCTTATGATCCCTTAGAGCACGGGTGGCGGTCCAAGAAATACAGCAAGTCTGATAGAAACCAGTGCCTCAATCCACCCAGGATGTGTGTTAGGTTGCCACCTTAGATAAACCATTAATTAACAATCTCACATCTGTCATGGATATTCACTCACCCAATCCACGCCTACTAGCATAGCATGGCATGAACAAGCAAACGAGAAGTAACTCCCAAGGTTTCATAAGTAAAAGCAGTAATAGGTACTACCTCAATCTACTTCCGATACCCACAATTTAATTAGATCCTAATCATGCAAGTGTTTGAGGAATAGATCTAATGCATAAAACTGGGTATGAGAAGGGTATGATCAAAGTGTTACTTGCCTTGTCGATGATCCATGAGTCCTAGAGATTCAAGTAACAAGCGGCGACCGGGTGATCTAACGAGACAAACAACAAGCATACAATAAGTACTCATCTAATGCACAGGAAATCTCGAATAAAAGATCTAACCGAAAGTTCAACTTAAGAACCCTGGTTGCAAAAGAATCGAATCAAAACAAACTCCGAAAGTCGAAACTCGAGAGAGAACCTCTCGGTTTAGCGATCCGAATTAGGTCAAAATTTCACAGTGGCAAAACTCTGTGAAAGTAGGGTAGTCGAACGGCGGTTTCATTCTTAAACTCCAGCGCTTGAATCACCCGATTCGATAAACGAGCGAGAAATAAAACAGTTTGAAAATCAGATCTCAAATCAAATCGAAAATAACGGATTAAATCCGATTAAAAAAACGATGAACGAGTTAAAAGCGAACGTTATATTGTAATCTAATCTAACGGACGCGTTCATTGAAACGAACGGTTCGGTGAACGTCCGTTAAATAAGAAAACGAAAAAAACAAAACCAATCTAGGTTTTTTAAAAACCGAACATGTTTTTTTAAAAAAAACGGATCGGTTCGAGGGAAAACCGTTTCGGGCGGCGGGCGGGCTACCTCCGCGGTCACCGGCGGGCTCGGCGAGGTCTCCGCTGGTCGGGCGGGTCGGTGGGTGGCGGCGGGTCGGCGAGGGGCTCGGGGCGGCGGCGTTCTCGCGACGAGGGCGACGGCGCGGCGCGGCGGCGACGGCGGCGGCGGCTCGGTCGAGGGCGGCGGCAAGGGCGAATGAGAGAGGGGGGGGCGGTATTTAAGGAGGGAGGGCTCGGTTGCTTGGGGAGGGGCGACGGGTCCCGGGCGAGCCGGACTCAGGGCGGGCGGCTGCCGTCGGCGGTGGGACGCCTCGCCGGGCGCGTGAGGAGGAGGAGGAGGGGCGGGTGGCGGCTGCCTGGGCACAGGGCTGGCTGGCTGGGCAGCTGGGCCTCAGTCAGTAGTAGCGTTTTTTTAAATTAAACCAAAAAAAATAAAAAATACCAAATGAACTCCAAATTAAATAAAACAAATTTTCCCGACTCCTAAAAATGAGTCGAACAAAATGAACTTTAAAAACAAAATACAAGCATAAAATTTTTAAAATGCTCATTTTTGCCTAAGCAAAATAAATCTTTCAAAAACCAAATTTGGTTTATTTATAATATCTTCATTTTTCCTAATTGTTTGGGAAAGTCATATTGTTCCCTCTCAAGATATTTTTATAGGAAAAACTTTATGAAGATAATTTAAATAATCCAATGATCCTATTTCCAAAATTTGAGAGATCCCAAATATGAAAATTATGAAACTTCCAACTCTCTCCGAGGGTCCTTGAGTTGCATGAAATTTCTAGGATCGGAAAATGCGAGAAAATATGATATGCATGATGACCTAATGTATAACATTCCAAATTGAAAATTTGGGATGTTACAAACCTACCTCTTAAGATGAATCTAGCCCTCGAGATTCGGGTTGGCTAGAAAATAGGTGAGGGTGGTCCTAGCAAAACTTCCTCTCTTTCCTGTGTGGCTTCATCCTCGGTGTGGTGGCTCCATTGAACTTTGCAAAATTTGATAACCTTGCTGCGGGTAACTCTGTTGGCATAATCGAGAATCTTAACCGGCTTTTCCTCATATGTCAAGTCATCCTTCAACTGAATTGCTTCGGTGGCACTTGTGTCTCTTAACGGTACCTCTGCTATCTCGGGTGACATTTCTTCAATCGAGAAACATGGAATACATCATGAACTCCTCGACAGTCCTTCCGCAATTCCAACTTATACATAACTTCTCCCATGCGTTGCAAAATCTTATATGGTCCAACTAAACGGGTGCTAACTTTCCTTTAACTCCAAAACGCTTAACTCCTCAAGCGGGATACTCGAGATATACTCTGTCTCCAACTTCATACTCGATTGCTTTGGCGCTTTGAATCGGCGTAGCTCTTACGTGCAGGTGGGCTACCTTGAGCTCGTCTCGAATCAACTTAACTTTCTGCTCGCACTCCTTAATCAAATCTGGTCCAAACAACCGACGATCTCGGTTTAGTCCCATGACAACGGTGTCCTGCACCTTCTTCCATACAAGGCCTCGAAGGTGCCATTTTTAAGCTGGTTTGGTAGCTGTTATTGTAGGAAAATTCTGCATACGGCAAATTGTCATCCCAACTAGATCCATAATCTAGTGCACAAGCTCTCAAAGATGTCCTCCAAAATCTGATTGACTCTCTCGGTTTGTCCATCGGTGCGTGGGTGGAAAGCTGCATCAATTCCAATCGGGTTCCCAATGTTTCGTGCAACTGGTTCCAAAATTTCAAGTAAACCGGGTTCCTCTCATGCGATACAATGCTCCTCGGAACTCCGTAAACACACAATTCTGGTCATGTATATCTTTGCCAACTTAGCACTGCTATAGGTAGTCTTGATTTGGAATGAAATGGGCTACCTTGGTCAAACGGTCGACTATGACCCAAATCGAGTCATATCCTGAACGAGTCTTTGGCAAACCTGTGATGAAATCCATGCCTAGTTTATCCCACTTCCATTCGGGTCTGGTCGCCAGAAGAATGTTCAGTCAGCCATCGTTCTCAATAGTTCAAAACGGGCCAGCATATTCCATGTGTCAACCTGCTGGCTGCAACTTTTCACGCTGCGCACTTTCGATGACGCAGTAAGGTGTTAGGTCGTGGTTCTATACTCGATGCCGCTGGAGTTGATGGACTCGCTATCTTCCAAGCCTTCCGCTGTTATCATTAGATGGCCTTAAGCCATATTTTGTATTCAGCCCTTGTGGACAACGATGTAATAAGTGTGTGATTGCTACTCGCTATAAATCCTTCAAGCATCTGTGGTGTCAAGACATCGATCCAGTGGATGACACCGAGCACAGAGCGCTAGATCCATTCGGTCCGGTCGCCAGAGAATGGTATCGAGCACACGCCGATCAGAGGACACGCACCACTAAGTTAAAGCCATAGATCACTCTCTTCCCATTTTCTAACTCCTCATCTTTTCTACTCTCTTTAGGATGATTTGACGCCAAGATCAAGTACACCCAACCGGATGAAGGCACACCTTTTGGATTTCACTTGAAGGAAGTTACTAAGCACCGAACATTGGATTACCAAGCTTCACCGACTTTCAACGCCACTCGCTCAAGAGGAGCGCCGAAGATTCATGCTCACGCTCCGTGAAGGACATTCGCCCCAATCACCAAGCCAATAGATAGTGTTTTCAAAGGCACCCACTTGAGTCCGGGAAAGAGCATGGCAGCTCACATCACCATGGGACGATTGGAGAAATCGATCAAGAAGACCTCAAGGATACCATCTACCAGATTTATGACGCCGAGATGACAACGGGACGTCACAACACCAAGAAGGATAGATCCATTGCAGCGCTCATCCAGAGTTAAATCAGCACATTCGACGCCAGGAGAATCAAATGTGCAATGACATGTTGGAGTTGCAGAAGACAAAGGAAAGGATCATCGAACTGGAAGAAGAACTAAAGACTACACGCAAGGACTACATGGACGAGATCGTAGCTCGCAAGACACAATAACGATCTTAAGTACGAGATCAAAGAACTCAAGAAGAAGTTGGCGCCAGAATGAAGACCAGATGTCGAACACCCAATCGACTACATCAACATCGATGACACAGATTCGGATCCAAGTGAACCCGATTTTGAAGACGTAAGCCGGAGAGTACATCATGGAGTCTTCCACCGTTCAAATTAGTAGAAGTCCCCACATATTAGTAGTATTCCTCCATGTAAACCTTTATAGTACACGCACTTTTGCGATAGTTAGATCGTTGTAGCCCTTGTTTGATTGAATGAAGTGATTTGTGTGCATTTGCTCATGTGCATTTGGGTAGTGATTTCCCCTTAGACCTCATTCTATTCTACATTTTCTCCTTTTCTAAACCCATCGATGCCTCCAGACGCGAATTCGGATTCGCTTTTCCGCCAGAGATCACCCAATTGATCCAGCAGCAGAATACCCTGATTCAAACATTGGTGCGTAACAACAACAACAACAACAACAACAACCCACCGCCACCACCACCACCGCGGATCATCCGACTCGTTTTCTTAGACTGAACCGCCTGTATTCCAAAGAGCACCGAGCCAATTGTAGCAGATGACCTGGCCCGCAAGATAGGAAGGAGCCGACTATCGCAGGATGCACGGATGGTGAAAGAGTGAAGTTTGCAGCACATCAGCTTGAAGGACCCGCAGCAGCATGGTGGGAGAATTTCACAGCCACTTATCCCGTAGACACCGCCACATGGGACCAGCCAAGACAAGCTTTTCGCACAGCCCATGTTTCAAGCAGGAGCCATGGCCATGAAGAAGCGTGAGTTTCGCAACTTACGCCAAGGAGGAAGGATGTTGGCACAAGACGTGGATGACTTTAGCAAATTAGCACGTTATGCCCCGGATGACGCTTGCTACGGATGCAGCTAAACAGAGAAGTTTCTAGAAGGACTGAATGATGAGTTCAAGATGCCGTTGATGGTAGCAAGTTTCAACAACTACCAGGAGTTAGTAGACCGAGCTCTCATGATTGAAGGAAAGCAGCAGCAAATTGAGAACCGCAAGAGGAAGTATGGACAAGGGAAGTATAACTCAGGATCCCAGCAGAAGCCTCGTTATACCCCTAAATCAGGAATTCAGTTTCGCAATGTAACACATAAAGAGAAATGAATGAATAAGCCTATACTACATGCATATTTGGCTGGTGGTAAGGCTCTACGGTTACATTTGCATAAAGCTGATTTTTCCCTACATCAAAGGAATAATTTTATTTAACTATCATGGTGGTTGTTAAACATTGAGAATGGTTGACAGCATCCTCAATCCCAATTAAAAAGTACTCATCAAAACCCAATAACTTTTATTTAGAAGTAACATGTTGAGATTCACATGATAATCAAGTACCGGATACTCAAATTGTCCATAACCGGGGACACGGCTAATCATGATTAGTTTATTACACTGCAGAGGTTTGCGACTTTTCCCCATTAAGACTCGATCGCCTCCGCTTGGTTCTCGTGACTACATGGTGTTTGAGAAACGGATGACCGAGACATAGTCTTCGAAGCGCTTAGCACCTTACATGTGGGTAGACCGCATCAACCTATATCCCCTACATCAGCTAGCCTACCCGTAAGAGTTCGCACAACTTAGTCAACTACGCCAGAGCCCATAATTGGCTTGTGGCTGCACACGGAAGTTTCCAGCTTGAATAATCTTATGATCCCTTAGAGCCCGGGTGGCGGTCCAAGAAATACAGTAAGTCTCGATAGAAACCAGTGCCTCAATCCACCCAGATGTGTGTTAGGTTGCCACCTTAGATAAACCATTAATTAACAATCTCACATCTGTCATGGATATTCACTCACCCAATCCACGCCTACTAGCATAGCATGGCATGAACAAGCAAACGAGAAGTAACTCCCAAGGTTTCATAAGTAAAACAGTAATAGGTACTACTCAATCTACTTCCGATACTCCACAATTTAATTAGATCCTAATCATGCAAGTGTTTGAGGAATAGATCTAATGCATAAAACTGGGTATGAGAAGGGTATGATCAAAGTGTTACTTGCCTTGTCGATGATCCGCGAGTCCTAGAGATTCAAGTAACAAGCGGCGACCGGTGATCTAACGCAGACAAACAACAAGCATACAATAAGTACTCATCTAATGCACAGGAAATCTCGAATAAAAGATCTAACCAGAAAGTTCAACTTAAGAACCCTGGTTGCAAAAGAATCGAATCAAAACAAACTCCGAAAGTCGAAACTCGAGAGAGAACCTCTCGCTTAGCGATCCGAATTAGGTCAAAATTTCACAGTGGCAAAACTCTGTGAAAGTAGGGTAGTTGAACGGCGGTTTCATATTTAAACTCCAGCGCTTGAATCACCCGATTCCGATAAACGAGCGAGAAATAAAACAGTTTCGAAAATCAGATCCAAATCAAATCGAAAATAACGGATTAAACCGATTAAAAAAAACGATGAACGAGTTAAAAGTTTAACGCTCATAATGTAATCTAATCTAACGAACGCGTTTCATCAAAACGAACGGTTCGTGAACGTCCGCTAAATAAGAAAACCGAAAAAATAAAACCAATCTAGGTTTTTTAAAAACCGAACATGTTTTTTTTTAAAAACCGGATCGGTTCGAGGGGAGAAACCGGTTGGGCGGCGGGCGGGCTACCTCCGCGGTCACCGGCGGCTCGTGGGGTCTCCGCTGGTCGGGTGGGTCGGTGGGTGGCGGCGGGTCGGCGAGGGCTCCGGCGACGGGCGCGGTTCGCTGCAAGAGGGCGACGGCGGCGGCTGGGGCGACGGCGGCGGCGGCTGGTCGAGGGCGGGCGGCAAGGGCGATGTGGAGAGAGAGGGGGGGGCATGGGTATTTAAGGAGGAGGGCTCCGTTGCTTGGGGAGGGGGCGACGGGTCCCGGGCGGAGCCGGACTCGCGGCGGGCTGCTGTGGCGGGGGGACGCCCGCCGCGCGCGAGGAGGAGGGAGGTGGGCAGGGTGGCTACTGGGCCTGGGCTGGCTGGTGGGCCGGTGGGCCTCTGTCCAGGGGGCTTTTTTTTTAATTAAACCAAAATAAATAAAAAAATACCAAATGAACTCCAAATTAAATAAAACAAATTTTCCCGACTCCTAAAAATGAGTCGAACAAAATGAACTTTAAAAACAAAATACAAGCATAAAAATTTTAAAATGCTCATTTTGCCTAAGCAAAATAAATCTTTCAAAACCAAATTTGGTTTATTTATAATATCTTCATTTTCCTAATTGTTTGGGAAAGTCATATTGTTCCCTCTCAAGATATTTTTATAGGAAAAACTTTATGAAGATAATTTAAATAATCCAATGATCCTATTTCCAAAATTTGAGAGATCCCAAATATGAAAATTATGAAACTTCCAACTCTCTCCGAGGGTCCTTGAGTTGCATGAAATTTCTAGGATCGGAAAATGCGAGAAAATATGATATGCATGATGACCTAATGTATAACATTCCAAATTGAAAATTTGGGATGTCACAATGCATGGTGGGGAGGTGTAATTCTAATGCAATAAAATCATAGGCATTGTAAAAGAAAACATGGTCAAATGACTTGCCTGGCTGACGGTCTTCGAAAGCTAGGGATTCGTGATAGCAGGCTTCGCACTCCGGAAATTCTACCGAGGCAAACAACAATCATAATAAGCATAAGAGCATACAATCACTTAACATAACAACATGCTAACATAAAACACACAATACAATCAAACCAAAACCAAAGAAAACTCGAAGAAAATCCAAGCCAACAACTAACAAGAAAATAAAATAAACTTTTTATTTTCTGTAAATAAAAGTCCATGTTCTAAAACTACAGAAACTAATCTAAAATAAACTATAACATAGGTAGAATAAAATTATTTACTAAGCAAAACAATAGGAAAACAATAGCTAGTTAAATAAACAAGAAACACATGATTTTGACTAAAACTATTTTTTTATTAAATCTAAAATACCCAAATAAATTCCTACTGCTAGGCAAAGTCAAAACAAAGCAGTGACAAAAAGAATCACGAAATTAAAATAATCCTAACTCATTTTATAGCAGAAATACTAATCTGTCTAAAACTAAAATAAAACAATTTTTAGTAATATAAACATGGCCAAACATATTTTCTACAGAAACTAAAACTAATTTGCAAACTAACAAAAAAGAATCAACTAAAAATATTAAGTAAGCTAAAAGATATGGATTTTACAAAACTGGAACTATTCTGTAAAAAAAACAGAAACGAAGATATAATTAAAAAGAAAAACTGGCGCTAACGGGCCTATCTAACGCCAAAGCGATAAATAACTAAAACGTGCCGAGGAAATAAACCGATCGGCGGTCTAACTAACCACTAACTAAACCAAAATAAACCGTAACTAAACCGGCTTTTTAAAATAAAACCTACCCCTTCACTAGATCTAATCTAGGCCCTAGATTCTAGATCGGACGGTGGTGGGGAGTTCATGGTCATCATGTGGCGCGACGGCATGACGGACGACGGCGGCTCGGGCGACGACGGCGCTGTGGCTCGGTGGTCGGGAAGACGGCGGAGGCGTCCGTGGTGCGGCGGAGCGAGGGAGGTCGAGGTGGGGTCGGTGGAGCTCGGGGGTCTGAGGCGGCCGGGCAGAGCAATGGCGGGCGGCTGGTTCCGGCGAGGGATTGCGGCGAGGTGGAGGGTTAGGCGAGGGGAAAGTGGGGGAACGGGTCGAGGGGCGGGTATTATAGGGTGCGGCCGACTTGGAGGAGGGGCGAATCGGGAGGGGATCCCGCGATCTCCGGATTCGGCGGGCGGCGCGACGCGGGTGGCGTGGAGAGGAAGAAGAAGGGGTGGGGTCGGTGTGTCAGAGAGAGAGAGGAGGGGGTTCGGCCGGGCGACCGAGGGAAGGGGTTTGGCTGGCGGGCGGGCGGGCCGGCTCGGTCGGTTGGCTGGGCAGCACTGCCCACTGGTGGGCTGCCTCGGCGCTGGCTGGGCGGGTTGGCTGGTGGCGCCGGGTTTTTTTCCTTTTTTGAATTAGGAGAGGAGAAAGAATATATTAAATATATATATTTTGTATAGGACATATATATATCAAAATTATCAGGGGAATATTCCCTACAGTTTGAACATTTTTCCAGGGGCAAAACTCAAACTTTTAAAAAACATTTTCTAGAATTCCCAAATAAAATCAGATTTGAATTCAAACTTTTTGGCAAAGTTTTTCATCTGACATTTTTGGAGTGTCATGTTTACTCCTCTCATACTTTTTCCCAAGTATATGTCATGCATTGTTTTGAAATAAATTTCAACTGCCAATTTGAATTCAATATCCAACAAACTCAAAAGCTTCTGAAATACTTCAAATGTCACTCAATTCAAACAATATGCATAGATGCTTAGCTATAATTGTAAAACATTCCAAATGGGAAATTTGGGATGTTACAAACCTACCCACCTTAAGATGAATCTCGCCCTCGAGATTCGGGTTGGCTAGCAAATAGGTGCGGGTGGTCTCGGCGGAGGTCTTCTTCTCGCTCCCAGGTGGCTTCTTCCTCGAATGATGACTCCACAAAGACCTTGCAAAACTTGATGATCTTGCTGCGGGTGACTCTGTTCAGAGTCTCGAGAATTCGGACGGGTTTCTCCTCATAAGTCGATCACCGTCGAGCAGTATGGCCTCTAGGGGCACTGTGTCTCTCAACGGAATATCGGCCATGTTGGCATGGCATTTCTTCAGCTGAGAAACATGGAAGACATCATGAACTCCGGACAATCCTTCCGCAATTCCAACTTGTAAGCAACTTCTCCACGACGCTCGAGGATTTTGTAGGGCCAATGAACCGGGTGCTAACTTTCCTTTAACACCGAACCTCTTGATTCCACGAAGTGGGGACACACGAAGATATGCCCGGTCTCCCGCTTCGTATGTTACTTCCTTGCGCCATCGTCGGCATAACTCTTCCGCCTCGATCGAGCTACCTTGAGTCTATCTCGAATCAGCTTGACTTTCTTCGAATCTCGATAAGATCGGGACGAAAAGTTTTCGATCTCCAACACCATCCCACAGCAATGGTGTTCTGCACCTCCTTCCGTATAGAGCTTATTGTACGAGAACTCCGCGTATGGCAAATTATCATCCCAGCTAGACCCATAGTCTAGCGCACAAGCTCTCAACATGTCCTCCGGATCTGGTTGACTCTCTCGGTCTGTCCATCTATCTGCGGATGAAAAGCTGATCAACTCCAGCCTCGTACTCTAAAGTTTCATGCAAGCGATTCCAAAACTTTGAGGTAAATTGTGTTCCTCTATCGACACGATACTCCTCGGAACTCCATGCATATACGATCCTGGTCATGTATATCTTGGCTAACTTAGCGCTGGTATAAGTAGTCTTCACGGGAATGAAATGAGCTACCTTGGTCAATCGATCAACCACTACCCAGATGGAATCATAACCTGAACGGGTCCTGGGTAATCCTGTGATAAAATCCATTCCAAGTTTTTCCCATTTCCACTCGGGAATCGGCAAAGGTTGAAGTAACCTCTGGCTTCGATGTTCCGCCTTTACTCGCTGGCAAACATCGCATACTGCTACGCTCGGCAATATCCTTCTTCATACCCGTCCACCAGAAACTTTCCTTCAAATCCATATACATCTTGGTGTTACCGGGGTGAATCGAGTACGGTGAATCATGAGCCTCCTAAAGAATTAGCTTCCTGAGTTCGGGATCATTGGGCACATAAATACGATCCTCGCACCATATAGCTCCGTATTCATCCTTACGAAACCCTTTAGCTTTTCCTTCATTCATCCTTTTCTTTATCTCATCAATTTCCTTGTCCGACTTCAGGCTTCACGAATTCTTTCGCCAAAGTGGACTGAACTTCCGAGCTGCAACATATCCTCTCGAACTATCTCTAGTCGGAGATATCTCAGGTCATCGACTAACTCTGGGGTAATCCTCCGCTATGAGAGTATTCACATAACTCTTACGGCTCAAAGCATCTGCTACAACATTAGCCTTTCCCGGTGGTAATGCAATCTCATGTCATAGTCCTTGATTAACTCTAGCCATCTCCTCCGCCGAGGTTCAACTCTTTCTGCGTGAAAATATACTTCAAGCTCTTATGATCGTGTAAACATCACAACTATATCCGATAAGGAAATGTCTCCTGTGTCTTGAGTGCATGCACTACGGCTGCTAACTCCAAATCATGTGTGGCGAATTCATCTCGTGAGGTCGATTCGTGCGGAGGTATAAGCTACAACTTTTCCTTCCTGCATGAGTACTCCTCCGAGTCCACGACGAGAAGCGCCACAATATACCGTAATCCTTGTGTATGTCCGCAAAATCAGCACCGGGCTGTAACCAAACGCTTTCTTCAATTCCCGAAGCTGGCTTCACAATCCTCGGTCCAAATGTACTTGGTGTCCTTCTTCAACAGCTCAGTCATGGGCTTGGCAATCTTCGAGAAATTCTCAATAAACCTCCGATAATATCCTCGCGAGTCCGAGAAAACTGCGGATCTCCTTGATCGAGGTGGGTGACCGCCAATCGGTGACCGATACAACCTTGGTGGGGTCAACTGCTATTCCTTCTCCTGAAATAACATGTCCGAGGAATCTGACTTCCTTCAGCCAAAATTCACATTTACTGAACTTGGCATACAAGCGATGTTCTCGGAGTTTCTCCGTAACTAGACGCAAATGTTCCTTATGCTCTTCCTCGCTCTTGGAGAAAATCAGTATATCATCGATGAACACCACTACAAACTTGTCCAGATATTCCATAAATACCTTGTTCATCAAATTCATGAAGTATGCAGGGCATTAGTCAATCCGAATGACATGACGGTATACTCATATAAACCATACCAGTGGTGAATGCTGTTTTAGGTATATCCTTTTCACGGATCTTCAATCGATGATACCACGATCGAAGATCGATCTTTGAGAATACCTTGGCTCCAACTAGCTGATCAAATAGGTCATTAATCATCGGCAGAGGGTACTTGTTCTTGATGGTCACGCTGCTCAACGAACGATAATCCACAACCATTCTCGTGGTTCCATCCTTCTTCTCTACCAAAAGAACCGGGCTCCCCAAGGTGACGAGCTTGGCGAATATATCCCTTCTCCAAGAGTTCATTAATTTGATTCTTGATCTCTTTAAATCGCTCGGGGCATCCGATAGGGTCTCTTGGATATTGGGGCTGTGCCGGCAATAACTCAATCAGAAATTCAATGTCTACGTCGGTGGCATTCTCGTAATTCCTCCGAAACACATCGGGAAAATCTTGCACCATCGGCACTTCCTCTGAACAACTCCGTGTGAGGGAATTCACCGATTCTTCATCGGGACGCCTCGATACATACTTGATCCTCTTCTGCTCCGGAGTGGTGAGCAGAATCGTCTTGCGGGCATAGTCTATGTTTCCTTAAAACTTCGTCAACAATCCATGCCTAGGATTACATCCAAGGTCTGGGTTTCCAACACTATGAGGTCTGCGGGAAATTTATGGTTTCCGATGTTAAGGGTTGCATGACAGCCTAAGCATGCCATCATTTCTCCTCCTGCGGAACTGACGTGAAGAGGGCTTCTAAGGGTTCTAGTGGGCAACCCGTACTTTTCCACAACTACCCTTGATATGAATGAATGTGTTGCACCAGAATCAAAGAGTACCAATACTGGATGTGAATTTAATAAAAACTTACCAACCACAAGGTTCCGGCTGATCATAGACGCCCTCCACGCCAATGTGGTTCACCCGAGCACGAGGAAAAGGGTTGGGCTTCTTTGCTGAGCTTCCATTGCCGCTTCCACTCTCTGCTTGGCCTCCGGCAGTCGGTGGCATAGTGCCCTGTTTTCCGGCATTTGAAACAGTGATGTGACTCAGATCCTTCGAACCGGGCAGGAGGATGCTGGTTGCCATTGCCGCTTCCATTGCTCGCCTTGTTGTCCTGGTTGCGGTTGTTCCTGCTCCTCCATGATTGTGTCCTCCATGATTATGTCCTCCATGGGTGTGATGGGTATGCCCTCCCAGTATGGGGCATAACGGGCTTCGCTGAGCTCCGAGTTGTACTTCCCCGCCATACTTCCGCTATGGCTATCAATATGCTGCTGCTTGCCTTCAAGTATGGTGGCCTTGTCTACCAGCTCCGGTAGTTGTTGAAGGTAGCCACCATAAGCTGCATACCCAGCTCGCCATTGAGTCCCTCGAGAAACTTTTCCTGCTTTGGCATCTGTGGCCACATCATTCGGGGCATAGCGAGCTAACTTGCTGAACTCATCCACGCATCGCCCCACGAAGACGGTTCCCTGGCGTAAGTTGCGTAACTCACGCTTCTTCGCACTCATGGCTCTAGCTGATACATGAGCGGTGCGGAAAGCCTCTTGGAACTGATCCCACGGATGGTGGCGATGGGATAAGTGGCGGTGTAGTTCTCCCACCAAGAGGCTGCAGGTCCATCAAGTTGATGTGCGGCAAAGCGCACCTTTCTCGCATCTGTGCATCCAACAAAGTGGCTAACTCCTTCCGACCTTGCGGAGCCAATCATCGCCACAATCGCTCAAGGTCTGCTAGATAACACTGGCGGATTCAACCTTAGGAAGCGGGTCAAGTTGTCAATAGGGGTGGTGGCGGTGGATTGTTGTTGTTGTTGTTGTTCGGTTCGAATGAGCATCTGCATGAGGGCATTTCGCTGCTGGATCACCGGGTGAGCTCCGCGGAAAGTTGAGACCGGGTCACGTCTCGGAGGCATCCGTGTTTTGGAGTGGATGAGAAAATTAGAATAGAACAAGGGTCTAATGAGAAAATATCACTACCCATATGAATGCACAATCATAATCACACCAATCATTTATTCAATCATCTCAAACATGGTTCAATCTCGGATTACAAATTCTCACGACTAATCGAAAATAACGGCCTAAGCGATCGACGGAAAAATAAAATAACATGGCGGTCGACTAAATGTCTTCATCAATTATCCTTGCGTCCTCCGTGCGGCGTCCTCCGGTGTGGCGTCCCTCCGTGCGGCGCCTCCTCTTGCGGCTTTCTTCGTGGAGCTCTCTTCATAATCCTGGTCATTGCTCATGAGGGGTCCGTTATTCCACTAGGAAAAGGTCTTCTCCCAAGTCCATCTTCTCCTCTAATGCGGCAACATCCATCTTCAGCTTGTCGACTCTCTCCATGAAATCCTTGATTTCTTCTTCATGATCAAGGAAGTCCGCGGTGCTTTCTCCTCCAGTTCCATTCACGGAACAACAGCCTCTGTGTACCTTCGAAGTTACTGGCGAAGTCCGGATCTCCCGCTTCTGAGGAGACACTCCAAGTCTTGGACATATGAGAGAATGGAGTCGTCCTCTATGGTACGGATGATATCTCCATTCCTAGCTCTGCGAGAAATCATGGCGAGGTCGATGGGTCGAGCTCGGCCTGTACTCTTCTCGGAGATGTCCAAGTGCATGATAAATCGCCATGTCTCTTCCGAGGATCCAATTGAAATCGGTAAACTCAAAGTCAATGGGCTCAATGTCCTCCGAAGGTCCTCCAGGATGTGCACCATAATCTCAGAGCGGTATCCGTCGGAAGTGCATTGGTAGGCTTCCGGTGATTGATGGCGAGCAATCTTCAGCTTCTTCACGATCTGAACCAGCTTCTTGCCGAGAGGCATCGTCTCATCTGGCTGGCAAAAATCTGGTAGCAGAACTGGGGTGAACTCGGCGGTCATCTAAAATGTTGAAAATCGGAGAGGAATCAGAAATGAACAGGGGAGAATTACGGAATGATAAGGACATAAAATAAATAGTCTCTTCCTATGGCTTTCCGATCCTAGGGGTTACGCCCTACTGATCAGCGTGCGCTGAATACCATCTCTCAGAGCGACCCGACCGAAAACGGTCAAGTCTCTCGTGCAGCTGTACCATCCCAAGATCATGCCGCACACACAAGACATTGATGCAAAGATTCAAAGTTCAATCACACCTGAATTTATTACACGATTCTCATATCGAGTCTTTATTACAAGATAATAAATTCGCCAAGGCCAACTCATGAGAAATAAACTAAATAAAGCTGCGGAAGCGAGAGCGAATAGCGAGTCCATCCGACTCCATAGGGCAATCGCCAAGTGTGGATCGTAGCCTCACTCCCGATCGGAAAACTCTCTCGCAACATAAGACGTTGCAGCCGTAGGTCAGCATTTTGAATATGCCGGCAAGTCATGAAGAGAGAACAACAATAAAAATTACTAACTCTATATGCAATTTGGCTGTGGGGCTCTAAGTTTCATTGTTTTGCGAAAAAGCCAGTTTTTTCCCTACAACAAGGACTTGTTTGCAAATACTACAAAATGTTGGTAGTTATCGAGATGGTTCCACCAACAAATGTCTCATTCCCAATTATTAAATAACCCCCTTAATTAATTTATTAATTTCGGTGTTGAGATTTCCGAAATACTCCAAGTTCCAGAGGCTCAAATTGTCCGTAACCGGGGACACGGCTAACCGATTAGATCTTCACTCTGCAGAGGTTTGCGCACTTTACCCGCAAGAATCTTTCCTCCTTTAAGTCTTCGCACTTCACGGTGTTTGAAGACGGACGAAGTAAACAGGGTCTTCCAAGAGTTCCTCCGGCCACCGCCGGTACTCATCCAATCCTACCGTTCTTCTACATCTCGTAGCACCGTCCGCCAAAGTCACACCTAGGGTTCCACCAAGCCGAGCCCATAATGGCTTGCGGCTGCACAGGTAAGCTTCCGTCAATGGGGTATCCATCCGCCTCTTCGTGGCTGGGTGAAGCTTTCCGCAAGATGTCATGGCGCTTCTCCATGCATCCCGCCAACCGCTGGTTTTCTCCAGGTGCCCACAACCGTCCTCCACCCAAAGAGTGAATTTTGAATTCCATCTTGAGCTTGAAGTCATGGGGTTGTCATCTTCTTGACTCTCACATCTCCCTTATGAATCACTCAACCAACCCGTCACTGAGCATAGCAAAAATAAACTACTTCGTCCCGGCCATGGTAACAAGGGGAATTGGTTTCACCCTACCTCATGATACTACTCAAGAACATAACTTAAAATTCTCCTACTGCATGCATGGTGGGGAGGTGTAATTCTAATGCAATAAAATCATAGGCATTGTAAAAGAAAACATGGTCAAATGACTTGCCTGGCTGACGGTCTTCGAAAGCTAGGGATTCGTGATAGCAGGCTTCGCACTCCGGAAATTCTACCGAGGCAAACAACAATCATAATAAGCATAAGAGCATACAATCACTTAACATAACAACATGCTAACATAAAACACACAATACAATCAAACCAAAACCAAAGAAAACTCGAAGAAAATCCAAGCCAACAACTAACAAGAAAATAAAATAAACTTTTATTTTCTGTAAATAAAAGTCCATGTTCTAAAACTACAGAAACTAATCTAAAATAAACTATAACATAGGTAAAATAAAATTATTTACTAAACAAAACAATAGGAAAACAGTAGCTAGTTAAATAAACAAGAAACACATGATTTTGACTAAAACTATTTTTTATTAAATCTAAAATACCCAAATAAATTCCTACTGCTAGGCAAAGTCAAAACAAAGCAGTGACAAAAAGAATCACCAAATTAAAATAATCCTAACTCATTTTATAGCAGAAATACTAATCTGTCTAAAACTAAAATAAAACAATTTTTAATAATTTAAACATGGCCAAATATATTTTCTACAGAAACTACAAGAAATTTGCAAACTAACAAAAAAAGAATCAATTAAAAATATTAAGTAACCTAAAAGATATGGATTTTACAAAACTGGAACTATTCTGTAAAAAAAAAACAGAAACGAAAATATAATTAAAAAGAAAAACTGGCGCTAACGGGCCTATCTAACGCTCAGGCGACAAATAACTAAAACGTGCCCGAGAAAATAAACCGATCGGCCGGTCTAACTAACCACTAACTAAAACAAGATAAACCGTAACTAAACCGGGCTTTTTAAAATAAAACCTACCCCTTCACTAGATCTAATCTAGGCCCTAGATTCTAGATCGGACGGTGGTGGGGGTTCGAGCTGACTCACCAGCATGGTGGCGACGACGGCGACGGACGACGGCTGGCTCGGGCGGACGACGGCGCGGTGGCTTCGTGGTCGGGAAGACGGCGGAGGCGTCCATGAGTCTGGCGGAGCGAGGGAGGTCGAGGTGGGGTCGGTGCAGCTGGGGGTCTGAGGCGGCCGGGCAGGAGCAATGGCACGGCGGCAAGGTCGGGTTCGGCGAGGGATTGCGGCGAGTGGAGGGGTTAGGCGAGGGGAAAGTGGGGAACGGGTCGAGGGGCGGGTATTTATAGGGTGCGGCCGACTTGGAGGAGGGGCCGAATCGGGAGGGGATCCCGCGATCTCCGGATTCGGCGGCGGCGACGCATGGCGTGGAGAGGAAGAAGAAGGGGTGGGGTCGGCGTGTCAGAGAGAGAGAGGGGGTTGATCGGGCGACCGAGGAAGGGGTTTGGTGGCGGCTCGGGCAGGCCGGCTCGCTCGGTCGGCTGGGCCGCGCCCGCCCACTGGTGGGCTGCCTCGGCACTGGCTGGGCGGGTTAGCTGGTGGCGCTGGGTTTTTTTCCTTTTTTTGAATTAGGAGAGGAGAGAGAATATATTAAATATATATATTTTGTATAGGACATATATATATCAAAATTATCAGGGGAATATTCCCTACAATTTGAACATTTTTCCAGGGGCAAAACTCAAACTTTAAAAAAAAACATTTTCTAGAAATCCCAAATAAAATCAGATTTGAATTCAAACTTTTTGGCAAAGTTTTTCATCTGACATTTTTGGAGTGTCATGTTACTCCTCTCATACTTTTTCCCAAGTATATGTCAGGCATTGTTTTGAAATAAATTTCAACTGCCAATTTGAATTCAATATCCAACAAACTCAAAAGCTTCTGAAATACTTCAAATGTCACTCAATTCAAACAATATGCATAGATGCTTAGCTATAATTGTAAAACATTCCAAATGGGAAATTTGGGATGTTACAGAGATGGAGTAGTTTTCAATGGTGAACATCACTATGGTTATCATATCTACTATATGATTCACGATCGACCTTTCGGTCTCAGTGTTCCGAGGCCATATCTACATATGCTAGGCTCGTCAAGTTTAACCGGAGTATTCTGCGTGTGCAAAACTAGCTTGCACCCGTTGTATGTGAATGTAGGGCTTATCACACCCGACCATCACGTGGTGTCTCGGCACGACGAACTGTAGCAACGGTGCATACTCAGGGAGAACACTTGTACCTTGAAATTTAGTGAGAGATCATCTTATAATGCTACCGCTGTACTTATAAAAATAAGATGCATAAAGGATAAACATCACATGCAATCAATATAGGTGATATGATATGGCCATCATCATCTTGTGCCTTTGATCTTCATCTCCAAAGCACTGTCATGATCACCATTGTCATCGGCATGACACCTTGATCTGCATCGAAGCATCGTTGTCGTCTCGCCATGATATGGACACCACAGGTGCTCTTGCCGTTCCACCGTTATTGTCACGTAAAATATCTGACAATCGAGAGGCTCACTATGAAAGCAAGATGCAAAAGTATGTGGTTCCCGCTCTACGTACGTCATAAGAAGATCATGTGTGCTACAGAACAGAGGGGGGTCTTAGGTGTGAAGCATGTTCCCTATGCTACTGAAAGGAGATGGTCATATGCTCTACCTATTGAATGCAAAAACATCATCATAAATAATTCTTTTCTTTGTTCGGTTGCTCCTCAGCTCGTGCCTCAGGAAGAAGTGAAGCCCACATTCAGAACACCTTGCGAATACTTCTACGTAAGCCAGCAGAATGAAAGTTTGAAGGTTGCACCATCGAGTTCATTTTAGTTTTGGCCTAGCAACCATACATGCAAGTATACGTACGTGTGTTCTTTTTATTCGTTTTTCCTAGTTTGTTCTGATTTTCTAGTTTCTTTCTGTGTACAACTTGTAATTGATGAGGAGTCCTCATCGTGTCCTAGTCTTGGTCGGGCTTGGCCCAGGTGTTACGCACCACCTATATAAGCAAGGGATGAAGCTTTGTCTAGGTTTAGGTTTTAGTACGTGAAGAAAATACTTAGAAAAGCATCTGATGGATGCACCGCATATGTGTTCCTGCGTTCCATAATTTTGGTTCGATGATTGCATGTGTTCCGGCGACCTAGATTGTCAGGGCATTAGTTTTGTTCGCTTCTTGATCTTCCAGGATCGATCCAATCTCTCTTTTTGCTTCTCCATCTACTTCTAATCTCCTTGGTTAATTACTCCATCGCTGTCGCCGCCACTAATCATCATTAGCTTAATCCCTCCATCTATCCAAGTACTACAACTACCACGTACACATCTTCTACTACTTTCCGATCCCTACAATCCATCCATCCATCTAGTCTAGCTACTAGTTCTTCTGCACGTACACTTCTTATTCTTCCAAAAATTATATCTTCTAGATGTTTGCGCGAGTGAAAGATCAGGTACACCCCATAAAATCGACTCAAAACTATTTGAGACGTATCACGCCAACTATTGCTACTACGACTATCGCTACCGCTTAGTGATAAAGTAAAGCATTTACATGGCGATTGCATTTCATACAATAAAGCGACAAACATAAGGCTCCTGCCAGTTGCCGATAACTTTTACAAAACATGATCATCTCATACAACAATTTATATATCATCACGTCTTGACCATATTACATCACAGCAAGCCCTGCAAAAACAAGTTAGACGTCGTCTACTTTGTTGTTGCAAGTTTTACGTGGCTGCTACGGGCTTCTAGCTAGAACCGTTCTTACCTACGCATCAAAACCACAACGATTTTTTTGTCAAGTGTGATGTTTTAACCTTCAACAAGACCAGGCGTAGTCAAACTCGATTCAACTAAAGTTGGAGAAACAGACACCCACTAGCCACCTGTGTCCGAAGCACATCGGTAGAACCAGTCTCATGAACGCGGTCATTTAATGTCGGTCTGGGCTGCTTCATCCAACAATACCGCTGAATCAAAGTAAGACGTTCCTGGTAAGCAGTATGACTATTATCGCCCACAACTCTTTGTGTTCTACTCGTGTATATAACATCTACGCATAGACCTGCCTCGGATGCCACTGTTGGGGAACATAGTGTTTCAAAAAATTTGCTTACAATCACGCAAGATCTATCTAGGAGAAGCATAGCAACAAGCAGGGAGAGTGTGTCTACGTACCCTCGTAGATCGAAAGCAGAAGCGTTAGTAACGCGGTTGATGTAGTTGAAAGTCTTCGTGATTAAACCGTTCCAAGTACCAAACACACGGCACCTCCTCGATCAGCACACGTTCAGCTCGGTGACGTCCCTCGAACTCTTGATCCAGTTGAGGCCGAGGGAGAGTTCCGTCAGCACGACGGCGTGGTGAAGGTGATGATGAAGTTACTGGCGCAGGGCTTCACCTAAGCACTACGACGATATGACCGAGGTGTGTAACTATGGAGGGGGGCACCGCACACGGCTAAAAGATCAACTTGTGTGTCTATGGGGTGCCCCCTGGCCACGTATATAAAGGAGGGGAGGGAAGAGGTGGCCGGCCCTAGGGGGGCACGCCAGGTGTGGGGAATCCTACTAGGACTCCCCAGTCCAAGTAGGATTCGCCTCCTCTTTCCTATTCCTAGTAGGAGAAGGAGGGAAGGAGGAGGAGAAGAGAAGGAAAGGGAGGGCCAGCCCCCCCAACCCTAGTCCAATTCGGTTTGGGCTTGGGGGCGCGCGCCTCCACCTGGCTGCTGCCTCCTCTCTTCCACTAGGGCCCATGAAGGCCCATTAACCCCCCGGGGGTTCCGGTAACCTCCCGGCATTCCGAAAAATACCCGATACACTTCGGAACCATTCCGGTGTCCGAATATAAGCTTCCAATATATCAATCTTTATGTCTCGACCACTAGAGACTCCTCGTCATATCTGTGATCTCATCTGGGACTCCGAACAAACTTCGGTACATCAAATTACATAACTCATAATACAAATCATCATCGAACATTAAGCGTGCGGACCCTACGGGTTCGAGAACTATGTAGACATGACCGAGACACATCTCGCGTCAATAACCAACAGCGGAACCTGGATGCTCATATTGGCTCCTCATATTCTACGAAGATCTTTATCGGTCAAACCACATAAGAACAAACTTTGTTCCCTTTGTCATCTGTATGTTACTAGCCCGAGATTCGATCGTGGGTATCATCATACCCAGTTCAATCTCGTTACTGGCAAGTCTCTTTACTCGTTCCGTAATGCATCATCCCGCAACTAACTCATTAGTCACATTGCTTGCAAGGATTATAGTGATGATCATTACCGAGAGGGCCCAGAGATACCTCTCCGAAACTCGGAGTGAAAAATCCTAATCTCTATCTATGCCAACCCAACAAACACCTTCGGAGACACCTATAGAGCATCTTTATAATCACCCAGTTACATTGTGACGTTTGATAGCACACAAGGTGTTCCTCCGGTATTCGGGAGTTGCATAATCTCATAGTCAGAGGAACATGTATAAGTCATGAAGAAAGCAATAGCAATAAAACTCAAAGATCATCATGCCAAGCTAACGGATGGGTCTTGTACATCGCATCATTCTCTAATGATGTGATCCCGTTCATCAAATGAAAACACATGTCTATGGTCAGGAAACTTAACCATCTTTGATTAACGAGCTAGTCTAGTAGAGGCATACTAGGGACACTTTGTTTTGTCTATATATTCACAAATGTAACTAGTTTCCGGTTAATACAATTCTAGCATGAATAATAAACATTTATCATGATATAAGGAAATAAAATAATAACTTTTTTATTGCCTCTAGGGCATATTTCCTTCAATCGCCATACGGTCCGGGGGAACTAGACCTAGGATTTCCCCTGAGCTCGAAGAGGGGCGCAACCGTGGGCCTTGACATTGCCTCCAAGAAGGAAACGACATCTGGAGACTAACCTATTGTTTTGATGTCAATATTAAACTTTTGTTTTGAATCTTATGGATCTGAACATTCATGCCACAATGAAGAAAATTACATGGATAAATATGTTAGGTAGCATTCCACATCAAAAATTCTTTTTTTATCATTTACCTACTCGAGGACGAGCAAGAATTAAGCTTGGGGATGCTTCATACGTTTCCAACGTATCTATAATTTTTTATTGTTCCATGCTATTATATTATCTGTTTTGGATGTTTTATATGCATTATTATGCTACTTTATATTATTTTTGGGACTAACGTATTAACCTAGAGCCCAGTGCCGGTGCCAGTTTCTGTTTTTCCTTGTTTTTGAGTTTCATAGAAAAGGAATACTAAACGGAGTCCAAATGGAATAAAACTTCACGATGATTTTTCTTGGACCCGAAGACACCCGGAGGACTTGGAGTCCAAGCCGGAAGAGCCACGAGGCGGCGGCAAGGGTGGAGGGCGCGCCCTAGGGGGGCTTCCTTGTGGCCCCCTCTTGGTGTTGGAAATATGCCCTAGAGGCAATAATAAATTAGTTGTTATTATTATATTTCCTTGTTCATGCTAATTTTTTATTATCCATGCTATAATTGTATTGATAGGAAACTCAGATACATGTGTGGGTACATAGACAACACCATGTCCCTAGTAAGCCTCTAGTTGACTAGCTCGTTGATCAATAGATGGTTACGGTTTCCTGACCATGGACATTGGATGTCGTTGATAACGGAATCACATCATTAGGAGAATGATGTGATGGACAAGACCCAATCCTAAGCCTAGCACAAAGATCGTGTAGTTCGTATGCTAAAGCTTTTCTAATGTTAAGTATGATTTCCTTAGACCATGAGATTGTGCAACTCCCGGATACCACAGGAATGCTTTGGGTGTACCAAACGTCACAACGTAACTAGGTGGCTATAAAGGTGCACTACGGGTATCTCCGAAAGTGTCTGTTGGGTTGGCACGAATCGAGCCTGGGATTTGTCACTCCGTGTGACGGAGAGGTATCTCTGGGCCCACTCGGTAGGACATCATCATAATGTGCACAATGTGACCAAGGGGTTGATCACGGGATGATGTGTTACGGAATGAGTAAAGAGACTTGCCGGTAACGAGATTGAACAAGGTATCGGCATATCGACGATCGAATCTCGGGCAAGTACAATACCGCTAGACAAACCGAATTGCATACGGGATTGCTTGAATCCTTGACATCATGGTTCATCCGATGAGATCATCGTGGAACATGTGGGAGCCAACATGGGTATCCTGATCCCGCTGTTGGTTATTGACCGGAGAACGTCTCGGTCATGTCTGCATGGTTCCCGAACCCGTAGGGTCTACACACTTAAGGTTCGGTGACGCTAGAGTTGTTATGGGAAATGGTATGTGGTTACGAAGGTTGTTGAGTCCGGATGAGATCCGGACATGACGAGGAGCTCGGAATGGTCCGGAGGTGAAGATCGGTATATTGGACGAAGGGTATTGGAGTCCGGAATTGTTCCGTGGGTACCGTGTGATGACCAGCGTGTCCGAAAGGGGTTTGGAGGCCCGACAAGCTTTGGGGGCCTTATGGGCCAAGGAGAGGGCACATCAGCCCACTAAGGGGCTGAGCGCCCTCCCACCCCATCTCACGTAACTGGAGAGGTGGGGGCGCCACCCCTAGGGCAGCCGCCTCCCGGCTTGGGGGCAAGTTTCCTAGGGGTGGGGCGCCAAACCAATCTAGGGTTTCCCCTATGGTCGCCGCCCCCCTAGGGAACCCTAGGTGCCTCCCCTCCTCCCTTCCCCTATATATAGTGAGAGAGAGAGAGGCAGCCGCACCTTCCCTCGCGCAGCCCTCTCCTCCTCCAACACCTCCTCCTCCTCCGTAGTGCTTGGCGAAGCCTGCTTGGGAGAACCACGAGCTCCATCACCACCATGCCGTCGTGCTGTCGGAGTTCTCCCTCAACTTCTCCTCTCCCCTTGCTGGATCAAGAAGAAGGAGACGTCCCCGGGTTGTACGTGTGTTGAACGCGGAGGTACCGTTGTTCGGTGCTTACATCGGAATCAACCGCGATCTGAATCGCTGCGAGTACGACTCCTTCATCCGCGTTCTTGTAACGCTTCCGCTTAGCGATCTTCAAGGGTATGAAGATGCTCATACTCTCCCTCTCTTGTTGCTAGAATCTCCATAGATTGATCTTGGTGATGCGTAGAAAATTTTGAATTTCTGCTACGTTCCCTAACAGTGGCATCATGAGCTAGGTCTATTGTGTAGATTCTATGCACGAGTAGAACACAAGTTGTTGTGGGCGTTGATTTTGTTCAATATGCTTACTATTACTAGTCCAATCTTGTTTCGACGGTATTGTGGGATGAAGCGGCCCGGACCGACCTTACACGTACACTTACGTGAGATAGGTTCCACCGACTGACATGCACTTGTTGCATAAGGTGGCTAGCGGGTGCCAGTCTCTCCCACTTTAGTCGGATCGGATTCGATGAAAAGGGTCCTTATGAAGGGTAAATAGCAATTGACATATCACGTTGTGTTTTTGCGTAGGTAAGAAATGTTCTTGCTAGAAACCCATAGCAGCCATGTAAAACATGCAAACAACAATTAGAGGACGTCTAACTTGTTTTTGCAGGGTATGCTATGTGATGTGATATGGCCAAAAAGAATGTGATGAATGATATGTGATGTATGAGATTGATCATGTTCTTGTAATAGGAATCACGACTTGCATGTCGATGAGTATGACAACCGGCAGGAGCCATAGGAGTTGTCTTTATTTATTGTATGACCTGAATGTCACTGAATAACGCCATGTAATTACTTTACTTCATTGCTAAACCGTTAGACATAGTAGTAGAAGTAATAGTTGGCGAGACAACTTCATGGAGACACGATGATGGAGATCATGGTGTCATGCCGGTGACGATGATGATCATGGAGCCCCGAAGATGGAGATCAAAAGGAGCAAAATGATATTGGCCATATCATGTCACTTTTTGATTGCATGTGATGTTTATCATGTTTATGCATCTTATTTGCTTAGAACGACGGTAGTAAATAAGATAACCCCTCATTAAAATTTCAAGAAAGTGTTCCCCCTAACTGTGCACCGTTGCGAAAGTTCGTTGTTTCGAAGCACCACGTGATGATCGGGTGTGATAGATTCTAACGTTCACATACAACGGGTGTAAGACAGATTTACACATGCAAAACACTTAGGTTGACTTGACGAGCCTAGCATGTACAGACATGGCCTCGGAACACAAGAGACCGAAAGGTCGAGCATGAGTCGTATGGTAGATACGGTCAACATGAAGATGTTCACCGATGATGACTAGTCCGTCTCACGTGATGATCGGACACGGCATAGTTGACTCGGATCATGCAATCACTTAGATGACTAAGAGGGATGTCTATCTGAGTGGGAGTTCATAAGATGAACTTAATTATCCTGAACGTAGTCAAAAGGTCTTTGCAAATTATGTCATAGCTCGCACTTTAGTTCTACTGTTTTAGATATGTTCCTAGAGAAAATATAGTTGAAAGTTGACAGTAGCAATTATCCGGACAGTAGAAGGCTTATGTCCTTAATGCACCGCTCGGTGTACTGGACCTCGAACGTGGTCTGTGGATGTTGCGAACATCTGACACACACGTTTTGATGACTACATGATAGTTTGGTAATGTTAAATGGTTTAGAATTGAGGCACCAAGGACATTTTTGAAATGTCGCAAAACATATGAGATGTTCCAAGAGCTGAAATTGGGATTTCAGGTTCGTGCCCACGTCAAGAGGTATGAGACCTCCGACGAGTTTTCTAGCCTACAAACTAAGGGAGAAGATCTCAATCGTTGAGCTTATACTCAGATTGTCTGGGTGCAACAATCACTTGAATCGAGTGGGAGTTAATCTTCCAGATGAGATAGTGATGTTTCTCCAAAGACATTACCACCAAGCTACTAGAGCTTCGTGAAGAACTATAACATAACAGGGATAGATATGATGATCCTTGAGCCATTCGCAATGTTCGACACCGCGAATGTAGAAATCAAGAAGGAGCATCAATTGTTGATGGTTAGTGAAACCACTAGTTTCAATAAGGGCAAGGGCAAGAAGGGGTACTTCATGAAACAACAAATCGGTTGCCGCCTCGTTGAAGAAACCCGTGGTTGAACCCAAACCCGAGACTAAGTGCTTCTGTAATGAGGGAACGGACACTGAAGCAGAACTACCCTAGATACTTGGTAGATGAGAAGGCCGGCAAGGTCGATAGAAGTATATTGGATATACATTATGTTAATGTGTACTTTACTAGTACTCCCAGTAGCACCAGGGTATTAGATACCGGTTCGGTTGCTAAGTGTTAGTAACTCGAAATAAAAGCTACGAAATAAATGGAGACTAGCTAAAGGTGAGCTGACGATATGTGTTGGAAGTGTTTCCAAGGTTGATGTGATCAAGCATCGCACGCTCCCTCTACCATCGAGATTGGTGTGAAACCTAAATAATTGTTATTTGGTGTTTGCATTGAGCATAGACATGATTGGATTATGTCTATCGCAATACGGTTATTCATTTAAGGAGAATAATGGCTACTCTGTTTATTTGAATAATACCTTCAATGGTCTTGCACCTAAAAGGAATGGTTTATTTAATCTCGATCGTAGTGATACACATTTTCATGCCAAAAGATATAAGATAGTAATGATAGTACCACTTACTTGTGACACTGCCATGTAAGTCATATTGGTGTAAACGCATGAAGAAGCTCCATGTTGATGGATCTTTGGACTCACTCGCTTTTGAAAAGTTTGAGACATGCTAACCATGTCTATTGGTGTATACGCATGAAGAAACTCCATGCAGATGGATCGCTTGGACTCACTTGATTTTGAATCACTTGAGATATGAAAATCATACCACATGGGCAAGATGAGTGAAAAGCCTCATTTTCAAAGAAGATGGAACAAGATAGCAACTTGTTGGAAGTAACACATTTTGATGTGTGTAGTCCAATGAGTGCCGAGGCATGCAAAGATGAATATCGTTATGTTCTTACTTCACGATGATTTGAGTAGATGTGGAGTATATTTACTTGATGAAACACAAGTCTGAATTATTGAAAGGTTCAAGTAATTTCAGAGTGAAGTTGAAGATCTTCGTCACAAGAGGATAAAACGTCTGTGATATGATCATAGAGATGGATATCTGAGTTACGAGCTTTGGCATGGAATTAAGACATTGTGGAAATTGTTTCACAATTAACACCGCCTGGACCACCATAGTGTCTGAACATCATAGTTGCACCCTATTGGATATGGTGCGTACCATGATGTCTCTTATCGAATTACCACTATCGTTCATGGTTTAGGCATTAGAGACAATCGAACTCACTTTAATAGGGCACCACATAATTCCGCTGAGACGACACCGTTTGAACCTATGGTTTGGAGAAACCTAAGTTGTCGTTTCTTAAAAAGTTTGGGGCTGCGATGCTTATGTGAAAAGTTTTCAGGTTGATAAGCTCGAACCCAAAGCGGATAAAATGCATCTTCATAGGACACCCAAAACAGTTGGGTATACCTCCTAATTCATATCCGAAAGCAATAGGGAATGTTTCTTGAATCGGGTCCTTTCTCGAGGAAAAGTTTGTCTCGTAAAGTTGAGTGGGAGGATGGTGGAGACTTGATGAGGTTATTGAACCGTCACTTCAACTAGTGTGTAGCAGGGCACAAGAAGTTGTTCCAATGGAGCCTACACCAATTGAAGTAGAAGCTTATGATAGTGATCATGAAACTTCGGATCAAGTCACTACCAAACCTCGTAGGTCGACAAGGATGCGTACTACTTCAGAGTGGTACGTACTCCTGTCTTGGAGGTCCTGTTGCTAGACAAGAATGAACCTACGAGCGATGGAGAAGCGATGGTGGGCCCGGATTCCGGCAAATGGCTCGAGGCCATAAAATCCGAGAGAGGATCCATGTATGAAAACAAAGTGTAGACTTTGGAAGAACTACTTGATGGTCGTAAGGCTATTGGGTATAGATGGATTTTAAAAGGAAGACGGACAATGATGGTATGTATCACCATTAAGAAAGCTCGACTTGTCATTAAGATGATTTCCGACAAGTTCAAGGAGTTGACTACGGTGAGGCTTTCTCACTCGTAGCGATGCTAAGAGTCTGTTGGAATTGGATTAGCATTTACTGCATCATTTATGAAATCTTGCAGATAGGATGTCAAAAACCATTATTTCCTCGACAATTTTCTTGAGGAAAGGTTGTATGTGATACAACTAGAAGGTTTTGACAATCCTGAAAGACGCTAACAAGTATGCAAAGCTCCAGCAATCCTTCTAAGAAATGGAGTAAGCATCTCGGAGTTGGAATGTACGCTCTGATGAGATGATCAAAGATTTTGGGTTTATACAAAGTTTATGAGAAACTTGTATTTCCAAAGAAGTGAGTGGG
Source organism: Aegilops longissima (assembly GCA_021605205.1). Taxonomy (NCBI): domain Eukaryota; kingdom Viridiplantae; phylum Streptophyta; class Magnoliopsida; order Poales; family Poaceae; genus Aegilops; species Aegilops longissima. The sequence goes on along the minus strand of CM038678.1, from coordinate 500,323,680 downwards.
AGCACTATAGAATTTCTGATGAGTATATGTTGTTGACATATTGTTGATCGAAATGATGTAGAATTTGGAAAACATAAAGGGTTGTTTGAAAGGAGTTTTTCAAGGGAAAACCTGGATTAAGCTGCTTGAACATTGAGCATCAAGATCTATAAGGATAGATCAAAACGCTTAATGGTACTTTCAAATGAGCACATACCTTGACATGATTTTGAAGGTGTTCAAGATGGATCAGTCAAAGAAGGAGTTCTTGCCTGAGTTGTAAGGTATGAAGTTAAGACTTAAAGCTCGACGACAGCAGAATAGAGAGAAAGGACAAAGGTCGTCCCCTATGCTTAGACGTAGGCTCCATAGTATGATATGCTGTGTACCGCACCTGATGTGTGCCTTGCCACATGTCTGGCAAGAGGGTACAAAGGTGATCAAGGAGTGGATCACCAGATAGCGATCAAAATTGTCCTTGGAGTAATAAGGACATGTTTCTCGGTTATGGAGGTGATAAAGAGTTCGACGTAAAGAGTTGCATCGATGCAAGCTTTAACACCTATCCGAATGACTCTGAGTAGCAAACCGGATACGTATAGTGGAGCAACCATTTGGAATAGCTCCAAGTGGAAAGTGGAAGCAACATTTACAATATGACCTAGAGATTTGCGAAGTACATACGGATCTGAATGTTGCAGACCCGTTGACTAAAACCTCTCTCACAAGCAAAACATGATCAAACCGCAGAACTCATTGAGTCTTAATCACATGATGATGTGAACTAGTTTAGTGACACTAGTAAACTTTTTGGATGTTAGTCACATGGCGATGTGACCTGTGAGTGTTAATCACATGGCGGTGTGAACTAGATTATTGACTCTAGTGCAAGTGGGAGACTGTTGAAAATATACCCTAGAGGCAATAATAAATTAGTTATTATTATTATATTTCCTTGTTCATGATAATCGTTTATTATCCATGCTATAATTGTATTGATAGGAAACTCAGATACATGTGTGGGTACATAGACAACACCATGTCCCTAGTAAGCCTCTAGTTGACTAGCTCGTTGATCAATAGATGGTTACGGTTTCCTGACCATGGACATTGGATGTCGTTGATAATGGGATCACATCATTAGGAGAATGATGTGATGGACAAGACCCAATCCTAAGCCTAGCACAAAGATCGTGTAGTTCGTATGCTAAAGCTTTTCTAATGTTAAGTATCATTTGTTCAGACCATGAGATTGTGCAACTCCCGGATACCGTAGGAATGCTTTGGGTGTACCAAATGTCACAACGTAATTGGGTGGCTATAAAGGTGCACTACGGGTATCTCCGAAAGTGTCTGTTGGGTTGGCACGAATCGAGACTGGGATTTGTCACTCCGTGTGACGGAGAGGTATCTCTGGGCCCACTCGATAGGACATCATCATAATGTGCACAATGTGACCAAGGGTTTGATCACGGGATGATGTGTTACGGAACGAGTAAAGAGACTTGCCGGTAACGAGATTGAACAAGGTATCGGCATACCGACGATCGAATCTCGGGCAAGTACAATACCGATAGACAAAGGGAATTGCATACGGGATTGCTTGAATCCTTGACATCGTGGTTCATCCGATGAGATCATCGTGGAACATGTGGGAGCCAACATGGGTATCCAGATCCGCTGTTGGTTATTGACGGAGAACGCCTCGGTCATGTCGCATGGTTCCCGAACCCGTAGGGTCTACACTTAAGGTTAGTTGTGTTGGAGTTGTTATGGGAAATAGTATGTGGTTACGAAGGTTGTTGAGTCCCGAATGAGATCCGGACATGACGAGGAGCTCCGGAATGGTCCGGAGGTGAAGATCGGTATATTGGACGAAGGGTATTGGAGTCCGGAATTGTTCCGGGGGTACCAGGTGATGACCAGCGTGTCCGAAAGGGGTTTCGGAGGTACCGGCAAGCTTTGGGGGGCCTTATGGGCCAAGGGGAGAGGGCACATCAGCCCACTAAGGGGCTGAGCGCCCTTCCCACCCCATCTCACGTAACATGGAGAGGTGGGGGCGCCACCCCTAGGGCAGCCGGCCCTCCCGGCTTGGGGGGCAAGTTTCCTAGGGGGTGGGGGCGCCAAAACCCATCTAGGGTTTCCCCTATGGCCGCCGCCCCTCCCCTAGGGAACCCTAGGGCGCCTCCCCCTCCTCCCTCCCCTATATATAGTGAGAGAGAGAGAGGGCAGCCGCACCCTTCCCCTGGCGCAGCCCTCTCCCTACTCCAACACCTCCTCCTCCTCCTCCGTAGTGCTTGGCGAAGCCCTGCCGGAGAACCACGAGCTCCATCACCACCATGCCGTCGTGCTGTCGGAGTTCTCCCTCAACTTCTCCTCTCCCCTTGCTGGATCAAGAAGGAGGAGACGTCCCCGGGCTGTACGTGTGCTGAACACGGAGGCACCGTTGTTCGGTGCTTAGATCGGAATCAACCGCGATCTGAATCGCTGCGAGTACGAATCCTTCATCCGCGTTCTTGTAACGCTTCCGCTTAGTGATCTTCAAGGGTATGAATATGCTCATCCTCTCCCTCTCTTGTTGCTAGAATCTCCATAGATTGATCTTGGTGATGCGTAGAAAATTTTGAATTTCTGCTACGTTCCCCAACACCGGGATCCCCTGACCTACCTCTTCATCCTATATATTCACTTATATTCTAGAGCCCTCAAAAGCATCCACGAAAATACTTTTACACCATCGCAGGTCTCTAAACTCGTTAGATCCCATCTGGAGGCCTTTTCTGATGCTCTGTCGGAGGGGGATTCAATCACGGAGGGCTTCTACATCAACCCTATTACCCTACCGATGAAGCGTGACTAGTTTACCTCAGACCTACGGGTCCATAGCTAGTAGCTAGATGGCTTATTCTCTCTCTTTGATTCTCAATACCACGTTCTCCTCGATGTTCTTGGAGAACTATCCGATGTAATATTCTTTTGCGGTGTTTTTGTCGAGATCCGATGAATTGTGGATTTATGATCAACTTATCTATGAATATTATTTGAATCTTCTCTGAATTCTTATATGCATGATTTTATATCTTTGTATTCTCGTCGAATTATTGGTTTGGTTTGGCCAACTAGATTGGTTTTTCTTGCAATGGGAGAGGTGCTTAGCTTTGGGTTCAATCTTGCATGATTGCACCCAGTGACAAAGTAGGGGTAGTGAGACATGTATTGAATTGTTGCCATCGAGGATAAAAAGATGGGGTTTTCATCATATTTGCTTGAGTTAATTTCTCTACATCATGTCATCTTACTTAAGGCGTTACTCTGTTCTTTATGAACTTAATACTCTAGATGCATGCTGGATAGCGGTCGATGTGTGGAGTAATAGTAGTAGATGCAAGCAGGAGTCGGTCTACTTGACACGGACGTGATGCCTATATTTCATAATCATTGCCTTCAATGTCGTCATAACTTTGAGCTTTTCTATCAATTGCGCGACATTAATTTGTTCACCCACCGTATTATTTGTCTTCATGAGAGAAGCCTCTAGTGAAACCTATGGCCGCCGGGTCTATTTTCCATCATACTTGTTTCCGATCTACTATTTTGAAATCTTTTATTTTCAGATCTATGAACCAAAAAACCCGAAAATATTTAGTTACCTTTTTATTTCTATCTATCTCTATCAGATCTCACCTTTGCAATTGACCGTGAAGAGATTGAAAACCCCTTTATCACGTTGGGTGCAAGTGTTTGATTGTTTGTGCAGGTGCATCTATTGGGGACTTGCTTGTACCTCCTACTGGATTGATACCTTGGTTCTCTAACTGAGGGAAATACTTATCTCTACTTTGCTGCATCACCCTTTCCTCTTCGAGGGAAAAACCAACGCAAGCTCAAGAAGTAGCATGGACTAAATGACACTTCACCATGATTTGGGCCTAGGGGAAGGCATGGGTAAGTAGCAATTAGATGATGGGTTTCTAGAGTGACAGAAGTTTAAACCCTAGTTTATGTGTTGCTTCGTAAGGGGTTGTTTTGGATACACATGTTTAATGCTATGGTTAGATTTATATTTATTCTTCTTTCGTAGTTGCTGATACTTGCGAGAGGGGTTGATCATAAGTGGGCGGCTTTTCCAAGTAAGGACAGCACCCAAGCACCGGTGCACCCACATATCAAATTATCGAAGTAACGAACGCGAATCATATGAGCATGATGAAAACTAACTTGATGATAATTGACTTTCTTTACATAAGAGTTCGTCCAGGCTTGTCCTTGCTATAAAAAGGAATGGGCCACCTTGCTGCACCTATGTTACACTTGTTACTTGTTACCCATTACGAATAACCTTGCTACCAAACTCTTTGTTACCGATAATTTCAGTGCTTGTAGATAATACCTTGCGGAAAACCACTTGTCATTTCCTTCTGCTCCTCGTTGGGTTCGACACTCTTATTTATCGAAAGGACTACGATTGATCCCCTATACTTGTGGGTCATCAAGACTCTTTTATGGCGCCGTTGCCGGGTAGTGAAGCGCCTTTGGTCAGTGGAATTTGGTAAGGAAAAATTTATATTGTGTGCTGAAATTTGTTACTTGTTAGTACTATGTAAAACAATCCTTTGAGGGGTTTGTTCGGGGTATCTTCACCTCGAACGGAAGCACAAAGAGTTGCTCCTCAACCTAATGCACCTACTGAAAATATTTATCATGAATTTCCTTCGGGTATGATAGAGAAACTGCTAGCTAATCCTTATGCAGGAGATGGAACATTACATCCTGACATGCACCTAATCTATGTGGATGAAGTTTGTGGATTATTTAAGCTTGTAGGTTTACCCGAAGATGAAGTCAAGAAGAAGGTCTTCCCTTTATCTTTGAAGGGAAAGGCATTGACATGGTATAGGCTATGTGATGATATTGGAGCTTGGGATTGGAATCGATTGAAATTGGAATTTCATTGATACGTCTCCGTCGTATCTATAATTTTTGATTGTTCCATGCCAATATTCTACAACTTTCATATACTTTTTGGCTACTTTTTATACTATTTTTGGGACTAACATATTGATCTAGTGCCCAGTGCTAGTTCCTGTTTGTTGCATATTATTGGTTTCACAGACTATCCATATCAAACGGAGTCCAAACGGGATAAAAACGGACGGAGCTTATTTTTGGAATATTTAGAAAATCTGGGAGAAAGATCAACGCAAGATGGTGCCCGAGGTGGCCACGAGGCAGGGGGGCGTGCCTGCCCCCTGGGCACGCCCATGACCCTCGTGGGCCACCCGTAAGGCGGTTGATGCCCTTCTTCGGCCGCAAGAAAGCTATTTTTTGGTAAAAAAATCACGGCGAAGGTTTCAGTCCAATCGGAGTAACGGATCTCCATATATATGCGAAACGGTGAAAGGGCAGCATTACAGAACGCAGAAACAGAGAGATAGAGAGACAGATCCAATCTCGGAGGGGCTCTCGCCCCTCCCATGCCATGGAGGCCAAGGCTAGAGGGGAAACCCTTCTCCCATCTAGGGAGGAGGTCAAGGAAGAAGAAGACGAAGGGCCCCCCTCTCCCCTTCTCTTTCGGTGGCGCCGGAACGCTGCCGTGGTCGTCATCATCATCACCGCGATCTTCACCAACACCTCCGCCATCTTCACCAACATCTCCATCACCTTCCCCCCTCTATCTACAGCGGTCCACTCTCCCGCAACCCGCTGTACCCTCTACTTGAACATGGTGCTTTATGCTTCATATTATTGTCCAATGATGTGTTGCCATCCTATGATGTCTGAGTAGATTTTCGTTATCCTATTAGTGGTTGATGAACTGCTATGATTGTTATGTTGCTGTCCTTTGGTGCCCATCATATGAGATCACACCATAGGGTTAATTGTATGTTGATAGGACTATGTATTGGAGGGCAAGGGTGACAGAAGCTTCAGCCTAGCATAGAAATTGATGCATACGGGATTGAAGGGGGGCCAATATATCTTAATGCTATGGTTGGGTTTTACCTTAATGAACGTTAGTAGTTGCGGACTCTTGCTAATAGTTCCAATCATAAGTGCATAGAATTCCAAGTAAGGGATGACATGCTAGCAGTGGCCTCTCCCACATAAAACTTGCTATCGGTCTAGTAAAGTAGTCAATTGCTTAAGGGACAATTTCGCAACTCCTACCACCACTTTTTCACACTCGCTATATTTACTTTATTGTGTCCTTATCTAAACATCCCCTAGTTTTTATTCTCGTGCTCTTTATTATCTTGCAAACCTATCCAAAAACACCTACAAAGTACTTCTAGTTTCATACTTGTTCTAGGTAAAGCGAACGTCAAGCGTGCGTAGAGTTGTATCGGTGGTCGATAGAACTTGAGGGAATATTTATTCTACCTTTAGCTCCTCGTTGGGTTCGACACTCTTACTTATCGAAAACTGTTGCGATCCCCTATACTTGTGGGTTATCAAGACCTTTTTCTAGCACCGTTTCCGGGGAGCAATAGCGTGGGGTGAATATTCTCGTGTGTGCTTGTTTGCTTTATCACTAAGTAATTTTTTATTTGCTGTTCTTAGTTGTTCTTTATCTTTAGTTATGGATTTATGGATATGGAACATGAAATACAAAAAAAATTAGGTCTACTTGCTACTCATGGAGATGAGGAACCTCCTAAAACCCTTGATGATCATTATGTGAAAAATATTATGTACCACTTTGATAATCCTGAGAAAACCTCATTCAATTTGGTAATGGGAGTAATGTTTGATCAACATGAATACTTTAGGGATTATCACTTGATACAAAAAGGAAAACTATTATGGGATCAAATTTATATATTGAAGTGGTATGCTTGGCAAGTATGCTTGAGTTATGATTATACTTGTTGCTCTAGGATGAAGGCTCCACACCTTCCCTTTTCATGCAAATTTAATGATAATAAAACCTTAGCTTCTTATGCTAATGGTATATATGATTACTATGATGTGGAACAAATAGAAGAATTTGTTGCTTTTATGGGTGCTTATGAAATTGAATCTATGTTTAAAGAGTTTGAAGATTTTGATGATGTTGTTTGTATACCTGAAAATTTAGCTATCCTCAAATATTGCTATGAGAATTATGAATACAATTCCGATATTAATGCACTTATTGAGAAAGTCTCCGCTGTCCAAGAAGAGACTAATAGTTTGCAGGAATCTATGGAAGAAGAAGTTGATGAAACTGTGAGCTCATTGGATGAAAAAGATGAGGTGGAGAGCGAAGAACAAAAGGAGGAAGAGCGTATTGATCACCCGTGCCCACCTTCTAATGAGAGTAACTCTTCAACTCATACATTGTTTAATTCCCCTTCGTGCTTACCGAAGGATGATTGCTATGATGACTGTTATGATCCCTTTGATTCTTTTGAAATATCCCTTTTTGATGATGCTTGCTATGCTTGTGGCCAAGATGCCAATATGAATTATGCTTATAGAGATGAACTTGCTATAGTTCCTTATGTTAAACATGAAATTGTTGCTATTGCTCCCACGCATGATAGTCCTATTATCTTTTTGCATTCTCCCAACTGCACTATATCGGAGAAGTTTGCACTTATTAAGGATTATATTGATGGGTTGCCTTTTACCGTTGCACATGATGATTTTGATGAATATAATATGCATGTGCTTGCTGCTCCTACTTGCAATTATTATGAGAGAGGAACTATATCTCCACCTCTCTATGTTTCCAATATGATACAATTGCAAGAAACTGTTTATACTATGCATTGGCCTTTACTTTGTGTGCATGAATTGTTATTTTATGACATGCCGATGCATAGGAAGATAGTTAGACTTCGTTGTTGCATGATATATGTTACTTTGTGCTCATTACTAAATTACAAATCATTGTTAATTAAAATTGGCTTTGATATACCTTGGGATCCGGGTGGATCCATTACTTGAGCACTATATGCCTAGCTTAATGGCTTTAAAGAAAGCGCTGCCAGGGAGACAACCCAGAAGTTTTAGAGTCATTTATTTCTGTTGAGTGCTTTCATATAGTTTAAAAACAACAAAAAAAATAAAGAGGGGAACCCAAAACTTTTCAAAAAGGAAAGTGAAAGTGAGAAAGACAAGCATTGTTGAAGTGGGAGAGCTCCTTGAACTTTGTTCATGCTCACGGAAACTTTGTGAATATTAATTAAAGAAAATTTTCAATAAAAATAATGATCCCCTTGTACAATTCCATTGTATTATAAAAATAATGTGCCAAGGTTTGCCTTTAGGATGTTTGCAATGCTTGTTGGTTTGTGCGGTGCAGGACAGAAACTTTGGCTGTAGTGCGCGATTTTTACTTTTTTACTGGAACGTCAAATGGTTCTGATCCTTTTTGCACTGTCTTTCTGTACAATTTTTTAATTTTTCCTAATTTTGGCAGAATTGTTCAAGTATCATAAGTATGGTGAATGTTCAGATTGTTACAAACTATTCTTTTTTACACAGATTCTGTTTTTTGATGCATAGTTTGCTTGTTTTGATGAAACTATCAATTTATATCAGTGGATTAAGCCATGAAAAAGTTATACTACAGTAGAAAAAATGCAAAAACAAAATATGAATTGGTTTGCAACAGTACTTAGAGTAGTGATTTGCTTTATTATACTAACGGATCTTACCGGGTTTTCTGTTGAAGTTTTGTGTGGATGAAGTGTTCGATGATCGAGAAGGTCTCGATGTGAGAAGAAGGAAGAGAGGCAAGAGCTCAAGCTTGGGGATGCCCAAGGCACCCCAAGTAAATATTCAAGGAGACTCAAGCGTCTAAGCTTGGGGATGCCCCGGAAGGCATCCCCTCTTTCTTCAACAAATATCGGCATGTTTTCGGATTCATTTCATTCATGTGATATGTGCAAATCTTGGAGCGTCTTTGCATTTAGTTTTCACCTTTATTTTATGCACCATGCTGGTATGAGATAGTCCTTGGTTGATTTATAGAATGCTCTTTGCACTTCACTTAAATCTTTTGAGTATGGCTTTATAGAATGCTTCATGTGCTTCACTTATATCATTTGAAGTTTGGATTGCCTGTTTCTCTTCACTTAGACAACCGCCATTTCTAGAATGCTCTTTTGCTTCACTTATATTTGTTAGAGCGTGGGCATATCTTTTGTAGAAAGAACTAAAACTCTCTTGCTTCACTTATAATCTATTTAGAGAGATGACAGGAACTGGTCATTCACATGGTTAGTCATAAAATCCTACATAAAACTTGTAGATCACTGAATATGATATGTTTGATTCCTTGCAATAGTTTTGCGATATAAAGATGGTGATATTAGAGCCATGCTAGTGGGTGGTTGTGGATTGTAGAAATACTTGTGTTGAGGTTTGTGATTCCCGTAGCATGCACGTATGGTGAACCGTTATGTAACGAAGTCGGAGCATGATTTATTTATTGATTGTCTTCCTTATGAGTGGCGATCGGGGACGAGCGATGGTCTTTTCCTACCAATCTATCCCCCTAGGGGCATGCGTATTAGTACTTTGCTTCGAGGGCTAATAAACTTTGGCAATAAGTATATGAGTTCTTTATGACTAATGTGAGTCCATGGATTATACGCACTGTCACCCTTCCATCATTGCTATCCTCTTTGGTACCGTGCATTGCCCTTTCTCACCTCGAGAGTTGGTGCAAACTTCGCCGGTGCATCCAAACCCCGTGATACGATACGCTCATTATATCTTCCTCAAAATAGCCACCATACCTACCTATCATGGCATTTCCATAGCCATTCCGAGATATATTGCTAGCATGATGTTTTCATGGCTTGTCCGTTTTTTGATGTCATTACTACGCTAGATCGTTGCACATCCCGGTACACCGCCGGATGCATTCATATAGATTCATATCTTTGTTCTATTATCGAGTTGTAATATTGAGTTGTAAGTAAATAAAAGTGTGATGATCATCGTTATTAGAGCATTGCCCCATCAAAAAAAAGAGTCCAAAGAAGCCTAAATAAAAAAAGGGGGCCAAAGAAGCCCGCAACAAAGAGAGAAAGGGGGGCAATGTTACTATCCTTTTACCACACTTGTGCTTCAAAGTAGCACCATGTTCTTCATATAGAGAGTGTCGATTCAATATCCAGCGTATCTCATAGTAGGGGTCCTAAGCTAGGCGTCTTGGAGCGATGGTAACATGGACACAGGGTTTTACCCAGCTTCGGGCTCTCTTGATGAGATAATACCCTACATGCTGCTTTTGATTGTATTCATATGGGTGTAGTACAGAGTACATGTATGAGTACTCTACATGTATCTACCACGAGGTTGTGGTAATGAATATGAGATTGTCTATTGACTAGCCTGGCCTCGGTTTATATAAGATACCGGAGGCCTAGGGTTTAGGAGAGTCCTTGTCTTGGGCGCCAAGTCTTGTGGAGTCTTCCTTGTATGCGGTAGGGGTTGTCCGAACTGGCCCATGAGTATGCGGCCATGGGGTCCTCAGCCCAATCTAACTGATCGGGAGACGACGTGGTGAGTACCCCCTAGTCCAGGACACCGTCAGTAGCCCCCTGAACCGGTCTTCAAGTTGGGGATGCTCCTCGATTCTTCCGAACTGTTCTTCATCTTCGGTCGCCGGTCTTGAAAACTGGTTCAACAAATCTTCCCATCTTCGATCTTGAGGATCGCCAAAGTGCATCCGAAGAGTTTACACGTCAGGTATCCGAGGAGCCCCTTTAAGTTTCCGGCCTTTATCACTGCCTTGTTATTTTCACTCCCACCTCGGGTTTGAAATTGTTCCCGAGCGGCAACGTCCTCTTGCGTCCGAGCTCCAACGCCGGACTGCATTCGAGGTATCTTTAGCAGCCGAGCACCAACGCTGGACCTCTTCCGAGCTCCAACGTCGGAATATATCCGAGCTCCAACGCCGGACTATGTCCAAGCTCCAATGCCGGACTGCATTCGAGGTATCTTTAGCAGCCGAGCACCAACGCTGGACCGCTTCCGAGCTCCAACGTCGGAATATATCCGAGCTCCAACGCCGGACTATGTCCAAGCTCCAATGCCGGACTATGTCCAAGCTCCAACGCCGGACTGTATCCGAGGTGTCATAGATCACCTTGCTTCAAAAAAGTTGAAGGAGTTTAGCCGAGCTTAATGCCGGAAATGCCCTCTACGGAGCCAGCCACTGGCATCCGATCTTTATGCCGGACTGCTTCCGGGGTGTCTATTAAAGTCGAGCACCAACGCCAGACTGTATCCGAGGTGGTGCACCACCTCGACCATGGGCTAATTTTTATGAATTTAATTCTGAATTGTGCAATGTAATCTTTGCCGAGATGTATAGCCAGTAGCCCTCAAGGTGCGTGTTGGCCTAATATTTGGGATGCACCTGAAGGAAAAATCAAACCACTGTCCCTAGTAGTCCCTGAGACTCAGGTCGATTCATAAAATCAGCCTGAGCATCAATTCCCAGCTCGGCAGCGTACTTAGGAATAGAAACGCGGTGTGCAAAGTCCTCGAGACTCAGGTTGGGTGCGGCTGACCAACCTGAGGATAATAATCTCCTTGAAAACTATATTGCGCTTTAAATTTTCTGCATTGGATTGCCAATGCAGTAGCCCCCGAGACACTGGTCGGGTGGCAACACTAGATCAGGGGATCGATGTGCCCTTTTAATATTTTTAAATAATAAGCCCGAAGCCTAGTAGCCCCCGAGCCTTAATGCGGGTACGGGAGACCGAATTAAGGATCGATATCCATAGTAAAATAAAAAATTATGTGTAATGACTCTATGTATCCAAGTACTTTACATCATTATTTTGACTCCATTGCGACCGTTTATCAGTTGAAAGTGGCCCATCGTCAGCTTCTACCCCTTGGTAGATACTACACAGGGTGTTTCCGCACTAACAAAACAACCCTTAGTTGATGTCTCGGTGCCCGAAGGCGGTTGTGTTAGCGGAAATGAGGCAATCAAATATGCGGGCTTTATAACTTTCGCTTAGTCATGGGAGCTTTAAACTAGGGAAGCTAGCTATGAGCCCTCGGTTAGTGTTTGACGACATCCGAGGTCAATCCGTAAACACTTCGGCCAATGTTATGAATGGCCCGTCATTTAACATAGTCATCGGATCGCTGACCAGTTTCGCCTATTGTGACGATCAGTTTCGGCTTTGTCCATCGAGGTGCTTAACAATGCGAGCTGGAAGCACAATCGCGATGGTTCTCCTTTGCACACCTAGCGAACAAAGCGAGCGTAGGAGGCAAGCACAGGAGCCGGGCAACCCAACTATTGACCGAAGACACAATTCGAAACCGATGCATATATAGCAATATCCGAGAATGTTCTTGTCGAACCCCTAAAGGTGTCTGACGTTGCACTGCGAGACTAATGTTGGAAACACACAAATAGTTAAAAAGTGACATAGGCTTGGAAAACCCAAAAATGTCAGTAAAAACTTGACGTCCGAACTAGATCAAGTGCTCGGTGCCAATCCAAAAAATTTGTCTTAGAGAAAAAAGTGCTTTTGTCGTGCTTTAACATGACGGATCCTATCTCAAGACTTCAAGCGGGTCAGCTTACGGCTTCAACCTCCTTATCCCGAAGGCGGAGTGCTTCTCTGCGGCTAGTTTAGCAAACTAAGTTCGAGCGGCTTTAGAGAGAAGCAAGGCTATCCAGCTATTGACCACACACTTGCGTCGAGAAAGGAGTGATAAATAATAGTAATAATAAAAACTTTGCAGCAACTAAGAAGAAGAACACTTATTATAAAACGGCTCAAATAAACTTAAGAGCCCCCAAGTGACTCGGGTAAAAGAATGATTGTGTGTACCGAAGTACTTATATTATATCTATGTTCACCTGAACTTTAAACGCTTCTTAACCGACCGTCGGCTTCTCCCTCTTCGGTCAAAGACCGAAAAGTGTTATGTACTCCACCTGTCGAGAATATCGATGGTGTTTCCGATAACCAGGCAATCAGGCCATAAGGCTGTAACAGACAAAGCGCGCTCAGGGAACTTATGCTATATTACTAACGAAGTGTAAGAAGCATCTTCGAAGAAAATAGTACCCCCACCAATACCTTTCTTCGGTTGCTCATTGCTACTATGAGACTTGTGCTATAGTTTTTTGTACTCATGAGTTTTGTTGTGTGCCAACCATAATTGAAAATAGTAAGAGCGCTAGCTTTCGGCTTCACCTAGTCTGAGGTCCGGCTCGGATGACCCGATCGTGACAATCGCAGAGGTGCTCCCTTTACTCCCTAGCCGAACAATCGGGAATGTAGGGGTAAACACAGGAGCAAGGCAACCCAGCTTGCAAATCACTTAAGTCAATATGGTGCATATTGTGGCGTAATACACGAACAAGGAACGAAGCCATACAAGTATAATCATATGCAAGAGGAAAGGATTCATAAAGGAAGCCCCCAAGTGAATTGGGTATTTGAATTTGTGTGTCACAAACAAAGTTTTGACAAGAAAAAAAAATTACAAGCAACTTTTTTCCAAAAAAAGTATAATGCTTGGTCGAACCGAACACAAGTTAAAAATTTAAAACTTTGAGTATGAAAGTGACTTAGCTGGTTAATGTGTTCGGCATTGATGACGCGGTCCGGGCTTGATGGGGGACAGGGTTCCAGCCCCCAAGCTGGACCCGAGGTGGCCGAGCGGAGAGCTGGGCACTCCGAAGTGGCGACACAACACGACCGCTGTGGAGAGTTGAAGCTCCCAGTTTAGCCGAGGTGACGAAGCAGGTCGGCGGGGTGATGTCGGAGTCTCCGGCCGAGTAGGTTAATGAAGCAGCTACGCGGGGTTGCCAACACAGGGCAGCGCGCCAAGGCGATGACACAATTAGGTTGCGGACGTCGGCACACCGAGGTGGCAGTGCAGCCCGGTCTAAGTCAATTGTCTGGACAGATAAAATAGTGCAAGCCAGAGATAATAATATATTGTTATATATATATATATATATATATATATAATAATAATAAAATCCTCTACTTAATGAATGTAAGTAAAGTAAATAATTAAGGAAATATGGCCTTAACGCCAAGGTCGTCCCGACAGAGTTGCCGCGAGATCTTTGGTACAAGGGCGCGCACTGAGGCGACGTCACAACTTGGTCGATGCAAGCGGGATGATGACTTGCCTGCCATGGCAAATCTCACGGCAAGAAGTAGCACAAGACAGATAATAATAACAAAATAAAGAAAAGAAAATTTCTTTACATTTTTTTATGTAAAATAAATTATTAAAGGAGATTTGGACCGGCGCGAGGCCGATGTGTCGCAAGGCGTTGGCGTGACGAGGTGACGAAATCCGAATTCGTAGGGTCGCCCGGGTTACGGAAAGATGAGTGCGGAAAAACGACGGCATATCGGATCGCCCTAAGACGACGGCCTCAAGGTAGACCAGACTGCAAAACCTGCAGTACTAACAATCACGACGAGCAGAAAATACCTTTTGAAATATTATTAACTAGCCTTGAAAGGGCCTGTTGGGGAGGGGGGGTGGATATTTACATACATAAGTGTTGTAGGATCGTAATAGCCCGATCCAGCTGATGCGAAGTTGGCTCCTTTCACCAGGTTCTGCCCTGATGCACACACGCTGAGATATGGAGGACTAGAGCTAGTAAACCCCAGCTTTTCACCTACAAACCACAAAATGTTGTATCCATACACAAAGTTATGCATCTAACAAGACCGAGTGATACTGCGTAAGTGTCCAGTGCTTCGTGTATTTTACCTATAATATCGCTAAGTAGTTTGCCGTTGCAGAACCTTCCGGTGGCGACACGGCCCTCGAAGTCCGTCCCTGCCATAGGATGGAAAATTCGCTTTGAAGATGTTGTGGTGGATGAAGTCATTGTTGCCTACATCGAGCAGTGAATCAACGAAAAATATAATGGCTGGCACTAAAGACCGCGCTTCCTCAGCGTGTGTCGTTGCCACCAGGAGGAAGACGACACAGAGCAGCAAGCACCTCACCGCCATTAAAGCCGGATTATGTGACAATCACCTAGGAGCTGGGATTCCTTTGAAATGGAAGCACGATTCTGCACCGATGCATGGAACTTTGTGTTTATGAGCTTTTTATATACTAGATGATACCCCGCGCGTTGCTGCGAAAATTTGTGGATAAGAGTTGATGCGATAATAATTTTTGAAGATCATGAAAGTAAACATGTATGCTTGTTAGCTGGCTTGACCGCCCTAGACCTTGGCGCTTGTGTGCTGCATGCTTGCTATGTACCTGTTGTGTGGCCTTAGGTGATGTAGTTGTTGGCTATGGTATAGGTAGAATGCTGATGTAGTATGATTTAGTTTAGTTGCTAGTTGTAAGATTTTGACAGGTGAGTTGATGTAATCAAGATTTCGGATGCAATTTCACCGAAATTTTGACATGCCCTATCCTTATTTTTGAACCATTTGCATATGCAACATGAAAATAGACAACAATTATATATTCATCTCAATAAAGTACACAACGTCCCATATACTTCACAACTCAGACTTAATAGTTGCATAAGAAAATACATATCTCACTACATGCACATGATCCATCATGTAACAGTGAATAAGAGTTTGACTAAATTACAATTTAAACTGTAATAATATAACTAATTTAAATAGATAGATGGCAATGTAGTTCAGCCATATATACTTGCAAAACACGAAATCATATCTCAGTACATGCATATAGGATCATCGAGTAGTAGTAATGAGAGTTCGACTGGATTACAATTTAAGCCACATACAACTAATAAAATAGAGGGAGTTGCATTTCATTGATGCTTGGATATGTGCTTGACGATGTCCTGCATGCTGTAAAAAAGAGAGCATTATGGATTCAGTTATCTTCATGTAGTCAGCTAGCAGAGAGAAACGGATTTTTCGGACATGAAACATGCATTACCTTTTTTTATTGTTGTTATCATCTCATGCTTCTTAGTTGTTTACTGCCACATTGTTGTCTGCAATGCTGTCTGAGGATAGAAAGTAAGAATGTTGGATCTTATATTTGGAATTATGAATGTGATATGATACTCTTGCTTATGCCTATTGACAACCTGAAGATGAAGTTATGTAGCCTCGGTTTCTACCTCTTTTTCTTGGCATGTAAGTATTGCATTCATGAGAAATTCCATGGCAAAAGGAATATTGTTATATGCTCTTACCTCTCTTTGTCGGTGGTTTCATCTTCTGTAAATTCAGTGATTCTTTTAGCTAAAGGGCATCTGTGAACAAAAATCAACATTTGAATTTCATGTTGAATCTGAATCTCTTGGTTTATACAGAGTTCTAAAATTGTTACTTATTTTGGTTATTCTCGGTGTTAATAATTGCGCACCAGTGGAGTAGCAAGAGACCTGTCACATCGAAGAACTTCGGATCTGGAACTCAATCTGACAGATGCAAAAAGCATAAATTCAGTAACAGAAAAAATTGGGGGGAGGCTGAAAATAGGGAGCGTCACCTACCAGAGTGCTGGCCGGTTCCGAGAGTAGAGCGCGAGTAGGTTGACGATGATGAAAGTACATCATCCTTTTAAAGACAAAGGAGGCCACTGGTCAATTAAATCTGCACTTTCTTGCGCACTTGCAAGGTAATGGAGGGTGCGGTAATGAGAGGCAATGAAAGCTGTCGTTTCTAGCATTTGTGGCTGCGGCTTCTCGCATTTGTGGTTGTTTTTTCATGGGGGCGCAGAAGAGAGAGCGGCGGCTGCGCGAAGAGAAAGCGGCGGCGGCGGGCGGAGAAGAGGAAGGTGGACGTCATACTGCAGATCAGCAGATGTGTAGATTAGAATCATGACCTACTAAGCCCTGCGTTTTACATGGTCTAGCACTAATGACAAACTAACACAGCCACGGGCCTATTTTACATGGGCTAGCACCAACGACCAGGCTTAGCTACTGGTCTGGGCAACCCACATGCAAAAAATTGGGAAAACACGATACGCAAAAATGTATCGACCACTGGTGGTACTCGCTGAGTGGTGCTACCCGGTGCGTTTTCTGTTGGGTCAACCGCATGGTGCAGTGGGGATGCGAGCGCATTGGAAAAACGTGTTGGTTCAACCGATGCTGGGCTGGAGTTGGGTGGGAGAGATGAGATCCGCAGCTGCCGTGCGGGCTGCGGGTGAGGGAAAAAGCAAGTATTTTTCCACCACCGTGATAGCATGGAATAAGTATGATTGGGTGATTTTAGAAACTAAAAAATGACGTGGCAAATTGATGATGTGGACAGTGTGCATGAAGAGAGAATAGGGAGAAGTGGGGAGCAACTTCTTAGAATGGTAGATATGCACAATATGAATAACTAGAACAATTGCACCTGGTGATTTATCCGACAACGTCCAAACTGATGACGGATAAGGTGATTATGGACGCAGGATGTCCTGGCCGGAGTGCCTCGAAACTGCGTCGGGCCGACCAGTGTACAACACGGCCGATCTAGATGCATGGCCGCTTGAGTCCATATCGTGTACGGCTGTGGGACGCGTGGGGCGGCAGTAGCCCTAACGGCTAGGAGTCAGCGCTGCAAGAGAGCAGCAAAAGACTGATCCGGGACCTGCAAATCCGATGACAATGTGGAGACGCTGGCGCCTTGTTTTTCCCTTGATGTTACATGCAAAACCAGCTCCACCTTTAATCAATAAAACCTTGAAAAACGTGCTGCAAATTAGTACTAGTATACAAGTGGTACTAGTACATTAGTATTTGTCTTATGCATGTTTGGTCAAAAGTAGCAGATGACAAGCAAACACTAGCAGATTGAAGAAAGGGAAAGAGAAGGAAGATAGCTCCCTGTCGCTGCCGATCTGGGCGCCTGTCAGCTGGTCTGCCTCTGCCGCACTACGTGGGCAGTACGGGCGCGCCTCCTCGGCTGGGTCGCCGCCGATTAAATTGCCCTTCTTTGTTAATTTCGGGGTTGACCCCAGTAGCAAGTCCGCCATCTATGCTGCTATTTACGAGCGCGTGGCGCTAGCCCGGATCCGACATACCACCAGAGAGCCCGGATCCGATCTGATTGCAAACAAATAGCACAACACGGCAGCGACGATTTTGCAGGAGAGAAAATTTACATGAAATAGATCTGACTGAAAAAATATCACCTGATCATCCCATCGATCATGGCGATCACCCAATGAGCTCTCAATGAAAGCACCAATGTCGGTTCAATATCCGGCGTATCTTGTAGTAGGGATCCTAAGCTAGGCGTCTTGGAGCGATGGTAACATGGACACGGGGTTTTACCCAGCTTCGGGCTCTCTTAAGATAATACCCTACATGCTGCTTTTGATTGTATTCATATGGGTGTAGTACAGAGTACATGTATGGGTACTCTACATGTATATACCACGAGGTTGTAGTAATGAATATGAGATTGTCTATTGACTAGCCTGGCCTCGGTTTATATTTGACACCAGAGGCCTAGGGTTTAGGAGAGTCCTTGTCTTGGGCGCCAAGTCTCGTGGATTCTTGCTTGTATGCGGCAGGGGTTGTTCGAACTGGCCCATGAGTATGCGGCCATGGGGTCCTCAGCCCAATCTAACTGATCGGGAGACGATGTAGTGAGTACCCCCTAGTCCAGGACACCGTCAGAGAGTCTCTTGAGTTATAACTTTCATATACTAGTGGGAATTTTCATTATAGAACTTGGCTTGTATATTCCAATGATGGGCTTCCTCAAATGCCCTAGGTCTTCATGAGCAAGCAAGTTGGATGCACACCCACTTAGTTTCAGTTTGAGCTTTCATATATTTATAGCTCTAGTGCATCCGTTGCATGGCAATCCCTACTCCTCACATTGACATGAATTGATGGGCATCTCCATAGCCCGTTGATTAGCCGCGTCGATGTGAGACTTTCTCCTTTTTTTGTCTTCTCTACATAACCCCCATCATCATATTCTATTCCACCTGTAGTGCTATGTCCATGGCTTGCGCTCATGTATTGCGTGAGGGTTGAAAAAGCTGAAGCGCGTTAAAAAGGAAAGCTACCTCATCCACCAATTGCTCAGCTTGTCATCGGGGTTGTGCATGATGTGAATATTTTGTGTGGTGAAGATGGAGCATAGCCAGACTATATGATTTTGTAGGGATAACTTTCTTTGGCCATGTTATTTTGAAAAGACATGATTGCTTTATTAGTAGGCTTGAAGTATTGTTGTTTAATGTCAAATGATAGGCTATTGCTTTGAATCACTCGTGTCTTAATATTCATGCCATGATTAGACATATGATCAAGATTATGCTAGGTAGCATTCCACATCAAAAATTATCTTTTTTATCATTTACCTACTCGAGGACGAGCAGGAATTAAGCTTGGGGATGCTGATACGTCTCCGTCGTATCTATAATTTTTGATTTTCCATGCCAATATTCTACAACTTTCATATACTTTTTGGCAACTTTTTATACTATTTTTAGGACTAACATATTGATCCAGTGCCCAGTGTGAGTTCCTGTTTGTTGCATGTTTTTGGTTTCATAGAATATCCATATCAAACGGAGTCCAAACAGAATAAAAACGAATGGAGCTTATTTTTGGAATATTTAGAAACTCTGGGTTACGGATCGGATCTCCATATATATACGAAACGGTGAAAGGGCAGCATAACAGAACACAGAAATAGAGAGAGATAGAGAGACAGATCCAATCTCGGAAGGGCTCTCGCCCCTCCCATGCCATGGAGGCCAAGGACCTGAGGGGAAACCCTTCTCCCATCTAGGGAGGAGGTCAAGGAAGAAGAAGACGAAGGGGCCCCCTCTCCCCTTCTCTTCCGGTGGCGCTGGAACGCTGCCGTGGCCGTCATCATCATCATTGCGATCTTCACCAACACCTCCGCCAACTTCACCAACATCTCCATCACCTTCCCCCTCTATCTACAGCGGTCCACTCTCCCGCAACCCGCTGTACCCTCTACTTGAACATGGTGCTTTATGCTTCATATTATTGTCCAATGATGTGTTTCCATCCTATGATGTCTGAGTAGATTTTCGTTGTCCTATCAGTGGTTGATGAACTGCTATGATTGATTTAATTTGCTTGTGGTTATGCTGCTGTCCTTTGGTGCCCATCATATGAGCGCGCGTGTGGATCACACCATAGGGTTAGTTGTATGTTGATAGGACTATGTATTGGAGGGCAAGGGTGATAGAAGCTTCAGCCTAGCATAGAAATTGATGCATCTGAGGATTGAAAGGGACCAATATATCTTAATGCTATGGTTGGGTTTTACCTTAATGAACGTTAGTAGTTGCGGACGCTTGCTAATAGTTCCAATCATAAATGCATAGAATTCCAAGTAAGGGATGACATGCTAGCAGTAGCCTCTCCCACATAAACTTGCTATCGGTCTAGTAAAGTAGTCAATTGCTTAAGGGACAATTTCGCAACTCCTACCACCACTTTTCCACACTCGCTATATTTACTTTATTTTGTCCTTATCTAAACAGCCCCTAGTTTTTATTCTCGTGCTCTTTATTATCTTGCAAACCTATCCAAAAACACCTACAAAGTACTTCTAGTTTCATACTTGTTCTAGGTAAAGCGAACGTCAAGCGTGCGTAGAGTTGTATCGGTGGTCGATTGAACTTGAGGGAATATTTAGTCTACCTTTAGCTCCTCGTTGGGTTCGACACTCTTACTTATCGAAAACTGTTGCGATCCCCTATACTTGTGGGTTATCATTCATAAAAAAAAATCCTATGCATCTAGTTCATCGTGATCGTAATTATGTGTGTGCGTGTGCGTGTGTGTGTGTGTGTATTTTGGCCTCGTGAAGGAGAAAGTATCACTCAAGCTTGGGGGGGCTTAAGTCAATGATGTATTCATGCCCCAATCATGAGATCTCAAGATAAATTATTATTCAGAATTTTTATGCTCGGCTTTCTCGTAATGATCAATACATGCTTGATACTTCTTGTACTGGTTTTCCTTTATAAAGAAGACTATTGAATTCAGACGGGATCTTTTGGAAAGAATTAAACGCAACTATGAAGATTGGGAACTCGACAAAGATAAAGAGTCAGGTATAAAACTTGAGTTTGATTGTGTTAAATCTGTTATGGATACCGATGCTTTTCACAAGTTTAGCGCTAAATATGGACTTGACTCTGAGATAGTAGCTTCTTTTTGTGAATCTTATGCTACTCATGTTGATCTCCCCAAGGAGAAGTGATTTAAATATCATCCCCCTATAGTAATAGAAATAGAAGAACCTAATAAAGCTAAATAAAAAACTATTACATATAGTGAGGGTGTCCCGGATTAGGGGGTGTCCGGATAGCCGAACTCTTACCGTTGGCCGGACTCCTGGACTATGAAGATACAAGATTGAAGACTTCGTCCCGTGTCCGGATGGAACTTTCCTTGGCGTGGAAGGCAAGTTTGGCGATACGGATATGTAGATCTCCTACCATTGTAACCGACTCTGTGTAACCCTAACCTATCCGGTGTCTATATAAACCGGAGGGTTTTAGTCCGTAGGACGAACAGCAACCATACCATAGGCTAGCTTCTAGGGTTTAGCCTCCTTGATCTCGTGGTAGATCTACTCTTGTACTACCCATATCATCAATATTAATCAAGCAGGAGTAGGGTATTACCTCCATCGAGAGGGCCCGAACCTGGGTAAAAACATCGTGTCCCTTGTCTCCTGTTACCATCCGCCTAGGCGCACAGTTCGGGACCCCTACCGAGATCCACGGTTTGACACCGACATTGGTGCTTTCATTGAGAGTTCCTCAATGCGTCGCCGTCGGTAGGATGCCTCATCTCGTCTTTAAAAGCGATACCATCGCCAAAGAAGCCTTGGCCTTGGTGAGAATCTTTGGCTAGGCGGTTTTCTCATGACCGCTAGTTCGCCATCGCGCGACGATGGCCTCTCGAGTCATCGAAACCAATCTCCGTGTTTGTTGGAACTTGCCGAACAGTTAGATCGATCGAGCTCTCCTCCGTAAATGAGCTCTTGGATCGCATCGCCGCATACAGGAGTCGCCACAGACACGACCGGATCGGGCCTAAAACCGATCGAGAGAGATCAACTCTCCCGGGCTACCCATCATGTTGCTGTGATAGAGGAGCAATGCGGCGACTCTTCTCCTATCTTAAGAACTAGCTACGTTCGGTTCGATCCCTCCATGCGGATTCCTGCGGAGGGGCGGATGTCGATCAAGCCACGAACTTAAAGTCAGCGCGGGTCGGACTCATTGGATAGCACTCAAAATCCAAACTTCGAGTTCGAAACTTCCGGCCCTTGAGTCCTAAATTGGGCGGGGTTCGGATTTAGTGCCACCGCCCACCCAAACATTAGCGATCTCTCTCGAATTCGGCAAGAGGCGCAAAGCGATACATCATTCTTGGGCGATTCCTCCTGGTTATGAACAGGATAAAGGACTGCCGAGAGGAGGGCGTAATACCAATCTTCTGCAATAATTGCACGGACAAGGAATCCTAAGCGCCATAATTCGTCGCGAAATTACACGCTTTGCTGACTTGGTGACCATCGTACAAAAGTCTTGTGCGATGGAGAGCGCTGGAAAACCGAAAGTAAATTTTGGGATAATCCATTGAATACATCCTAGTCCGAACAAAGGGTGCATCATTATCAAGCACACAGGTTGAATACCAAAAACCAAAACCCCTAAAGTGCGGAACCGTCTTGGAGGGTTGGCTAAGCGGACCTGCAAAATTCATAGCACAGGGCGCCACTCCAACTCATAGCCTTCGAGCATGTTGGATACTACGGCAGTTGGCCAAAAGTGGCGAAGAGCTTCTAGCTTCAGAATCCCAGCCCAGCAACACCAGCACGGTGTTAACAGTCTTCGAGACTTTCGCATCAAATAGCATGCAAAAACTACAACTACGCAACCTTACCGAAGTCTACCAAGTAGCAACAATAAATCCATGTAGTGACACGACTATCACCTTCAATGCCAGTGACGAACCTAAATTCCGAACTGCCCGGGCACCAGCCGCATTGGTCCTCAGCCCAATAGTAGACGGCTTTCGCCTTACTAAGGTACTCATGGATGGCGGCAGCGGACTAAACCTCATCTATGAGGAAACCCTCGAAAAATGGAAATAGATGGAACCGCATTGAGTGAAGCAGCACAACCTTTAGAGGAATAATCCCGGCCGGGAAGCATGCTGCACAGGAAAAATCACGCTGGGCGTAGTGTTCGCTCATGGGACAATTACAGGTCGAGGAGGTCACTTTTCAAGTGGCCCCGTTCAACAGCGGATATCATGCTTTATTAGGGCGAGAGGCATTCACAATTTTCAAGCTATACCCCATTATGGGTACATGAAGCTTAAAATGCCGGTCCCAACGGAATCATCACTCTCGCTAGTGATCCGAACATAGCACTCAGCGCCGAAAATAAGACAGCCGCACTAGCCCTCGAGGCACTATTTGAAGCCCTAGCGGCCGAGGAACTCACCGCGATCGCTCCACGGTGAACAGGAATGATGTGATACTTGATAAAAGATCCAAGTCCACCTCTTTTAAACCAGCGGATGAAATAGTCAAATTCCAAGTCCACCAGCGGACCCTGCAAAGCGGCCTCCATCGGGCACAATTAAACCACGATGTAGACGCGCTTTCGAGAATTTCTACAAGAAAGCTGGGACATCTTTGCTCGGCACCCTTGGACATGCCAGAAGCCCACGACGGTGGCGAGCACAGCCTAAATATCCTAAAAAAAGTTCAAGCCAGTCAAACAGGCTCTTGGCGCTTTTCGAACCCAAGAGACAGGCCATGGGAGAGGAGCTAGCCAAACTTTTGGAGGCGGATTCATCGGAGATATAAAACATCCGGACTGGCTAGCGAACCTGGTGATGGTACCAAGAAGGATAAATCCTGGCGCCTATGTGTTGATTTCAAAGACCTTAATAAGGCTTGCCCAAAGGATCCCTTCCCCTCCCTCGAATTGATCAAATCATTGGCCTTCTGACAGGACACGACTCATTGTGCTTCCTCGCTGCGTACTCGGCTACCACCAAATCAAGATGGCGGAGCCAGACCAAGCTGCAACAGCATTCATCACTCCATACGGCACGTTCTTCTTCAACACAATGCCCTTTGGGCTTAAAAACGTCGGCGCAACATATCAGCGCATGATTCAGACATGTCTAGCAAACCAGATCGGCAAAACAGTGGAAGCATATGTAGATGACGTGGTCGTCAAATCCAAGCACATCGAAACTCTAGTAGACGACTTGAGGCTCACATTCGACAATCTTCGAAAATATGACATCAAGCTCAATCCGGAAAAATGCGTCTTCGGTGTTCCAGCCGGTAAGCTCCTGGGCTTCATTCTGTCCGGTAGAGGAATTGAAGCAAACCCAGCCAAGATTCGAGCTCTCTCACAATTGGATATTCCAAAAGACCTCAAACAAATACAAAAATTAACGGGATGCGTAGCGGCTCTAAGCCGCTTTATCTCCCGTTTAGGAGAAAATGCATTACCTCTTTACCGCCTCCTCCGCCGCACCGAACACTTCGAGTGGACGGATGCCGCCACGGCCGGACTTGAAGAAATAAAGGCCATTTTGGCAACAAATCCGGTCTGGCGCGTAGCGTAGGCGAACCAATGCTATTATACATCGCGCAACACATCAAGTTGTCGGTAGCGGTGCTCGTTAACGAACGAAAGCGGACGGACACGGTTCCCTATTCAAAACCGGTTTATTATGTGTCCACTTGTCCTAACTCCATGCAGGTCCCGGTACCCACACTATCAAAAGATAGCATACGCGGTGTTCATGGCATCCGGAAGCTGCGACACTACTTTCAAGTGTGTTCGATAACGGTAGCCTCGAAGTACCTCTTAATGAAATTATAAACAACCATGACGCGACGGGCGGATTGCTAAATGGGCCATAGAGCTCCTCCCATTCGACATAACTTATAAGCCACGACGAGCTATCAAGTCGCAGGTTTTGGCCGACTTCGTGGCGAATGGACTAAAGCGAACTCCCTAAAAGTGCGGCGCATACTCAATTGGATCATGCACTTTGGCGGCTCCAAAATGTTGGCTGGCACGGGGCTGGCGTCGTCTGGCGTCCCCAACCGGGACACAGTCCAATCGTCCTTGAGATAATGTATACGGACTCCAACAACGCGGCGAATACAAGGCCCTTACGCACGGCCTCCGGATGGCAGTCTCCATGGGCATTCAACGCCTAGAGGTGTGCGGGGATTCAAACCTCGCAATATCTCAAATAAACGGAGACTTTGACGCCAAAGATCCAAAAATGGCAGCATACCGCAATGCGGTCCTAAAAATGTCAGCACGTTTCGAAGGGCTTGAATTTCATCATATAGCCCGGGATAACAACCAGGCGGCGGATATATTGGCACGCATCAGTGCTAAACGCGATGCCGTCCCACCCAATATCTTTTTGGAACGGCTGTTCAAGCCATACGTACTATGGGAAGGGGAGTCCGGCAATAACAATCCGGACCCAACCGCACCGCCTGACGCCGAATACTCTGACACAACCGGAGGCTCCGCCCCCGAGATAACACCCTCTGCTCACGAAATAATGGCGGTTATCGCCCCGTGGATGGAGCCATTCCTAGCCTACCTAACTAGGCAGGAACTCCCCGAAGACCAAAATGAGGCTCGCTGCATAGTACGGCGCTCTAAAGCCTATAAAGTCCATGAGGGAGAGCTTTATAAGAAAAGCACTACCGGAGTCCTTCAAAGGTGTTTCTCCGAAGAGGAAGGGCAAAACCTCCTGGCTGAAATTCATGCCGGACTGGGTGGGCACCACGCCGCAGCCCGGGCCCTTGTAGGCAAGGCCTTCCGTTCGGGATTTTATTGGCCGACGGCCCGGGCAGATGCGCAGGACTTAGTCCAACGATCGTCGATTGCCATCTTTTGCTAACAAAGCCACATGCCACCCACCGCCCTTAAAACTATACCCATCACCTGGCCGTCATGTGCAGGGGCTTGACATGGTTGGACCCTTAAGGGAGGAACCCACAAGCAAAAATACCTATTGGTCATGGTGGATAAATTCACCAAATGGATAGAGGCCAAGCACTGTAAAAGCGGCGAATCCGGACCAGTGATAGACTTCATATCGGGGTAGTGCCTTTGTTGGAAATATGCCCTAGAGGCAATAATAAATTAGTTATTATTATATTTCCTTGTTCATGATAATCGTTTATTATCCATGCTATAATTGTATTGATAGGAAACTCAGATACATGTGTGGATACATAAACAACACCATGTCCCTAGTAAGCCTCTAGTTGACTAGCTCGTTGATCAATAGATGGTTACGATTTCCTGACCATGGACATTGGATGTCGTTGATAACGGGATCACATCATTAGGAGAATGATGTGATGGACAAGACCCAATCCTAAGCCTAGCACAAAGATCGTAGTTCGTATGCTAAAGCTTTTCTAATGTCAAGTATCTTTTCCTTAGACCATGAGATTGTGCAACTCCGGATACCGTAGGAATGCTTTGGGTGTACCAAGCGTCACAACATAAGCGGGTGACTATAAAGGTGCACTACGGTATCTCCGAAAGTGTGCATTGGGTTGGCACGAATCGAGCAGGATTTGTCACTCCGTGTGACCGAGAGGTATCTCTGGGCCCACTCGGTAGGACATCATCATAATGTGCACAATGTGACCAAGGGGTTGATCACGGGATGATGTGTTATGGAGCGAGTAAAGAGACTTGCGGTAGCGAGATTGAACAAGGTATCGGCATACCGACGATCGAATCTCGGGCAAGTACAATACCGCTAGACAAAGGGAATTGTATACGGGATCGATTGAGTCCTTGACATCGTGGTTCATCCGATGAGATCATCGTGGAACATGTGGGAGCCAACATGGGTATCCAGATCCGCTGTTGGTTATTGGCCGAGAGCTGTCTCGGTCATGTCGCATGATTCCCGAACCGTAGGGTCTACACATAAGGTTCGATGGCGCTAGGGTTATAAAGGAAGTTTGTATGTGGTTACGAATGTTGTTGAGTCCGGATGAGATCCCGGACGTCACGAGGAGTTCGGAATGGTCGGAGGTAAAATTTATATATGGAAAGTTGTTGTTGGGTTAGGAAAAAGTTTGGGTCTTTTCGGTATTGTACAGGAAGCTTCGAGAAGGTTCGGAGGATTCGGAGGGGTCGGAGGTCCGGAAATTGTTCCACCACGTAAAATACAGTAGCATGGGCTGTGGGGCGCCCTAGCCTTAATGGGCCAGGGGCACCAGCCCCCAAGGCCCATGCGCATGGGAGGGGGAAACCCTAAGGGGAGGGCCTCCACTTGACTTGGGAGGCACTCCTCCCCTCTTGGCCGCCCCAAGTCCCATCTAGGGCTGGCCGCACCCCTTGGGGTGGGAAACCCTAAGGGGCGCAGCCCCTTTCCCCTATATATACTTGAGGTTTTGGGCTGCCCAACACACATGAGTTCTCTCCTCTTGGTGCAGCCACCTGTCCTCCTCCTCCTCTCCCTTGGTTCTTGGCGAAGCCTGCGGGATGCCACGCTCCTCCATCACCACCATGCCGTTGTGTTGCTGCTGGATGGAGTCTTCCTCAACCTCTCCTCTCTCCTTGCTGGATCAAGGCATGGGAGGCGTCACCGGGCTGTACGTGTGTTGAACGCGGAGGTGCCGTCCGTTCGGCACTAGGATCTCCGGTGATTTGAATCACGACGCAATGCGACTCCATCAACCCCGTTCACTTGAGCGCTTCGCTTAGCGATCTACAGCGGTATGTAGATGCACTCTCCTTCCCTTGTTGCTAGTTTCTCCATAGATAGATCTTGGTGACACGAGGAAAATTTTGAATTTCTGCCTCGTTCCCCAACAATGGCATCATGAGCTAGGTCTATTGCGTAGATTCTTTGCACGAGTAGAACACAAAGTAGTTGTGGGCGTTGATGTTGTTCAATATGCTTACCGTTACTAGTCCAATCTTGTTTGACGGTATTGTGGGATGAAGCGGCCGGACCGACCTTACGTACTCTACGTGAGGCAGGTTCCACCGATCGACATGCACTTGGTGCATAAGGTGGCTAGCGGTGCCGATCTCTCCACTTTAGTCGGAACGGATTCGATGAAAAGGGTCCTTATGAAGGGTAAATAGCAATTGGCATATCACGTTGTGGTTTTGCGAGGTAAGAAGCGTTCTTGCTAGAAACCCATAGCAGCCACATAAAACATGGAAACAACAATTAGAGGACGTCTAACTTGTTTTTGCGAGGGTATGCTATGTGATGTGATATGGCCAAGAAGAATGTGATGAATGATATGTGATGTATGAGATTGATCATGTTCTTGTAATAGGATTCACGACTTGCATGTCGATGAGTATGACAACGGCAGGAGCCATAGGAGTTGTCTTAATTTATTGTATGACCTGCGTGTCATTAAACAACGCCATGTAATTACTTTGCTTTATTGCTAACGGTAGCCATAGTAGTAGAAGTAATATAGTTGGCGAGACAACTTCATGGAACACGATGATGGAGATCATGATGATGGAGATCATGGTGTCATGCGGTGACGATGATGATCATGGAGCCCGAAGATGGATATCAATGGAGCTATATGATATTGGCCATATCATGTCACTACGATATATAATTGCATGAGATGTTTATTATGTTTATGCATCTTGTTTACTTAGAACGACGGTAGTAAATAAGATGATCCTTACAACAATTTCAAGAAGTGTTCTCCCTAAGCGTGCACCGTTGCCAAAAGTTCGTAAGCTTCTAAGCACCACGTGATGATCGGGTGTGATGGATTCTTACGTTCACATACAACGGGTGTTGACAAGCCTAGCATGTCTGAGACATGGCCTCGGAACACACGCAATACACTTAGGGTTGACTTGGCGAGCCTAGCATGTACAGACATGGCCTCGGAACACGAGACCGAAAGGTCGAGCATGAGTCGTATAGTAGATCGATCAACATGAAAATGTTCACCGATGATGACTAGTCCGTCTCACGTGATGATCGGACACGGCCTAGTTGACTCGGATCATGTAATCACTTAGATGACCGGAGGATGTCTATCTGAGTGGGAGTTCATAAGATGAACTTAATTATTCGAACATAGTCAAAAGACCTTTCGCAAATTATGTCGTGGCTCGCGCTTTAGTTCCCTTGTTTAGATATGTTCCTAGAGAAAATATAGTTGAAAGTTGAAAGTAGCGATTATGCGGACAGAGAAAGCTTATGTCCTTAATGCACCGCTCGGTATCTGAACCCCAAGCGTCGTTTGTGGATGTTGCGAACATCGGACATACGTTTTGATAACTACGTGATAGTTCGGTTGAGCGGTTTAGATTAGAGGCACCAAAGGCGTTTTGAAGCGTCGCGGAACATATGAGATGTTTCGAGGGCTGAAATTGGGATTTCAAGCTCGTGCCCACGTCAAGAGGTATAAGACCTCCGACGATTTTCTTAGCCTGCAAACTAAGGGAGAAAATCTCAATCGTTGAGTTTGTGCTCAGATTGTCTGAGTGCAACGAACACTTGAATCGAGTGGGATTTAATCTTCCTGATGAGATAGTGATGTTTCTCCAAAGTCATTGCCACCAAGCTGCTAGAGCTTCGTGATGAACTATATCATATCAAGGATAGAGATGATGATCCTTGAGGTATTCGCGTTGTTTGACATCGCAAAAGTAGAAATCAAGAAGGAGCATCAATTGTTGATGGTTAGTGAAACCACTAGTTTCAAGAAGGGCAAGGGCAAGAAGGGATACTTCATGAAACGGCAAATCAGCTGCTTCTCCGGTGAAGAAACCCAAGGTTGAACCCAAACCGAGACTAAGTGCTTACGTAATAAGGGAACAGCCATTGGAGCAGAATTACCCTAGATACTTGGTAGATGAGAAGGCTGGCAAGGTCGATAGAAGTATATTGGATATACATTATGTTAATGTGTACTTTACTAGTACTCCTAGTAGCACCAGGGTATTAGATACCGGTTCGGTTGCTAAGTGTTAGTAACTCGAAATAAAAGCTACGGAATAAACCGAGACTATCTAAAGGTGAGCTGACGATATATGTTGGAAGTGTTTCCAAGGTTTATGTGATCAAGCATCGCACGCTCCCTCTACCATCGAGATTGATGTTAAACCTAAATAATTGTTATTTGGTGTTTGCGTTGAGCATAGACATGATTGGATTATGTCTATCGCAATCTGATTATTCATTTAAGGAGAATAATGGTTACTCTGTTTATTTGAATAATACCTTCAATGGTCTTGCACCTAAAGAATGGTTTATTGAATCTCGATTGTAGTGATACACATTTTCATGCCAAAAGATATAAGATAGTAATGATAGTACCACTTACTTGTGGCACTGCCATGTAAGTCATAAAAGCATGAAGAAGCTCCATGTTGATGGATCTTTGGACTCACTGCGTTTTGAAAAGTTTGAGACATGCAAACCATGTCTATTGGTGTATACGCATGATGACTCGCTTGATTTTGAATCACTTGAGATATGCAAAACATACCACATGGGCAAGATGACTGAAAAGCCTCGGTTTCAGTAAGATGGAACAAGATAGCAACTTGTTGGAAGTAACACATTTTGATGTGTGCAGTCCAAATGAGTCTTGAGGCATGCAGATGAATATCGTTATGTTCTTACTTCACAGATGATTTGAGTAGATGTTTAGTATATTTACTTGATGAAACACAAGTCTGAATTATTGAAAGGTTCAAGTAATTTCAGAGTGAAGTTGAAGATCTTCGTGACAAGAGGATAAAATGTCGTGATGTGATCATAGAGATGAATATACGAGTTGCGAGTTTGGTACACAATTGAGACATTGTGGAAATTGTTTCACAACTAATACCGCTGGAACACCATAGTGTGATGGTGTGTCGAACATCATAGTTGCACCTTATTGGATATGGTGCGTACCATGATGTCTCTTATCGAATTACCACTATCGTTCATGGGTTAGGCATTAGAGACAACCGCACTCACTTTAATAGGGCACCACGAATTCCGTTGAGGCGACACCGTATGAACTATGGTTTAGAGAAACCTAAGCTGTCATTTCTTAAAAGTTTGGGGCTGCGGCGCTTATGTGAAAAGGTTTCATCGTGATAAGCTCGAACCCAAAGCGGACAAAATGCATCTTCATAGGACACCCAAAACAGTTGGGTATACCTCCTAATTCAGATCCTAAAGCAATTGTGATTGTTTCTTGAATCGGGTCCTTTCTCGAGGAAAAGTTTGTCTCGAAAAGTTGAGTGGGAGGATGGTGGAGACTTGATGAGGTTATTGAACCGTCACTTCAACTAGTGTGTAGCAGGGCACGGGAAGTTATTCCGTGGCACATACACCAATTGAAGTAGAATCTTATGATAGTGATCATGAAGTTTGGATCAAGTCACCGGCGTACCTCGTGGGGTGACAAGGATGCGTACTACTTGAGTGATGCATAATCCTGTCTTGAAGGTCATGTTGCTAGACAACAATGAACCTGCGAGCTATGGAGAAGCAATGGTGGGCCCAAATTCGACAAATGGTTAGAAGCCATGAAACCGAGATAGGATCCATGTATCGAACAAAGCATGGACTTTGGTGGACTTGCCCGATGATCGGCAAGCCATTGAGATGAATGGATCTCTAAGAAGAAGACGGACGTGGACGGTAATGTCACCGTCTATGAAGCTCGACTTGTGGCGAAGAGTTTTTCACAAGTTCAAGGAGTTGACTACGATGAGATTTTCTCATCCGTAGCGATGCTTAAGTCCGTCGGAATCATGTTAGCACAAGCTGCATTTATGAAATCTGGCGGATGGATGTCAAAATGAATATCCTTACCGGTTTTCGTAAGGAAAGGTTGTATGTGATGCAATCGAGAAAGTTTTGTCGATCCTAAGGATGCTAAAAGGTATGCTAGCACCAGCGATCCTTCTAAGGACTGGAGTAAGCATCTCGGAGTTGGAATGTGCGCTTTGATGTGATGATCAAAGATTTTGGGTTTATACAAAGTTTATGAGAAACTTGTATTTCCAAAGAAGTGAGTGGGAGCACTATAGAATTTTGATGAGTATATGTTGTTGACATATTGTTGATCGAAATGATGTAGAATTTCTGGAAAGCATATAGGGTTATTTGAAAAGTGTTTTTCAAGTGAAAAGCTGTATTAAGCTACTTGAACATTGAGCATCAAGATCTATAGGGATAGATCAAAACCGCTTAATGGTACTTTCAAATGAGCACATACCTTGACATAATCTTGAAAGTGTTCGAGATGGATCAGTCAAAGAAGGAGTTCTTGCCTGAGTTGTAAGGTATGGAATTAAGAGTTAAAAGCTCGACCACGGCAGAAAAGAGAGAAAGGACGAAGGTCGTCCCTATGCTTCGACATAGGCTCTATAGTATGCTATCTTTGTGTACCGCGACGGAAGTGTGCCTTGCCATGAGTCATCAAGGGGTACAAGAATGATCCAGAATGGATCATTGGACAGCGATCAAAATTGTCCTTGGAGTAAATAAGGACATGTTTCTCGATTATGGAGGTGATAAAGAGTTTGGCGTAAAGGGTTACGTCGATGCAAGCTTTAACACCTATCCGAATGAGTCTGAGTAGCAAACCGGATACGTATAGTGGAGCAACCATTTGGAATAAGGTTCAAGTGGAGCGTGGAAGCAGCATTTACAATATGACATAGAGAATTGCGAAGTACACACGGATCTGAAAGGTTCAGACCCGTTGACTAAAACCTCTCTCACAAGCAAAACATGATCAAACCTCAGAACTCATTGAGTCTTAATCACATGATGATGTGAACTAGTTTACATACACTAGTAAACTCTTTGGATGTTGGTCACATGGCGATGTGACCTATCGATGTTAATCACATGACGATGTGAACTAGATTATTGACTCTAGTGCAAGTGGGAGACTGTTGGAAATATGCCTAGAGGCAATAATAAATTAGTTATTATTATATTTCCTTGTTCATGATAATCGTTTATTATCCATGCTATAATTGTATTGATAGGAAACTCAGATACATGTGTGGATACATAAACAACACCATGTCCCTAGTAAGCCTCTAGTTGACTAGCTCGTTGATCAATAGATGGTTACGGTTTCCGACCATGGACATTGGATGTCGTTGATAACGGGATCACATCATTAGGAGAATGATGTGATGGACAAGACCCAATCCTAAGCCTAGCACAAAGATCGTAGTTAGTATGCTAAAGCTTTTCTAATGTCAAGTATCTTTCCTTAGACCATGAGATTGTGCAACTCCGGATACCGTAGGAATGCTTTGGGTGTACCAAACGTCCTGGCGAATCGGGTGACTATAAAGGTGCACTCTGGTATCTCCGAAAGTGTCATTGGGTTGGCACGAATCGAGGCGGGATTTGTCACTCCGTGTGACGAGAGGTATCTCTGGGCCCACTCGATAGGACATCATCATAATGTGCACAATGTGACCAAGGGGTTGATCACGGGATGATGTGTTCTGAGCGAGTAAAGAGACTTGCGGTAACGAGATTGAACAAGGTATCGGCATACCGACGATCGAATCTCGGGCAAGTACAATACCGCTAGACAAAGGGAATTGTATACGGGATCGATTGAGTCCTTGACATCGTGGTTCATCCGATGAGATCATCGTGGAACATGTGGGAGCCAACATGGGTATCCAGATCCGCTGTTGGTTATTGGCCGAGAGCTGTCTCGGTCATATCGCATGATTCCCGAACCGTAGGGTCTACACACTTAAGGTTCGACGACGCTAGGGTTATAAAGGAAGTTTGTATGTGGTTACGAATGTTGTTGAGTCCGGATGAGATCCGGACGTCACGAGGAGTTCGGAATGGTCCGGAGGTAAAGATTTATATATGGAAAGTTGTTGTTGGGTTAGAAAAAGTTTGGGGTTTTTCGGTATTGTACAGGGAAGCTTCGGAAGGTTCGGAGGATTCGGAGGGTCGGAGGTCCGAAATTGTTCCACCACGTCCAATACAGTAGCATGGGTTGTGGGGGCGCCCTAGCCTTAATGGGCCAGGGCACCAGCCCCCAAGGCCCATGCGCATGGGAAGGAAACCCTAAGGGAGGGCCTCCACTTGACTTGGGAGGCACTCCCCCTCTTGGCCGCCCCAAGTCCCATCTAGGGCTGGCCGCACCCTTGGGGTGGGAAACCCTAAAGGGCGCAGCCCCTTTCCCCTATATATACTTGAGGTTTTGGGCTGCCCAACACACATGAGTTCTCTCCCTCTTGGTGCAGCCCTGCCTCTCCTCCTCCTCCTCTCCTTGGTTCTTGACGGCGAAGCCTGGATTGCCACGCTCCTCCATCACCACCATGCCGTTGTGTTGCTGCTGGATGGAGTCTTCCTCAACCTCTCCTCTCTCCTTGCTGGATCAAGGCATGGGAGGCGTCACCGGGCTGTACGTGTGTTGAGCAGCGGAGGTGCCGTCCGTTCGGCACTAGGATCTCCGGTGATTTGAATCACGACGAGTATGACTCCATCAACCCCGTTCACTTGAACGCTTCCGCTTAGCGATCTACAAGGGTATGTAGATGCACTCTCCTTCCCCTCGTTGCTAGTTTCTCCATAGATAGATCTTGGTGACACGTAGGAAAATTTTGAATTTCTGCTACGTTCCCCAACATGCACCATTACGGTGTCCCCCACAGTATCATCACCGATAATGGCACCAACTTCACGGCCGATGAGGTCAAATCATGGTGCAAAAACATGGGCATCAAGCTCGATTACGCCTCAGTCTATCACCCTCAAACTAACGGCCAAGTCGAACGGGCAAACGGTCTAATCATGAGCGGCATTAAACCTAGACTAGTGCGGTCCCTCAAGGAATCTAACACGCACTGGGTCGAGGAGCTCGACTCCGACTGGGGCTGCGGACCACGCCGAATCGTACTACGGATTCACACCATTCTTCATGGTGTATGCAGCAGAGGTAGTCTTGCCTGCGACATAATACATGACTCACCTCGCGACGCATGTATGAAGAAAGAGAAGCCGAGCTCGATCGGCAGGACAGTTAGACGCATTGGAGGAGGAGCGCGACGTGGCAAAGGCTCGTTCAGCATTCTATCAACAAAGAGCTCGAAGATATCAAAGCGGGAAATGCGGGCCAAAGCTTATAACGTTGGCGAATTAGTTCTACGCCTGCCAGACAAGAAAAAGGACAAACTCAAGCTCAAATGGGAAGGTCCCTTCATCATCGACCAGGTCCTGACCGGCGGAGCATACCGTCTACGAAACGCAGCCCGTCTACGAAGATTCTACGCCTAAGTGCCAGACTCCAAGTTCGTCTCCTTCCTCCGTCCGCATTCTTTATTTTTGCTTTTTGTTGTCTTTTATTTCTCTCCTTCCCCCTTCTTCTTCTTGTAGCCTCTAGAGGCTCGTTTGTGCTTTTTCCGCACACACTTGACACGCTGTCCGCGCTCATTATACCTGGGGGCTTCTTTAACAAAAGCTTATTCATACGGGCTTTCATGCCCAACACATGCGTTAAACCTCCGCATGTACCTTTTATTCACCATTATATGCATCGATATGACTTAAGTTTTGGCCAAGCTGGGTTGCCTGGCTCCTGTGCTTACCCCTACGCTCCCGATTGTTCGGCTAGGTGGTAAAGGGAGCACCTCTGTGATTGTTACTCCCGGGTCAGCCGGATGTGTACCTCAGATTGGGTGAAGCCGAAAGCTAGCATTCTTAAAAGAATATTCGGTCGGTGAACTGAAAGATGATTTTTAACTATTTCCCCATCTGCCCCCAGATGATTTTCTGCTTTTATAGCAGCTTTGACATGCACTTTAGGGCATGCATCCCAGCGAAAGGAACCCTTAACGGAACTATTCTCCCTGGAAGATGTTTCTTACTACCCATGTAATATAACATAACTAGTTGGGCACTTGTCTGATACAACAACAATGACCCCTACGCCTGGTCTCCATGCATACCACGGTTCTTATATAACCACGAATGGAGGTTATTCTTCTTCTGCCGCACCCTCGTAAGCACGCTCTCGCTGGCCTTTAACTGGCGTAAGAGTTGTTGCTTGTCCGAATCTAGTCCGGCGCCATCTGCAATGTTTTTCTCAGATTTACACACCTGCCGCACTTCATAAACTATTTATTTTTTAAAAAGCATATATTACCAGAGGGGGCCTCTGTAGCTCCCCCTGTAGCGGCTAGTGCGGCCTCAAGTTGGGCCTTGCACTCTTCAAGCTCCTGGGACAGTCGGGTGTTCTTTCCTGTAAGATCCTGCATAACAAATGATCCTTAAATCAGTTATTCTAACTATTTTAAGTCTTGGGGGCTACTGGCATATATAACTGTCAGATTTTCTTACCCGTATGTCCTTTACATCTTGCTCGTGGCTCTGGCTAGACCATCTTGGCGGCACGGAGTGCGCATCTCCCGAATCAAAGGCATTCAAGGCCTCTTGGGAGAAACATCGTCACGAAGGACTGTCCGGCGGCGCTTTGTGATTCAAGCGCTCTCCACCTCGGAGTTGGTGGCGAGACAACCTCGGAGGAGCATCCGACGACGCGTCTCGTGCTCGCCTCGGCCTCGGACACTGGCTTTGAAGCTGGTGCCGTGAAGGTTCGATCGGCAGCCTCTCGGACTCGGTCCGCGGCGCTCTTTCTGAAAAAAGCATCGGCGTTAATCGCCTTCCAGAATCAATCACGGAAGTATGGTGACATGCCATACCGTTGCGGCGGAGTTTCGATCCGGACCGCACTTCTTTTTAACCTACGGGGCCGCACTGCCCTTTGTTGGCCAGTCGCCGCGGGTTCGGCTTCCTGCCTCGAAGGTACCCCCTGTGAAGCACCGTTGGTATACGGTGATCAAAATTAAGCATGGATGGGTCGTTATCAGGGTTTTGGGATCTCGGTCTCGATTACTGTGGGTGCAGAAGTATTCCGGGGTAATCGGCCGTAATGGCTACCAAAGCATTGTCGATGCTAAGTTGGTAGAACACCCGTCGATCAACTCCACCGTTATATCCGGATCCTCTTGGAGGTCGGATCGAGGACCGCCCGGATCCTCGGGTTGTGGGGCGGGCTGTATCTTCTCCTGATCCGGCGCAGTTCTCGCAAAAACCATGAAATGAGATATTTAACTATGGGAACATGGATCGGACAGGTCACAAGGATGTTTTCTTACCCGGCCGAGGATTATTCAAGAAAACTCCTTCAGTGGGTTGACACGGAGGAAATCCTCCTCCTCTCCTTTGTACATGGCAGACAAGATCTTCACCAGTTCGGTGACCGATCCTGGCCCTTTGCGTCCATGACGGGTGACATCGTCCTCCCCGTTGAAATCCCACATGGGGTGGCCCCTATATTGGAGCGGCTGCACTCCCCTCATAATGCAGATTGCCATGACTCCTGTCATGGTCAATCCGGCATGAGCCAGTAACCTTATTCGGCTCATCAAATAACGGACATCCCGGTCATCTTCTCTCCGGGGGCTCCGAGGGCGCCAGCTTAGGCGCTTCTTCAGAGGAGCATTGCTGAACTCCGGAAGGCCGATCCGAACAGGATCCGGCAGCGGAACGTCCTCCATATAAAACCATTCCGAAGGCCAGTCTTCGGACGCCTTCTTTGGGGTTCCGGATAGGTATCCGGTCCCGGCGATGCGCCATAGCTCGACTCCGCCCACTTGATATATTGACCCCTCTTGAGAACGGGGTACTAGGCAGAATATTCTCTTCCACGGTCCGAAATGAGCCTCGAGGCCCAAGAATAGTTCGCAAAGGGCCACGAAGCCCGCGATGTGCAGGATGGAGGCAGGAGTAAGGTGGTGCAATTGGAGGCCGTAGAACTCCAAGAGCCCCCGGAGAAACGGATGGATTGGAAATCCGAGTCCTCTTACTAGATAAGAGATGAAGCACACCCACTCTCCTTTAGAGGGATCGGGGACGCTCTCCGCTTGCTTTCCGCCCTTGTAGGTGGCAAGTCCGGCTCGAACGGAACCATGAAGGCGGAGGAGAAATCCCTTGGCTTGAGTATAACTAGCTCGCTATGCGGGGTGAGCATCTCTCCCAATTTCTGGTGGGGCTTGGGAGCGAGAGGAGGAGCCGCGTCGACCGTCCATGATGGAATGGGCTTTGGTCAGAGGCGCTCCGATGAAAGCTCGCAAAGGGGGGATGGTGCGACTCAGATCTAGATCCTTGCCCCTTTTATAAGCGGCTCATTTGCACGGCTAGGGGGGTAATTGTAAAAATACCCTAGCTTTTCGCATTCATTCAAACACGTGGAAGATGGCCATTATTGGGTGCAGAAGCCGAGGAGCGCAGGATTTATCAGAAGACGGACACTATTCAACAAGTATATGGAATTTGGAGAAGAACCCGCCTCGCAATGCCGAAGACAATCAACGCGCCGGACTCATCGTCATTGAAGCCTATTTGGGACTCTTGAGGAGTCCGGATTAGGGGTGTCCGGATAGCGAACTCTTACCGTTGGCGGACTCGGACTATGAAGATACAAGATTGAAGACATCGTCCCGTGTCCGGATGGAACTTTCCTTGGCGTGGAAGGCAAGTTTGGCGATACGGATATGTAGATCTCCTACCATTGTAACCGACTCTGTGTAACCCTAACCTATCCGGTGTCTATATAAACCGGAGGGTTTTAGTCCGTAGGACGAACAACAACCATACCATAGGCTAGCTTCTAGGGTTTAGCCTCCTTGATCTCGTGGTAGATCTACTCTTGTACTACCCATATCATCAATATTAATCAAGCAGGAGTAGGGTATTACCTCCATCGAGAGGGCCCGAACCTGGGTAAAATCATCGTGTCCCTTGTCTCCTGTTTCCATCCGCCTAGACGCACAGTTCGGGACCCCCTACCCGAGTCCGCCGTTTTTGACACCGACATATAGTGTTAATCCGATTATTCCTACTGCTTATATTGAGAAACTCCCTTTTCCTGTTAGGATAAAGGAACATGCTAAGGCTTCAACTATGGTCAACAAAAGTTATATGAGAACACCTACACCCTATGGACAAATTAAAGTTGAACCTAATGTTGCTATGGTTAAAGATCTCTTGGTCAATAATATTTATTTCTGTGGTGAAGTTGCTAGAATTGCTAAACCCGATGATAAAGATAAAAATAAACCTGTTGTTGGCCTGCCCGTTGTCTCTGTTAAAATAGTAGATCATTGTTATCATGGCTTATGAGATTTGGGTGCTAGTGTGAGTGCTATCACGTTTACTCTATATCAATAAATTATGAATGATATTGCACCTACTGAGATAGAAGATATTAAACTTGCGAATAGAGATACTATCACACCACTTGGGATTGTTAGAGATGTTGAAGTCTTGTGTGGGAAAATAAAATACCCTATTGATTTTCTAGTTCTTGGTTCTCCACAAGATGATTTTTGTCCCATTATATTTGGTATACCTTTCCTTAATACGGTCTATGCTAAGATTGATTGCACTAAGGAAACTGTTAGTGTTAATTTTGGTGATGTGTCTCATGAGTTTAATTTCTCCAAATACCGTAGACAACCCCGTGATAAATAATTACATAGTAAGGATGAAATTGTTGGTCTTGCTTCTATTGTCGTGCCTCCTACTGATCCATTAGAACAATACTTGCTAGACCATGAAAATGATATGCAGATGAATGAATGAAACGAAATAGATGGGATATTCTTCAAATAAATGCATATTTTGAAACATAATTTGCCTATTAAGACTCTTGGAGATCCTCTTCCACCCAAGAGTGACCCCGTGTTCGAGCTTAAGCAATTGCCTGATACAATCAAATATGCTTACCTTGATGAAAAGAAAATATATCCTCTTATTATTAGTTCTAACCTTTCAGAGCATGAAGAAAAGAGATTATTGAAAATTCTGAGAAAGCATCGTGCCGCTATTGAATATACTCTTGATGATCTTAAGGGCATTCGTCCCACTCTATGTCAGAACAAGATTAATATGGAGCCTGATTCTAAGCTAGTTGTTGATCACAACAACGATTAAATCCTAAGATGAAGTAAGTGGTAAGAAATGAAATATTAAAACTTCTGGAAGCAGGTATAATCTATCCTATAGCTGATAGTAGATGGGTAAGTCCTATTCATTGTGTTCCTACGAAGGGAGGTATTATTGTTGTTCCTAATGATAAAAATGAACTTATCCTACAAAGAATTACAACATGTTATAGGATGGTATTGATTTTAGAAAACTAAACAAAGCCACTAGGAAAGATCATTACCCTCTACCATTTATTGATCAAATGCTACAAAAGTTATCAAAACATACACACTTCTGTTTTCTAGATGGATACTCTAGTTTTTCCCAAATACGTGTGTCAGGACCAAGAAAAAACTACTTTTACATGCCCTTTTGGCACTTTTGCTTATAAACTTATGCCTTTTGGTTTATGTAATGCACCCGCTACCTTTCAAATATGTATGACTGCTATATTCTTTGACTTTTGTGAAAATTTTGTTGAGGTTTTCATGGACGATTTTTCTGTTTATGGAACTTCTTTTGATGATTTCTTAAGCAACCTTGATCGAGTTTTGCAGACATGTGAAGAAACTACTCTTGTCTTGAATTGGGAGAAGTGCCACTTTATGGTGAATTAAGATATTGTCTTGGGGCATAAAATTTACGAAAGAGGTATTGAAGTTGATAAAGCTAAAGTTGATGCAATCAAGAAAATGCCATGTCCCAAAGATATCAAAGGTATAAGAAGTTTCCTTGGTCGCGTTGGTTTCTATAGGAGATTTATTAAAGACTTCTCTAAAATTTCTAGGCCTCTTTCCAATCTCTTGCAAAAAGATGTCCCATTTGTTTTTTCTGATGATTGCGTAGAAGCATTTGAAATACTTAAGAAAGCCTTAATCACTGCACCTATTGTTCAACCATCTGATTGGAACTTACCCTTTGAAATTATGTGTGATGCTCGTTGTTGGTGCTGTTCTGGGACAAAGAGTTGATAAGAAATTAAATGTTATTCATTATGCTAGTAAAACCTTAGACAGTGCTCAAAGAAATTATGCTACCACTGAGAAAGAATTCTTAGCAGTTGTGTTTGCATGTGATAAGTTCAAATCTTACATTGTTGATTCTAAAGTAATTGTGCACACTGATCATGTTGTTATTAAATACCTTATGCAAAAGAAAGATGCTAAACCTAGACTCATTAGGTGGGTTCTTTTGTTACAAGAATTCGACTTGCATATTATTGATAGAAAGCGAGCTGAGAACCCAGTAGTTGATAACTTGTCTACGTTAGAAAATATTCTTGATGACCCACTACCTATTGATGATAGCTTTCCCGATGAACAATTAGCTGTTATAAATGCTTATCATAAACTCCATGGTATGCACACTATGCTAATTATATTGTTCCTAATTTTATACCACCTAGTTTCACATACCAACAAAAGAAAAAGTTTTTCATTGATTTAAGACATTACTTTTAGGACTACCCACACCTTTATAAAGAAGGAGTAGATGGTATCATTAGACGTTGTATACCTAAGCATG
The DNA here is from genome assembly GCA_021605205.1 of Aegilops longissima. Taxonomy (NCBI): domain Eukaryota; kingdom Viridiplantae; phylum Streptophyta; class Magnoliopsida; order Poales; family Poaceae; genus Aegilops; species Aegilops longissima. The sequence goes on along the minus strand of CM038678.1, from coordinate 500,282,189 downwards.
AACAAGAACAAATCCTACGGAAGTGTCATGATAACCCACAAGTATAGGGGATCGCAACAGTTTTCGAGGGTAGAGTATTCAACCCAAATTTATTGATTCGACACAAGGGGAGCCAAAGAATATTCTTGAGTATTAGCAGCTGAGTTGTCAATTCAACCACACCTAAAAGACTTAGTATCTGCAGCAAAGTATTTAGTAGCAAAGTAGTATGGAAGTAACGGTAACGGTGGCAAAAGTGACAATAATAGTTTTGTAGCAATTGTTACAGTGGCAACGAAAAAGTAACTTAGCAAAGATCAATATGTGAAAAGCTCATAGGCAATGGATCAATGATGGATAATTATGTCGGATGGCATTCATCATGCAACGGTTATAACATAGGGTGACACAGAACTAGCTCCAATTCATCGATGTAATGTAGGCATGTATTCCGAATATAGTCATATGTGCTTATGGAAAAGAACTTGCATGACATCTTTTGTCCTACCCTCCCGTGGCAGCGGGGTCCTATTGAAACTAAGGGATATGAAGGCCTCCTTTAAATAGAGTACCGGACCAAAGCATTAGCACTTAGTGAATACATGAACTCCTCAAACTAAGGTCATCACCGGGAGTGGTCCCGACTATTGTCACTCCGGGGTTGCTAGATCATAACACGTACTAGGTGACTATAACTTGCAATATCGGAGATCAAGAACACAAATATATTGATGAAAACATAAAGGGTTCAGATCTGAGTTCATGGCACTCGAGCCCTAGTGACAAGCATTAAGCATAGCAAAGTCATAGCAACATCAATATTAGAACATAGTGGGCACTAGGGATCAAACCCTAACAAAACTAACTCGATTACATGGTAAATCTCGTCCAACCCATCACGGTCCAGCAAGCCTACGATGGAATTACTCACGCACGGTGGTGAGCATCATGAAATTGGTGATGGAGGATGGTTAATGATGACGATGTCGACGGATTCCTCTCTCCGGAGCCCCGAACAGACTCCGGATCTGCCCTCCCGAGGAAGAACAGGGCTTGGCGGCGGCTCCGTATCGTAAAACGTGATGAATCGTTCTCTCTGATTTTTTTCTCCCCGAAAGTGATTATATTGAGTTGGAGTTGAGGTCGGTGGAGGTCCAGGGGGCCCACAAGGTCAGAGGGCGCGCCCCACCCTTCTGGATATGGTGAGGGTCCCCTGATGCTGATTCTTTTGCCAATATTTTTTATTAATTCAAAAAATAATCTCTGTTGATTTTCAGGTCATTTCGATAACTTTTTATTCTGCACAAAAATAACACCATGGCAATTCTACTAAAAACAGCGTCAGTCTGGGTTAGTTCCATTCAAATCATGCAAGTTAGAGTCCAAAACAAGGGCAAAAGAGTTTGGAAAAGTAGATACGTTGGAGACGTATCATGTCACTCCGAGGCTTACGGAGGACACCATGCGGGAGACAGAACTACACACAAGGTATTACAATCCAGTTTTTATTGGCCTACTCTCTTCAAAGATGCTCGTGATGAATGTCAAAGAATTGGTAATATTGGTAGACGTCAGGAAATTCCTATGAACTATTCACTTGTGATTGAACTATTTGATGTTTGGGGATTTGATTATATGGGACATTTTCCTTCCTCCAATGGGTATACTCATATTTTAGTTGCCATAGATTACGTTACTAAATGGGTAGAAGTATTACAACTAGTAGTGCTGGCCACACCACTTCTATTAAAATGCTTAATGAAGTTATTTTCCCGAGGTTTTGAGTCCCTAGATATTTAGTGACGGACGGTGGTTCACACTTCATTCATGGTGCTTTTCGTAAATTGCTTGCTAAATATGATGTCAACCATATAATTGCATCCCCTTATCACCCTCAATCTAGTGGCCAAGTTGAGTTGAGCAATAGAGAAATAAAATTAATTTTGCAAAAGACTGTCAATAGATCTAGGAAGAATTGGTCTAAGAAACTTGACAATGCATTATGAGCTTATAGAACTGTTTATAAAGATCCTATGGGTATGTCTCCATATTAAACGGTTTATGGAAAAGCATGTCATTTACCTCTTGAATTAGAACACAAAGCTTATTGGGAAATTAAAGATCTCAAATATGATTTTTAACTTGCTGGTGAAAGAGGAAATTTGATATTAGCTCACTTGATGAATGTAGAACCCAAGCCTACAAAAATTCTAAACTGTTTAAAGCAAAGGTCAAATTATGGCACGATAAAGGGATACAAAAGCGGGAACTAATGTAGGTGCCCAAGTCTTGCTATACAATTCTCGTTTAATTTTTTTTGCAGGAAAACTACTCCCCAAATGGGAAGGACCCTACATTATCGAAGAAGTTTATCGGTCCGGTGCTATCAAGATCAACAACGCATAAGGCACCAACCCGAAGGTGGTGAATGGACAAAGAATCAAGCATTATATCTCAGGTACGCGTATAAATGTTGAGACTAATATTTTTCATTCCATAACATCGGAGGAATACATAAAGGAAACTTTTCAGAACGCTCCAGAACCCTGAAAAGGAATAGGTATGTGATACGGTAAGTAAACGACTCCAAAAGTTCCATAAAAGCAATTTTACTTCATTTTGGAATATTTAGAAAATTAGGAAAATAATAAGTAGTCCAGAAAGCGCACGAGCAGCCGACAAGCCTAGGGGCGCGCCTCCCGTGCTTGTGGAGCCCTCGTGTGCCGTTCGGACTCCGTTTTCTTCCAGATTAGTTGTTTTGCACTGTAAAATTCATTACATAATCTCCCGGAGGTTTTGACCACCGTATTGCGACAATATCCTCTATTCTTGTTTTGAGCTATTTTTGTGGCAGATTTAGAGCAATATGTCTTCACAAGAATCATACAGGGAGAGTCGTGTCTCCCACCTCATGGTGGATCCAAGAGTGTACGGTGAAGTTGACCCTTATGGGTGGTCGACCGATGAAGAAATATAAGCCAACCTGAAAAGAGTGGACTTCATGGAGGAGGATCAAGAAGTCACTTCTCTAACTCAACTTGGCAACATGCATGTGGAATTCGAGAAATCAAGCCTGCCGGATTTGGTCAAACCTCCTAATGCCAAATTTATCTCTTACAATAACTTGAAAAAGAGTGTTGCTTCTTCCTCTGCAGCCAGGATGCATCCATGGGTGGACGGTGCTTTAATTGTCACAGGAAAGCTCTGCAAGGAAATTATGGATCTCAAGCAACAAATTAATAAGCTTGAGGAGGGGAACCGCATTCTGCGAGGCATCATTGCAAATAATATTGCACCACCACCTCCGAAGAAGGAGCCTTGAGTACACGGGTATGGGCACTCCCCTTGGCTTGTGCCAGGTTTGGGGGAGGTGCCGAGGTATCATATCACCATCACATCTTTATCATTACCATCTATTTTAGTTCGATCATTTTGGTTAAATCGTGATCTAGTAGAATAAAAGTTTTAGTATGATCTAGTCTTTAAGTTTTTGCTTAGTGATCTATCTATGCAATCGAGTATGAGAGTTATATAATAAAGATTACTTTTTAGTTGAGTGTTGTACTGTCTTGCTTTGATCCTAGAGATGAAAAAGAATAAAGGAAATAAAAGATTATATAGTAATCTTATGGAGAGTGATGACTTCACATATAAGAGGTATAATGCATGAAATTTGTTGAGGGTTTATAAACATAGTATTGGTCATTGTTGCAATTAATGAGAAGTAATAAGGAAAGAGAGGTTTCACATATAAATACACTATCTTGGACGTCTTTTATGAGTGTGAGCACTCATTAAAATAGTATATGCTAATAAGTTGATGTTAGACAAGGAAGACAATGTAATGGGTTGTGTTTTCTTATATCTGAATAGAAGTTATATTGTTATGGATCCTTCAACATGTGGAGCTTTCTTTCTATCCCATGCTAGCCAAAATTACCGCACAAAGTAGAGATACTACTTGTGCATCCAGAATCTTTAAACCCAGTTTTGTCATGAGAGTCCACTATACCTACCCATGGATTGAGTAAGATCCTTCAAGTAAGTTGTCATCGGTGAAAAGCAATAAAAAATTGCTCTCTAAATAGGTATGATATTTCACTGTGAGGAAAATAAGCTTTGTACGAACTTGTGATGGGGAAGAAATAAAAGCGACGGACTGCATACAAAGTGACGTTCCTTTGCATTAACATTTTGCGCATCCAAATAAAAAGCGCATGACAACCTCTGCTTCCCTCTGGGAAGGGCCCATCTTTTACTTTTAGAATACCTACCTTTATTCAAGAGTCATGGTGATCTTCACCATTCCTTTTATTTTTTCTCTTTTTGGCAAGCACCATGTGTTGGGGAAGATCTAGGCATACATATCCACTCGGATGTAGGTGATCATGAGTTATTATTGTTGACATTACCCTTGAGGTAAATGGTTGGGAGGCAAAATTATAAGCCCCTATCTTTCTATGTGTCTGATTGAAGCTTTGATCTCATAAGCTTTGTGTTGGAAATATGCCCTAGAGGCAATAATAAATTAGTTATTATTATATTTCCTTGTTCATGATAGTCATTTATTATCCATGCTATAATTGTATTGATAGGAAACTGAGATACATGTGTGGGTACATAGACAACACCATGTCCCTAGTAAGCCTCTAGTTGACTAGCTCGTTGATCAATAGATGGTTACAGTTTCCTGACCATGGACATTGGATGTCGTTGATAACGGGATCACATCATTAGCAGAATGATGTGATGGACAAGACCCAATCCTAAGCCTAGCACAAAGATCGTGTAGTTCGTATGCTAAAGATTTTCCAATGTCAAGTATCATTTCCTTAGACCATGAGATTGTGCAACTCCCGGATACCGTAGGAATGCTTTGGTTGTACCAAACGCCACAACGAATCGGGTGGCTATAAAGGTGCACTACGGTATCTCCGAAAGTGTGCATTGGGTTGGCACGAATCGAGACTGGGATTTGTCACTCCGTGTGACAGAGAGGTATCTCTGGGCCCACTCGGTAGGACATCATCATAATGTGCACAATGTGACCAAGGGTTTGATCACGGGATGATGTGTTCTGGAGCGAGTAAAGAGACTTGCCGTAGCGAGATTGAACAAGGTATCGGCATACCGACGATCGAATCTCGGGCAAGTACAATACCGCTAGACAAAGGGAATTGTATACGGGATTGATTGAGTCCTTGACATCGTGGTTCATCCGATGAGATCATCGTGGAACATGTAGGAGCCAACATGGGTATCCAGATCCGCTGTTGGTTATTGACGGAGAACGTCTCGGTCATGTCTCGCATAGTTCCCGAACCCGTAGGGTCTACACATAAGGTTCGATGGCGCTAGGGTTATAAAGGAAGTTTGTATGTGGTTACCGAATGTTGTTGAGTCCGGATGAGATCCCGGACATCACGAGGAGTTCGAAATGGTCGGAGGTAAAGATTTATACATGGAAAGTTGTTGTTGGGTTCCGGAAAAGTTGGGTTTTTCGGTATTGTACCGGAAGCTTCTGAAGGTTCCGGAGGATTCGGAGGGTCCGGAGGTCCGGAAAATGTTCCACCACGTCAATACAGCAGCATGGGCTGTAAGGGGCTCCCTAGCCTTAATGGGCCAGGGCACCAGCCCCCAAGGCCCATGCGCATGGGAGAGGGGAAACCCTAAGGGGGAGGGCCTCCACTTGACTTGGGAGGCACTCCTCCCCCTGGCCGCCCCTAGATGGGATCTAGGGCTGGCCGCCGCCCTAGGGTGGAACCCTAGGTGGGCGCAACCCCCTCTCCCTTATATATAGTGGAGGCAAAGGGGCAGCCCAACACACGAAGTTCTTCTCATGTTGGCGCAACCTTACCTCTCTTTCTCCTCATATCTCGCGGTGCTTAGCGAAGCCCTGCAGGATTGCCACGCTCCTCCACCACCACCACGCCGTTGTGCTGCTGCTGAATGAGTCTTCCTCAACCTCTCCCTCTCTCCTTGCTGGATCAAGGCATGGGAGGCGTCACCGGGCTGTACGTGTGTTGAGCAGCGGAGGTGCCGTCCGTTCGGCACTAGGATCTCCGGGATTTGGATCATGACGAGTCGACTCCTTCAACCCCGTTCTCTTGAGCGCTTCCATAGCGATCTACAAGGGTATGTAGATGCACTCTCCTTCCCTCGTTGCTGGTTTCTCCTTAGATAGATCTTGGTGACACGAGGAAAATTTTGAATTTCTGCTCGTTCCCCAACACTTTGATCAATAGTTGAGTGTTAGCAAATTGTGAAAGACTAAAAGATGGTTGAGTATGTGGACTTTCTAAATAAAAGTTGTTACATAGACTCTTTCCGACATTACGACAAATTGCAATTGCATAAATGACTGAGATCATAGTTTGTTAGTTTCCAATGAAGTTTATGGTTCGTACTTTACCTTGTGAATGAACTATCACTTTAGCATGAGAAGTTATATGACAAAATATATTGTTGTTCTAATGATCATCAAGATGCCTTCATGTCCGTATTTTGTTTTATCGACACCTCTATATCTAAACATGTGGTCATGATTATCGATTTTGGCTTTCGCTTGAGGACAAGCGAGGTCTAAGCTTGGGGGAGTTGATACGTCCATTTTGCATCATGTTTTTATATTGATATTTATTGCATTATGGGGTGTTATTATGCTTTATTATGATACAATTCTCACGCCTTTTCTCTCTTATTTTGCAAGATTCACGAAGAGGAGAATGCCGGCATTTGGAATTCGGACGGAAAGGAGCAAATCTGAGATCCTATTCGCACAACTCAAATGTCTGAAACTTTACGGAGAATTGTTTTGAAATATATAAAAATATTGGTGAAGAAATACGAAGGGACCCACCGGTGGCCACAAGCACAGGGGCGCCCTATCCCTGCGCCCCTAAGCTTATGGCCCCTCGCCGACCTCCGGTGCCCATCTTCTGCTATATGAAGGTTTTTGACCTAGAAAAAATAATGAGAAGACGTTCGGGACGAAGTGCCACCATCTCGAGGCGGAACCTTGGTAGAAGCAATCTAGGGCTCCGGCGAAGCGATTCCACTGGGGAAACTTCCCTCCGGGAGGGGGAAATCAAAGCCATCGTCGTCACCGACGATCGCCTCATCGTGGGAGGACCAATCTTCATCAACATCTTCACCAACACCATCTCATCTGAAACCCTAGTTCATCTTTTGTATTCAATCTTTGTCTCAAAACCTCAGGTTGGTACCTATGGGTTGCTAGTAGTGTTGATTACTCCTCGTAGTTGATGCTAGTTGGTTTATTTGGTGGAAGATCATATGTTTAATACTCCTCTGGTCTTGAACATGATAATGCTTTGTGAGAAGTTACTTTTGTTCCTGAGGACATGGGAGAAGTCTTGTTATAAGTAATTATGTGAATTTGGTATTCGTTCGATATTTTGATGAGATGTATGTTGTCTTTCCTGTAGTGGTGTTATGTGAACGTCAACTACATGACACTTGACCATGATTTGGGCCTAGGGGAAGGCATTGGGAAGTAGCAATTAGATGATGGGTTGCTAGAGTGACAGAAGCTTAAACCCTAGTTTATGCGTTGCTTCCTAAGGGGTTGTTTTGGATCCACATGTTTGATGCTATGGTTAAATTTATCTTAATTCTTCTTTCATAGTTGTTGATGCTTGCGAGAGGGGTTAATCATACATGAGAGGCTTGTCCAAGTAAGGATAGCACCCAAGCACCGGTCCACCGACATATCAAATTATCAATGTAACGAACGTGAATCATATGAGCATGATGAAAACTAATTTGATGATAATCCCATGTTTCCTCGGGAGCGCTTTGCTTTATATAAGAGTTTGTACAGGCTTGTCCTTTGCTATAAAAACGATTGGCCACCTTGCTGCACCTTTGTTACACTTGTCACTTGTTACCCTTTACGAATTACCTTGCCACCAAACTATTTGTTACTGATAATTTCAGTGCTTGTAGAGAATACCTTGCTGAAAACCGCTTGTCATTTCCTTCTGCTCCTCGTTGGGTTCGACACTCTTACTTATCGAAAGGATTACGATTGATCCCTTATACTTGTTGGTCATCATACGTCGGGGAGCCAGTGTGATAGCCTGGCTTAATAGGATGTTAGACTACTCGTATCAATAAGGAATTCCTTCTTTTCCGGGAGCCCATTCGAAAAGAACTCCAAAGTTAAGCATGCTCAGCTTGGAGTAATTTCAGGATGGGTGACCGACCGGGAAGTTGCTCCCGGGTGCGCACGAGTGAGGACAAAGTGCGCAGAAAAGACTAGTATTGATCGTGGGGCGATCTAGATCCCGCCAGAGTAATGCGACCACGGCGGGTGTTTACGGGTGTTACAAGTTGGTATCGAGCCGACCCTCACGGTTACACGGATGTTTGCGGACAGGTGCGCGATCATGTTGTTCATGACGTTTGTGACCCGTCGTGGCACACGGCATGACACATGTACCGGACTAGATGCACGGACGTATGTGCCAAGAGGGAATGTTTCTGTTGCCCGACGAGGAGGTAGGTTCCTCTGAGTCAGGGGTGTATGTGATAGCCTGGCTTAATAGGGATGGTAGACTACTCATATCAATAAGAAATTCCTTCTTTTTCGGGAGCCCATTCAGAAAGAACTCCAAAGTTAAGCGTGCTTAGCTTGGAGTAATTTTAGGATGGGTGACCACTGGGAAGTTGCTCCCGTGTGCGCACGAGTGAGGACAAAGTGCACAGAAAAGACTTGTATTGATTTGTGGGGCCAGTCTAGATCCCGCCAGGAGTAACAACCACCGGCGGTTTTGTCCGGGGCGTTACAACCAGACAAGCTAGAAGGAATGCGGCTGCTGGGTCGCCAAAGGTCGGAGCCGCCCGACAGAGGACGCCGGCAGCCATGGACACCGGAAGGGACGCGGGTCCAAGGTTGTCCGGTCCGGAGCAGCGCCAGCAAGCACCTGCCTTGAGGGCTTCATGACTGCCACTAGCACTGTAGACTCTTCGCCACCGTAAGAGCCATCGCCGTGGCTCGAGGGAGTGGACGGGCCGCCGGTGATGGGGGGCGCCTACAGGAAGGTAGGCCGCAGACACCCTTGCAAGCGGTCGCAGATCCTGCGCCCAATCCAAGGGAGCAGTACCAGCAGGGCTGGGCCGCGTATGGAGGGGGGAACTGCTAGGGACGGCGTCGTGTGGCCGAGGCCGGCACGCCACGCCCGTCACCGGACCGCGAGCGCATAACAGGCTGGAAGGGGGCGCCACACAGGAGGAACGTGGCGCGGGCGCGGGGGGGGTGGGTGCAGGGGACGGATTCGTCACGCCGCCGCTATCCCGAGGTGCGACCCGACCATGCTGGCCGACCCTCAGCCGGTGGCGCAGTGGAAGCGGGCGGGGAAGCGCGTGGGGAGGGGGAGACGTAATTGTCCCGCCGCCGCCATCCCGGGGCGCGGCGCAGCTTCGCCGACCGGCCCTCCGACGACGGCGTAGCGGGATCAGGCGGAGGTGGTCCTGCGAGGCGGCTGATTTGGGGTGGGGCAGGCGGGAAAGCGCGTTGGGAGGGGGAGACATAATTGCCCCGCCGCCGCCATCCCGGGGCGCGGCGCAGCTTCGCCGGCCGGCCCTCCGGCGGCGGCGCAACGGGGTCACGCGGAGGTGGTTTCTCGGCGGCGACGATTAACGGTCTAGTTATAACCGACATTATGTTTATGTGAGATTATGCCATGAATGATCATAGTTATAAGTTGTCGTTATTTTGTCGATTGCCCAATATTTTTTTGTTAACATGCTATTATCTGCTTTCGAAAGAGATGTCACTTGTGAACCTATGGCTCCATGGTCTATTCAGCACTAATACAAAAGCTCCTATAATTTGCTCTTTTACTTTCTTGATGTTTGCTCTATCACTATATATTCGCTTTTAATCTTATAACTAGCAAGAACAAGGGGATTGACTACCCTCTTGCTACTGTTGGGTTCAAGCAATTTTGTTTGTTTGTGTGTAGGTGCTGCTAATGTTGATAGCTTGGTGCCTCCTACTGGTTCAATAAACCTTGATTCTTTACTGAGAGAAATATTATTTGCTGCTGTGCTATATCACCTTTTCCTCTTTAAAGAATCCAACATCTCATACGGAAGTAACACTAGGCCTCACGCATATGGACACCTATATTTGGCATGTTGAAGACTTTGTTAGCGATTGTGTCAACCCTAATAGAAAAGGCATGGCTTCTCTCACTTTGTTTGTGTCGTGGACAATCGAATGAGAGGAACTCCTGCGTCTTCTGTCACAAGAGTGCCTCTCCGCCCATTCTCCTCAACGCCATCATGGCCAACACAAAACTTTGGGTAACCGCGGGTGCCAAGGAACTTAGGGTCATTCGTTGAGTTAGATGCCTCTGTAACACAAAAACTATACTATCTTCTTATAATCTGATAATCAATAAATGAGGCATGGTTTCGAAATAATAAAAGCTGTCTTGATATTGTAAACTCGAGACAATTTACCACATGAGCGGTGTGGTCTGTGAAATTTGTAGTCGACTGATCAACAGTCGGACTCTATTAAATAGAGATAACACAAAACTTTGGCACATCTCGCACTTAAAAGCTGCACAGGAGAACTGATAGCGATGACCTGGTGCTATCTTTCCACGCCGCCTGAAGCTCCCGGGAGCACAAAAGAAGCTGAATACGTACCCCGTAGAAAACCGAGAACGTCCATGCGTTGTCGTGGTGTCAAGACGAGCTACATAGCACACGTTACAGCCACGGAACAAATCGTGAGGTGCAGGATAAAGCGTCACTAACCGCACTGATAGCCATGAGTCCAGACTCCAGATCGAGTAGTAACGAAATTTAAGGTAGGGCTAGCGCCGCTCTGCTCCATTCCGACAAGGAATCCAGATCGAGTAGGAGTGAGTTTGGCCGCTTCATCCGTGGTCCCAGCGATGAACCCAGATCGAGCAGCGACGTTGACGGCAACTGTGGATCCCTCTCCCCGTTCTGCCCGCGTAACAGTGAAAACGCACAAGCGAGATCCGCCACACCCCCGGTGTCCGTGCCTGCCTGGTGCTACGTACTACTACTACTCCAGTACTACGTACTCCGTTTCTCCGGAACTGCAATATTTTATCCACCCTCATCTCGTGGAGGGCATCCCTCCATGCGCTTCGTACCGGGCTGGGGTGCACGGTATACAAGTCGCCGAACAAGGGTTGCCCGAGAGGGAGGTGCCCAAGAAACAGAAGCGGCCGGCGTGGGTCTCTCGGTGCAGCATCGGCGCGAACGATCCCCACCGTTTCATGTAGTACGTACCTACGTCCATGCTGCATGAGTGGCATGGTCCCGAATCCCGACCGATCCGTTTTGGAGGCGGTCGCGAGTGAATGATTGTGCATTGCCGTGTACTGCCAGGTTGCCCGATCAACGGCGGCTTTGTTGTTGTTCTACTCGATCGGCGCATGTCGGTACTGCTACGTACGTACATATGTGGACTTGAGTTGGTCTTTTGGCCTGCGCATTTGTTGGCTTGCGCGCGCGCGCTCGGCGGTGGCGCTACCAGTCTGCTTGGTGATCTGGTGGTGCCGAGACCCACGCGTCAGTTGGGCTCGCTCTCCCACCTATCCCTCTCCCTCCCTTTCCCTCCCCGCCCGCTAGACTAGTAGAAGTAGCAGTAGGAGTAATCCGCTCGCCGCCGCTGCGGTTATCCGTTCGAGGTTGATGCGCTGCAAAGTTTCCTCTTCCGGGCTGGCTGGCTGGCTGGACACTGGACTGGACTCACGTAAACTACGCCGCTCCGCTCCGGCCACCGGCCTTTCCTTCTTTTGCCGCTGCTCCCTTACCTGCCCCGCAACGGCAGGTTGATTGCCTGCTTTAATCTCGTGCCTTTCCTCTCTCATTTCCCACTCGGCCCCGTTCATTTCTCCTGGATTTCGCGTACAAATCGCCCTTCCCTTTTCCATTCTTATTAATACTCCACGAGCCGTGATGTCGCGTACGGAGTCGACAAGCTGTATATAAGCCCTCGCCGTGTTTCTTCCTTCCTTCCTTCCTCTAGGTTTCTCCTTCCATAGCTCCCTGTCCCCAAAAGCACCCTTTCTCTCGACTGAACTCAAGTCGGAGGAGCCTCTGCGCCAGTGCGCCGCGCCCTCGGGCATACTGGGCTAAGTACTGCCCTCTCCTTCTGAGAATCTTCATCTTACTCACGTTTGGTTCCGTTGACGACTTGACGCTCTAGCAGTCTAGCTTCTTCCTTGCGCTCGTTCGTGTCCGCAGAGATGGGGCGTGCCATGCGGTGGCTCAAGAGGCTGCTCACAGGCAGGAAGGAGGCGCACGGTGGCGGCAAGGAGATCCATGCCGCGACCGACTGGCATGACGCGGCGGCGGTGAAGGAGTCCACCAGGAGATGGAGCTTCGTGAAGCAGAGGAAGAGCGGGGTTGACGCCGGGAAGCGGCCCTCAGAGCCTCTCGCCGCCGCGCTGGAGGTGAAGCCATGCCGCTGTGCAGGCGGCGAGCAGGTGGGAGCACGCGAGGAGACCGCGGCCGTCGTGATTCAGAAAGCCTTCAGAGGCTACCTGGTATGTCCGGTTCTTGATCATCATCCCGTTGATTCATATCTGATATCTCCATCGTACGTCATCCCTGTATAAGTTGGTTGAGATACTGCTGACCGCGTGCGTGTCTGAGTTTCGGCTATGTTCATCATTTCTTGTTATCCGGCGTGCCGAAATGGATTGAACAGTCCTCTGACGTTAACGATGCAGATCCTCCCATCAATTATTTTAGTGGATAGGTTCACACTGTTCACACACTGTTTATTCCAGACCCGTCAGCTCGTTTTGTATTATCTGTTTGGATTAGTAGGCTAAACGTTGCTGTATGTGATGTCACTGCTCGTCATGTTCCTCTCCATGATGGACAGTTGGTAGTTGTTAACTCTTCCTCTGTCCCTGTGCAAAGTCGGCACGTTGATCTTGATCGGCTGTGCAGTTCTTTACTCTGCTTCGGGCCTTCAGCAGCGACTTCTCTGTATAATAAGCTCTGTGTTGGTTCGGTGTCAGTGTAGTGGTTACTTTTTTTTTTGAGGGGGTGTAGTGGTTACTGATTACGCAGTGTGACATGAGCCTATCGGCCAAGCATAGTTCTTTAGTCCTTGGCCCAGTGCAAGTTGTTTTGGTTTAAGTTTTGAATCTTCTGAGACAATAATGCATGGCTTCAGGCTAGGAAGGCGCTTCGCGCTCTCAGATCGCTCGTCAAGCTGCAGGCCCTGGTCCGAGGCTACCTCGTGAGGAAGCAGGCGGCCACGACCCTGCACAGGTTGCAGGCGCTCATGCGGCTGCAGGCCGATTCCCGCGCCTTCAAGAGTGCCTCCTACCGGAAATCCATGGAGCAGGCATTTTCACTTACACCATGCCTCGAACTTGAACTCTTCGTTCGTGTTGATCAACGATCACGTGTCGACGGATGAATTTTGAGTTTGATATGTTCGCTGCGGTGCATTTTTCGCAAATGCAGGAGAGGATTGTCGCGCAAGATGCCAGGATGAGGACGCCGCCGGCCAAGCCGGGGCACCGGCGGAGGCTGTCCGACAGCACGGACTCCAACTACGAGCGCAGCCCGCGGATCGTGGAGATGGACACGTGCCACCTCCGCTCCCGGTCCAGCCGGATCGCGAGCGGCCGGTACGCCGCCGATCGCTTGTCGGGCCGGCTCGCCCCGGACCTGGCCCCGCCGTTCTCGCCGCGGTCCGTCAAGCAGCCCCTGCGGCTGTCCACCCGGCGTGAGCCCGTCAGGCTCGCCAAGACGGCGCAGAACACGCCGCGCTTTAGCGGGGCCGACCCGCCGTACACGTACGACTCGCCTGCCAAGAGCGTGGACGGGCTGGCGGCGCGGCCGCTCTGGCACCGGGACCTGCTCGCGAGCCCGCGGTACATGGCGGGCACGGCCTCGTCGGCGGCGAGGCTGCGGTGCCAGAGCGCGCCCAGGCAGCCGGCCGAGGCGCCGAGGGCGAGCCTGACCCAGCGGGATGTCCCTGCTGGGCCGAGGAAGTCGACGTGCACGCGCACGCAGCATGGCGGCCTCTGCTTCCACTCCTCGGATGCCACCCACACGCGCCGCTCCGACCTCAGCGACGACGCGGCAAGAGATTATTACTTGGACAGGATGTGGTGATCGTCTGATCTATCAGATGGAGACGGACGGAGCGGACGGTGGTGTATGATACCAGTAGCTGCAAATTGTTGGATAGTCTCCGAATTTTGTACATGCTTAGTGGCTTTTCTTCTTCTTTTTGCGGGTTTTCTTTCTTGACATCTAGTACTCCTAGTTGCTAAAGTGTTGAGATCAAAACGTTGATCATCGATAGGGAGTTTGTTCCATGAAAAAATAGTAGAGATCAAAATGGAGTATTCGTTTGGTAAATTATAGTCGTACTGAGTGCATCACGATTACCAACCATGTATCGAGGATGTTTTGTCTCTCAAGTGTCAATTATAAATTAAACTCGTTTTTCCTCCAAGAAAATAGAACAAGGTAAATAAAATGAAGCTCAGAACTACACGGTGGTTTAGCAGTGCCCACATTGATGTTTTTGTCCTGCCCCAAACCGCCAAACGTGTAGTTACGCGCCATGTTTTCTTCAAAAGGACAGCAGGATTGGTTTGACGCTGGAGTTATTTGCTCCAGTGCTAACGATGCTGAAGTGATCTGACGGGAAGCACCGAACCAGCTGATCGACACATGATCCGACAGTGGCAGCGACTCAATAAGAAGCGTACGCGATGATGATCGTTGAAACGTCAGTTTCCTAGTTATGGTACTACCAAAAGTTTGCAAGACTTCAGGACTAGCAGCGCGACTGGTTAATGGCAAGAAGCAACAAACAGTGGCTCATGTCTCCAAGTAAACACCGATCGGTGCAAATGTGCAGAATATACTCCTCCGTTTTTTTTAGTCCCACATACAAAATTTCTCTGGAGGCAAACTTCATAAAGTTTAACCAACTTTATAGCAAAAATATCAACATTCACGCTAACAAATGAGCATCATTAGGGTCCAAGCAAATATGTCATGTGATGGCGACTCCAAGGATGACGTGCGTTCCACGGTTCCGGTGCGACACGCAACTCCGGTGCGATTTCGTCCCCAATCTCGGGGCGTCCCTGCTTGAATTCAGGCCGGGCTTCCTTCCCCGGCGAGGACGTCGGCTGGCCCTCCTCAACGCCGACGATCTAACGGTGAATGCGCGAGGGTGGCGCGGCGACGAGGGATTTGTAGCAGATCAGATTGTGCAGTTCCCGTGTCACTTGGCACGGGTTGTGTCGACAGCGGGTCGGGCTAGACACGTCTCGAGTCCCAGGGTGAGTAATGGCTATCATGGGGACGGGAGGGAGTTTTTTAGCCTGCGCGGTGCTCCGACTCCTCGCCCCCCCCCACTCGCCTCCCACACGCATCGACTCCCCGTGCCGCGATTCGCCGAGAGCTAGGGTTCCATGACGACCTGCGAGCAGCAGATGGCGGCGCTCGCCGGCGACGACGAGATGATGATGGGAAGGTTGAGGGAGATCGACATGTGGTTTCCGAAAGCGAAGACGCTCAATGACGCGGCAGGGATGGTCTGGGGGCGTCTGAACGAGGAGGAGACCCTGCGGTGCTTCCTCAACTACGACAGGGAGCCGACGATGGGGGTTCTACTTTGGGCGATGCTTGAGGCGGAATCCCCGATCCAGGAGCAGAGGCACAAGTGGAGGGTCTTCAGATCCCTTCGCTACCGCCAGATCCACCCACCGTCACCGCCGATGGAGGTGGTGATGGGGCTCCCTGCTCCGGGGTTGCAGATGGCGCCGATCATGATAGAGGAAGACGACGAGGAGACGGTGGTGCCAAGGAAGAGACAGAAGCGGGTGACCACGATGTTGCCTCGGTGTTCGCCACGCTTCCCAAGGCGCTCGGCGCGCCTCCGAGTCCTCCCCCACCTGCAGTAGGGGTCTCGCCGGTCGGCAGCCGCTTTTGGCTGCTGGCCGGGGAGTGCTCCGATGAAGAGGGAGAGGGGGCGACATCACCAACTTCTTCAGGTATGTTAGTTGAGAAATACTTGACCTCTACTGCGTCGATTGATGTGGATGAGGGTGATTATGAGAGACAGAAGCTGTTAGTCATGGGTAGAAAAAACGAGAAACGTTTAAGGAAGATTTCCAAGCTTCAAAATGATGAAGCCAGGAGGGAGAAATAAGAAGAAAAAGGAACTATAGATAAAGGGAGTATTGATCTTCTAGACAACGGCAGTAACAATATAAAAAGTGTGGAGGCTAGAATTTTCAGGAGCATATGAGGCATGGTAATATCCAGCTCGTTGCCATATGGTATGAGGATAATGGAATTGATTTTGGGAAAACAGTTGTAAATACAACTCCAATTGAACCCAATTTGGGGACAAATGGAGAGCACAAGGGGAGTGAGGGAAAAAAGGAAAGCAGTGGATCGCCAATTATTTTTGGGGGCCCAGTTGGGGGTGACATACACCTGGACATAGATATTGACCTGGGCCAGCAGGCCAAGGAAAGCCCAGGAGGTAGTCAGGCCCACTCCTATGAGGGGAGTAGGGAGGCTATAAAAAGGCAGGGGCAGAGGAGGCTGGTAGGTAGTGACCTAAGTGAAAGATCGAGGATGTCGCCTAGAGGAGGGGTGAATAGGCGCTTTAAAATAATTATGGTTTAGGCTTGAACAAGTGCGGAATAAACCTAGCGGTTAATTTGTAAAGCACAAAACCTACAACAACTAGGCTCACATATGTGCACCAACAACTTATGCTAAGCAAGATAAACAACTAAGTGATAGCAAGATATATAACATCAAACACTATGGCTATCACAAAGTAAAGTGCATAAGTAAAGGGCTCGGGTAAGAGATAACCATGGCACGCGGAGACGACGATGTATCCAGAAGTTCACACCCTTGCGGATGCTAATCTCCGTTTGGAGCGGTGTGGAGGCACAATGCTCCCCAAGAAGCCATTAGGGCCACCGTAATCTCCTCACGCCCTTGCACAATGCAAGATCCGTGATTCCACCAAGGGGCCCTTGAGGGTGGTCACCAAACCCGTACAAATGGCAACCCTTGGGGGCGGTCACCGAACCCGTACACTTTGGCAACCCTTGGGGGCGGTCACCGGAACCCGTCAAATTGCTCGGGGCGATCTCCACAACCTAATTGGAGACCCTGAAGCTTGCCCGGAGCTATACACCACAATGATTGAGCTCCGAACACCACCAACCGTCTAGGGCGCCCAAGCACCCAAGATGAACAAGCTCAAGGGCACCAAGCACCCAAGAGTAATAAGCTTCTCAACTTGTAACTTCCAGGTACCACCGTGGAGAACTCAAACCGATGCACCAAATGCAATGGCAAGGGCACACGGAGTGCCCAAGTCCTTCTCTCTCAAACCCCACCAAAGCAACTAATTCTAGGGAGGAAAATGAGAGGAACAACGAAGAATAGGACATGAAGAACTCTAAGATCTAGATCCAAAGGGTTCCCCTCACATAGAGGAGAAAATGATTGGTGGAAACGTAGATCTATATCTCCTCTCTCTTTCCCCCCAAAAACTAGCAAGAATCCATGGAGGGATTGAGAGATAGCAAGCTCGAAGAAGGTCAACAATGGGGGAAGAACACAAGCTAAGGGGATAGGGTTCAATGAGGAAGAAGACCCCCTTTTATAGGTGGGGAAAATCCAACCGTTATGTGCTCAGCCCGCACCTCGCGGTACTACCGCTCAAGGGAGCGGTACTACCGCTTGGCTGCAACAGGTGGTACTACCGCTCAGGCGAGCGGTACTACCACTGGGGACAGAGCACACAGGGAGAGAGATCGAGAGAAACACCTCGAGCGGTACTAGGAGCGGTGGTAGGCGCGGTACTACCGCTTATAAGCGGTACTACCACTGAACCCGATACGAAAAACAGACCCACAAAATAAGCAACAGTAGAAGTCGTGGAACTGGACAGGTGAAGTACCGCTTACAAGTGGTACTGCCACCCGACAGGGACGGTACTACCACAGGGGTGCATCAAGCAATCCCCAAGCAAAACTGATGCACCCGGAAAACCAGAACTGCCACAACTTCTGCAAATGAGCTCCAAATTGAGCAAACTCAAGCTTGTTGGATAGGTGATGACGAGAAGCATCCAACAGCGAGTGGTAATAATAAGAAGAGGCAGTAGAAAAATGCCAAAGGTATAAGGTATAGAGATGTGAAACCTCTATGAATGAAGAACCGGTAAAAACTCCAACATAGAAAACATCATAGAAGATGCACATGAACTCCGTTTTCGATGAACTCAAGCTTGTCATCAAGATGAACATAAGCTCTAAGACTCACAAAGAGAAACATCAAACAAGAACCAAGAGAGATAATGCAAGGATGCAAAGGTTTGAGCTCTCGATGAACGATATGATCAAGCTACATGCTACTTCTTGAGCTTGCGTTGGTTTTCCCCTTGAAGAGGAAAGGGTGATGTAGCAAAGTAGAGTAAGTATTTCCCTCAGTTTTGAGAACCAAGGTATCAATCCAGTAGGAGACAACGCACAAGTCATCGAATACCTGCACAAACAAACACCAACTTGCACCCAACGCGACAAAGGGGTTGTCAATCCCTTCGCGGTTATTCGCAAAGTGAGATCTCATAGAGATGGATAAATGGTCAAGTAATATTTTTGGTATTTTTGGTTTAAGGAACGGAAAGTAAAAGATTGCAAAGGAAGTAAATAGGAAACTAAAATTGTAGATCGGAAACTTATATGATGGAAAATTGACCCGGGGGCCATAGCTTTCACTAGAGGCTTCTCTCAAGATAGAATTTATTACGGTGGGTGAACAAATTACTGCCGAGTAATTGATAGAAAAGCGCAAAGTTATGATGATATCTATGGCAATGATCATGAATGTGGGCATCACGTCCGTGTCAAGTAGACCGACTCCTGCCTGCATCTACTACTATTACTCCACACATCGACCGGCTCCTGCGTGCATCTAGAGTATTAAGTTCATAGAACAGAGTAACACATTAAGTAAGATGACATTATGTAGCGGGATAGACTCAAGAAATATGATGAAAACCCCATCTTGTTATCCTGGATGGCAACAATAAAATACGTGTCGGTTCCCTTTCTGTCACTAGGATCATGCACCGCAAGATTGAAGCCAAAGCTAAGCACTTCTCCCATTGCTAGAAAAACCAATCTATTTGGCCAAACCAAATCGATAGTTTGAAGAGGCTTGCAAAGATATCAAATCATGCATATAAGAATTCAGAGAAGATTCAAATAATATTCATAGATAAGTTTATCATAAATCCACAATTCATTGGATCTCGGCAAACATACCACAAAAGAGTATTACGTCGGATAGATCTTCAAGAACATCGAGGAGAACATGGTATTGAGAATCAAAGAGAGAGAATAAGCCATCTAGCTACTAGCTATAGACCCGTAGGTTTGTGGTAAACTACTCACGCTTCATCGGAGAGGCAATGGTGATGATGTAGAAGCCCTCCATGATATAATCCCCCTCCGGCAGGACGCCGGAAAAGGCCCCTAGATGGGATCTCATGTGTATAGAAGGTTGCAGTGGTGGAAAAGTGTTTTCGTGGCTCTCCTGGTAGGTTTTGGAATATTTGAGAATATATAGGCAGAAGAAATAGGTCGGTGGAGTCACAAGGGGCCCACAAGGGTGGGGGCGCGCCCTACCTCCCTGGGCGCGCCCCCTGACCTTGTGGATGCCTCGTGGCTTCCCTGATGTGCACTCCAAGTCCTCTGGATGTCTTCTGGTCCAAGAAAAATCATCGCGAAAGTTTCATTCCATTTGGACTCTGTTTGATATTCCTTTTCTGCGAACTCTACAACAAGGAAAAAACAGGAACTGGCACTCGGCTCTCGGTTAATATGTTAGTACCAAAAATAATATAGAATAGCATAATAATGCATATAAAATATTCAAAATAGATAATATAATAGCATGGAACAATCAAAAATTATAGATACGTTGGAGACGTATCAAGCATCTCCAAGCTTAATTCCTGCTCGTCCTCGAGTAGGTAAATGATAAAAACAGATTTTTTGATGTGGAATGGTACCTAACATATTTATCCATGTAATTTTCTCTATTGTGGCATGAATGTTCAGATCCGTATGATTCCAAACAAAAGTTTAATATTGACATAAAAACAATAATACTTCAAGCATACTAACAAGATAATTATGTCTTCTCAAAATAACATGGCCAAAGAAAGCTTATCCCTACAAAATCATATAGTCTGGCTATGCTCCATCTTCATCACATAAAACATTCCAATCATGCACAACCCCGATGACAAGCCAAGCAATTGTTTCATACTTTTAATGTTCTCAAACCTTTTCAACTTTCACGTAATACATGGGCGTGAGCCATGGACATAGCACTATAGGTGGAATAGAAGGTGGTTGTGGAGAAGACAAAAAGAGGGAGATAGTCTCACATCAACTAAGCGTATCAGTGGGCTATGGAGATGCCCATCAATAGATATCAATGTGAGTGAGTAGGGATAGCTGTCAGTTTCAAAACCGGCGGATCTCGGGTAGTGGGCCCAACTCCCCAAGCTGTGAGTCTAAGGATCAATGGTAACAAGGGACAATGGGGACACGATGTTTACCCAGGTTCGGGCCCTCTTAATGGAGGTAAAACCCTACGTCCTGCTTGATTGTATTCGATGAGTATGGGGGTTACAAGAGTTGATCTACCTCGAGATCGTAATGGCTAAACCCTAGCTGACTAGCCTATGATTATTCTTATAGCCTCCATGAACTAAACCCTCCGGTTTATATATACACTGGAGGGGCCTAGTGTTGTGCAGAGTCGGTTTACAGAGAAAGGAAATAACATAGCCGGACACCAAACTTGCCGCCTACGCATATAGGTGCCCTACCCAGACACGGGAGATGGTCTTCTATTTTTATCTTCACGGCCCATAAGTCCAGCCCATGTCGAATAGACCGGACACTTGAGGACCCGCAAATCCAGGACTCCCTCAGTAGCCCCCGAACTTGCCTTCAATGACGATGTAGTATCCGGCTTATGTCTTCGGCTTTGCAAGGCGGGTTCTTCTCCATACTCCGGATTGATGACAGTCCGGGTTTGACCTCCATGCTCTGCCTTTATGATTCCTTTCCTATTGTTGCCTCGATTTCCACGCGTCAGGCGAATGCGGACGGTCCATAATTTTTACAAATAACCCCCTTACTACGCACTGGCGGCATCTATATAGGGAGGTTAGATCCCCAAATGCCATCCCACATCGCGCCCAGAGCATCGGGGCAAACCACGAAAAGACTTCAAAACATGGCGAGCGCTCCTAGCTCTTCCTCGCGTCCACATGGCCCTCAAGAGGGTGATTGGTGCAGCTGCTCCATGTCTCACCTTCAACTGAATCGACTCCAGACACAGGGATACCTCCCTCTCGCAGATCTAGTCCCTGTGCGAGCGAGATTGGCCTCGATTGGAATGACGTGCTAGCAGAGAATTTCCCCAACCCCAACAAGGAGGAGAGGGTATGTTTAGTCCCGTTTCTTCTAAGGGGCTTAGGATTCCCGATCCATCCCTTCCTCAGGGGTCTATTGGAACTCTACGGGATCCAGCTGCACAACCTCACACAAGGTTCTATCCTGCACATCTCGGGTTTTGTTGCTCTTTGCGAACTGTTTTTAGGCTGCGAGGCTCATTTTGAACTATGGAGAAAGTTCATTTGCCTCGTCCCTCGTCATCGAGGGGGTTCCATATTTGAAGTGGGCGGTGCCGAAGTATGGCGCATAGCCGGATCGGGTTACCTTGTCGAAACCCCCAAGGAGGTATCCCAAGAATAGTCTTCATAATGGTTTTACATTGAGGACGTTCCCCTTCTGGACCCAGTTCGGCGTGGACTCCCCGAATTCTCCAGTGCTCCTTTGAAGAAACGCCTTAATTGGCACCCCCGAAGTCCTAAGGAAGAAGATAGTGCAGAAGTAAAGAGGTTGGCCAGCAAGGTCAGATTACTTGCTCATTCCGAACTCTCGATAATCGAAGTCATGGCCATCGCGATAAAGTGATGTATTCAACGATAAAGTGATGTATTCAACCACTTCAATCCAGAGTGACCCCTTTATGGTGTTACAACGGAGAGGACGACACGTCTCGCTATAGGCGCAAGGGCTCGGATACTCCAACCGAACTGGTCATCATCCTGGCCGATCTTTATAAGGGGGAGAAAGAAGACTTCCTCCATTTAAATTGTCGGGAATGTTTATCCATGTATAACCCCATTGAATGGGTAAGTTTTTTGATTATCAACATTGTTCTGCCTTGTTATCGAGGTATGTTAATCAAATTGTTCTGGTTGTCTTAAAACAGACATGGAGGAAGGTAGTCAAAGATATCCATTGCCCCTCCGCCCAGCCAGAGGACCATGCTCGCAACGAAGACCCCGGCTTCCGCGAGGATCCGAATATATTTATAGAGTTCACCGATTGAATCTTTTATCAAGCGAGCCTTGACGGCTCGGAAGTGGCTATTATGGCCGACTACCCCGGCCTTTTCCCTTTCGCCATTGTAAGTATTCGTAAAGCATCCTCAAAGAAGGACCCCCACCTAGATCTTACCCATCACATTGAACTGTGTTTTATAGGATCGCCGCTCAACGCGCCGTACTCCATCGAGAGCGACCTATAGGAAGGCAGCATCTACGCAGGGCGAACATTCAAAACGAAAGGGAGCCGGAAGCAGCGCCAAGCCCCCTCCTTCATCGAAGAGGTATAACTTTTGACATGCGCCTAGGTATAAAACTAGATTTTCATAATTCTCATCCCATCTTATTTCAGGAGGATCAGACGGCAAACCGTGTCTAAATGCCCTGCTAGCCGAGCATCAGCTAATCCGGCTCCGGACTCGTCAAGTAGGATGAGAGCTGATCATAAAGAACTCACATACTTATTGCAAAAATCTATTAGTCATCGAAACAAAGTACTACGCGCATGATCCTAGGGTGATAGATTGGTAGGAAAAGACCATCACTCGTCCCCGACAGCCACTCATAAGGAAGACAATTAAAAAATATCTCATGCTCCAACTTCGTTACATAAGGGTTCACCATACGTGCATTCTACGGGACTCACAAACCTTAACACAAGTATTTCTCAAATTCACAACTACTTACTAGCATGACTCTAATATCACCATCTTCATATCTCAAAACAATCATAAGGATTCAAACTTCTCATAGTATTCACTGCACTTTATATGAAAGTTTTTATTACATCCCTCTTGGATGCCTATCATATTAGGACTAAAATTTATAAGCAAAGAAAATTACCATGTTGTTTAGAGACTCTCAAAATAATATAAGTGAAGTACAAGAGTTCATCAATTTCTATAAAATAAAACCACCGTCATGCTATAAAAAGATATAAGTGAAGCACTAGAGCAAAACTTGCCTAGCTCAAAAGATATAAGTTAAGCACATAGAGTATTCTAATAAATCACGATTCATGCGTGTCTCTCCCAAAAGGTGTGTACAACAAGGATGATTGTGGAAACTAAAAAGCAAAGACTCAAATCATAAAATACGGTCCAAGCAAAACACATATCATGTGGTGAATAAAAATATAGCCTCAAGTAAAGTTACCGATAGACGAAGACGAAAGAGGGGATGCCTTCCGGGGCATACCCAAGCATAGGCTCTTGGTATCCTTGAATATTACCTTGGGGTGCCTTGGGCATCCCCAAGCTTAGGCTCTTCCCACTCCTTATTCCATAGTCCATCAAATCCTTACCCAAAACTTGAAAACTTCACAACACAAAACTCAACAGCAACTCTCATAAGCTCCGTTAGTATAAGAAAATAAATCACCAGTTTTGGTACTGTTGTGAACTCATTATTTATTTATATTGGTGTAACATCTACTGTATTCCAAATTTTCCATGGTTCATACCCCCCGATATGAGCCATAGGTTCATCAAAATAAGCAAACAACACAAAGAAAACAGAATCTGTCAAAAAATAGAACATTCTGTAGCAATCTGGATATTTCGAATACTTCTGTAACTCCAAAAATTCTGAAAAATTAGGACGACCTAAGAAATTTGTTTATTAATCTTCTACAAAAAGGATCAATATTTTATCACGCTCCTGTGATTTTTTACAATTCTGGGACTAAGCCCAGAAGTTTCTATTTTTCAGCAAGATCAAATCAACTATCACCGTAAGCTATCCCAAAGGTCTTACTTGGCATAAACACTAATTAAAACACAAAACCACATCTAACCAGAGGTTAGATGAATTATTTGTTGCAAAACAGAACCTAAAGAGCAAAAACAAAAAAATTGGGTTGCCTCCCAACAAGCGCTATTGTTTAACGCCCTTAGCTAGGCATAAAACACGAATAGATCTAATATTATCATCTTTGGCATGCAATCCATAAGTGGCTCTCATAATAGATTCATAAGGCAATTTAGTTTTCTTTCTTGGGAAGTGTTCCATGCCTTTGCTTAACGGAAATTGAAATCTAATGTTTCCTTCTTTCATATCAATAATTGCACCAATCGTTCTAAGGAAAGGTCTACCAAGAATAATAGGACATGTAGGATTGCTATCTATATCAAGAACAATGAAATATATGGGCACAAAATTCCTATTTTCAACAATAAAAACATCATTAATCATTCCCATAGGTTTCTTAATAGTGGAATCCGCAAGATACAAATTTAAAGAACAATCATCAAATTCACGGAAACCTAACACATCACATAAAGTTTTTGGAATCGTGGAAACACTAGCACCCAAATAACACAAAGCATGGCACTCATAATCTTTAATCTTAATCTTAATAGTAGGTTCCCACTCATCATAAAGTTTTCTAGGGATAGAAACTTCCAATTAAAGCTTTTCTTTAAAAGATTGCATCATATCATCAACGATATGTTTAGTAAAAGCTTTGTTTTGATTATAAGCATCAGGAGAATTCAACATGGATTGCAACAAGGAAATACAATCTATCAAACAACAATTATCATAATTAAATTCCTGGAAATCCAAAAGAGTGGGTTCATTGCTGTCGGCGTTCTGGGAACGGGGGTCCCCAGACTTGCCTGCCTGCGGCCTGCGGCGTGGCTCAAAGGGGGGCCCATCGCGGCCCATCTTCATCAACACGAGCTCAGGACCCTCGCGAGGGGCCAAGCCTCGAGGGGCGGACGACAGGGAGCTTCCTCCGGCACGGCCTCATCAGGCTAGCTCGCGAGGAGGCGGAGAGATCAAGGCGGGGTGCCTCGCGAGGTGCCCATGACGCAAGCCATGACGACCAAGGGTGCCAGGCGGGCGCCAGCCCGCGCAGTGTCCTCCTTTCCTCTTTGGTGTAAATGGAGCAAGCACAGGCGAGAGCATTTCCATTTCGGTGCAACAAGACCAAGACCAGTCCAACGGCAGGAAGGAAGTCATTATGGAGCCCAAGCCGGCGTCACCACCAGAGCCTTTGACAGGCGAGGACCAACTTTAGTGAGGATAAGTGTACCATATGTTCCCCTTCAAAATGGCCAATTGTTGGCGCCCTTCCTGCTCAATATTTGGGAAGAGGCCCAGGGCCTCTGCCTATATAAGTAGAGCTAGCCACCATAGTAGAGAGAGAGCTGGAATCGGCGGAGAGATAGAGAGAGGCGACTGAACTCCCCCTAGCAGTTCATCGCACCAGCCAAGAACAGACCCTCGTGAGGCTGTTCTTCCTTGTATTGTTCATCACCATCAGCCCAAGAGGCAATCCACCACACCACAAACTAGAGTAGGGTATTACACCACAATGGTGGCCCGAACTAGTATAAACCCTGTGTCTCTTGTGCTGTTCTTTTCGTAGTTTAGATCCTAGCGAGGCGGCGGGGTGCAGGTAGGTAGAGGGCGAGATTCTGCGCGCACCCTAGTGTTCGAACCTCAAGGGTCTGCCGGAACCCGAAATCCGACATTTGGTGCGCCAGGTAGGGGTGCGCCGGGATCCACCTCCTGCCACTTCGTGTCCCGTCGCATCGTCCTCATCATGACCGGCGACCAGGCGGGCAACCCCGGTCCCTGGGTGGCTTGGACCGCCCACGCAGAGCCGCTCGCCTCGGGCGACCCCATGCCCCAGGCAGCTCGCGGTCCGCAGGGCACTGCGGGCCGCATGGTGACGCAGCAGACTTCGACAACTCTCACGCCTTGGGCAAGCGCGGTCGGCAGCGAGGGCCTCCAACCACACCATGCCGCGACACCGTGACACCCGCCGGGAGCAGCAAACTCGAGGGCCGCTCACGGTGCCCTCGAGCTACTGCAGTGCAAAGCTCTTGGAAGGCGGCCGCGACGCATCGCTAGAGCGGGTGGCGAGCTCCTGGGCTTTGCCGCCTCGGGCTCATCCTTCGCACCTAGCTCCCACCTCGGGTCTAGGGCGGCCCGCTGGGCTCCACACGCGTCATGGGCCCCAAGGCTACTCCAACGCCAGCCGGTTATCAGACCGGGCGATGGTGGCGCTGCCTCCGCTCCCGGCCAGCGAAGAATGACTCGTCGCGACCCACGGCCCCATGGGCGCCGCGCTACCACCCCTGTGTGGGCGCCCAAGCGAACCGCATGGCACGCGGAGCACTATGGCGCTGACCTTCGGGACAACGGCCCCGAAGAATACGTGCCCCACATGATGGACCAAGGGCACCAAAGACGAAGGAGAACAAGGCTCGCTCCTCGGCCCAGTGTGGGGGACGAGGCGCTGTGGTTGAGCTCTTCCAAGAGCCCCGTGAAGGCCCCACCGGCCATGCTGGAGGCGACGATTATCGGGTACCACTAATTCCTCAGGAGCAGGCATTCGTTAATCATGAATCGCAGGAGGTGCAGGTCGCCACAGCAAGCGGCTGCCCCGCTCCCGCAGTCTCCTACCCCTCGGGAGGAGGGCACCGGGGGCTGCAGGAGAGGGGCCGAGATCCGGCATCACCACCGCGGCGTTCGGAGCAAGGCGTTCTCAGGAGGTAGGCCCTCCGCTGGGGAGGTGCCTCAGGGCCTGCCCTTGGCGGAGGACCCGTGGTCGTCGGGGGAACCGCTGGTGACCGCTCTACCCCATCGGCGGCGTCCTGGTTTCCGGTCGTCGTTGATGGCACTAGAGTTCTGCGCAAGGCGGGGCCCTCGTCTGGCGATATGAAGCAAGGCCGGTACCTGTGAAGAAGGCCCAGTGCCTGTGAAGCTCGCTGCCCCGTGACACTCTCACGTAATAATGAGTGGGGCTGTACACGCCCCGGAGTCTCAGGGGTGCCGGCCTCAGGCCCTGGGGCTCCCTCCCACGCCCAGTGGCAGCACTTAGCTCCGTGCTGGTGAGAAGACGTCCAAGACTAGACTAGGTGCCGGACGCGGCTTTTTTTGGTTTGCTTTCATTGCTTTTCCCTTTGGTTGTCACTTTCCCCCGCTGGATTTAAGTTGGATTTGAATTCGAGATTTGCGTGTGTTTGGGGAAGGGGGTGTTTAGTCTCGTTCGAGCAATCTCTAGCGTTCCAGTTACCGCTCTGCCTCAGCTGCCTCCCCTCGTGAGCCCCTCACGAGCCGGGTTGGGCCTAGCTTGCGTGCAGCCCAGACTGCCGCCGCCGCATCCTCTCAGGAGGCTTTTATTGCAGATCCTATGGGTTCGATCGGGAGACGCTCGAAACGCCACAGCCCTCCGCTGGCTATCTCGAGGCCCGCGTGAGATAAAGGTAAACTAGCCAGCCACTAGGCATAGGCGTACGGGTGGTACAACATCTACTAATACGCAGAACACAAGTTTTACATGAAGGGCTCCCCCTCCCAAAATGCTCTCACGACTGTCAGGACAAAACCTGAGTTCTATTCATGCAGGAAACAGGAACGGTGCGCAGTTAGTCGGATAAATCCCCCAATGCATCCTCAGGGGCACCTCCTGAATTGTCGCTGGTGTCGCTGGCCTCGCCGTTGCCCCCTGCGTCGTCGCCAGCGGCGTTAGGGCCGTACACCACGCCGCCTTCATCAGCAGCCATGATCACGCCATTGTTGTCTGAAGCAAAGGTCCTGACAAGGGCGTCCACGTTGTCCTCCACCCAGTGCGCCAGGTCGTCCCGGACGGCCTGGGGTACCGGGGCGATGGCTGCATCGAAGTCAAAGTGAGGGTCCATATTCCGGAGATGGCTGAAGACGCGAGAAAAGGCGCGCCCGAGCAGGGCGCGGCTTCGCTCCTCCACCAACCTATCAGCTCTGACCGACCGCTCCTCCAGCCGAGTCACCACATCGGTGAAGAACTGAAGGTTGCCAGCGCAGTTAATTGCGTGCGGCTCGCCAACAGCCGCCTCGCAGATGTTACCAAGGCTGTGTTGGCTCTCTCCCGGGCGCAGTGAGCATGGGGCCGTGCTCATGCTCCAGACCCGCCGCTAAGCGCATCTCGTCCGTGATTACATCACGCGAACGGCCTCAGCCTCGGCCCACACGCCTGGCGAAGAAGAAGCACCTCGGCACGGGAGGTAGTTAACTCCTCCTGCGCCACCTCAAGGGCGGCCCGAAAAGCATTGGCCCGCCTCGTCGCTTCCTCCTGCTTGGCCCTCAAGGCAGCGGTCCTACCTTCGGCCTCAGCCCGGATCAACCCCAGCCTTTCCTCGAACTCGCGCTCGAGGTTCAAGCGCGCCGTCGCCACCCGACGCCCGACCTCCTCCAGGACGCGGGCCTCCCGCGCAGCGACATCATCCTCCGCCCTCGTCACCAAGCGCTCCCTTGTTTCGAGGCTCAGACGTTGCAGTATGCTGGCTCGGCGGCTTCAGCGTCAGCGCCTCCTCCCGCTTCTGGAGCTCTGATGGGTCGCCTGATGCCACCCTCATCGACGCAAGGGCCGTCTCGCGCAGCTCCACCTACTCCTCCAGTGAGCGGCAACGGGCCAGGAGTTCCCGCGCCCGCTCCTCCGCCGCCTCTCGCCGCCGGTCAGCTTCCCGAGCCTCTTCAACGGCCCGAGAACGGACCTCCCGAGAGGCCACCAGCGACACCTTGGCCTCCTCATCGTCAAGATCACGCTGGTGGCGCGCATGGGCGACAGCCACCTTCAGCTCGTGCCTCTCCGCGGCCAGGCGCAGGCCCTCGGCCTCGAGGCGCGCGTCTTCGTCGGCGAGCTCTTCACCGAGCAGGCTCACCGCATCAGCCGCCCTCCAAAGAAACCCTTGGCGAAGAGCACGACGCTCCCGGGCGCGCTCAAGTATGTCTTCCACACCATCATCCGCCCCAGGCGAGCGCAGAGGGCCACGAATCAGCACTCCCCCTCCGGGCAGGGGGCTGGGGGCTGGCGCCCTCGCCGCGGCCGGGCGCGCCTCGCCAGGAGCCCGGCCAGGGGCCAACCCATCCCGCAAAGAAGAGCGCAGGGAATGCCTCAGCCAATCACGGTCGACGACCAGACGAGAAGCCCACGGCAGGCCAGCTATGCCTCAAGAGAGCTCGCGAAGGAGGGTCGCGAGGCGCGCGGGGACGCGATGCGCCTTAGGATGGCTCGTCTCTCCGGCCGACCTCACCACAAGGGCCCTTCTGCCCGGAGCGCTCGAAGACGGTGGAGAGGGCGGAGCCAAGGGGGATGGCTCCTCAGACATCTTCGTGAGCTCGGCAGGAAGGGCCCTGCGGAGCAAGGATCAGTAAAAACAACAGAAGAATCAGGAGCCAGAAAAAGGGAAAGCTTACTCATCGGTGGCAAAGTACTTCCTGCGCTTCAATAGGCGACAAGGGTAATCGTCGCCCAGGGCTTCCCTCCTCTTCCGAAGAGCCTCAAAATCCACGCGGAATCGACCCAAGAGTTGAGCGCAGGGGTCAACCTGCGACGAGGAAGGAGCGCCAAGACGACCGGCGTCAGGGGCGTCGTCCTGGAACTCGCCGCTAGTCGCCTCACCAAGGAGGGTAGCTGGGGCCCCAGGGGCCTCAGCCGCAGGCACCACGGGCAGCTGCTCGCCTCCCCCAACCGTGACAGCCTGGGCCTCAGGAGCTGCTCCCTCAAGAGCGCCGGCTGGGACCGTCACCCCTGCGGAGGCCCCCTCGGCCTCCAGCGGCTCGTGCCTCCCTGCACCGCCACTCGAGGAAGAGCCGCCACGGCCGACTGGAAGGGAAGCCACCACCACCGGGTTCTCGCGAGACCCCATGAGGCCTGCGGGGCGCAGCCCCCACTCGTCGAAGCTGGGCATCTGCTTCACAAAGTCACCCCTGCTTGAGCAAAAGTACAGCAAAGCACACCCTTGCCGGACGCTGCCAAGGTTGGGATCCCCAGTCAAGACCAAGAGCACCTTCCTCAGCGCTTCAGGCATCAAGTCCTCCTCCTGGAGCCTCATGCGGTCTTCACGCCCGCTGAAGGCCCACATCCGGCGGGAATGGCGCTGGAGAGGGGCAATGCGACACAATAGGAACTCCTTCACCACCTTGGGCGCCGTCACCTCGAGCGCCCTCAGGAACGCGAAGCGACGCCAGACGAAGGCGAGCCGGGGGCTCGTGAGTGTCTCCTGGCCCCAGCCTGAATTGGGGACAGCGGGTAATGTTGGCTCCGACAGCAGGGGGCTGGGCACCCCCACGTCCACGTACAGCCACCGCTCGCGGAACCCAGGCGCGGGCGGAGGAAGGGTGAAGTCAATCCCTGAAGCCGCTGTTTCAGATGCAGCAATGAAGCTCACGCACCCCGAACATTGGGTGGGGTCAACAAGGCGCAGAGAGAAGAAGTGGCGCAGCAAGGCAAGCGAGGAAGGATGCCCATCATCGCCGCAAACAAAGGCGAAGACCGCAAGAAGAGTGATGGATTCCGGACCCAAGTGCATCATATGGATCTGATAGTGGGAGAGTACAACATTGAAGAAATCGGAGAAGGGGGGAACCAGCCCCGCCCACAGGGCGTCGGCGAAATACTGGACCTCGGTGATTATCCTGTCAATGGCGAAGTGGGACGCAGGCCAGGCCGTCGTCCGCCCGCATTCGTTGAAGACGGTGACCAAGGCCGAGCTGACCTTGCCCAGGCCCTCTCGATTGAGTATAATCGACCGATCGACGGCAGGGGCCGCCGACGACGGCGAACGAGGCAGAGGCATGGGTTTCTTCCCTCTTCCTTTCTTCGTCGGAGCCATGGCAACGAAAAGGGGGAGGAAGGTTCGAGATTGGATTGGGAGCAGGTGGAGTTCGAGAGGAGGAAGAGTGGGGGACGGTCGAGCAGCGAAAAGGGGAGCGGCAGTGTGCGGCTATGAGTCCGCCTAGCACGACACAAAATAAGGAGGCGTGGGGGAACAGTGCCGCCCACGTCCAATCAACCGCCACGCGGCGCCCAAGGCCGCAGGCTGTTAGGGCCATGGCGCGCCGACTTGCCCTTCGCCTCTCTGCTCGGCCAAGTCCGGCGCGCTTTGGGCCGGGGGCTCTTGTCGGCGTGCAGGGAAGGGGTCCCAGACTTGCTGCTGCGCCTGCGGCGTGGCTCAAGGGGGCCCATCGCGCCCATCTTCATCAACACGAAGCTCGGGACCCTCGCGAGGGGCCAAACCTCATGGGCGGACGACAGGAGCTTCCTCCGCACGACCTCATCAGGTGGCTCGCGAGGAGGCGGAGAGATCAAGGCGGGGTACTCGCGAGGTGCCCATGACGCAAGCCATGACGACCAAGGGTGCAAGGGCGCCGCCCAGCCCCAGTGTCCTCCTTTCCTCTTTGGTGTAAAGGGAGCAAGCGCAGCGAGAGCATCAACCAAAGGCGTCCATTTCGTGCAACAAGACCAAGACCAGTCCAACGGCAGGAAGGAAGTCATTGTGGAGCCCAAGCAAGGCCACCACCAGAGCCTTTGACAAAGCGAGGACCAACTTTAGTCAGGATAAGTGTACCATATGTTCCCTTCAAAATGGCCAATTGTTGGCGCCCTTCCCGCTCAATATTTGGGAAGAGGCCCAGGGCCTCTGCCTATATAAGTAGAGGTAGCCACCATAGTAGAGAGAGAGCTGGAATCGGCGGAGAGATAGAGAGAGGCGACTGAACTCCCCCTAGCAGTTCATCGCACCAGCCAAGAACAGACCCTCGCGAGGCTGTTCTTCCTTCTATTGTTCATCACCATCAGCCCAAGAGGCAATCCACCACACCACAAACTAGAGTAGGGTATTACACCACAATGGTGTCCCGAACTAGTATAAACCCCGTGTCTCTTGTGCTGTTCTTTTCGTAGTTTAGATCCTAGCGAGGCGGCGGGGTGCAGGTAGGTAGAGGGCGAGATTCCGCGTGCACCCTAGTGTTCGAAGCTCAAGGGTCTGCCGGAACCCGAAATCCGACAATTGCTACCTAAAGTTTTGACCCATTCAATCTCAGTTTTATCAATTTTTACATCTAGATCTAAAAACTCTGAATCATTGGGACACCTTTTAACTAAAGTTGACTCATCTCCAGTCCCATCTTTATCAAGATTTATATTGGAAAACAAAGATCCAATAGGAGTCACATCAATCACTTTAAGATCTTCATCATTATTTTCACGGAAACTAGAAGAACACGCTTTTATAAACCAATCTTTTTTAGCACACATCTTAGCGGTTCTCTCTTTGCACTCATCAATGAAAATTCTCATAGCCTTGAGCGACTCATTAATGCGTAGGGAAATTTCGTATCATCAGTTTCATCCTCTCCCAAGATTGTGTAACATGTTCACAATCAAGTTGCTTAAAATTCATAATATCGTTCCTAAGGGAGATGATCTTGGCGGGAGGAATATACTTGGAAATAAAAGCATCTTTACACTTATTCCATGAATCAATACTATTTTGAGGCAAAGATGAAAACCAAGTTTTAGCATGATCTCGAAGTGAGAAGTAGCTTCAATTTAACAATATCACTATCCACATCTTTTTTCTTTTGCATATCACACAAATCAACGAAACTGTTTAGATGGGATGCGACATCTTCATTGGGAAGGCCGGAAAATTGATCTTTCATAACAAGATTCAGCAAAGCGGTATTAATTTCACAAGATTCCACATTAGCAGCGGGAGCAATCGGAGTACTAATAAAATCGTTGTTGTTGGTATTGGAAAAGTCACACAATTTGGTATTCTCTTGATTCATCGTGACAAAGCAAGCAATCCAAGACACGAGCACAGAAAAAGCAAGCGAAAAAGGCGAACAAAAGAGGGGCGAAGAAAAGGCAAATCTTTTTGAAAATCGTTTTAGAAGTGGGGGAGAGGAAAACGAGAGGAGAATGGCAAATAATGTAATGCGAGAGATGAGAGTTTATGATGGGTACTTGGTTTGTCTTGGCTTGACATAGATCTCCCCAGCAACAGCGCCAGAAATTGGCAAGTTGAGGGGAGATCAAATCTTGACTTGACTTGGCGTAAATCTCCCCGGCAACGGCGCCAGAAATTCTTCCTGCTACTTCTTGAGCTTGCGTTGGTTTTTTCCCTTGAAGAGGAAAGGGTGATGCAACAATGTAGAGTAAGTATTTCCCTCAGTTTTGAGAACCAAGGTATCAATCCAGTAGGAGACAACGCACAAGTCACCGAATACCTGCACAAACAAACACCAACTTGCACCCAACGCAACAAAGGGGTTGTCAATCCCTTCACGGTTATTTGCAAAGTGAGATCTAATACAGATGGATAAACAGTAAAGTAATATTTTGGTATTTTTGGTTTAAGGAATGGAAAGTAAAAGATTGCAAAGGAAGTAAATAGGAAACTAAAATTGTAGATCGGAAACATATATGATCAAAAATAGACCCGTGGGCCATATGTTTCACTAGAGGCTTCTCTCAAGATAGAAATTATTATGGTGGGTGAACAAATTATCGCTGAGCAATTGATAGAAAAGTGCAAAGTTTTGACGATATCTAAGGCAATGATCATGAATATAGGCATCACATCCGTGTCAAGTAGACTGACTCCTGCCTGCATCTACTACTCTTACTCCACACATCGACCGAATCCTGCGTGCATCTAGAGTATTAAGTTCATAGAACAGAGTAATGCATTAAGTAAGATGACATGATGTAGCGGGATAGACTCAAGCAATATGATGAAAACCCCATCTTGTTATCCTCGATGGCAACAATACAATACGTGTCGGTTCCCCTTCTGTCACTATGATCGAGCACCACAAGATTGAACCCAAAGCTAAGCATGTCTCCCGTTGCAAGAGAAACCAATCTAGTTGGCCAAACCAAATCGATAGTTCAAAGAGACTTACAAAGATATCAAATCATGCATATAAGAATTCAGAGAAGATTCAAATAATATTCATAGATAAGATGATAATAAATCCACAATTCTTTGGATCTCGGAAAACACACCGCAAAAGAGTATT
This sequence comes from Aegilops longissima, assembly GCA_021605205.1. NCBI lineage: Eukaryota > Viridiplantae > Streptophyta > Magnoliopsida > Poales > Poaceae > Aegilops > Aegilops longissima. The sequence continues at coordinate 500,247,892 of CM038678.1, read as the reverse complement.
ACATCGGATAGATCTCCAAGTACATCGAGGAGAACATGGTATTGAGAATCAAAGAGAGAGAAGAAGCCATCTAGCAACTAGCTATGGACCCGTAGGTCTGTGGTAAACTACTCACGCTTCATCGGAGAGGCAAGGGTGTTGATGTACAAGCCCTCCATGATCGAATCCCCCTCCGACAGGACGCCGAAAATGGCCCCTAGATGGGATCTCACAGGTATAGAAGGTTGCGGCGGTGGAAAAGTGTTTTCGTGGCTCTCCTGGTAGGTTTTGGAATATTTGAGATTATATAGGTAGAAGAAATAGTTCGGTGGAGTCACGAGGGGCCCACAAAGGGTGGGGGCGCGCCCTCCATCCTTGTGGATGCTTCATGGCTTCCCCGACGTGCACTCCAAGTCCTCTGGATGTCTTCTGGTCAAAGAAAAATCATCACGAAAGTTTCATTCCATTTGGACTCCATTTGATATTCCTTTTTTGCGAAACTCTAAAACAAGGAAAAAACAGGAACTGGCACTGGGCTCTCGGTTAATAGGTTAGTCCCAAAAATAATATGAAATAGCATAATAATGCGTATAAAACATCCAAAACAGATAATATAATAGCATGGAACAGTAAAAAATTATAGATACGTTGGAGACGTATCACTACACACTAGAGAGCATCCCGTGATAGTACGACAATCGATCCTACACCCCAGTCTCCCAACTACCACCAAGAGACCAGTAAAATAAAAAAAACTATCAAGTGAAAACCTTTGCCTTGCACATCGTCCACTTGAGCTAGATGATGACGATCTTGACTCCCTCAAGTTGGACCAGCTTTCTTGATTGTGTGGGCTCGATGAAGACTAGTTGATTGCTCCCCCATACTCCACTATGGGTGAGCCACTCTTCGGCACCTCTTCACAAGTCCATTGACACCACAATGGACGATAAGCATCAAGCACTTGATCTCTTCGTGATGCTCCACTTGAACTTGCACACCGCAATCTTGATGACGATCACCACTTGATGTTATCCTCCATGGGTTGTATGATATCTTCCTCTTGATGCAAGCGCATGGACGCATACCTAACCCCACATAGAACTCTCACATAGACCATGGGTTAGTACACAAAGCGTAACGGACAATGCTTACCATACCATGGGATCACTTGATCCCTCTCGGTACATCTTCTACGCTTTGTGAGTTGATCAACTTGATTCACTCTTGACTTAGTCTTGATCAACCTTGTATCTTTCCAACTCTCTTCATTTGGATGATGCCTTGAAGGTAAACATGAATGATCACACAATCTGCTTCTTCAAGACATGCTTGCAGTAAGCTCAACTCGCACATGACCAATCTTTGGATAATTCCTTGAATAGCACCTTGTCCAACACATAAACTCCTTGAAACCAACACATGGACTTCAAGACAAGCCTATGGACAAATCCTTCAAATATAACTTAAGGAAACCATTTGTCCATAGAGATTGTCATCAATTACCAAAACCAAACATGGGGGCACCGCATGTTCTTTCACTAAGTTTAGGGCTTACCCCTCCTCCGCCGCCAACTGAGGAAGAAACAATGGCAGGAAACTTTGGGAGGGGTTTTGGAGGAGGAAGATTCAGTAGAGGAGGGAGAATAGGTGACTTTGATGCCAGGAAAACAGGACATATCATAGGAGGAGATATAAGCAGATCCACCTCCTCTGAGGGCTTCTTCGATTTCCATGGTAGAGTAGGGGGCATGCTGGATTTGGATATGGTGTGGGAAGAGGTAATGGAGCTACTGCTGCTCCCACAGGTGAGACATCTGTGGGAGGAATTTTTTGGCAAGCTAAAGGTGGGAAGAAGGACAGTGGAGGTAGGGGTGAGGAAGAAAGAAAAGATCCAGAGGAAATGATGAGTAACTATGATAGCAGGGAGAAGGGAGAAGGAGACAACATGGATTCAAACCAACAACAACAGTTGCTAAGTGTATTACTGTCTCAACTGGTTCAAGGAATGAATAGAGGTGGATTGACTTCAAGGGAGAGTGATCCTAGTAAAACAATGATGGCCAGTTAGAAAGAAGCAGAAAAGGAAATGACTACAGCTGGGAATAACATGTAGAAAAGAGACAAGGGAAATGAGTGGTTCGAGGAATCAAGTGAACAGAGGCTATTGGCAACAAAATGTGGGAGAGGACAGAATCAGAGGTGACAGGTTTAACAAACAGGTATGTGGGAAATGCAGAGACCCTAGACACTCAACTAGAGAATGTAAAGTGGGACACTTCTTAATATGTGGAAGATATAATCATATCACTGGGGAATGCAACCTGTTGAAGCAAATGAAGCCTGTTCCTAAGTATGTTGGTTATGCTGCCAAGGGCTTGGGGATTCTGCTGGTTCAGAGTTATAAGGATATACTGATTGTTCAGCATATGAATCCACTAGGAGTGGTGGGCATAAGAGATGGTCGGGTCAATGAGACTGAGCTGGTACAATCCATTAGTGAAATGTTTGATTGGGGGAGGCAGTGGAGAGTTAAAGAATACGGAAAGAATTGCTATATGATGAGGTTTCCCAATAAAGCAAAATTGGTGGAGCTTGCAAAATTCAATGACTTCAACTTACTGGGTACTGGAGTAGTGATCAAGGTCCAACCTTGGTCCCTTGATCATCAAGCAATAGAAAAAATGCATACTGCTTGGGTGAGATTTGAGAAGGTGCCAGATTGCTTTAGACACTTCTTTGGAATGTGTGAAGTTATTGCTGCTATAGGGCATGTGCTAGAAGTAGACATGGATACTATCAATGAAGTAAAAATTAAAGTGAAGTGTGGAACTAGAGATGTTGGAAAGATCTCATTGCATGTGGAGATCACATCACCAGATCTGTTGATGTTCGGGATCGGGGCAGAGCTTGATAAGGTTACTAAGATGGGGTGGTACAAGGAAGAGAAAAGGAAATCTGATGATGTTAGTGAGATAGAAGATGGAGAAGAAGAAGAGGAAAAAAAGGAAAAATACAAAGATAGATGAAAAAGATAGAAGAGGAATGGTCCTGGGCAGCTTATCTCTAAAACAAATAGAAGAGATAGACAGGAAGAATAAAATAATGAAGATCTCACTCGAAGAAAACATGGACAATTTTGTAAGGAAATGTCTGCAGAAAGAGGGAAAATACAGAAAGAGATAGATATTATGTTCAGAAAAATTCTGGGGTTGGAGGAAGAAAAAGCTAGACAAAGTGCACTATGGACTAAAGCTGACAACAGAATAAAAGACCTGGAGCTCACACACAAAAAAACTGGAAGGCCTAGTTGAACAACAACAACAAGGTGAGATGCTAAGACTGGAATAGGAGGTAGCAAACATAGAGCAGTATGAGATGGAGCTGGCCAATCTAGAAGTTGAAGATTATGAGAAGGAGAATCAAGGAAAAAAAGAGACTGGATCTGGAAAGTATAATGAACCTACTAATTACAATGCAAGTCAGGAATCAGTGGGGAGTTCTAGTGAGAAAATGGCTGAGATACATGGAGTTGGGGTGCTAGATAAAAGTGAGGAAGACAAAGAAAATGAACTGAAAAGAAGCCTGAGAAACAGGGGAAGGGAAGACCAAAAAGTGGAGGAAATGGCCTAAATGAGGGGGGTGAGGAAAGAGATAATTATGGCAAGGGCTCTGATTTAAATTGTGCCAATTCTTCTTTGTTGCATATTAGTTATCTGGTTGGAATTAATTTAGGTTGTTCCATTGACATGGCTGACAAAAATTTAGAAACCATTAGAAAATTGGAGATGGCAAGGAGAGAGTTTTTTTTTCAAAACATTGCAAAGGAGAAAAAAGAAGAAGAGGGGATTAAATGTATGGATAGCAAAAATTATAACACACCAGTGCATATTGACACTGGAAATGTCGATGTGGAAGGACTTTGCTTAGACATTGAACATTCTGATGCTGAAATGGAAGAACAACAATATTTGAAACTGAGAGCTATTTTCTCAGGGAGGAAAAATAACAAAATATGTTCACCAGCATTGAGATGTGTGAAACAGTCAGTAGGGATTGGAGTCCTAAGAAGGAAAAAAGAAAAAGAAATAAGTCTAAATTTGCTTCTGGGAAGTTAACTTTTTAGATATAACAACTTAGACTAATAAAGTTCAGGGGATTTAAAAAACTAAGAGGAGTTTTCTGGAATGTAAGAGGATTGGGGCAAGACCATAAAAAGAGATATGCGAGGGAAATGATTAATGATCATAGACTAGATTTTATAGGGATTTCTGAAACTATTAAACATAATTTCTCCAAAAGTGAATTACACAACCTATGTGGGGGATAAATTATGAATGGTGCTAGAATGAACCCAAAGGGATGTATGGAGGGATATTAATGGGAGTTAGTAAGGATAGGTTCAATATAGAACATATATAGAAAGGGATCTATTTTCTTAGGGTGCTGGTATATGATAAAATCATGAAGATCCACTGGAATTTAATCACAATGTATGGTGATGCTCAGTTGGAAGGAAAGGCTTGCTTCCTAGTATAATTAGCTAGATTGTATCTTGATAACCCTCTACCTTGTCTGGTTGGGGGAGATTTCAATATTATCAAAAATGAAAAGTAAAAGAATAAACCTGTCCATAATGAGCAATGGACTTTTATGTTTAATGCAATCATTGAACAAGCTGGGTTGAGAGAGCTAACCCTAAATGGCAGACAACTTACATGGGCCAATAATATGCCGACCCCATTTATGAAAAACTAGACAGGGTGCTGACGTGTCCAGCCTGGGAGGAAAAATATCCTCTAACTATACTACAAGCCTTTGCTAGAGAAGTGTCAGATCACACCCCATTGTTCCTAGACACAGAGGAAGGACACACTGATAAATAGATTTTCAGATATGAAAATGCTTGGGCTTTGAGAGAGGGGTTTAAAGATTTGATATATAAAACATGGAATGAAAGATATTATGGGGATATATTAGAAAGATCGCAACTTAGACTAAGAAATTGAGAAAGAAAACCAAGGGGTGGAATAGAAATGTAGATGCTTGGTACAAAAAGAACCAAAATAGATATTATTAAGTAGTTAGATGAGATTGATAAAAAAATAGAGATTATGGGAATAACTGCTACTGACAGAACTGAGAGATCAGCTAAAAAGAGTGATGATTCCAGAGGAGATAAAAATGCTTCAGAGATATAAAGATAAGGAAATTACAGATGGAGATGGGAATACTAGATATTATCATGAAAACTTGAATGGAAGAAGGAGGAAAAATAGAATTATTTCTCTAGATCAAGAAGAGGTGATAGAAGGGGAGGAGAACCTTATAGAATATATTACAAACTTTTATAAAAAAATGTTTGGGCACCCTGAAGAAACACAGATTTTGACGAGGAACCTAGAATAAAAAGTTCAGTGAGGAGGAGAGGGAAAAATTGATAGCACCCTTTTCTTTGGATGAAATTAAAGAGGTGATATTTTGGATGAAGAAAAATAAGAGCCCTGGACCAGATGGATTCCCTACTAATTTCTATCAGGATTTCTAGGCTCTGGTCAAGTGGGACCTTAAATCCCTGGTAGAAGAATTTGCCAAGGGAAATTTTGATATTTCTATGCTCAATTATGGCATAATTACAATAGTCCCAAATACTGCTGATGCCAAACAAATCCAGAAGTTTAGACCAATTTGTCTGTTAAATGTTAGCTTCCAAATTATCACAAAAGTGTTGATGAACAGATTGACACAATGTGTGTCCCCTGTCATATCTAAAACCCAAACATCATTTATCAAGGGAAGATACATAATGGAGGGAGTGGTGATTCTGCATGAAGCTCTGAACACTTTTCACACTCGGAAGCAAGATGCACCAATTTTTAAAGTAGATTTTGAGAAAGCATATGACAAAATTAAATGGCCCTTTGTGATACAGATGCTAAGGGCCAAAGGCTTTCTTGATAAGTGGTGTGATTGAGTTATGGAAACTATGAGAGGGGGGCATGTTGGGGTGAAAGTAAATGGTGAAATTGGACCATATTTTAGAACGCATAAAGGAATCAGATAGGGGGATGCTATGTCTCCCCTTTTATTTTACTTAGCTACTGATGTTTTGGCTATACGTATGAATAATGCTTTAGAACATGATTTGGTTAAAGGGGTCTTGGGAGATGGAAATAATGAAGGGGTCAGCATGTTGCAATATGCAGATGACACAATCTTCCTGATCAAGGATGATGTTGAAAGTGTCCAAAATCTTAAATTTATCCTGGGAGCATTTGAGCAAATGTTTGGCCTCAAAATTAATTTTCATAAAAGTGAACTAATGTTTTGGGAAGGCTAAAGAGAAACAAGATTTATATCAGGAAATCCTTACTTGTAAGATGAGTGTGATACCCATAAAATAATTAGGAATGCCAGTTTTTTATTCCAGACTTAGAATTGTTTACTGGAATTGTGTGACTGAGAAATTTGAGGAAGGATGTGGTTTCTGGCAAGGTAAATTGTTGGGCTCTATTGCAGGGAGAAGTACTTTAGTTCAGGCTTGCCTCACTAACATACTCCTCTTTATGATGTCCTTTTATCCTATACCTAAAGGGGTGATTAAGAAAGTAGACTTCTACGGGGCTAGGTTAGTGTGGCAAGAAAATGAGGATATTAAGAAACATCACTTAGTTAATTGGAAAACTTGCTGTCTACCTAAGGAGGTAGGTGGCTTAGGGATTCTAAATCTGGAATTAATGAACATTTCCTTATTGGCTAAATGGTTCTGGAAAATGGAAACGGAGGAGGGGCTGTGGCAAGATATAATCCACAGGAAATATGGAGGAGATGGTTGTCTCTCCAGGGCCACAAAAAACATGAGAATTCCCATTTTTGGTCCAGTTTAATGAAGATCAAAGATTTTTTTATAGATTTGTCAAGAAAAAGCTAGGGGATGGGACAAACACTAGATTCTGGGAAGACATTTGGGTAGATGACAAAACTTTAAAAGAAGCTTATCCTAGACTTTATGACCTATGTTTTGATCATAACATAACTGTGGCTGGAGCCATTCAAAAAGGATGGAAAGGGTTTATGTTTATAAGAACACTTTATGGAGACACTTTGGGCTTGTGGAATAGTTTGAAAAGTAGATGTGAGGAGATTGAAATGAAAGAGGGAAAATATAAGATAATATGGTCCCTTACGGCTGATAGAAAATTTTCAGTTAAATCTCTATACAAACGGCTAGTGGCTTTTGATCTTAGATTCCCACCAAAAAATTGTGGAAGATCAAGGTCCCAGCTAAGATTAATTTTTCGTGTGGTTAGTCAACAGGAAAAGTATACTCACTAGAGACTCTCTATTAAAGAAAGGGTGGAAAGGAGAAAGTATTATGTGTTTTGTGGAAAGGATGAATGAGTTGATCATTTATTTTCACATGTTTGGGTGCTTCTGTGATATGGAGCTTAGTCAAATGTTCATTTGGGCTGAGAAAAACTCCTTCATCAGTCCAAGAATGCTTTGGAGAGTGGCTAGATACATTTAGGACAAGTGATAAAAAACTGGTTATAGTGGGGATCTCTACTTTATTTTGGGCTTTGTGGAAATCTGGAAATGGGATTATCTTTGAAAAAAAGAATTTATGACCTATGACTCTGATCAAACTGATGAGCCATTGTATGGTGGATTGGTTTATTTTGCAGATAAAGGAGCAACGAAAAAAGGCGCTGGAGCTGGGGGCAAGACTACTAGAAAGAGTAGCAAGTGAGGTCTATGCAGCCTCGCAAGGGTGGAGAATTAATGTGGCTCGACTGGAATGAACAAGCTCCTCCCTGCTCTGGCTGACAACCTACTTTTGTCTACATATATTCTAGTGGTTTATTCTTTTGGAGTTTGAGGTCCTTAGCCTTGATGATAGTATGATTTTAATAACAAAGTCTGATGTAGTAGTTTGCTCGGTTTGTCGTCTCGCCTAGTCCTGAAACATTTCCATCCTGGGATTTGCTGGAGCTGGGAGTAGTCAGTCGTTTTTGCTTTTTATTTGTCGTTTCGAACATCATTGTTTTCCTTAATGAAAATCGGAAGGGGTAAAGTCCTTCTTTTATAAAAAAATCATTAAGGCATATGTAAGGCGGACCCTCAAAGCGCCCATATACGTCTGAACAGCGGAAGTCCTCGACCAGAGGCCTATATCGGTCCGCCGAGTGGTCCAGGCGTATTTTTTCCACCAAACCAGAGACAAACCGGGGGCTTTGAGGTAGTCCAGGCAGCAGGCATGTAGGACCTCGACAGCCCCGGCCCACCCAAAATCCTTCCTGGACCCCACGCCTCCATCCTCCTCATTTTCTCTCCTTCCTTCTTTCTCTCTTGCCTCCTATTATCAAGTGCTCAACCGCAACAGGGTGCGTGGCTATTTGGCATTGATTACCGACTATTTTGCCCCCGATGCACTCTTCACTGACCATTTTCGCCTGTGTTTTCGGATGCGCAAGAATGTCTTCGATCGTTTGTCCCATGGCGTACGGTCCTATGATGACTAATCATCTTGAAGAAGGACGCCGTGTTAATGATTGAATTCTCTGGTTACCAGAAGTGTACGGCCGCATTCCGGATGCTTGCATATGGCATGACCGCTGATTCGTAGGATGAGTACTGATGACCTGCAAGTGCACAGGGCTATTGTAGAACTTTCATTGTGATGAGTAGAGTGTCGAACCCACAAGGAGCGAACAGAAGGCACCACAAAACCCAAAACCCCGCCGTCACTTTCACTCAGCCACGTACGCACTTAAACCAGAGTTTAGAAATAGTGTATTCTATTGTTGTTGGGAAAACAAGATAAAAAGGGATTTAACTAAACTACTAACAAGAGGAATAAAAACAGGAAATAAGAGACACTAAGTTAGTATGGATGAATATGAAGTATCGTATCCTCTTGTAACTGGTCAAATGCATAAGTGGACGGAGCCGTGTACAGTACACCATCATAGTCTCCCCCATAGGGTTATAACTCAAGACAATTAAGGGTTGCCCCGTGGACTCGACCTCTCTAAGGGTTCTCTGTAATTCCCAAATTCTTTGAAAAGGCGAGGAACCGAGGCTTTTACTGTCACCTCAAATTACCCCAATATCCCCAACCATCACAAGGACTGTAGCATACTTCACGGCACAAGGCACAATTGCGAGTGAGTGCTCCTCTCAATATTCGCGAAGGCTAGTAACTTAAATCATGAACATGTCATATTGGACCGCAACAAATATCATATAGGGTTCATCCATATCCTCAAGGACAAGTACAACTACTCAATCAAACTCATGAAGGTTACAGACAAGTTACAAGCCAGCATCAAGCCGGTGAAGGGAGAAGGCATGGTGATGTTGATGGAGACGGTGGCGCGGTCGTGATGATGATGAAGATGGCACCACCGGTGGTGATGAAGATGGAGGCGGCGCTGTCGCCGGCGTCAGCGCGAGGGCACTGGCCCGGAGGTTAGTGCTCATGGTGGTGGAGCCTCCTCTTCTTCCCTTCTTGGTTGTCCCATCCTTCTCTTGGTGGTGGAGCAACAATTGAGATGGTGGTGGATGAATGAGATGGATAATGACAAAATGGAGGCGGCTAGGCTTGAGGAGGTGTATATAAGGAGCCACCCTAGCCTCCTCACGTGATGAGCTTCATCCAAGGGCTCAAGATGAGCCTTATCCTGTCCCAATCTCTTCTTTTACGAGCTAAGGATCCCATGGGATCGAACGGGGACGAAATCGGTGAAGAATCCTGACTAGAAGGGCAACTTTCGGAGATGTCTGCATGTCAAACGACCGCTCAAATGACCTCGTGTGACCGTTGGGAACGTCATCTTTTGATATGTCCTCCTCCGGTAAAACGCCTGTCAAATCTTCATACGAACTCGGCATTTGACGTTCTTGGGCTCGTTGGATTCATATGTATGACGCTCATCCATTTATGGTCTTAAATATTGATTTGGAGCACTTTAAAAAATGCATTTTTCCGACATTCGAAATGGCTAAGTCTGACCCCTAGCTGACTCCATATCAATCCCATCATTGGTCCTTTCATCGTGCTTGGTCCTAGGTTGCTCCAAAACAAGGAAAACTAATAAAAATTAAATAAAATAGTAAATGTGCAATGCTCACAATGATAAGTGCAAATAGCAGTAATCATGCATAATGGACAACTATTTTGTTCAATGGGACATGATATATAAAGAGAACATGCAACAAATAAGCTATAAAAATGCATAAAATATAGAGCCATCAAGTACCTACGGATGTTTGAGAGCACATGCAGAGATGCCATGGTTAGGTTTGCAACTATCGTGGTCGAGGTGTTTGAAACTCAGTACATGAGAGAACGAACTGTGGCAGACAACGAGAGGCTTGATACGTCTCCGTCGTATCTACTTTTCCAAACACTTTTGCCCTTGTTTTGGACTCTAACTTGCATGATTTGAATGGAACTAACCCGGACTGACGCTGTTTTCAACAGAATTGCCATGGTGTTATCTTTGTGTAGAAACAAAAGTTCTCGGAATGACCTGAAACTTCACGGAGATTATTTTTGGAAATAATAAAAAATATTGGCGAAAGAATCAAGGCCAGGGGGCCCACACCCTTTTCACGAGGGTGGGGCGCTTTGCCTCGCGCGCCCCCCTGCCTCGTGGGCCCCCTGGAGCTCCACCGACCTCAACTCCAACTCCATATATTCGTGTTCGGGGAGAAAAAAATCAGAGAGAAAGATTCATCGCGTTTTACGATACGGAGCCGCCGCCAAGCCCTAAACTCTCTTGGGAGGGCTGATCTGGAGTCCGTTTGGGGCTCCGGAGAGGGGAATCCATCGCCACCGTCATCATCAACCATCCTCCATCACCAATTTCATGATGCTCACCGCCGTGCGTGAGTAATTCCATCGTAGGCTTGCTGGACGGTGATGGGTTGGATGAGATTTATCATGTAATCGAGTTAGTTTTGTTAGGGTTTGATCCCTAGTATCCACTATGTTCTGAGATTGATGTTGCTATGACTTTGCTATGCTTAATGCTTGTCACTAGGGCCCGTGTGCCATGATTTCAGATCTGAACCTATTATGTTTTCATGAATATATCCCTTAGTTTCTAATAGGACCCCGCTGCCACGGGAGGGTAGGACAAAAGATGTCATGCAAGTTCTTTTCCATAAGCACGTATGACTATATTTGGAATACATGCCTACATTACATTGATGAATTGGAGCTAGTTCTGTGTCACCCTATGTTATGACTATTACATGATGAACCGCATCCGACATAATTCTCCATCACCGATCCAATGCCAACGAGCTTTTCACATATTGTTCTTTGCTTATTTACTTTTCCGTTGCTACTATTACAATCACTACAAAACTGCTACCGTTACTTTTGCCACTGTTACCGTTACTTCCATACTACTTTGCTACTAAATACTTTGCTGCAGATACTAAGTTATCCAGGTGTGGTTGAATTGACAACTCAACTGCTAATACTCGAGAATATTCTTTGGCTCCCCTTGTGTCGAATCAATAAATTTGGGTTGAATACTCTACCCTCAAAAACTATTGCGATCCCCTATACTTGTGGGTTATCAAGGCTCTTGACAATTCCGGAAGCAAGAGGGTGGCTAGATTTGCTTGGACCCCTTGACTACATGCATTGGAAATGGAAGAACTGCCCGAAGGCTTTACAAGGGCAAATCGGGGTCATTATAAAAACCCCACAATCATTCTTGAAGAAGTTGCATCACGTGATCTTTGGATTTGGCACACTTTCTTTGGCATGCCTGGGTCTCACAATGGCAGCAATGCGCTGCAACGATCACCATTTTTGTGAGGCTAGCTAAAGGAAAAGCTATTCTTTGCCAGTATACTATCAATGGACATGAGTATAACATGGTCTAGTATCTGGTTGACAGTATCGATCCTCCATGGGCTAATTTTGTCATCACTATCTCTAACTCAATTGGCCAGAAAAAGTCTCACTTTGCCCAAAGATAAGAAGCGGCTAGAAATGATGTCGAGAGGGCATTTGGAGTTATGCAGGCTCGTTTTGCAGTTGTTCGTGGAATTTCTAATCAATGGCATCTGGAGACCTTGTGGGGGGTGATGACATGTTGTGTGATCATGCACAACATGATCATGAAGGATGACTGTGAGGATGTTGCCGCAGCTCTAGAATTTGAGAACATGAGCGATCCTATCAAACTTTCAGACCAGAATCTGGCCACATTTAAAGAGTTCATTCAAATGCATAAAAAAAAATCGGTATTGGCCAACTCACGAGTAGCTGAAGGAAGATCTGATTTAGGATCAATGGGCAGTTAAAGGGGATGACAATGTTGGAATGTAATATTTGAACTACTGATGCATGCGGCTATTTGAACGTTTGTACTCTATGTATGCATCTATTTGAACATGTGAACTCTATGTATGTTGCTATTTAAACATGCAGACTTAAAATAAATTGGGAGGCCGGATGTATGCGGGGAGCGTTGGATGGCGGCCTCCCACATCCGTGTTCGCGGACTGGTCCTAACCTATCCGCGGATGAATGCGGGAGGAAATTTACGAGTCGTCATTGGAGATGTCGTTAGATGCATTATGAAATTACTTTGTATACAATATAACTTTAGTACGGTAGATGTTACTATTTTTTAATATAAATTTGGTAAATCTTGTCTAGTTTGACTTCATATAAATTTTAGGGCATCTCCAACGCTGATGCGCAAACTAGACACTGCATCCGCTCGCGGATGGGTGCCAGTTCGCGGACACGGATGCAGGAGCCGACCGTCTACTCCTATTAGCATACATTTGAAATCAGCTTTAAACAAACTGGATAAATTACATGCAAACTAGATGATTTTTATTCAAAACGGACGAAAATATTCACATTTCGGGCATATTTTAACTAAACTATACCACACCATAGTTAAACTAGTCTACGTGCGGCCACGGTGGATCGCCACTCTCACGACATGTCTTTCGTCTTCCTATGTCCGTACCCGCTCTTCGGACTACCAGGAGCCCTGGAGGGATATGCTTCAGTGAGAGGGGAAGAATAGCCACTGGTACAACAAGGTGCTATACAAACGGTTAAACCCCTTTCCGCGACGGCATTTGGAACTGTCGCCAAGTGAGTGTGGGCGATGGGGGGGGGGGGGTCCTTCCCGCACGACCCAGAAACCGTCGGGGATATGCCCTCCTGGCACACACGCTCGACAAAATGAGGTCGTGTGCGACCGAAGAGCTATCAAATAAGGTTATTCATACAGTAGTGCTAAAATTTAAAATTATACAGGCGAAATCATTTCCGGTCGTAAGTACATCCCACACAGTCAGTCCCCGCTAAATGTTCCGTTCGTATATACATCCCACACAGTTGCTCCAAGAAAAACGTTTCCGTTCGTAGGTACATCACACACAATTTTCCCCGTTAAATCGTTTGTGATAGTGTTGCCATTGCACACAATATTAACAATTTTAACGTTTGCGTTATTGAATGCATCACACACGGTGCGTAGAAGAAACTATGTGGCAAAGGCTGTCCATCACACACAGTTTTTATGTGGTAAATGTTTGCGCAAGGTGGCCTAACGCAAATAGTTTTCAAGAGAATGTCGTGTGTGATTGTTCATTGATCCATCACGGTTTATTCCTAGAAACTGTGTGCGTTGCCTGAGGTCATCGCCCACGGTGTTTTCTAAATAACGTTTGCAATAGAAAAACACAATTAGCAGGCTAATTGGCCATTAGCAGGCTAATTGCCCTACTATTAATAATCCATTTATTAATCTAATTGACATTCATATTAAGCACGTAATATATTTGATTTCCATATTAAGGAAGCATGATTTCATAATTGAAATACATCAGAGTACAACATGATATAGCTTCAGCATTCAGCTACCCCATTACACAACTGCACCAGCACCAAGTTTCACATGCAACATCTAGAACCTTTCGAAATTAGCATCATAGACGGTACATAGAAAGATGCATCTCATCTGGAAAACAACTGAAGTGGAAGGCGAATATTGATCCTTCATTCATGTTGAAGGTCTTTGCAACTTTAGGCCAGTGCCTGTGGATGATTGACTATCCATCCTTCGTCCTCTTCAGGAACACTTCAATATTGAACCGTGGGTGTTGTATGAAAACCTTCCTCGCCTCCTAACCATAGAGGTGGTTTGAGAGGTAATCATTAGTGAATTGCTTTGGAAAGGATTGAAAACAAGGATGTGCATAAATATCTTCTCTATATTGGAAATGGGGCAAAGGAATAAAAAAAGGCAAGGTATAATAGTTAATACCATCTTGTAGTTAACTGATGTCTTGTTCATTGTGCAGACAAAGATCTTGTTGTTTTTTGTCGCTAATTTCTTTATCCTAACAATCTTTCTGAGTTTCTTGACTTGATTGATATTCATGGACAACTCATTTCCCCATATGCAAAAAGGGTTGAACAGTGGGTCAAAACCTTAGACAGCAGGACCTACATGTGCAAGACCAAATTGTTAAAAACCTAAATATTAGAATGGTTCCTGCAATTGCACAATAATGTGCTATTAGACAACGGACCATGCATGTGCTAACCTTGATTATAAACTCAGTGCTTCCCATTGTTTCCCTGCAACACATATAAGGTAGTTAGTCATCAGGTGAAGTAAGGGTTCGCATGCTATCAGTAAAATATGTTAATGAAAAATAGCACATTGCAGATTCATCAGATTAATTCAAGCCGCATGGAAAACACATTTATCCAAACCAAGCATGATTAAGAACTAGGAAATATAGCACTTTTATATGTTTCTCATGTATTAAGTGCAACCAAATTTGGTTTTTTCCTCAGATGCACAACAGTACAAAATTCTACCCACGACAATTGGACATCGCATTGCAGAATTGAAACAAGCAATTAACTAAACACCACAACAAATGAACCAAACATTAACTGAGCACCACATTGCGCAATATAACATACTCCTAATAGAAGATCAGACACTTAACCAAACCAAGCATGCTTAACAACTTGGAAATATAGTGATTGTATTTGGTTCCCATGTATTTAGTACAGCCAAATTCAATTTATTCCTCACATGGTATACAATAACAGAATGCACCCACAACAATTGGACATCGCATTGCGAATTGAACTAAGTAGCTAACTAGACACCACAGCAAATGAACCAAATGTTAACTGAGCACCACATTGCACAATATAACATACTCCTAATAGAAGATCGGATAGTTAACCAAACCAAGCATGCTTAACAACTTGGAAATATAGCAATTGTATTTTATGACATGTATTTAGTACAACCAAATTCGATTTACTTCTCACATGGTATACAATAACAAAATGCACCCACAACTATTGAACATCGCATTGCAGAATTGAACCAAACTATTAACTAAACACCACAAAAAATGAACCAAATGTTAACTAAGCACCACACTGCACAATGTATAACCAAACCAAGCATGCTTGACAACTTGGAAATATAGCAATTGTATTCGTTGCTCATGTATTTTGTAAAGATAAATTCGATTTATATCTCACATGGAAGACAATACAAAATTGCAGCCTAAAGAACTGAACATCACATTTGCAGAATTGAACCAAACAGTTAACTGAAGACGACAACTAATTAACCAAACGGTTAATAAGTGAGCACCACACTGCACGACATATAGAACATATACACTAGAGCAACAGATTGCATGGTAAAATTAGATAGCACAATTCACTAGAATTTGTTAAGGAAAGGCTGGAGTAGCACACACAATGGGTAAACCGAGCATGCTTAACCGACATAGCTAGAAAATGGCAAGGTGCTCCTCCAAGATCTGGGGGTCAGCACGAATGGCAGCCATCACGACCTCATCCGCGCGTGCAGCCGCGATTTGCTTCTCCGCTGCCAAATGCTCCTTGAGCTCCTGGCTATACTGTGTGCACCATGGCTTAGGGCGGCGCTTATTTGGTGGAGGGGTCGGTGATTTGGGTGGAAGGTGTCGCACCGATGATCGGGGCATGTGGGATGTGGAAGGAGGAGGAGGATGGGGGTCGAGTGTGGATTACCTGCCTGGATAGACGAGGCCGAGCAGCATGAAGGAGGGTCACCGGCAAGGACGCGACGCTACAAGCAAGGAGTGAAGGTTTCAAATTGGAAAGGAAGGCGGAAACAGGGGAAATGTGGCTTTTGTTAAGGGAGAGGGGGTGGAGAGGTAGATATTTCCACAGAAGCCGAAAAGTTTGAATCGCTTTAGCGAAAAAACTGCCACGCAAAGTGTCATCAGACACATCCCCTTATTCAGAACTGTGTACGATATGTGAACATCACAAACGATTCAGATAGCTTAACCCGTGTGTGATGAGTTTGAACGTCAAAAAATTTGGTTCGAATTTCCCTGGTTACAGTGGTCATCCACGTCATTGCATAATTTGGGTACACAAAGGAGACTACATCACACCCACACTTCTTAATCGATCAAGTTCAGCAATTAAACCGAGTTAGCTGACCTAAATATTACTCTAACAAATTAAAGACCGACGCTCTTAATTAAACAAAACAAAGAGTACTACCACGGCTGGTGCTCGTCGATCTCCGCCGCCGCCTAATACGTCTCCATCGTATCTATAATTTATGAAGTATTCATGCTCTTATTTTATCATTCTTAGATGTTTTACAATCATTTATAGCAACTTTATATCATTTTTGGGACTAACCTATTGACCTAGTGCCCAGTGCCAGTTGCTGTTTTTTGCTTGTTTTTTACATCACAGGAAATCAATATCGAACGGAGTCCAAACACCGTGAAACTTGCTGTAGATTTTTTATGGACCAGAACACCCAAGATGGGCTAGAGCAGCACCTGGGGGTGCCCCAAGGGGGCACAACCCACCAGGGCGTGCCTGGGGGCCCAGGCACGCCTAGATGGGTTGTGCCCACCTCGGTGGCCTCCCGCACCCCCTCTTTACCCTATAAATTCACAAATATTCCAAAACCCTTCGGGGTTAACCTAGATCAGAAGTTCCACCACTGCAAGTCTCTGTAGCCATGAGAAACTAATCTAGACCCTTTCCGGCACCCTGTCGGAGGGGGAGATCATCACCGGTGGCCATCTTCATCATCTCGGCGGCCACCATGATGAGGAGGGAGTAGTCCACCCTCGGGGCTGAGGGTTGGTACCAGTAGCTATGTGTTTAATATCTCTCTCTCTCTCATGTTCTTGAGATGTCACGATCTTGATGTATCACGGGCTTTGTTAATATAGTCGGATAGTATGGTGTTTTCCCCTCTCTATCTTGTTGTGATGAATTGAGTTTTTCCCTTGGAGATTTCGTTGTTATCGGATTGAATACTTTTATGGATTTGAGAACACTTGATATATGTCTTGCAATTGAATACTCGTGGTGACAATGGGGTATCATATTGATTTACTTTATATATTTTTTGGCACTCAACTCACGGATTCCCAGGTGACATTGGGGTAATCTATGCATAGGGGTTGATGCACGTTCTTGTCTTTGTTTCTCAAGTAGAAATTTTTGGGCACTCTTTGAAGTTCTTTGTGTTGGATTGAGTATTACGAATATGAATTTGCTTTGGTGTTCTTTTAGTACGAACTCTAGGATAGATCGAACGGAAAGAATATCTTTGTGTTATTTTAGTACAGACTCTTGAATAGATCGAACGGAAAGAATAGCTTTGAGGTGGTTTCATACCCTACAAACAATTTATTCTGATGTTCTCCGCTAGATAGGAACTTTGGAGTGATTCTTCGTTGCACATTGAGGGATGGTTATATGATCCAATTATATTAGCATTGTTGAGAGGTTGCACTAGTGAAAGTACGAACCCTAGGCCTCATTTTCAAGCATTGCAATACCGTTTTTGTGCCCGTTTACTATTTGCTACCTTGCTGTTTTTATTTATTCAGATTATAAAAATATATTTCTACCATCCATATTACACTTTTATCACCATCTCTTCGCCGAACTAGTGCACCTATACAATTTGCCATTGTATTGGGTGTGTTGGGGACACAAGAGAGTTTTGATTATTAGGTTGCAGGGTTGTTTGAGAGAGACTATCTTCATCCTACACCTCCCAAGGATTGATGAACCTTAGGTCATCCACTTGAGGGAAAATTGCTACTGTCCTACAAAACTCTGTGCTTGGAGGCCCAACACGTGTCTACAAGAATAAAGTTGCATAGTAGACATCAAGCTCTTTTCTGGCGCCGTTGCCGGGGAGGTGACACTACAAAAAAATACACTTCCGTGATGATACGTGTTTGTCACAGTAGGTTGTGTTTTTTGTCATGCATGTACATCCATGAAAAATTTATGAGTAATCAAGATAGTCATACCTGCTGTTGTCGAGAAGTGTTCCATGACATTACCAAAATTATCATCACGGAAGTGTCCACTTCCATGACGATAAATCGCGTCACGAAGTGCTTTCGTCAAGGGTGAGCGACACGTGGCATCCACCGTAACGAACGCCGTTAAGCTATCGGGTCGGGTTTTGGATCCGATAACCCGTTAACAGCCCCGACGAATGGGAAATTTCCACGTGTAAAATTCTTATTGGCCGGACGAAACACGTGTCAGCTCGTCAGTGGGTCAGATAGGCGCCTATGATATGTCGACACGTGCCACGGCCCACCACTAGCCCATTTAGCTTACAAAGCCGGCCCGTTTGACTTGGTCAAAAGTTAACGGGCTGGCCCATGAAAAGCCTATTAACGGTCTCTTCGCAAATAGCCCATTTTACGGCCCGTTAGGCACTAAAGAAAATCGGCCCAACAACGTCATGTGGGCAATCGAATATAACACCAGCCCATTTCACTTTCGGCCCATGTATGGCCCACGGCGTCTTTCGGCCCATATGAGGCCTTCGTATCTTTCGGCCCTTTACAGACCCACGGTGACTCTAGCCCATAATGAACAGTAATTTTCTTTGTACCCGTTAACGGCCCGTGATTTACATGGGCCGTTTGCAGCCCGTGTTAGCTTTCGGCCTATTGACGGCCCATACGTTCTTGGGCTCCTTTTTGGCTCTCGATTACTTCCGGCCCGTTACTGGCCTGTTCCCCTAATGGGCCAAATTCGGCCCATGGCAAGAGTTGGCCCGTTACTGGCATGTTCCCCAAATGGGCCAAATTCAGCCCATGGCAAGAGTCGGCCCGTTACTGGCCTGTTACACTAATGGGCCAAATTCAGCCCATGGCAAGAGTCGGCCCGTTTCTGGCCAGCCCGTCCTATATTCTGGCCCATTAACGACCCGTTATGCCTGTGACAGAATTAAGCTTTTGCAGTCCTACGGCCTGTTAACGACCCGTTACCATGCTGGGCCGATACCAATTACGCCCGATTACGGCCCATGTAGACCCATTTATCCCGACGCCCGAGGCCCACGGATTCTGAGCCCATTTATCGACGGCCCGAGGCCCACCGATTCTGATCCCATTTATCGACGGCCCGTAGGAGACCCATGGATCCTACGGCCCGTATATGGCCCATGGGTAGTTGCGGCCACTAGCAAACCAGGGAAAAAGAAGAATAGGAAATAAATAAGGCCGAAACTAATGCTAGGCTATTAAGGCGATTGCACAGATTACATCCACTCGGCATCAAAGATCGCCACCAGTGCAAATATGGGGAACACCCTACACTATACAAAAATGGCTTGTTGTTTTCTTCAGCCGGTGGCTGCACGTTAGGAATAAATTTTGTATCGCACCAAAACAAATTACAACTATATAACAAAAGGAAGGTTGGCATAAAACTTAACAGTCTAGTAGATAAATGCACCACCAGAAGTTTAGAAGCTCGGTTCATTTGACCTGACTGTTATGTTTTCATGTTGTATTGTCCGATGGAGCACCATAACCCTCGCCTTCATTTCCCCTAGGCTCCTGAACAACATAGCAAATGTCTGATAGTCTGGTTTCAAAACCATGCATATCTTGACGACATTGAGCAATGTTTCTCCTTGTTTCACAAAGGGCCTCTGTTAGGGAATGGACTTGTGTCTGGAGCACAGATACATCATTGCTTTGAGCTTGCATATCTTGATCATGAGGCAGTTTGGACGATATTGCCTTAACAACCAACCCAGTATTGAAGGAAATATGCCCTAGAGGCAATAATAATGTTATTATTTATTTCCTTATATCATGATAAATGTTTATTATTCATGCTAGAATTGTATTAACCGGAAACATAATACATGTGTGAATACATAAACCTACAGAGTGTCACTAGTATGCCTCTACTTGACTAGCTCGTTAATCAAAGATGGTTATGTTTCCTAACCATGAACAAAGAGTTGTTATTTGATTAATGGGATCACATCATTGGTTGAATGATCTGATTGACATGACCCATTCCATTAGCATAGCACCTGATCGTATAGTTTGTTGCTAGTGCTTTTCTTCATGACTTATACATGTTCCTATGACTATGAGATTATGCAACTCCGTTTGCCCGAGGAACACTTTGGGTGCTACCAAACGTCACAACGCGTAATCGGGTGATTATAAAGGTACATTACAGGTGTCTCCGAAGGTACATGTTGGGTTGGCATATTTCGAGATTAGGATTTGTCACTCCGATTGTCGGAGAGGTATCTCTGGGCCCTCTCGGTAATGCTCATCACCTAAGCCTTGCAAGCATTGTAACTAATGAGTTAGTTATGAGATGATGTATTACGGAACGAGTAAAGAGACTTGCCGGTAACGAGATTGAACTAGGTATTGGATACCGACGATCGAATCTCGGGCAAGTAACATACCGATGACAAAGGGAACAACGTATGTTGTTATGCGGTCTCGACCGATAAAGATCTTCAGTAGAATATGTAGGAACCAATATGGGCATCCAGGTCCCGCTATTGGTTATTGACCGAGAGGTGTCTTGGTCATGTCTACATAGTTCTCGAACCCGTAGGGTCCGCACGCTTAACGCTTCGATGGCAAGTTACTATGAGTTTTATGATGTTGATGTACGAAGGTTGTTCGAGTCCCGGATGAGATCACGGACATGACGAGGAGTCTCGAAATGGTCGAGACATAAAGATTGATATATTGGAAGCCTATGTTTGGACTCGGAATCACTCCGGGTGAAATTGGGAATTTTTCGAGTACCGGGGTTACGGAACCCCGGGAGTCAATGGGCCTTGATGGGCCTTAAGGGAAAGAGAAAGGGGCCCTATAGCTGGCGCAGCCTTCCCCTTCCCTAGTCCTATTAGGATTAGGAGAAGGGGTGGCGCCTCTCTCCCTCTCCCTTGGTCAAACCCTAGTTGGACTAGGATTTGGGGGAATCCTACTCCTAGTAGGAGTAGGACACCTGTGCGCCTCCCTCTGGCCGCCAGCCCTCCCTTCCCTCCTTTATATCTGAGGGCAGGGGCACCCCATGACACACAAGTTGATCATTGAGATCGATTCCTTAGCCGTGTGCGGTGCCCCTTCCACCAAATTACACCTCGAATATACCGTTGCGGAGCTTAGGCGAAGCCCTGCGCGGTGGAACATCATCATCGTCACCACGCCGTCAGGTTGTGAAACTCTCCTCAACACTCGGCTGGATCGGAGTTCGAGGGGCGTCATCGAGCTGAACGTGTGCAGAACTCGGAGGTGCCGACGTTCGGTACTTGGATCGGTTGGATCGGGAAGAAGTACGACTACTTCCTCTACGTTGCGTCAACGCTTCCGTTCTGGTCTACGAGGGTACGAGACAACACTCTCATCTCGTTGCTATGCATCACCATGGTCTTGCGTGATCGTGAGGAAAATTTTGAAATTACTCGTTACCCAACGGTGGCATCCGAGCCTGGTTTTATGCGTTGATGTCATGTGCACGAGTAGAACACAAGTGAGTTGTGGACGATACAAGTCATACCGCCTACCAGCATGTCATACTTTGGTTCAGCGGTATTGTGAGATGAAGCGGCCCGGACCGACATTACGCCAGACGCTTACGCGAGACTGGTTTCACCGCTGTGAGCACTCGTTGCTTAAAGGTGGTGGCGGGTGTCTGTCTCTCTCACTTTAGTTGAACTGAGTGTGGCTACGCCCGGTCCTTGAGAAGGTTAAACGGAGTCTATTTGACGAAGTATCGTTGTGGTTTTGATGCGTAGGTAAGAACGGTTCTTGCTCAGCCCGTAGCAGCCACGTAAAACTTGCAACAACAAAGTAGAGGACGTCTAACTTGTTTTTGCAGGGCATGTTGTGATGTGATATGGTCAAGACATGATGCTATATTTTATTGTATGAGATGATCATGTTTTGTAACGAGTTATCGACAATGGCGGAGCCATATGGTTGTCGCTTTATTGTATGAAATGCAAACGCCATGTAATTGCTTTACTTTATCACTAAGCAGTAGCGATAGTCGTAGAAGCATAAGATTGGTGAGGCGACAACGATGCTACGATGGAGATCAAGGTGTCGCGCGGTGGCGATGGTGATCATGGCGGTGCCGGAGATGGAGATCACAAGCACAAGATGATGATGGCCATATCATATCACTTATATTGATTGCATGTGATGTTAATCCTTTATGCATCTTATTTTGCTTTGATTGACGGTAGCATTATAAGATGATCCTTACTAAATTATCAAGAAGTGTTCTCCCGAGTATGCACCGTTGCGAAAGTTCTTCGTTTGAGACACCACGTGATGATCGGGTGTGATAGGCTCTACGTTCAAATACAACGGTGCAAAACAGTTGCACACGCAGAATACTCAGGTTATACTTGACGAGCTATGCATATAAGATATGACCTCGGAACACGGAGACCGAAAGGTCGGCGTGAATCATATAGTAGATATGATCAACATATTGATGTTCACCATTGAAACTACTCCATCACACGTGATGATCGGTCATGGTGTAGTTGATATGGATCACGCAATCACTTAGAGAATTGGAGGATATTTTTCTAAGTGGGAGTTCTTAAGTAATATGATTAATTGAACTTTAATTTATCATGAACTTAGTCCTGGTAGTATTTTGCAGATTATGTTGTAGATCAATAGCTCGCGTTGTTGCTTCCTGTGTTTTTATATGTGTTCCTAGAAAATTGTATTGAAAATGTTAGTAGCAATATTGCGGATTGGATCCGTGATCGAGGTTTATCCTCATTGCTCTTGCAGAAGAATTATGTCCTTGATGCACCGCTAGGTGACAGACCTATTGCAGGAGCAGATCACGGGCGTTATGAGCGTTTGGCTAGCTCAATATGATGACTACTTGATAGTTTAGTGCACCATGCTTAACGGCTTAGAATCGGGACTTCAAAGGCGTTTTGAGCGTCATGGACCATATGAGATGTTCCAGGAATTGAAGTTAATATTTCAAGCAAATACCGAGTTGAGAGATATGAAGTCTCCAACAAGTTCTATAGCTAAAAGATGGAGGAGAATCGCTCAACTAGTGAGCATGTGCTCAGATTGTCTGAGTACTTCAATCGCTTGAATCAAGTGGGAGTTAATCTTCCAGATAAGATAGTGATTGACAGAATTCTCTAGTCACCATCACTAAAGTTACTAGAACTTCGTGATGAACTATAATATGCAAGGGATGACGAAAACAATTCCCAAGCTCTTCACGATGCTAAAATCGGCGAAGGTAGAAATCAAGAAAAACATCAAGTGTTGATGGTTGACAAGACCACTAGTCTCAAGGAAAAGGGCAAAGGGAAGAAGGGGAACTTCAAGAAGAACGGCAAGCAAGTTGCTGCTCAAGTGAAGAAGCCCAAGTCTGGACCTAAGCCTGAGACTAAGTGCTTTTGCTGCAATGAAACTGGTCACTAGAAGCGGAACTACCCCAAGTATTTGGCGGATAAGAAGGATGGCAAAATGAACAAAGGTATATTTGATATACAGATTATTAATGTGTATTTTACTAGTGTTCGTAGCAACCCCTCGGTATTTGATACTGGTTCAGTTGCTAAAGAGTAGTAACTTGAAACGGGAGTTGCAGAATGAACAGAAACTAGTTGAAGGGGAAGTGACGATGAGTGTTGGAAGTAGTTCCAAGATTGATTTGATCATCATCGCACACTCCCTATACTTTCGGGATTAGTGTGGAACCTAAATAAGTGTTATTTGGTGTTGAGCATAAATATGATTTGATCATGTTTATTGCAATACGGTTATTCATTTAAGTAAGAGAATAAATTGTTGTTCTGTTTACATGAATAAAACCTTATATGGTTACACACTCAATGAAAATGGTTCATTGGATCTCGATCATAGTGATACACATATTCATAATATTGAAACCAAAAGATGCAAAGTTAATAATGATAGTGCAACTTATTTGTGGCACTGCCATTTAGGTCATATTGGTGTAAAGCGCATGAAGAAAACTCCATCTTGATGGACTTTTGGAATCACTTGATTATGAATCATTTGATGCTTGCGAACCGTGCCTTTTGGGCAAGATGACTAAAACTCCGTTCTCGAACAATGGAACAAAGCTTGACTTATTGGGAATAATACATACCGATGTATGCGATCCAATGAGTGTTGATGCTCGTGGCAAGTATCGTTATTTTCGACCTTCACAAGATGATTTGAGCAGATATGGGTATATCTACTTGATGAAACATAAGTCTGAAATAGTTGAAAAGTTCAAAGAATTTCAGAGTGAAGTGGAAAATCATCGTAATAAGAAAATAAAGTTTCGCGATCTGATCGTGGAGATGAATATTCGAGTTCTGAGTTTGGTCTTCAATGAAAACAATGTGGAATAGTTTCACAGCTCACGCCACCGGAACACCACAACGTTATGGTGTGTCCGAACGTCAGAACCGTACTTTATTTTGATATGGTGCGATTTATGATGTATCTTACCGATTTACCACTATCGTTTTGGGGTTATGCATTAGAGACAGCTGCATTCACGTTTAATAGGGCACCATCTAAATCCGTTGAGATGACACCGTATGAACTATGGTTTAGCGAAGAACCTAAGTGTCGTTTCTTAAAGTTTGAGTTGTGATGCTTATGTGAAAAGTTTTCACCGATAAGCTCGAACCCAAATCGGAGAAATCGTCTTCATAGAATACCCAATGGTAACTATTGGGTACACCTTCTATCACAGATCCGAAAGCAAGATATTTGTTGCTAAGATGGATCCTTTCTAGAGAAGAAGTTTCTCTCGAAAGAAGTGAGTGGGAGGAAAGTAGAACTTGATGAGGTAATAGTACCTTCTCCCTTATTGGAAAGTTGTTCATCACAGAATCAGTTCCGATGATTCCTACACCAATTAGTGAGGAAGTTAATGATGATGATCATGAAACTTCAGATCAAGTTGCTACCAAACCTCGTAGGTCTTCGAGTAAGATCCGCACCAGTGTGGTGCGGTAATCCTATTCTAGAAGTCATGTTACTAGACCATGATGAACCTACGAACTATGAGGAAGCGATGATGAGCCCAGATTCAGCGAAATGGTGTGAGACCATGAAATCTGAGATGGGATCCATATATGAGAACAAAGTGTGGACTTTGATGGACTTGCTCGATGATCAGCAAGCCATGTTAAATAAATGGATCTTCAAGAGGAAGACGGACACGATAGTAGTGTTACTATCTACAAAGCTCGACTTGTCACAAAAAGGTTTTCGACAAGTTCAAGGAGTTGACTACAAATGAGATTTTCTCAAGCGTAGCGATGCTTAAGTCTGTCCGAATCATGTTAGCAATTGCCACATTTTATGAAATCTGGCAAATGGATGTCAAAACTACGTTCTTTAATGGATTTATTAAAGAAGAGTTGTATATGATGCAATCCGAAGGTTTTGTCAATCCTAAAGGAGCTAACAAAATGTGCAAGCTCCAATGATCCATCTATGGACTGGTGCAAGCATCTCGGAGTTGGAATAAACGCTTTGATAGTGTGATCAAAGCATATGGTTTTATCTGAGACTTTTGGAGAAGCCTGTATTTACAAGAAAGTGAGTGGGAGCACTACAACATTTCGATAAGTATATGTGAATGACATATTGTTAATCGGAAATAATGTAGAATTATTCGCAAAGCATAAAGGAGTATTTGAAAGGAGTTTCTCAAAGAAGGACCTCAGTGAAGCTGCTTACATATTGAGCATCAAGATCTATAGAGATAGATCAAGACGCTTGATAAGTTTTTCAATAAGTACATACCTTGTCAAGATTTTGAAGTAGTTCAAAATGGAACAGCCAAAGAAAGAGTTCTTGCCTGTGTTACAAGGTGTGAGATTGAGTAAGACTCAAAATCCGACCACGGCAGAAGATAGAAAGAGAATGAAAGTCATTCCCTATGCATCAGCCATAGGTTCTATAAAGTATGTCATGCTGTGTACCAGATCTATTGCATACCCTACCACTATGCTTGGCAAGGGAGTGCAATAGTGATCTAGGAGTAGATCAATGGACAGCGGTCAAAATTATCCTTAGTAGAATAAGGATATGTTTCTCGATTATGGAAGTGACAAAAGGTTCGTAAAGGGTTACGTCGATGCAAGTTTTGACACCGATCTGGATGACTCTAAGTCACGATCTAGATACATATTGAAAGTGGGAGCAATTAGCTAGAGTAGCTCCGTGCGAGCATTGTAGACATAGAGATTTGCAAAATACTTACGGCTCGAGCGTGATGCAGACCCGTTGACTAAAATTATCTCACAAGCAAAACATGATCACACCTTAGTACTCTTTGGGTGTTAATCACATGGCGATGTGAACTAGATTACTGACTCTAGTAAACCCTTTGGGTGTTGGTCACATGTCGATGTGAACTATGGGTGTTAACCACATACAGATGTGAACTATTGATGTTGAATCACATGGCGATGTGAACTAGATTATTGACTCTAGTGCAAGTGGGAGACTGAAGGAAATATGCCCTAGAGGCAATAATAATGTTATTATTTATTTCCTTATATCATGATAAATGTTTATTATTCATGCTAGAATTGTATTAACCGGAAACATAATACATGTGTGAATACATAAACCTACAGAGTGTCACTAGTATGCCTCTACTTGACTAGCTCGTTAATCAAAGATGGTTATGTTTCCTAACCATGAACAAAGAGTTGTTATTTGATTAATGGGATCACATCATTGGTTGAATGATCTGATTGACATGACCCATTCCATTAGCATAGCACCTGATCGTATAGTTTGTTGCTAGTGCTTTTCTTCATGACTTATACATGTTCCTATGACTATGAGATTATGCAACTCCCGTTTGCCCGAGGAACACTTTGGGTGCTACCAAACGTCACAACGAATCGGGTGATTATAAAGGTACATTACAGGTGTCTCCGAAGGTACATGTTGGGTTGGCATATTTCGAGATTAGGATTTGTCACTCCGATTGTCGGAGAGGTATCTCTGGGCCCTCTCGGTAATGCTCATCACCTAAGCCTTGCAAGCATTGTAACTAATGAGTTAGTTATGAGATGATGTATTACGGAACGAGTAAAGAGACTTGCCGTAACGAGATTGAACTAGGTATTGGATACCGACGATCGAATCTCGGGCAAGTAACATACCGATGACAAAGGAACAACGATGTTGTTATGCGGTCCGACCGATAAAGATCTTCGTAGAATATGTAGGAACCAATATGGGCATCCAGGTCCGCTATTGGTTATTGACCGAGAGGTGTCTTGGTCATGTCTACATAGTTCTCGAACCCGTAGGGTCCGCACGCTTAACGCTTCGATGGATGTTACTATGAGTTTTATGATGTTGATGTACCGAAGGTTGTTCGAGTCCGGATGAGATCACGGACATGACGAGGAGTCTCGAAATGGTCGAGACATAAAGATTGATATATTGGAAGCCTATGTTTGGACTCGGAATCACTCCGGGTGAAATTGGGAATTTTATCGAGTACCGGGGTTACTGGAACCCCGGGGTCAATGGGCCTTGATGGGCCTTAAGGGAAAGAGAAAGGGGCCCTATAGCTGGCGCAGCCTTCCCCTTCCCTAGTCCTATTAGGATTAGGAGAAGGGGTGGCGCCTCTCTCCCTCTCCCTTGGTCAAACCCTAGTTGGACTAGGATTTGGGGGAATCCTACTCCTAGTAGGAGTAGGACACCCCTGGTGCGCCTCCCTCTGGCCGGCCAGCCCCTCCCTTCCCTCCTTTATATACAGGGCAGGGGCACCCCATGACACACAAGTTGATCATTGAGATCGATTCCTTAGCCGTGTCGGTGCCCCTTCCACCAAATTACACCTCGAATATACTGCTGCGGAGCTTAGGCGAAGCCTGCGCCGGTGGAACATCATCATCGCCACCACGCCGTCAGGTTGACGAAACTCTCCTCAACACTCGGCTGGATCGGAGTTCGAGGGACGTCATCGAGCTGAGCGTGTGCAGAACTCGGAGGTGCCGACGTTCGGTACTTGGATCGGTTGGATCGGGAAGAAGTACGACTACTTCCTCTACGTTGCGTCAACGCTTCCGTTGCTGGTCTACGAGGGTACGTAGACAACACTCTCATCTCGTTGCTATGCATCACCATGGTCTTGCGTGATCGTAGGAAAATTTTTGAAATTACTACGTTACCCAACAAGTATTACGCATGAACGTGCTTTTGGCACTGTTAGTGGACAGGACTGACCCACTGCAGCAAGAGCTGACATTGCGGTTATAGTTGCCTCGCCACCTTCAGAAGGTGGCGGTTCCACCATTTTTTCTATAGCTCGCTGAAAAGTTGAGGTTTTACATTAGTAGTACCAGAACAGAAGATATTAAGGAGGCAGCAAAACCAAACAAAATAGCTTTGGTCTATATACATAACTTATTCTGGTGAACCCATGTAAAATATTAGTTGTATTTTATTGCAAAGTACACAATAAAACCAGGTTCCAATCATATGACCATGTACCATCGCTAATGTATTGTCTATTTCTTCACATTGTATTGAGGGCTAAGGATAAAGAGACGAAGTTTATAATACGGTAAGCATAGTATGACATCATTCATATCACAAAACAACTGAGAACAGACAAACATGCAATTGTAACGTTTTGTGGGCAAGTCCAGCACGGAACTAGATTACGGGTCAAGATCAAAGGAACATCACTCCTCCCTTTTAAACCTTATAAGGTGCAATGATACGCTAAGACAATTGTGTATAAAATTGAAAAGAGTAATAGACATTGGCTGCAAACCATGCAGTTCAAGGCACAAGTCAGAGTAAGTAGTAGTTAAAAGGCATGAGGATTAAGGACTTACAACAGCGGCTTTGACTGGTGTAGTCATGCCCTTCTTCTTGTTGGTGTGACAGTCCTTCAAGATTTCCACAACATTTGGTTCAGGTACTTTTTGGTCCTTGCGGGCTTTCCTCTGCATTTCGAACAAGTCAATATAGATCTGATAATATGGTACAGCGAAAAGAGTGAAACAGCAGCTAATTACAAGAGCCTCGCAGTGTGCAATATAGCTATGAGATCCTGTCGTCTGTTGGAATTTCACTTTCGTATGGTTGGCCTTGTTCTTTGAACAGTTCACCTACAAGAAGATAGATTTGTGTGGCACATGCGTCAATAGGACTTCAACATGTGATCTGATCACATATATATATATAATGTACCTGATACTTCGGATCAGACCAGTGTTTAACAAGGCCCCTCCAGTCTTCATCCAATATATTTTCCACTGGAGATGTTTGGGAAAGTTCACTGTTAGCCTTGCCTTCAAAGTGAGTTTTCCTCAAGTTATACCGATGCTGTCGCAGAGCAGACTTGAAAACATGGGTGCAAGCTTGTCTGGTTGCATCATATTGGCTATCCAACTTGAACCTCATCTGTTGAAAATTATGGGAGTCTCATTATCAGCAACCTAGAAAGTATGGGACAGAGCATGACGATATTACTAGTTTCCATACATAATCATACTTATAGATAAATGGTCGAGGAAGGTGTTGAACTGGGTTTCGTCTTTATCATTCCTGTACTGAATCCATGTTGGGAGGATACGTACATGACACCTAACGACAACCGTTGCCTCTGATACTAACTTGGCTGACTCTGTAGCATCACGTGGCCTTTTTAAACCTGCCTCAAAACGGATCTCCATTCTTCCTCCTCTTGATTTAGTTAACCTATCGAGCATTATCCCTGATGTTTGTTTCCTCTTGCGCCTAGGTGCTAGTCCAACAACGAACATAGGAAGTGTTAGTGTACATCAAGCGTGAGACTACATATAAAGAAGCATGCAATCGTAACTTGACTCCAGCAACTACCTTCTTGCTGTTGAAACTCACAAGGTTCATCGATATTGCCAACTCGTCTTGTGTCAAGAGTGCTTGGGAAGTAGTGTCGGTGGCAAGGGAGCTTGGGAATGTGCTGCTGCTAGCTCAGTTGATATACGAGTTTGTCGTGCAGGTGGTAGTCTTGTGGTAGGTGTTGCAAGAATTAGGGCTGTCTCTGCTTGTTTGGTGGCAGCTATTTGTTTCTGTTTGGCTTTTTTGCAGCTCGTGTAGCATGGGATGCCGTGTTTGTAGAATTTTCCGCTGGACTTTCACCTTCTATTGCACCATCGCACCAGCAGAATCTGCAGGATTCATCCGCTTCTCATTCCCTGCCATTCTGTGTTTCTTCCTCTTACTCATGCCATGTTAAGTCAAGCCGACAAGAAAAGCGAATAACAATTTAGTTCTTCGAACAAATTGATGCGTGATCTGATTTAACTGAACTTTGATGTTAGACAACCACATGATAGGAGGATGTAATATGTATGAAAAACAGGACGGAAGAGATAACCAGAACTATGATGTGTAAACGAAGAAGACATTTCACCAAATTAGAAGCAATGCAATGGAAGGTAGACACCATATGAAAGATGCTACAAATATCGCTCTGCCAAGTTAACAGTGTCTCAGCATAAATGGCGTTTAAACAAATGTGAAGCAGTACAAGAAATAAATCATATGCAAGATGCAAACAACATCACACTACCATGTTAGAGGTCTCTCGTCATTAGTGCCATTGCATATTCACAGCTTATGATGTGTAAACTAAGGAGAAGGCATTTCAACAAATTAGAAGCAATGAAAGCTAGACACCATATGGAAGATGCAACGAATATCACTCTACCAAGTTAAAACTGTCTCGTCATAAGTGCCATTTCAACAAATTAGTAGTACAAGCTAGAAAAGAATGTGAGATGTAACCTATATCACACTCCGAAGTCAAACGTGTCTTATGATAAGTGATTGTTGCAGGTTACACAACAGTAGTAATTTGATGTAAGAACATGGTGTGATAGACTGATATTGTATGTTCTAGAAACAGGAATACGTGTCTTATTCAAGTATAATGTGTAAAGTAAGCAGATGGAATTCAACAAAATTAGAAGCAATACAAGCTAGACATCACACATAACGTGCAACCATATATAACAGTGCCAAGTTAGAGGGAGCACCAGTGATGCTGCACTAGGGGAGACGTGCTCATCATAAACACAGCTTTGTTGAGTGTCTATGCATGTGTTGTCTTGGAAATCATCTTGGGGGTGTGGAGGATTAGAAATTGTAGAGGCCCTCCGTTTGGAAGGAGCACCTTTATCCGCTGCCTTGCTAATTTCCTTCCGCTTTATTGATTTTGAATTGTCAAGTAAAACTGACAAGAAAAAGCAATAAAATTCTCTCTTCAGAACTCATTCATGCATGATACTGACAATCACAACTCTGATGTAAGGCAAACACATGATACCAGGATGGAATATGTACGAAAAATAGGACGACATGGCATGTTCACAACTATTTGTGTAAACTAAGCAGAAACCATTCCAGCAAATAAGAAGCAATGCAAGCTAGACACCGCATGAAAGATGCAACCAATATGACTCTGCCAAGTTAAAAGTGTCCCATCATAAATGGAATTTCAACAAATTAGAAGCAGCGCATGCTATAAATCATATGAAAGATGCAACTAATATCGCACTTCATATACTAAAGGTGTCTCGTCATATTGTTTGACGCGGGATACAAAAAAACAATAGTTTTATGTAAGGACATGCTTAATAGACAGATGTACTATGTACTAAATACAGGAAGGCATGTCACATTTACGGGAGTATAAGCTAAGCAAACTAGCACATGCAGTTTAACCAGATTGGGAGAATTACAATCTAGACACCATATGCAACATGCAACCACATATCACGCTACCAAGTTAGAGCAAGCACCTGCGATGCTAGTGTAGGGGAATGTAGCGACCCGACCTGAATGGGTCAAGACTCTGTGCTTAAGTGTCATCCCTGGATCGGTATGCTGACACACACAGTACTCGAGGATTTATAACAGAGGTAAATCACATGTATAAAGTAACGTAAATACTATTACCTCAATCCAAATAGCGGAAGTAAAAAGGTTGTGGATTCCCATCAACACCAACGGCAAAGTTGAGTGTAGAAATCATAACCCTAACGTATCACTTACTGTCAGAAGATCCCGCAACATGAGGCGTTGCAGCCACAAAGGGTCATTACATTGAATGTCCGCCAAATTCACAATCATGAGAGCAATGCTGAAATATGGCTATCACTACATGCATATATGGCTGGTGGAAAAGCTCTATGGTTATAGTTTTTGCGAAAAGCCAATTTTTCCCTACTGCAAAGGAATAAACTTTATTTAACTATCATGGTGGTTGTTAAACATTGAGAATGGTTGACAGCATTCTCATTCCCAAATAATCATCATCATTAAAACCCAACAATATTAATTAGAGTAACATGATGAGATTCACATGATATCCAAGTACTAGATACTCAAAACGTCCATAACCGGGGACATGGCTAATCATGATTAGTTTATACACTCTGCAGAGGTTTGCGCACTTTTCCCCACAAGACTCGATCGCCTCCGTTGGATTTCTCGCACTACATGATGTTTGAGAAACGGATGACCGAGACACAGTCTTTCAAAAGCGCTAGCACCTTACGAAGGGTAGAACGGTACACCTACTTTCCCCTACATCTGCTAGTCTACCCGTAAGAGTTCGCACAACTTAATCAACTATGCGAGAGCCCATAATGGCTTGTGGCTGCACACGGAAGTTTCTAGTATGAATAATCTCATGATCCCTTTGAGCCTGGGTGGCGGTCCGAAAGAAAACAAGTAAGTCCTGGAATAACCAGGTACCTCAATCCACCCAGATGTGTATTAATGTTGCCACCTTAAATAAACCATTAATTAACAATCTCACATCTGTCATGGAAAATCACTCACCCAATCCACGTCTACTAGCATAGCATGGCAAAATAAGCAAACGTAGAAGTAAATCCCAAGGGTTTGATAATAAAACAGGTAATAGGTACTACCTCGATCTACTTCCCATCGCACAATTTAATTATATCCTAATCATGCAATGTTTGAGGATTGAAACTAATGCATAAAAACTGGGTATGAAAAGGGATATATGATCAAAGTGTGAACTTGCCTGCAATGTTGATGAAGATGATTTGCACTCAAAACTCTTGATAGTTCTACTCGTCACACTCCGGTCAATCTATCGTAAGCAAGCAATAGTAACCACACATAAGCAATCACTCAAAAGATCGGAAAGAACGAAGAAAACAATTCGGAAAACATCAAAACCAAGCAAATAAATCTTGCAACATAAAACAATTTCTAACAGTACCAAAACTATGTGTATTTGGCCTTATCATAAAATTTAGGTCAAGAGCTTCGATATGCAAAAAGAATCAACTAAATCGGAGTTACGAAACTCAAGTTATGATCAAACGAAGTTCAAATACAAATCTGTTTGAATTCAAATTTTAAAACTTTCAAAAACATGTTTCAGTTGGATTACTGGATAGAGGGGATCATAATGAAGAAGTGGGCGTTGGTTTCGTTGTATTTGGATAAACGAGTGAAAAGTTGTGAGGGTTTGAAAATTAGGGACTAAACTGAAAAGAAAAAACTACATCTAGGTCCCTCGCCACGTGGCGCAATGCTACAGGCTGAAAACCGTTCGCTGCGAGGTTAATCGAGCGAACTTTCGTAAATTAAAAGAAAACTGTTTGGAGAGAAAAAAATAAACCTAGATCTATTCTGAGCCGTTGATCTTCGATCTAACGGACGAGGGGAGAGGCGGCGGTTACCGCAACGGCGGCGGCGGTCAACGGCGAGACGGGACGGCGGCGGCGGCTCGGGTCCGCCGGGCGGCGGCTCGATGGCCCTCCGGCTCGGCGGGGTGAGCGAAGAGGTGCGGCACGGACGGCGGTGAGGTGGGTGGTGGATGTGGGGATCGGGAGGGCGGGGCGACGGCGAGGAAGCTCGGCGGCGGCGACAACTGACGCGGGCGGCGGCAGATGCTGGTGGCGGCGGCTTGACGCAAGGGCGGCGGGCGGCTCTATTTATGGAGGGAGGCGGCGCGATGCGTGGAGGGGCAAGGCGGCGTGGAGGTGGCGGGTCGGCCACAGCGGCAGACGGCGGCGCCGGCCGGACTCTGGCGGGGAGTCGGTCGGGCGAGGCGAAGGCCTTGGGCCGGCTGGGCTGCGGCTGGCCTGGCCCGGTTGTCTGGGCCGGCCCAGTCCGCGGAGGAAAGATTTGTTTTTTTAAAAAATAACATTTTCCAGAAAACAAAAAATAGAATAACCACCAAAATAAAAAATATACTATAGGCATATAATATATCAAAATTTTCAGAAAAAGATTTCCTACAAGCTGAACATTTTTCTAGGGTCAAATAAAATACAAACAAATTCAAATAAAACAAAGAGTGCTTCTGCTCTATTAAAATCCAGTAAAAATCATTTTAAAAATACCAAAATTAATTCAAATTGATTTCTCTCCAATTTTCTGATGTAGGGAATCATGTTACCCTATTTTCCATATATTTTATTTTTGGAGAAAAATAATTTGAATAAAACTCATATAACTCCAAATTGAAAATAAATTCAAAAGAACTTTGAGTTTAATTCTTTGAAACTCCCAACTCATATTTCATATGTTTTTAAGAAGTCATTTTATCTTCGCTCGTGAAAATCATTGAGTTGCACAAAGTTCCTGGGTTGGAAATATTTTCCAAATGAAATTCAAATATTTTCAACACCCCTTGTCATTTAAATAAATGGAAGGAGTCATGTCATCTTCTCTCCAGGGTTTGGTGGTGAAAAGAATTTGAATTCACGGAGATCATAAAATGCAAAATGAAAGTTTGGGAAAGTCCTTTTATTCCCTCTCATTTAACTTTCAAATTTTTTCGAATTCACTCACTTTCAGTCAATCAATCACATAACAATCAACCAAACAATCAAATCTATCTATTTGTTTATAACATTCCAAAATTTAGAATTTTGGGATGTTACAAACCTACCACCCTTAAAATGAATCTCGTCCTCGAGATTCGGAGAGGCTAGCAAGAAATAGGTTAGGGTAGGGGTCTTCTAAAAAATCCATCGATCGTCTCCGGGGTCTCGGGTGCTACCACCCTTAGAAGCATGGTTACGGTTCCATCAAAACTCATATACTCCATCCTTATTTTTGGCAGTGTCGATCTTCTCAGATCCTCTGGATAATTACTTCTCTCGGCTCTTTTGGTAGTGGCATAACCTTTACCGCAATTCTTCTGTCCTTTCATCTTGGTACGGTTATTCCGAGATTGGGTCTTCTTAGTTGACGGGTCTGGCGCCAATACCAACTAACTATCGATATCTCATGGTGGTCAACAATTTATGGTTTCTCCTGCAGGAAATGGGTCTGGGCTGAACCTCACCGTATGACGTACGATTGGCAACAACTGCCTTGTACAAGGGAAAATACTTATACCATTCTAAGGTTTTAAACAAGGTTTTGATCGTCATCTCTCTACAATAGGTAAGTCACTCAGATTTACCATCCCGTATAGCAAGGCGAATAATAAGAGTAAGTCGGTATGGTGATCAATCCATCCCGCACCCAAATCATTACCTTGTACATGGTATAGCGAATCTCGCATTCTAACACTCGGTCATCCTCACAAGCATTGCAGAATTTCTCTTGTCGATGAACCAAGTTCGGTTAAATCCATTGATTCTGCAAGCCAAACAAACATCTATCATTCCTTAACAACTCTCAGGTTTTGCGTTACTCCTATAAAGTCGTCTATGGGTAAGGTCGTAATCTCTTCCAGGGTTTTTCCTTCAGAAAGAGTTTGCTTGCTTCTTGGCAGGTCCTGGGGCCTGTGGGTTATGGCCCATCTCATCACTTGTAGTCCTTGAACTTATCCTCGGGCTACTGATCATTATTCCGACTTCCAACTTCCTGGCATACTTAGAATCCATCCAATTGTACTGTCTCTTTTCCTTATATTTGCACCAAACTAAGACGTGATTACTCAGACTCATCATGGAGTTGCAATTGCTCCATATTTCCAACATATTACCTCCTTTATCCAATAGTACTTCATCCATCCATATTCTTGGGATACCCCACATATCGAGACAAAGCTCATACTTATTTTGTCCGAAATCCACTTCATGGAATGTCATTATCCTTTCCAGGGTCAAGCGTCCTCACAGGGTACTACCACCCTTAAAATGCTCCAATATTCCATAGACCATATTTCTAATATCCTCGAAGACGGTCAAAATCTTCCTTCACAGAGTAACAACTCATAAGATCCAATCAGTACTAAGGATGCTAATTTATTGGTCCTCAATTACTACAATCTCGTTCATAGCACTTCTTCAACTGGGAAACGTGAAACACATCATGAACTCCTGACAGTCCATCGGGTAATTTAAACTTGTAGGCCACTTCTCCCATACGCTCCAAAACTAGGTATGGTCCTACAAATCTCGGGGCTAACTTTCTCTTAACTCCCAATCGTTTAACTCCTCGCAGAGGGGAAACATGAAGAAATGCTCTGTCTCCAATTTCATAGACTACCTCCTTGCATTTTTGAGTCTGCATAACTCTTCTACCTGGACTGAGTTACCTTCAGTCTATCTTGAATCATCTTAACATTCTCTTTTGACTCCTTGATCACATTTGGTCCAAACAACTGACGATCTCCAACTTCATCCCACATCAACGGTGTCTGGCTCCTTCCCCCATACAAAGCTTCAAAAGGGGACATCTTCAACTGGCTTGGTAACTGTTGTTTTATGAGAACTTCGCATAGGGTAGATTATCATCCCTACTAGAGCCATAACCTAACGCACACGCTCTCAACATGTCTTCCAGAATCTGATTGACTCTCTCGATTTATGCATCTGTCTGCGGATGAAAGGCTGTCTTGAACTCTAGCCTAGTACCCAAAGTCCGTGCGGTGATTCCAAAACTTTGAGGTAAACTGTGTTCCTCTATCGACACGATGGTCCTCGGAACTCCATGCAGACATACGATCCTGGTCATATATATCTTGGCCAACTTCGCTCTTGTATAGGTGGTTTTCACTGGGATAAAGTGAACCACTTTGGTCAAGCGAATCAACTACTACCCAGATAGAATCATGTCCCGTTCGGGTTCTGGGAAATCCGATAATGAAATCCATGCCAAGCTTATCCCACTTCCATTCGGGTATCAGCATAGGCTGTAGTAATCATGCTGGCTTCTGATGCTCTGCTTTTACTCTCTCTGGCATACATCACCTATGACTACATACTTCGCAATATCCTTCTTCATACCAGTCCACCAGAAACGCTCCTTCAAATCCAAATACATCTTGGTGTTTCCAGGGCGAATCGAGTATGGTGAGTCATGAGCCTCCTGAAGTATTAACTTCCTGATCTCTGCATTATTGGGTACATGTACACTATCCTCAAACCATAAGGTGTCGTGCTCATCCTTACGAAAACCTTTGGCCTTTCCTTTGCTCATCCTCTCTTTTACCTCAGCAATCTGTTTGTCATCCTTCTGAGCTTCACGGATCTTTCCCAACAATGTAGACTGAACTTCCATTGTTGCAACAAAACCTTTGGGAACAATCTCCAACCGAAGTTCCCTGAGATCCTCGGCTAACTCCTTTGGTAATCCTCCACTTATGAGGGTATTCGTCCTTGTTTTATTTATGGTTGTGTCCTATTTCTCCACAAATCTTGCATGCACATGGTTTCTTCATATCACTTCCATCAGGCTTCAATTTCTGGGACACAAGACGAGACTTTGGCAAAGTCAACTTAAATTCTTTCCAAGTGGTTATTCCTTGCCATCCATTGATGGTTTGGTACATCCTCCACCAAGTAGCAGCACCTCTTTCAAAGCACTGTAGAGCATGCTGGGTCATATCCTTTCCGACTATAGTGTTATTCTCCATGTGATCCTCCATGTTCTGAATCCATCGGTCTATCTCCAATTGACTCATTGGTCCAGAAAATACAAGCTCATCTCCATTCGTCCTCTAATGGGTCCATGGGTTTTGGGGTAAGGATAAGATAAGATAGAGAGGGATGCACACAATACAAACAAAGTTTTGAAAAGACAGGTTTTATTGTGGCTGTCGGAAAAACATCAAACAAATGACAGCTCACAATCGCCGCATCTAACGCAGGTATATAATAGGGGTTTGGGATTCTAATGGTCAATAAATCTTTAAAGTCATCAAGCTCTTCGATTCTGGTTCATGTGTCCGGTGGCTTCTTCCGATCGTACTGGTCCTTCTCAAGTTCTTTTGCCAGATCATCTCTGTTGACGCGAAGTCTCTCATGACATCCTTTAATACTTCTGGGGTTGCATTCCAAACTTCTGTGTTTCAACATCCTTGGCATGAACCATGTCCTACTGTCCATCAGTTACTGACAAATCTCCGGTATCTTGAGGTTTAGCTCCTCCAGCTTGGCTATTTTAATCTTCTGGGACTAGGGTTCTTCACGAACTGCTTCCTTGTCAAATACGGCTTCCTGCAGATCCACCCTAAACTTCTTGATGTAATACTCCAAATCCTGGTGATGCACCCCCTATGTTAAAACTGCATCCTTCGCTGACAGATGCTCCTTCAGCCTTCTATCATCCAATTCTTCCATGCATCTGCACGCTTAACTCCGCATGGTGACAATATCATAGGCGGGCAATAACACCATGGTTAGCCATGTCTATGCCCATGTTACTGCCATGAGCTTTCATTCCATAATTGATATCTCCTGTCTTAGGGTTTTCTTGACAGAACTTTGAGTTTTTAACTCTCCATGTTCCAGTCTTTCTCCAATACACCTTGATCTTGGGTATTGACAACTTCCATGGTCTGCCAAGTTCCATAAAGGTAGCCTTCTTAGGTCATACTAATCTAGAAATTCTTCGAAGCCTTCAAATTCTCCTAGTCTTCAGAGTCTTCAACAGTTGTAGTTTCCATTGTCATAATGTATGGTAAAATCCTCTTCATTCCGAATGTTCTTAGTTGTCCGATATCTTATACTTCTTGGAGTGGTCTCAGCAATCGAATCTTCGAGTGGTCAAAAGGGGAAAGGGTGTATGGTCTCACTAAAAAAGAATATTTGAATAAGCTCACAAGAGAAGAGAGGTAAAAGATCTTTTTGAAAATGAAGTAGTAGAGAAAAATCTTTCCTACGGGCTTGCCAGTTTCTAGGGTCACGTCCTACAGTCAACATGTGCTCTGATACCATCTTGTAGCGACCCGACCCGAATGGGTCAAGTCTCTGTGCTTAAGTGTCATCCCTGGATCTGTATGCTGACACACACATTACTCGAGGATTTATAACAGAGGTAAATCACATGTATAAAGTAACGTAAATACTATTACCTCAATCCAAATAGCGGAAGTAACAAGGTTGTGGATTCCCATCAACACCAACGGCAAAGTTGAGTGTAGAAATCGTAAGCCTAACGTATCACTTACTCGTCGTAAGATCCTGCAACATGAGAGGTTGCAGCCACAAAGGGTCAGTACATTGAATGTACTGGCAAATTCACACTGTAGAGCAATGCTGAAATATGGCTATCACTACATGCATATATGGCTGGTGGAAAAGCTCTATGGTTATAGTTTTTGCAAAAAGCCAAATTTTCCCTACTGCAAAGGAATAAATTTTATTTAACTATCATGGTGGTTGTTAAACATTGAGAATGGTTGACATCATTCTCAATCCCAAATAATCATCATCATTAAAACCCAACAATATTAATTAGAGTAACATGATGAGATTCACATGATATCCAAGTACTAGATACTCAAAACGTCCATAACCGGGGACACGGCTAATCATGATTAGTTTATACACTCTGCAGAGGTTTGTGCACTTTTCCCCACAAGACTCGACCGCCTCCGTTGAATTTCTCGCACTACATGATGTTTGAGAAACGGATGACCGAGACACAGTCTTTCAAAAGCGCTAGCACCTTACGAAGGGTAGACCGGTACACCTACTTTCCCCTACATCTGCTAGTCTACCCGTAAGAGTTCGCACAACTTAATCAACTATGCGAGAGCCCATAATGGCTTGTGGCTGCACACGGAAGTTTCTAGTATGAATAATCTCATGATCCCTTTGAGCCTGGGTGGCGGTCCGAGAAAAAACAAGGAAGTCCTGGAATAACCAGGTACCTCAATCCACCCAGATGTGTATTAATGTTGCCACCTTAAATAAACCATTAATTAACAATCTCACATCTGTCATGGAAAATCACTCACCCAATCCACGTCTACTAGCATAGCATGGCAAAATAAGCAAACATAGAAGTAACTCCCAAGGGTTTGATAATAAAACAGGTAATAGGTACTACCTCGATCTACTTCCCATCCCACAATTTAATTATATCCTAATCATGCAATGTTTGAGGATTGAAACTAATGCATAAAAACTGGGTATGAAAAGGGATATGATCAAAGTGTGAACTTGCCTGCAATGTTGATGAAGATGATTCGCACTCAAAACTCTTGATAGTTCTACTTGTCACACTCCGGTCAATCTATCGTAAGCAAGCAATAGTAACCACACATAAGCAATCACTCAAAAGATCGGAAAGAACGAAGAAAACAATTCGGAAAACATCAAAACCAAGAAAATAACTCTTGCAACATAAAACAATTTCTAACAGTACCAAAACTATGTGTATTTGGCCTTATCAGAAAGTTTAGGTCAAGATCTTCGATTTGCAAAAAGAATCAACTAAATCGGAGTTACGAAACTCAAGTTATGATCAAACGAAGTTCAAATACAAATCTGTTTGAATTCAAAATTTAAAACTTTCAAAAACATGTTTAAGTTGGATTACTTGATAGAGGGGATCATAACGAAGAAGTGGGTGTTGGTTTCGTTGGATTTGGATAAACGAGTGAAAAGTTGTGAGGGTTTGAAAATCAGGGACTAAACTGAAAAGAAAGAAAAACTACATCTAGGTCCCTGGCCACGTGGCGCAATGCTACAGGCTGAAAACCGTTCGCTGCGAGGCTAATCGAGCAAACGTTCAATAATTAGAAGAAAACGGTTTGGAGAGAACTCCGGCGCGGCGGCGGCAGATGCAGCGGTGGCGGCGGCTTGACGCAAGGGCGGCGGGGCGGCTCTATTTATGGAGGGGAGGGTCGGCGCGATGCGTGGAGGACGGGGCAAGGCGGCGTGGAGGTGGCCGGGTCGGCCACAGCGGCGGCGTGACGGCGTCGCCGGCCGGACTCTGTGGGAGTCGGTCAGGCGAGGCGAAGGCCTTGGGCGGGCTGGTGCTGGGCTGGCTGGCGGTTATGCAGGCCGCCCACCATGGAGGAAAGATTTGGTAAAAAAACATTTTCCAGAAAACAAAAAATAGAACAACCACCAAAATAAAAAATATACTATAGGCATATAATATATCAAAATTTTCAGAAAAAGATTTCCTACAAGCTGAACATTTTCTAGGGTCAAATAAAATACACACAAATTCAAATAAAACAAAGAGTGCTTCGCTCTATTAAAATCCAAGAAAATCATTTTAAAATACCAAAATTAATTCAAATTGATTTCTCTCAATTTTCTGATGTAGGGAATCATGTTACCCTATTTGCCATATATTTTATTTGGAGAAAATAATTTGAATAAAACTCAAATAACTCCAAATTGAAAATAAATTCAAAAGAACTTTGAGTTTAATTCTTTGAAACTCCCAACTCATATTTCATATGTTTTGAAGAAGTCATTTTATCTTCGCTCGTGAAAATCATTGAGTTGCATAAATTTCCTGGGTTGGAATTTTTTCCAAATGAAATTCGAATATTTTCAACACCCCTTGTCATTTATATAAATGGAAGAAGTCATGTCATCTTCTCTCCAGGGTTTTGTGGTGAAAAGAATTTGAATTCACGGAGATCAT
The DNA here is from genome assembly GCA_021605205.1 of Aegilops longissima. Lineage (NCBI taxonomy): Eukaryota > Viridiplantae > Streptophyta > Magnoliopsida > Poales > Poaceae > Aegilops > Aegilops longissima. The sequence continues at coordinate 500,205,664 of CM038678.1, read as the reverse complement.
AAATGCAAAATAAAAGTTTGGGAAAGTCCTTTTATTCCCTCTCATTTAACTTTCAAAAAGTTTCGAATTCACTCACTTTCAGTCAATCAGTCACATAACAATCAATCAAACAATCAAATCTATCTATTTGTTTATAACGTTCCAAAATTTAGAATTTTCGGATGTTACAGGGAAATGCTGTAATCAACTACAGAGCTACGTCCACTATCTTCATCTAGCATTTCCGTTTCTTGAGAATCATGTCGGGAGGCTGACGCTGCATTCTTTAAATGAGGAGTAGTCCCCTTGCCTGCCTGCCTCGTCATAAGTGATTGATGAGGGATACACAAGAACATTAGTTTGATGTAAGAACATGGTTAATACGGATGTACTAGTATGTACCAAAAGCAGAAAGGCATGTCATATTCAAAGGTATAATGTGTAAGCTAAGCAGATGCAATTTAACCAAATTGGAAGCAATACAAGCTAGACATCCGGCTGGAGTGGTGAACATGATCATCTAGGACCCGAGAGCCTGGTGGGAGGCGAGCTGCTTCGCCACCATCGCGACTTTTTAGTTGGCTTCCAGGTGATGCATGTCTTTGCTGGGCTTGTCACTGGCTCGGCCAGTGCCCTGATTAGCTATTTGTATTCTGGTGCTCACGGGATGGTGGTTCATGTAAAAAATATCTTTCCTTATCTTAATAAAGACCGACTTCCGCCTTTCGAATACAAGCTAGACACCATATGGAACATGCAACCACATATGACACATGAAGTTAAAGCAAGCACACAGGATGGTGGTTCATTGCGGCGAGTTCATCAACTCGAGCTACGTTTATCGTCTCCATCTGCGACCTTGCACCCTTTATAGCGTTGTGACGTGTCTTGCCTACCAAAGATCTGAAGCTGGGCGACTTCTCTCTTCTCTTTTGGCTTCTCTCATGGGAGCAGAGTCTGAAATACCCTTGCATAAAAACACAATAGTGAGAGTAAGGGTGAAGTGTGTGCAGAACTAGTGCACTGTAAAAGTAGCAGATAGCAGGTGGCTGAAAATTAAATGACTGGAGACATATGATAGCTCTACAACATTGCATGGCAAACAAAATTAGATTATACTCGTATGATTTTGTAATATATGAGCACAGGAAATGCAGGTACTCCTCCAGCACACCACCACATGTGGTCATATCTAAGATAACAGTCGACTGAAAATAAATAGTTCAGTCGATTTTTTTAATGAACCGTCCGATCTATAAGGAACGGGCAGATGGCCTTCGTCTACCTCCCGCCAGGCACTGTTGATGATCTTTCTTGAACCGCCATCGACCACCGGCCCAGACCCGTGCCTCCGCCGCCCCGCCCTCCCATCGACCTCACACCACCGCCGTGCTTGGCAGCGCCCCCAAGCCATCCCTTTAATCCCGGCCGACCTCCAGATCGGGCGCCAAGAGCTCTAGGCCGCAGACGCCCTAAGATAAACACCAAGCGCTGCTTCCCGGCGTAATAGTCGTGCTAGCGCTGTTACGCCGGGAATGCTCCGCTAATTGGGAATCAGCGGCGAAATTGAAATTCAGGGGCGACGGACCTCTAGCTAAGGTGAAACAGTATATGAGGAGAAACCTTGTGCATCGCGAGTTACTAGGAACATCTAGTATCAAGAAGAAGCGGTCAACTAGTGTCTTCTGTGGGATGAATACCGTGCAAGCAGAGACGTAAGATTTGCATGAATAAGGGAAGAGGAGTACCTTTTTCAGTTGCCGGTGTGGTCACCTCCACATGTCGCGGCGATCTTCTTCTTTTTACCGGGGAAACCGATGTTCTGGAGGGTGGAGGCTTGGACGAACCCATGGCCAAATTTTTGACTGTGTTGCCGTGGCCGTATGTCGGCGGAGGGGAAGCAGATCCGAGGCAGCGAAGGACGGCGTAGCAGGAACAGCTCCGGTGCGGTGGAGGGTGGCGATGTTGGAGCGGCAGCGATGAGGCGCAGGACGACGTGGTTGAACTGGCTCAGGTACGGACGGCTCGACCTCGGCTTCAACTACTAGCCGTGGTGGGCGTTGCGGTTGAGGTTGCGGTGGACGAAGATGTCGGGGTATCAGCTCCTGCGTGATGGAGGAGGGCGGCGGTTGATGGGTGGGATGGGGTGGCGGACGGAGGACGCCGGGGTTTCGCGGCTGGTGGAGAGGTAGTTTTGGCGCCCATGGAGTACGAATGGGGAATCAGACGGGTGAGGGGGAACCATGTTTCAGTCTGGGACGCGCTTGTTTTTGGCTTTTTTGAACAGAAGATGGGACACACTTGTTTGAAATTTGGGGAAAGTACAAACTTTGCCCCCCTCTTAAATTTCGGACCATCATGGTCGGGGTAGGATGGTAATCCCAGTTGTCCCAAATAGTGGGCGGGAGCGATTTCGGCCGCGCGCATGTGTGCTTAGGCGACCATTGTGTATGAATGTTTTTCGGAGGCGGTTGTGTGGCGTCTAGATGAAGCTACAAACCTACCCCGGTTTAGACCTTTGTACGTCGGGCCGGTAGGTTTCACAGGTCGGAGTTATTAGAAAAGTAATTTCCTTGTACTACCAAGCATTGGTCTCACGCGGTTTCGGGCGAGTAGAGGCTCTTTTGGCGCTTCGTTCAAAATTTTGAAACACAGGCATTCACGTTTAGAGTACTCTTGAACTACTCCCTCCGTCTAGGTGAGTAAGTCATCTTAGGTTGTGCACCGTGACCAAGAAGGACGGGAAAACGAGAGAACTTAATGTTTATTTGCTAATTAATAGCATTGCATGCAATGAACTAACCACTGCATGTCGTGTTTGGTAGTCTCAAGTCATTAAAATCATGCACACCCCACATATCTTATTGGTTGATATGTCAAGAAACAAGAAACGAGGTAGAAGTTAATGCACCGCGCCTAAGTGTTTTGGGATTATTTGATTTTCGTAAGATGACTTACACACTTAGACGGAGGGAGTATGAGGATTGACCTAAATAGACAACGTTATATTTGACCTTGTATGTTTGAAAACCTCATTAAATTATCCGCTTCCTTTTGAAATTTTGACACTTGAAAATCCTATAACTACGATTATTTTGGAATGGAGGAGCTAAATTTGAATCTATTTTGTACACGATACATATGCTATTATGTACAAAATCAGAGCAAAGATTGGTACCCCCATAGTTTAGGTATGGTTTACAAATGCCATGATATCAAATTCAAATAATTGAATGGACTTCATGTTGAATTCGATTTTTTTAAACCACCTTAGGTTGAATTCAAATGTATGCTAGTTCATAGGTAGCTATTTATAAATGTCCATTGTGTGACTTTCATTATGTATAATGTGCTTTACACACACAACATGAACTATACTCACGTTTATATTCGATTGCTAAAGCGATGCATTGTCCGGAGTTCAAAATACTAACTATGTGGATCAATTGTGTCGAATAATAACATAGACATGCTCAAATTCGATAGAATCTAGATGTCGATGGATCAATGACCGCTCCTTACGCTAATTGCAAATATCATGATCCCATCCTAATATTTGGATACAATTTATATCTTTAATCAATGTGTAGAGCAGTCTTTTACGTGTAGTTTCACTCTCGATCGGTGGTCTCTCACACATGCTCACACACTCTCTCCCGAGGTGTCTTTCTCGTACACATGCTCTAGATATAACCCTCCCTCTCTCTCGTAACCATTTACAACTGTTTTCACTAACCCTTATCACAAGCACTCTTCCTCTCGCAAACATAAACACGCACAATCCTCATCGACCCTTTCTATATACATGGACCTGCCTACGTGTCTCATGTACGCACATTATCTTTACGCCTGTCTCTCACACATTATCTCACACCTCTCTTCCTAATCGACGAGTATGATTCTAGCAGAGCATTTTGTAGGATGCCCCTTAAAGTTAGGTTGGATGAATAGTAATATCAGAGATAAAGGGGTTACCTTAGACCAAGAACCTAGGGTTACAAATCCTAGCCGACTTTGTCAGTGGACACAAAGTCCTTCACAATTCTGCTATCTTTGTCTTGTACGACTAGTCATCCATGGGTCTTCCTAAATGTGTCATGGGCCGACCAATGTGGCGCAGGACAGAACCGAACGAAGGCCTCACCTCGACCCACCGGACCTCACGCGGTGACACACCCTCTGCCCCCACGTCTCATTATCTTCTCACACCCACACATACCAACACAAACACCACACACAAAATTTCTCCTGGTGCCTCTATTCCCTCCCCCCTTGCATATACACACTCAAGGGAATGGAATCTCTTGTCGTGACATCATATTCGTCTCTCTCTCTAGACCACTCTCATTTCTCGTGCTATCTCTCCTATGCCCCCCGTCGACCCCTCTATCCATGCCTCTCTCGAATACGTAATACACACACATACCTCTCTAGGCCCCGCCAAATGCATCAACTACACATTCACACATGTTACATCACGTACCCCATTGATCTAAAAAGCCCTCTCTTCACATTTATTTCGCATACAACATTCCTTTTGAATAAAGTGTGGCCAAAAAATTATTTTAGAGTTTCTACATATATACAACATTACAAAGTTATATGGAGGAGTACAAACGCTAATTTGCATTGCATGGTGCCCACAATGATATTTATTCCACGCTGTGAATTTGTATATTTTTATACTATATACAAAGTTAGTCATAATAAAGAGAAACGAAGAGCATCTCTCTCTCTCCATCGCATACCCCCCTATACGCCCCTTTCACGTATGCACACAAAACTATCTCCAGGTCCTCTAAAAGTAAGCCCCCAGAAAATTCACGCGTGTTTCATCTTTCTCTCGCGATATATGCAATGACGATCATTGTATTTGAAGCGAAAGCACGATACGTACATTGGACTTGATAATCTACTCATTACGGTCACCGTTTACCTTTAGTGTTTATTATACAGTCACGGGCTCACCGTACAACTTTGTATTTGCTCATGACATGACTAGTTGACCAGTTAAACGCTCCACGTGGCACCTCTAGTGTTGCATCGCATTATCTCACTAACATCGTGCCCACCTGTCGACTTGTATCTACTCTACATCTACACTATTATAAAATACATAAAATACACTTATAAAAAACAGAGTTGGTGATGATGGTGTGCCTGCCATCCTGCACTATAGCCCGTCCGATTTATATCTGACGGATAGGAAAGAAACTATGGCAATTTTGCAAAAAGGTACCCACACACCTCTCCACATTTGCAAATAAGGCCTTCCCTCGTTCATCCTTTTCTCTCACAAGATAAACAATTCATACAAATGCATCTTGATGTTACGTGCAACACACGGGCATCTTGCTTGTAAGAATGAAAACAAACGACAAAAAAATATTTTGACGGTGGTTTGAAGCCATGACCGCGGGCACAGCGGACAAGGTGGCCTTGTATTGGTATGCCGAGCCGTCTGTTTTAACACACAGGAGCTGGTGTGGTGATTATACACACACGCACGCATGCACACGAACTCCATCCACGCAACACTCACACAAACACATGCACCCACGCACGCACGCAACACTCACACGTACACACGCAGCCACGCACGCATGCAACACTCACACGCACACACGCACACATGCATGCACACACCATTACACCACACGACCAACACACACTCTCACGCTCAAGTGCTCAACCTACACGTGCATGTGCACACATCAGGCCCTGACAGACACATACACAACCAGGTGATTCCCGCGCACGGGTTGGAGCCTTGTCGCGCCTGTGTAAATTTGTGTTTATCTGACCTTTTCCCTATGCAAACTGACAGGTGGGACCCACAAGGAACATGGTTAATTTAACTAGTCAACATGGCACCACGCAGACTATTTGGCTGGTCAACAGAGTGCAATTCGATGCTGAACTGTGAGCAAGTGACCGAATAATCACCGCAAAACGTATATAGTGACCGTAATCAGCTTATTCTGAAGTTCGGTGACCGTATTACGCTTTTCTCTCTATAGGCCCTCCAAAACTACATCTCTACACGTTCTCGGATTTTACATCTAACAACTATGCAATACAACACTACTACTACTACACTCTAACACAATAAATCATATGTGTTTTTAGTTTTACTAGATATCATATTGTTACTTATAATTATTCAGTTTGCATACATTAAAATTTCCTTTGAAATGTATGGCCAGTATCATCTACCGCGCGGGAAAAATCCCGCCCTTTCCTGCTTAATCGGGTTTGTATCGATGGATCGTGCGAAACAACGAAACTATAGTACTATACAGTACAAGTGACAGTTCACTCGGCCATCGTGTCGTCTAATCCTCCGTCGTAAGAGTGGAGCGCTCAGCTTTCATAAATCTTCTAGTCCCGTTCACTGACATGTGGGACATCAAGCTACCGGGTCCACGTGCCATACCGAAATACAGTGCAGAGCAGCCGGGGTGAAGCACCCCAGTCATGGCGCCGGCGTAGTAATGAGCAATGAGGCGTCAAATCACAAAGCTGCACCTTTCCCGCAGTTAATATGGAGGGACGAAGTAATAATGCTAAAAAAATAAGTTGGAGGGACGAAGGAACCATCATTTCACTCGTTGCTGAATCCGCTTCTCCCTCATCTTCTTCAACTTAACCACGTGTTGCTTCTACCGTTGTTCTGCCTCATGTGGGACGCGGATCAGCTTGGTAAAGCACTGACACGTGAGACCGCATGTTAGCAAACCGCCAGGACAACGTCCTCCGAAAATAAGAAACCTCCCCCGCCATCCGCACGGCAAAATCACTCCTTTTTACTAATCTTTGATTCTATAATTTTTCAGATCAATATAATTGAGATTTGTATAGATAGCACACAGGAGCAAAACCAAGTGGTACGGTTAAGGGCATCCACAATGTGTAGCCAAATGTGAAAATAGCTTTTGGCATCGTGGGAACCATTGTGGACGGTGTTGCCAAAGCCAAAAAGATGGAACCGAAGCTCCCTGATTGATTGATTGATTGAAGGAATAGAAAAATGCAGCGTCTCTCCTCTTTCTCCCATGCTTGGACGCATGTAGTACAGTATAGAGCACATAGTCTACTCCCTGTCCCTTCTATCACAAATCACAAAGCAGTGAGGCGTCAAATCACAAATCACGGACGAAGCAACTATCATTTCACTCTTCGCTGACTCCACTTCTCCATCGTCTTCTTCGAGAAGCCATCTCACCGCACTAGTACTCCTAGTAGTAGTACTAGTAAAGGACTTCCTGGATGCAAATAAGGAGGTTGTCTCGGCTTGCAGGAGGCACTTGCGAACGACTTACCGTGGTCTCGCTCAATGGCGTTCTCCGTCGAACGCACTTCGCCAAACCACCAAAAAAAAGTCAACGTCACCGCAATGGGCAAGGAATTCAAATATAGTTACTACCTCCATTTTTTTGTACGCAAGGCCAGTATATCAAAATTAAAATTTGCAAAGGGCCACTAACACTAATCGAGGCAAAATTGATGGGGTTAGCAACCAAGGACATTAATATCCCCTGCATGCATGCGTAAGTGAGAAGGTTCGTTTGCATGGCGCTGCATTAATCAAGCGATGAGGAGTGAGATGGTTAGCTCTTTGGTGTTTTGAGAAAAAATACGCATTAATTGACACGTGAAACGAGGATTTGTATCGATTAAATCCCACGAAGGAAAACCCCGCCTTTCTTTTTAACACTAGTACACCTAGTACGTACGTACTTATCCTGTTTGGGTCTAGGCCTTGCATTGCCAAACTTCGCCACACATTTTTGCCAAGCTTGCCTAAAGTTTTTAAAATGAGAAGGAGGTACACTTAAGACGGCTGTCGCGGGTCGCACCGCACCCTCACATGGTCGCTCCTGCATGCCGCGGTCGCACCGCACCCTCACTGATCGCTCACGCACGCTGCAAACCCAACCAAGGGAACCCTCATCGACACGTCTTTGTCGCATGTGAACAAACCAAACTCAGCCATCCTATTGCTGACACATAATTTTCGTTCATAGAGTATGTTTATCCAACCGCATGTTGGGGAGTATCCGTACGGCCCGTGCGGTGGTCTGTTGGGGAAGAAGAAGAGGTGAGGAAGAAGGAAAGAAGGGTTAGGAGACGTAGGATATTCATCCAACCGCCTGAAATGGTAGACTGGCCCAAGTCAGGCGACTTGCATAACAAATAGTATGTTTTTACATAGCAAAAGATCCATAAAAACAACAACATAAAGAAAAACTATCACTGCTCGCAGAAAGAGACGGCCTCGTCATCTTTGGCTGCCGGCGCGAACCAGCCGTCGCTGCCGACGTGTGTCTCCGCACCGTGGTTGTCCTCGGCCTCCAGCTACTCGTTCAAGCGGAGCGTGCGGGCGCTCTGCACGGATGAGAGCACAACCCGGTTCAACTCGAGGACGTCATGTTTCGCCTGCAGGAGGGCCTCGATGGCAGCGGCATCCACGCGCTACGCGTCGAGTCGAGCCTCCGCCGCCTGGTTCAAGTGCAGGACTTCCGGTTCCGCCTGCAGGAGGGCGTCGATGAGAGCGGCATCCGCGTGCTCTGCGTCGAGTCGAGCCTCTGCCGCCCGGTTCATGTCCAGGACGTCCGGTTCCGCCTGCAGGAGGGCCTCGATGGCAGCGGCATCCGCGCGCTCCGCCTCAAGTTGAGCCTCCGCCGCCCGGTTCACATCCACGAGATCCGGTTCTGCCTGCAGGAGAGCCTCGATGGCAGCGGCATGCGCGCGCTCCGCGTCAAGTTGAGCCTCTGCCTCCCGGTCCTCCTTTAGTATCGCCATGTTGAACCGCTGGTCCGCCTGCACCATGGGGGACTCGACGCCGGCACGAAGTCGACGTCCATCGTTTCATACCCATCGGGGGCCTTCTGCGCCGCGACCTCCGCAGTGAACTTTGGATCGGCTTCCTCCTCCTCGTAGCTTGGCTCCAGAGAACTCGGGGATTGGCCCGCCGCAAAGCGAGCTTGGGAACGGAGGTCTGTGGCGCCGACCGTCACCGCGATTTCTGTGCGGCGCTCCGGCATCAGCATCTTGTAGTAAGTGATCTTGCAGCGCAACATGGCTTTCCGTCGAACTAGGGGACGCTTGATGAGGGCTAGGGGATCGAAAGGTGGGGGAATGGGCTGGAGATTTGGTGTGGTTTTAGGACAGTGGCTGGCGTAGGCCGAGCAGCAAAGGTTCTCATGTGAATAGTGGTTCCGGTGACGACCGGTTAATCGGTTTTGACTGTACATCGCTCTTGTCGCGTTTGCGTTGCAGCCCGGCACGCTGGACCCTCCACGTCGCTCACCGAATGGAACGCGCTTCGTCTTGCGTTTTCGCTTGCTTGTGGGACCGCAGTTGAGAGCAAACCGACGTCCCAGGTGGGTGGGGCCCTTCCTCCCCCTTCTCCAATACTAATTATCCACGTTGCACTTTACGTAAAACACGTAACATTATTTACGTAAGTGTAGCATTGCCCCCCTGCCCGCGTCATTTATTATACCACCACTTCCTCCGTCTTATGCGGAGTAAATAAAAACAGAGGGAGTATACTACGGATGAGGATCCCCTGACGTGGCCGAACCCATTGAGTAAATGACATGCGGGGCCTAGCAAGCATGGGGTCCACCAGTAAGTGACCGAAAGGGAGGGTAAGGCAGGGATACCTACGTCAGAGGATCCACTTCCACTATACTACTTTGACCAAATGTTAGAGTAATAATATATGACATGCAACTTACACAAATGTTAGAGTAATAATATATGACATGCAACTTACACAAAGCATACAGGGTCTAATGCGTTTTTCGAGGCTAACTTTGACAAAATGTTAGAGTAATAATATATGACATGCAACTTACACAAAGCATATGGTCAATTTCGTATGTGAAAGGAGTTTACAATGATATAATTTTCACATTATACATCTCATGTACTCCCTCCATCTAGGTGTGTAAGTCATCTTACGAAAACCAAATAATCCCAAAACACGTAGGCGCCGGTGCATTAACTTCTACCTCGTTTCTTGTTTCTTGACATATGAACCAATAAGAGATGAGGGTGTGCATGCTTTTAATGACCTGAGACTATCAAAGATGACATGCAGTGGTTAGTTCATTGCATGCAATACTATTAATTAGCAAATAAACATTAATGTCTCTCGTTTTCCCTCCTCCTTGGTCATGGTGCACAGCCTAATATGACTTACTCACCTATGTGAAAGGAGTACTATTAATCTTGTCAATAGTCAAATAGGAAACCATCTCGAGTACAAATCTAGGAGTACGTACGAATCTAACAATATTGATTGGGCGTTGTTGAATGTTGATACCTTTTTTATCATAGTAGAGATACTTTGACTACACATAAAACTTACACTCCTATCATAGTATGTAAAGTAGAAAGGATAGGAGGGAGTATATTGTACGTTCAAAAACGAAACGAACATTGAATACCCTTTATATATGATTTATGGATGCTATGATCACGGTTCAAAATTTTGAATCCGCCTTAGGTATCACGTGCCCCCACTCGTTCCCTCTCCATTTCATCTCGGGGTACGGAGATCTATTGAAAGAGGACTAGGGTGGGTACATGCGAATGATACTTGGCGGAATGTTCAAATGAGGCATGCGGGAGGATGGACTCGACTGGAGGGCGACATGATCGATGGAGAAGAGGGTTGGAGAGGAATGAGAAATAAGCAAACGCCACATGGTTACACTTGAACGGCTCAAATAAACAATAAGTTGTCTCGCTTGGCCTATAGAGTGAAAGGCCTAATGCGCAACGCGGAGCACTGACACTCGAATATGGCTGGGAAAATAGGGAAACCGACCTAGAGCAGACTAGTCCAATGGAGGAGCTGGCCCACAACCTCCTCGCCACCAACAACCGTTCATGTGGGTCATTGGGGCCAACAACAGGGCGCAGCTCCGGCACCGCCTCTGGACACGGCGGCCGTGGTGAGCGACATGCTCATATCGTCGATAGACACGGTCGGTTTCAGTGTGCCGAGGGTGGCGTTAGTGCTGTGGCACGACCAACGGTATGTTTGGTTTGTGCCCAAGGTTGCCCCATCAAAGCATTGGGTAGCCAAAATTTTGGTTGAGGTATTTGTTGCCCATGATTTGGCTGACATTGGCAAGAAAAATGAACTAGAGTTAGCTAGAGTTCATTGGCATGCCAAAGAAATGGCAACCATCCAAACAAATACCAATCTTTGGGTCATGACCAAAATTTTGGTAAGGTGCACTTTGGCCACAATCCAAACACACCCCAACACCCGGCTCGTCGAGGATGCACGGGGCGCCGTGACGCGTCCGCAGAGTGGTGTAGCGCGGCCAACTGCATCCTCTGGACCTGAGACCATGCCGGGTCGTCTTGCTTTTTCAATGACATGTGGGGATCGCATTTTAGCAAAGGGCATTGAGGGAGTCCTGGATTAGGGGGTGTCCGGATAGCCGAACTATCACAATTGGCCGGACTCCTGGACTATGAAGATACAAGATTGAAGACTTCGTCCCGTGTCCGGATGGGACTTTCCTTGGCGTGGAAGGAAAGCTTGGCGATAGGGATATGTAGATCTCCTACCATTGTAACCGACTCTGTGTAACCCTAACCCTATTCGATGTCTATATAAACCGAAGGGTTTTAGTTCGTAGGACGAACAACAATCATACCATAGGCTAGCTTCTAGGGTTTAGCCTCTCTGATCTCGTGGTAGATCTACTCTTGTAGTACCCATTTCATCAATATTAATCAAGCAGGAGTAGGGTATTACCTCCATCGAGAGGGCCCGAACCTGGGTAAAAACATCGTGTCCCTTGTCTCCTGTTACCATCCGCCTAGACGCACAGTTCGGCAGCCCCTAACCGAGATCCGCCGGTTTTGACACCAACATTGGTGCTTTCATTGAGAGTTCCTTTGTGGCGTCACCGTCAGGAAGGATGCCTCATCCCGTCTTTAAATATGATACTATCGCCAAAGGAGCCTTGGCCACTGGTCAGACTCTTCGGCTAGGTGGTTTTCTTATGACCGCCAGTTCGGCCACCGCGCCGACGATGACTTCTCGAGTCATCGAAACCAATCTTCACGTTAACTCGGAACTTGCCGAGCAGTTAGATCCGATCGAGCTCTCCTCCATAAACGAACTCTAGGATCGCATCGCCGCCCTGGGAGTCGCCACAGACTACGACCAGATCGGGCCTAAAACTGATCTGAGAGAGATCAACTCTCCCCAGGCTACCCATCATGTTGCTGTGATAGAGGAGCAATACGACGATTCTTCTTGTATCTTAAGGACTAGCTACGTCCAGATTCCCGATCCCTCCATGCCGGATTCCCGCAGAGGGACGGATGTCGATCAAGCCCTGAACTTAAAGTCAGGCAGCGGGTTGGATTCATTGGATAGCATTCAAAAATCCAAACTTCCAAGTTCAAACTTCGCCCCGAGTCTTAATTTGGACGGGTTTGGATCTAGTTCCACCCGCCCACCCAAACATTAGCGATCTATCCCGAATTCGCAAGAGCCCGCTGAAACGACACATCATTCTTGGGCGATTCCTCCCGGTTATGGACAGGATAAAGGACTGCCGAGAGGAGGACGCAATCTCACTTTTTTGCAATAATTGCACGGACAAGGGAATCCTAAACGCCACAAGTCGCCACGAAATTACACGCTTTACTGACTTGGTGACCATAGTACAAAAGTACTATGCGATGGAGGATGCTTGGAAAACCGAAAGTAAATTTTGTGATAATCCGGCCCCGAATACATCCCTAATCCGAAATAAAAGGGTGCATCATCACCAAGTACCTGGGTTAAACATCAAAAAACAAAAAACCCCTAAAGGGTACGGAACCGTACTGGAGGGTTGGCTAAACGGACCCTGCAAAATTCATAGCACAGAGGGCGCCACTCCAACTCATAGCCTTCGAGCATGTTGGATACTACGAAAGGTGGCCAAAAGTGGCGAAGAGCTTCTAGCCTCAGAATCCCAGCCCAGCAACACCAGTACGGTATTAACAGTCTTCGAGACTTCTGCATCAAATAATATGCGGAAACGAAGTCTACCAAGTAGCAACAATAATTCCATGGAGTGACACGGCTATTACCTTTAATGCCAGTGACGAACCCAAATTCCGAACAGCCCGAGCACCAGCCGCATTTGTTCTCAGTCCAATAGTGGACGACTTTCGCCTTACTAAGGTACTCATGGATGGCGGCAGCGGACTAAACCTCATCTACGAGGATACCCTCCGAAAAATGGAAATAGACTGGAACCGCATTGAGCGAAGCAGCACAACCTTTAGAGGAATAACCCCTAGCGGGAAGCATGCTGCTGGGAAAAATCACTGGACGTAGTGTTCGGCTCGCCGGACAATTACAGGTCCGAGGAGGTCACATTTCAAGTGGCCCCGTTCAGCAGCGGATATCACGCTTTATTAGGGCGAGAGGCATTCACGATTTCTCAAGCTATACCCCATTATGGGTACATGAAGCTTAAAATGCCCGGACCTAACGGAATCATCACTCTCGCTAGTGATCCGAACATAGCACTCCGCGCCGAAAACAAGACAGCCGCACTAGCCGTCGAGGCACTATCTGAAGCCCTAGCAGCCGAGGAACTTACTGTGATGCGCTCCACGGTGAACAGGGACGATTTGATACTTGATAAAAGATCCAAGTCCACCTCTTTTAAACCGGCGGATGAAATAGTCAAATTCCAAGTCCACCCAATGGACCCTGCAAGGACGGCCTCCATTGGGGCACAATTAAACCCTGATGTAGACGCCAGACCACGAGAATTTCTATGAGAAAACCGGGACATTTTGCTCGGCACCCTTGGACATGCCAGAATCCCACGTCGGCTGGCGAGCACAGCCTAAATATCCTAAAAGGATTCAAGCCAGTCAAACAGGCTCTTCGGCGCTTTTCCGAACCCAAGAGACAGGCCATGGGAGAGGAGCTAGCCAAACTTCTGGAAGCCGGATTCATCAGAGATATAAAACATCTGGACTGGCTAGCAAATCTGGTGATGTTACCAAAGAAGGATAAATCCTGGCGCCTATGTGTTGATTTCAAAGACCTTAATAAGGCTTGCCCAAAGGATCTCGTCCCCCTCCCTCGCATTGATCAAATTATCAACGCTACAGGAGGACACGACTCATTGTGCTTCCTCGGCGCGTACTCCGGCTACCACCAAATCAAGATGGCGGAGCCAGACCAAGCAGCAACAACATTCATCACTCCATACGGCTCATTCTGCTTCAACACAATGCCCTTCGGGCTCAAAAACGCCGGCGCAACATATCAGCGCATGATTCAGACATGTCTGGCAAAACAGTGGAAGCATATGTAGATGACGTAGTCGTCAAATCCAAGCATGTCGAAACTCTAGTAGACGACTTGAGGCTCACATTCGACAATCTCCGAAAATATGACATTAAGCTCAATCCGGAAAAATCGTCTTGAGGTTCCAGCCGGAAAGCTCCCGGCTTCATTTTGTCCGTAGAGGAATTGAAGCAAACCCAGCCAAGATCCGAGCTCTGTCACAATTGGATATTCAAAAGACCTCAAACAAATACAAAATTGATTTGGATGTGTAGCGGCTCTAAGCCGCTTTATTTCCGCTTGGGAGAAAAGGCGTTACCCTTTACCGCCTCCTCCGCGCACCGAACACTTCGAGTGGGCGGATGCGCCACGGCCGGACTCGAAGAAATAAAAGACATATTGGCAACAAATCCGGTCTGGCGCGCCCAACATGGGCGAACCAATGCTATTATATATCGCGCAACACATCAAGTTGTCAGCGCGGTGCTCGTCGTTGAACGAGAAACGGACGGACACCGGTTCCCTCTTCAAAAACCGGTTTACTATGTGTTCACTGTCCTAACTCCATGCAAGTCCCGATACCCACATTATCAAAAGATAGCATACGCGGTGTTCATGGCATCCCGGAAGCTGCGACACTACTTTCAAGAGTGTTCGATAACAGTAGCCTCGAAGTACCTCTTAACGACATTATAAACAACGCATGACGCGACGGGCGGATTGCTAAATGGGCCATAGAGCTCCTTCCATTCGACATAGCCTACAAACCACGCACGAGCTATTAAGTCGCAGGTTTTGGCCGACTTCGTGGCGAATGGACCGTCGAACTCCCTAAAGAGTACGACGATACCCAATTGGATCATGCACTTTGACGGCTCCAAAATGTTGGCGGCCTGGGGCTGGCGTCGTCGACGCCCCCAACCGGGACACATTCCAATCGTCCTTGAGATAATGTAAACGGACTCCAACAACGCAGCGGATCGAGGCCCTTACGCACGCCTCCGGATGGCAGTCTCCATGGGCATTAAGCGCCTAAAGGTGCGCGGGGATTCGAACCTCGCGATATCTCAAATAAACAGAGACTTTGATGCCAAAGATCCGAAAATGGCAGCGTACCGCAATGCGGTCATAAAAATGTCAGCACGGTTCAAAGGGCTCGAATTTCATCATATAGCCCGGGATAACAACCAGGCGGCGGACGTATTGGCACGCATCGGCGCAAAACGTGATGCCGTCCCACCCAACATCTTCCTGGAACGGCTGTTCAAGCCGTCCGTACTATGGGAAGGGGAGTCCGGAAATAACAATCCGGACCCAACCGCACTGCCTGACACCGAACACTCTGACACAATCGAAGGCTCTGCCACCGAGATAACACCCTCCGCCCACGAAATAATGGCGGTTATCGCCCCGTGGACGGAACCATTCCTAGCCTACCTAACTAGGCAGGAACTCCCCGAAGACCAAAATGAGGCTCGCTACATAGTACGGCGATCCAAAGCCTATATAGTCCATGAGGGAGAGCTCTATAAGAAAAGCACAACAGGAGTCCTTCAAAGGTGTATGTCCGAAGAGGAAGGGCGAAACCTCCTGGCTGAAATTCATGCCGGACTGGGTGGGCACCACGCCGCAGCCCGGGCCCTTGTAGGCAAGGCCTTCCGTACAGGATTTTATTGGCCGACAGCCCGGGCAGATGCGCAGGATTTAGTCCAACGATGCGTCGGTTGCCAGCTTTTTGCTAACCAAAGCCACATGCCACCCACCGCCCTCAAAACTATACCCATCACCTGGCCGTTCGTGGTCTGGGGGCTTGACATGGTTGGACCCCTTAAGGGAGGAACCCATAAGCAAAAATACCTATTGGTCATGGTGGATAAATTCACCAAATGGATAGAGGCCAAGCCTGTTAAAATGGCCGAATCCGGGCTGGTGATAGACTTCATATTAGGGGTAGTGCACCGTTACGGCGTCCCCCACAGTATCATCACTGATAACGGCACCAACTTCACGGCCGATGAGGTCAAATCATGGTGCAAAAACATGGGCATCAAGCTCGATCACGCCTCAGTCTATCACCCTCAAACCAACGGCCAAGTCGAAGCGAGCAAACGGTCTAATCATGGCGGCATTAAACCCGGACTAGTGCGGTCCCTCAAGGAATCTAACATGCTTTGGGTTGAGGAGCTCGACTCCGTACTGGGGCTGCGGACCACGCCGAATCGTACTACGGATTCACACCATTTTTATGGTGTACGGCGAGAGGCAGTCTTGCCTGCGACATAATTCATGACTCACCTCGCGTGCGCATGTATGAATAAAGAGAAGCCGAGATCGTCGGCAGGACAGTTTGGACGCATTGGAGGAGGAGCGCGACGTGGCAAAAGCTCGTTCCGCATTTTATGAACAGCAGGCTCGAAGATATCAAAGCAGGAAATGCGGGCCAAAGCTTACAGCGTTGGCGAACTAGTTCTCGCTGCCGGACAAGAAAAGGACAAACTCAAGCCCAAATGGGAAGGTCCCTTCATCATCGACCAGGTCCTGACCGGCGGAGCATACCGTCTGCGAAACACATCGGATAACCGACTCGAGCTGAACCCATGGAACGCAGCCTGTCTACGAAGATTCTACGCCTAAGCGCCGGACTCCGAGTTCGTCTCCTTCCTCCGTCCACATTTTCTATTTTTTGTTGTCTTCTATTTCTCTCCTTCCCCCTCCTTATTCTTGAAGCCTTTCGAGGCTCGTTTGCGCTTTGTTTCGCACATACTTGACGTGCTGTCCGCGCTCATTATACCAGGGGGCTTCTTTAACAGAAGCTTATTTATACGGGCTTTATGCCCAACACATGTGTCAAACTTCCGCATGTACCTTTTACTCACCATTATATGCATCGATATGACTTAAGTTTTGGTCAAGCTGGGTTGCATGGCTCCTGTGCTTACCCCTACGTTCCCGATTGTTCGGCTAGGAGGTAAAGGGAGCACCTCTGCGATTATTACTGCCGGGTCAGCCGGATGTGTACCTCGGTGGGTGAAGCCGAAAGCTAGCGTTCTTAAGGGAATATTCGGTCGGTGAACTGAAAGATGATTTTTAACTATTTATCCATCTGCCCCTAGATGATTTTCTGCTTTTTTTAGCAGTTTGGACATGCACTTTAGGGCATGTCTCCCAGGTAAGGAACCCTTAACGGAACTATTCTCCCTGGAAGATGTTTCTTACTATCCATGTAATATAACATAACTAGTTGGGCACTTGTCTGATACAGCAATAATGACCCCTACGCCTTGTCTCCATGCATGCCCCGGTTCTTACATAACCGCGAGGGTATTCGGACACACTCCGGACTATTGGGTCCCGAGGTCGAAGCGAAAAGGTCCGCTATGACAAGTGATCTACAATCAGGATAGAAGACATTTTTCATGTCATATTCAATTACATAGTCAACTCGACTAATTGTATTCCTCCTGAATGCCATCTAATAGGCTGTCTAATTTACAATCTTGCTGGGAATACTTGGCGGCCAATTCTACTTGGCCATACACTAAGCTTACATGGATCTCCTTCCCATCAGGCCCCACAGGTCCGACCTCGGCCATGTGGTTTGGGTCAGCCTTCATGTACCGCGTCTTTACCATGGCCCTGGCCTCCCTGGCACCTTGACGGCAGGCCGATATCTTCCATAGCCGGAAGCGCCGCCGTGCTCCTTGAAGCCACTCTGCCAGCTCCCCAATGCCTTCGGGCAGGGAGATAGATGGCCACAAGGCCTAGGCGACGCCTTTCATCACCTACCGAACTCGTTCGTGCAGGTGACGCAGTTCGGGAAGATCACCCGAAGAATTGGGCATCTCCTCCTCAGGACGACCTGTGAGCAAACCTACATACATGCTTATGTTAGTCGCCTTCCTCGCCGAACTCTTTCAAAGTTCGTTCAAGCACTTACTGAAAATGCCGCGACGAAGCCGTCGATTCTCCTTTACGGAGTCAGACAACTGGGCACGAACATCCTTTAGTTCCTCACCCAGTTGGGTGTTGGCATCTTGGAGGTCATTTTTCTCCTGCCGCACCCTCGTAAGCACGCCCTCGCTGGCCTTTAGCTGGCGCAGGAGCTGTTGCTTGTCCGGATCCATCCCGGCGCTATCTGCAATGTTAATGTCAGATTTATGCACACGCCGCACTTTGCGAAACTACCTCTACTTCGAAGGGAATATTTTACCAGAGGGAGTCTTCATGGCATCCCCGGTCGCGGCGAGTGCGGCCTCAAGTTGGGCCTTGCACTCTTCAAGCTCCTGGGACAAATGGGTATTCTTTTCGGTAAGAACTTGCATTCCAAATGATCCTTAAATCAGTTGTCCTAACTATTTTAAGTCTCGGGGGCTACTGGCATATATAACTTTCAAAATTCCTTACCCGTATGTCTTTCACATACTGCTTCGTGGCTCTGGCTAGGCCATCTTGAGCGGCACGGAGGTGCGCTTCTCCCGAACTAAAGGCGTCCAATGCCTCTTGGCAGAAACATGCGTCACGTAGAATAGTCCGGCGGCGCCTATGATTCATGGCGCTCTCCACCTCCGACTTGGTGGCGGACAGTATGTCGGCATCCTCCGTTGGAGGAGTATCCGACGCACGCCTCGTGTTTGTACCCCCTTCCGGACTCGGCTTTTGAGCCTGATTGGCGGAGGTCCGATTGGCAACTTCTCCGGACTCAGTCCGGCGAGCGCTCTTTTTCCTGAAAAAACCATGAGCGTCAGTATGCCTCCCAGGAACCTCTCATTAAAACACGATGGAACATCATACCGTTGCGGTGACGTCTCGAGTCGTACCGCACTTCTTTTCCGCCTGCTGGACCGAGCTGCCCCTTGTTGGACGGCCGCGGCAGGCTCGGCTTCCCGTTCTGAAGGCACCCCCTGCGAGACACCATCAAATACGTGGTGATTAGAAGTAAAGCACGGGTGGGTCATGGTATCCGGACTTTGGTCACGGTTACCTGGGAGGCCGGAAATAATCCGGGGTAGTCGTCCGTAATGGCAACCAAAGCATTGTCGATGCTAAGTTGGTGGAACACCCGTCGATCAGCTCCACCTTTATATCCGGGTCCTCTTGGAGGCGGATCGAGGACCGTCCGGATCCTCGGGTTGTGGGGCGGGCTGTGTATCTTCTCCACGGCCTGGCGCAGTTCTGCGAGAAACCATGAAATGAGATATTTAACCACGGAACATGGATCGGACAGGCCACAAAGATATTTGCTTACCCAACTTCGAGGATTATTGAAGAAAACCCGCCTGGATGGACGCGGAGAAAATCCTCCTCTTCCCTTTGTACATGGCGGACAAGGTCTTCACCAGTCCGGTGACCGATCCCGCCCTTTGCGGCCATGGCGGGTGGCATCGTCCTCCCGTTGAAGTCCCACATGGGTGGCCCCTATATTGGGCGGCTGCACCCCTCATAATGCAGATTTCCATGACTCCAATCATGGTCAATCCGGCATGAGCCGATAATCTTATTCGGCTCATCAAGTATAGGACGCCCCAGTCATTTTCCCACCGGGGCTCATGGCGCCAGCTTAGGCGCTTCTTCGAGGTGCATTGCTAAACTCCGGAAGGCCGATCCGAACAGATCCGCAGCGGGGCGTCCTCCATGTAAAACCATTCCGAAGTTAGTCTTGAGCGCCTTCTTGAGGTTCGGATAGATATCCGGTCCCGACGATGCGCCATAGTTCGGCTCCGCCCACTTGATATATTGACCCCTCATGAGAACGGGGTACTAGGCAGAATAATCTCTTCCACAACGCAAAATGAGCCTCGATGCCCAAGAACAGTTTGCAAAGGGCCACGAAGCCCGCGATGTGCAAAATGGAGGCATGCGTAAGGTGGTGCAACTGGAGGCCGTAGAACTCCAAGAGCCCCCGGAGAAACGGATGAATTGGAAATCCGAGTCCTCTTACTAGATAAGAGATAAAGCACACCCGCTCTCCTTTAGAGGGATCGGGGACACTCTCCGCTTGCTTTCCGCCCTTGTAGGTGGCAAGTCCGGCTCGAACCGGAACCATGAAGGCCGGGGGAAGAAATCCCTTTGTTTGGAGTATAACTAGCTCTCTATGCGGGACTGAGCATCTCTCCCAATTTCCAGGCTAAGGGCTGGGAGCGCGAGAGGAGGAGCCGCGTCGACTGTCCATGATGGAATGGGTTTTTGTCAGAGGCACTCCGATGAAAGCTCGCGGAGGGGGGATGGTGTGACTCAGATCTAGATCCTCGTCCCTTTAATAGGCGGCTCATTTGCGCAGCTAGGGGGGTAAGTGTAAAAATACCCTGGCTTTTCGCACTCGTTCGAACACGTGGAAGATGGCCATTATTGGGCGTAGAAGCCAAGGAGCGCAGCATTTATCAGAAGCCGGACACTATTTGACAAGTATATGGAATTTGGAGAAGAACCCGCCTCGCAATGCCGAAGACAATCAACGCGCCGGACTCATCGCCATTGAAGCCTGGTTCGGGGCTCTTGAGGAGTCTGGATTAGGGGTGTCCGGATAGCGAACTATTACCGTTGGCGGACTCCTGGACTATGAAGATACAAGATTCAAGACTTCGTCCCGTGTCCGGATGGGACTTTCCATGGCGTGGAAGGCAAGCTTGGCGATACGGATATGTAGATCTCCTACCATTGTAACCGACTCTGTGTATCCCTAACCCTATTCGGTGTCTATATAAACCGAAGGGTTTTAGTCCGTAGGACGAACAACGATCATACCATAGGCTAGCTTCTAGGGTTTAGCCTCTCTGATCTCGTGGTAGATCTACTCTTGTACTACCCATATCATCAATATTAATCAAGCAGGAGTAGGGTATTACCTCCATCGAGAGGGCCCGAACCTGGGTAAAAACATCGTGTCCCTTGTCTCCTGTTACCATCCGCCTAGACGCATAGTTCGGGACCCCCTACCCGAGATCCGCCGGTTTTGACACCGATAGGCATCTCCAACGTTGCCACGACCGTAGCTGACTACCCTGGCACACCAAAGCCCTCGTCCCTCGCGCCGTCACGCGGTGCGTTCCCAGCCGGCGCCAGCTGCTCGCATTCATGCCGTTCGTTCGTATGTCGTCGTTAAGAGGCTCGGTGCCCGAGGAACCAACTCCGGCGACTTAATGACGCACCCGGATGCTTGGCCTCACCGGAATGCGCTACTTAAAGCGGCAACGCCCAGCTAACCTGCACACCATAGCGCATCGTCCTCCTACCTGGCACCACATCCGCCATGACCGCAAGTGCGAACGCTCTGCGGGAGAGCTTGTCTTCGGGGATGAAGCTCAAGGTCGCAGCCCTCTCTCAAGTCGCCTCTCGTGACACAATAGCGGCATAGCCGGACGCGGAAGCAACCGCACAAGCGGTGGCCACGCTGGCGGCCAACGACGGGAGCACCGTCAGCCACGTGTCCTACTTGCCGCCGTCCAACGTCCCGTACCGCCGAGGTCGGGGACTCCTCCGAGGATGAGTAGGGCATGGGAGGCGGCAGGGCATGGTGTGCCAACTGACTGATCTGTATCCTGTGTTCTACTCTTCCTCGCCGGAGACCGCACCTTCACTTCACGGGTCTTGAACCCCGCCCCTGTACATGGACGTCGGTCGCCGCCGTAGAATAGGTTTAGGGTCGGGTTTTTTTTCTATCCTATAAAAGTTCGAAATGTAATGAAAATCTGCCATGTTTGCATTAATCTCGGCCGGTGTATATGAACTTTCACAATAATATACATATTGTAGGAGTACTAGCAAGATGCCCGTGCGTTGCAAGGAAGATCAAGATCTTGTGGGAGAAAAGGATGAACGAGGGAAAGCCTTATCTGCAAATGTGGAGAGGAGTGCGGGTAAATTGTAATAATTTCCTTCCTATCCAGTTAGATATAGATCGGACGGCCTATATTGCAGGATGACAGGCACACCATCATCACCAACTCTGCTTTTTATTGAACCGAGACAAATCTAAAAAAGCCCAACTAAGCCAACCTCCCAGCATATCGCGCGGGAAAAGACCCGGCCGCGCCGTTTTAGTCCGGATTACCGGATTACAAGTAGTAGTATCGATGGATCACGCGAAGCAACATGTTTTTTGAGGGGGCGAAGCGCCTAGTTTAAAAGGAAAAAAGCAGTACACTCACAGCACTCCTATCGCGGTCGCTTTGCACCCTACACACGTTCGGTCCTGCACACGGCTCACGCAAACGAAACGCGCTTCGGCTTGCCTCTTCACTGACATGTGGGACTGCACTTGGAGAAACCGACCATGTGCCAAACTCCCCCCGCCCACCGCGCGAAAATCCTCCCCCCACCCCCCCCCCACATAAAAATTCCCCCCAAATTCGATTCAACCGCCCTTCGGCCAAATATTCCCCAAACCTCCCTCCCCCCGTCCCTCCTCCACTCCATTCTCTCTGCCAAAGCCGCCCTCCCTGCCGCGCCGATACGTCGGCGCCGTGGTTCGTCGAGGGGACGCACGGCGATCCTCTCGCTCCCACAGCACGCTCTCGTAGACTGCCGTCCTCTAGCCGCGCCGCCACCTCTGGCTACGTTCTTGTGGAGGCGCACAGCGGTCAGTGCCGCCACCACTGGCGATGTTCGTGTGGAGACGCACGGCGGTCAGCTTCTCCCATGGTATGCACATTCTAGATTGAGGCCCCATTCATGTCGGTGTAGCGCTGAATGTTAGCTGATAGACGCTGTTAATCTCACTATTTGCCGAAGTAGTTTACTGTCAATATGCTCGCTTAAGAAGCTTCCTTGCCTGCTCGCACTCAATCTTCTTAGCTGAGATGGCATGCCAAGGCCGATTAGTTGGTAAAATATCCTGCCATATATTTATTGTGACGTAGATTGCCATGGTCTAGTAGCCAATCTGTTAGGTGAAATAGCTCTACACCGTTTTATACTCGATCTTTGTTGCTGTGATAGCCTTCGATAGTTTGATGGTTGTGTGCTCGGCCTCATTGACTGCTGAAACAGCCTGCCATAATTTAGCACTCAAATCTGTTTGCTGAATTAGCTTTACATATATTTCGTTACTTAGATCTGCTCGTCCAAATATCTTGCCATAGCTTTAGACATCAACCTAGGTATTTTTTTCTGGACTTCATAAAAAAGCATATATGTTTTTCCTGTAATATCTAGTAGAAGAACTAATTTTTATGTCTAACAGATGGACATGACTTGGATAACTTTTGCTCGAAGATTCTCCGCTGCATATGTCGAGGGGGTTGAAAACTTCATGAACTTTATTAGAGCTGAGTACGGTGGTTCGAAATCAGATGTGCTCTGCCCGTGTAGCAGTTGTATGAATTCAGTTACAAGACCCCAGTCAACTGTGCAAAATCATCTACACTTGTATGGGATATCGGTGACATATACTAGGTGGGTTCATCATGGTGAAGCTGTGAACGTCAATGTTATTGACTACGTGGAAGCAGCAGATCACCATCTTGATATGCCTGATGCTCAGGTGGAAGAGGAGGAGGTGGTGGTGGCGGAGCTAGTGAGTTTGACCAACATTGAAACAATGCTACAAAATGCTCGTGCATTCCGTGAACTTTCACCTGCAGAAGAAAAATGGTGGGCCCGCATGTTGGAACAATGCAACGTTGCTGTCACCCCAGGAAATAAGCTGTCAGTATTCTCAGCTATGGTCACCTTTCATCAGGTGAAGACATCCGAGCGGATGACCTACAAATCATTCGATGCGATGTTGGCTGCTTTCGCAAATCTTTCCCGGATCGTCTCGAGCTGCCACACACCTACTGATAAAATGAAGAATTTCCTTCGTGTAGTTGGAATTGGATATGATATGATCCATGTTTGTAAGAATAATTGTGTTCTGTTCGGAAGGATTATGCCAACTTAAGTGAATGCCCGAAATGCAAATCATCAAGATGGAAAGATGGCGATCTTTGTGAAGAGGGTTCCTCATAATGTTACGAGACATTTTCCAATTACACCAAGATTGCAGAGGTTGTTTCATGATCTTTGAAACAAGAGAGGATGTCTTGTGGCATTCTAGGAACCAGGAGTACAGAGATCAGAATGTAATGAGCCATCCATCTCATGGTAGTGAGTGGAAAAGCTTCAATGATAAACACAAAGAGTTTTCTGACTCGAGAAACATTAGACTTGGCTTAGCCGGATGGATTTAACCCATTTGGCCACAGAGCGCCACATATAGCATGTGGCGATGCTTGTTATCCTTACAACATGCCTCCAAATGTACGCACCAAAGAATCAAACTACATGATGGCCTTGCTCATCCCAGGTCCAAAAAGTCCTGGAAAGGATTTTTGATTTGTTCATGGAGCCTCTTGTGGAGGAACTTCAACAGCTATGGAAGGGTGTTCTCACACGAGACCTATATAGCAGCCCACCGGCTGATTTCTTTCTGCGTGCTGTTGTAATTTGGTGCATCCATGATTATCCGGCTTTGGGCACTATGTCAGGGCGAACGACACATGGTTACAATGCATGTGTTCGCTGTGACAGGAATCCGCTGTCATACGCAATACTTAGCAAGATCTGTTACATTGGACACCGCCGTTTCCTTGCCAAGGACAATCCGCATCCTAGAAAATACCGAAGACATGTGTTCAATGCAAAGCATGAAAACCGTGATGCGCCAAAAAGGCTCACCGCCGATGAGTTGCAAGTGGAATTAGAGAAGGTCAGGCATATTACACCAGGAAACCATCCTGGTAATGGCAGCGGGAAAAGGAAGCGTGGCACGGTAGAAGAGAGATTATTGTTTACTCGCAGGTCCACTTTGTGGGACTTGGAGTATTGGAAAGATTTGGATCTGCGGCATAATCTTGATGTGATGCACGTCGAAAAAAATATATGTGACAACATTATCGGCACACTTCTTAACATTGAAGGCAAGACGAAATATACCTTAAAATCTATGATTGATTTGACACACAGGTATCGAGAAAGGATTTGCAGGTGCAAGATGAAGGTAAACCACGGAT
This sequence comes from Aegilops longissima, assembly GCA_021605205.1. Lineage (NCBI taxonomy): Eukaryota > Viridiplantae > Streptophyta > Magnoliopsida > Poales > Poaceae > Aegilops > Aegilops longissima. Next base: position 500,180,356 of record CM038678.1, on the reverse strand, counting down.
ATGGCACCAGCTGTATACGTCTTGGACAAGGTAAAAGAAAAGAATTCTGCGAGGTCCTGTCACGTGTGAGATTCCCACATGGATTTGCTTCCAACCCTGAAAGGAGAGTCGGTGCAGATGGAAACAAGGTACAAGGGTTGAAAACTCATGACTACCACGTCCTACTTCAAAGGGTTTTACTGTTATCCTTAGAGGATTGGGCCTCCCGACTTATCTGAGCAGTTGCAGAGTTGGGACAATTCTTCAGGGAACTCTGCAGTAGAAATATCAGGATAGATGCTTTGGAGCGTCTTAGAGACAAGATACCAACTATCCTATGTGACCTTGAGAAGATATATCCTCCAGCCTTCTTTGATGTGATGGTGCATTTGGCTGTTCATCTACCTGATGAGGCACTACTTAGAGGTCCAGTATAGTATGGCTGGATGTACCCTATTGAAAGGCGGCTAGGCACTTTCAAGGGCTATGTTAGGAACGAGCTAGACCCGAGGGTTCCATTGCAGAGGCCTACATTGCTCTGAAGCGTTGACATTCATCTCAAAATACATTGAAACAGTGATCAGCTTAGCAAAGAGGTGGGTGAAGACAATCCGGGCTCAATGTTTTCGATTATTACATTCGAAATTCTGAGGGAAGAGTCGACAAGAGGACAAACCTAAAGATTTGGACAAAATGGTTTGGTATGTGTTGAATAACTGTCTTGAGATACTACCTTATATCAAGTAAGTGCGAGATTGCAACTTATACATCGTAATCTACTAAACTTGCAGCACATTCTTATATATTTAGATGTTTGACGCGATCACTATGTTGTGCAGCATCTACAAAGAGGAGTTACTGCCGCAAAATCCAAGAAACATTGACAAACTGGTTATGGCAGGATTTGCGAAATGGTTCAAGAACCATGTAAGCTTTTGAAGTGCACTGTTAGTTTTTTAATATATTGAGTACATAAGATGATCAGCTTGTCTATTTTCTAACGATAGGTTAAGAAGACGCGGGAGGATGGGCATGCAGTTGATGATGCCCTTTACTCACTAGCAATGGGTCCTGGTACTCGGGTAAGACATTATGAATCTTGCGTTGTTGGAGATGTGCGCTACAACACCCTTGCACGAGACGAAGGCAGGAAGACACAAAACAGTGCCATCATGAGCACGGATACGTATGACAAAGAGACAACTGAAACGTATGCTAACATAACATACATTGTTCAGTTGGAGTATATCTCCAGTTTCGAGGATCATCGGTGTGTGGTTCTATTGTGCTGTCGTTGGTATAACCTGTTTTCCAGGATCACAAAACCCAGAGCTGATGATTATTTCAAATCCATCAATGTCAAGGCGGCATACCAGACCAACGAGCCTTTTATTTTGGCAAATCAAGCAACACAGATATTTTTCTTGGAAGACACATTTGCACGTAGCGATGACTGGAGAGTATTGCAAAGGTTTGAGCAGAGGAATTCGTTTAATGAAGTTGCACAACAAGATGATGCTTACATCGCTCACGATGTACAAGATAACACAGATGTTCCTAATATCTTTGAGAACCATCATGTCAATGACGCCGACGAAAAGATTGCCTGTCGTGCTATGGACATACAAGAGTTGATCAAGAAGAAGCCAACTTCGAGGACGTTGAGGACGAAGAAGAAGATGACACCGTGGGGAATTACGATTCAGACTGATACACATGGCGAAGATGTTGACGCTGCTGCTGCGGATGATGATTACATTTCTTTTGTCGTATTTGCCTATCAGAAGACATTTTTTTATCTACTATGTGAAATTGTGTTGCTATGACAACTGAAACCTGATGAACATGTTGTTTAGTATTTTGCTGTGAGAACATCACTTGTTATGTATGCTGATTTGTGTTTGGTGATTGTATGACAACTAAAACATGAAGACATTGTTGTTTAGTTGTACTCATATTTGGCTGTGAAACTTGAATTTGATGACATAGTTTGCTGTTGGACTGCAATTTGCTCGACGTCTTTGAATGAGAACAAAGCTGACCCGACAGGGTCTCTGCTATTTATTTATATATATGAGCCAAAGGGGATACCCCCTGATTTCCATCAATAGAAATCATTAGATGTTCGCAACACTACGCCCAGCCTGCTACACAGGTTTCATTCATTACTAGTTTCAGCAAAGTGCTCATGTCGTAGCCACTGAATACATCACGAGTGCTACATACACTGCAAATAAAGAGACAATTATCCTACAGAGCACATCGATTTTGCCCATTATCTTCACAAGCTCTTTCATCTCCTCATTGCTGTCAAGGCCACTCAGCAGCTGTTGCTTGGCCATGATCAGAGGAACTGCATCTTTAACCTTCTGCTCTGCATCTTCCTCTTCTGCCGTTCCTTCAGTTACTTGTCCAACACCCCAACCTGCTGGTATTGAGATTCCTCGGCTAACCAAATAATCAGCGTAGTTTCATTCCCCCACATCAGCAACTTCCCAGAAATACAAATCACACGAATCTTCCCTTTTCTGCACGAATCAAATTGGAAGATCATCAACCAAACTATTAAAAAAATCAGCAACTGAAAGCAGCAGAACAACACTTAAACATATTATTACCCCATGATTCGGGCATTTGTAGAAGACTCGGCGGGGTTGCGGATTGTGGTTGAGACGCGACGGATGACTTTGCGTGATTTGCAGCGGTGGCACCACACCAACGGCAGCGGGTTGCGATGAGCAATCGGCTACGGGGCTGCGTGCCGGCGGGGTGTGATGAGACCCACAGTGATGGTGCGGGTGGCGACTTGGCACATATCTGGTTGTTGCTCGTGAAGAGCGGTGGATGAGCAACCAGCGGACATGGTTGCTGCTGCGGCGAGCTTCGATGCTAGGCAAAGTAAGTAGAGAAGAGGAGAAGCGAACGTTGGATATGTCGGTTTCATTACTTGCGAGTAGCATAGCACCATATATAGTCATAGTCTAGGTTTGGATTGAACCAGCTATGAGAGCACGTCTTTCTTTTTTCTCAAACTCGGCAACGTCTCTTTACTGGTACACTAGCTTGTTCTGTACGCCTTCCCAACTCTTTGATTTTCTTTCCCTTTTTTTGCGAGGAAGGAAGGAGGACAAAATTGAGAGTTCCTCGGACTCGAACCCAAGACCTCTCGGTTGAAAACCAAGGGTGCTAGTCACTTATGTGGCGAACGTTCCCTATGAGGAGGACGTCATACGAACGCATTTTCCTCGCAGTTCTCTTCCTATATATAAAAAAGTATGCTACTTGGTGTCCGCTTAGTCAAAAAACGATTGTGCCAACCTTGACCATTCGATTGACATTCAACGTCATCGCGTTTCTTGATCTCTTCTTCCTCGAGCCGCCAAAGCTAAACCAGCGCCGGGGACCTCTGCTCCCGCCTCCCACGGCTGGTTGTGATCTTCCCCGGCTCCTGTTCGTTCCCGTCCGAGGCCTCACCATCGTCCTCCGCCTTGGTTCGCTCGCCGTGGCGCCACCCTCCGGTGTTGTCAACATGGTCAACAACCGAGAGGAATAAGGAGATATTTGTACATGGTGAGGATGACAAGAAGGACCCAAAGAGCTTGCTGCAGTAATTTTGTTTTTCGACGGAGAAGGGTATCAACTGGGTTAAAGGGACCCGTGGCTCGTCTAGCCAATGCTTTTATTTCATATGTTTAGCACATGACCAGCCCAGTTTGTTTTTTTCCTTTCTGAAAAATGGCTAGCCAGCTATTTTGTTTTTTTGCAGAATAACCAACATAGACCTACTTGCTTTTCTACGCCCTGCAGGGCCGGAAATCTTTCAAGACAAGGAGGGATGCATTTTGCCCAGAAAATGGGCTATAAGTAATAAGAAATGGGCTATAAGTAATAATAAATGGGCTATAAGTAATAAGAAATGTGCTATAAGTAATAATAAATGGGCTGTAAAATGAAAAAAAATACAGCAAACAAGCAATTAGTTCCCAAATACTGTTTTCTTTCGGATTTTGATATTTTAAATTTCATTGTTTTTGTGCGGGTAAAATTTCATTGAATTTAAATTAAGGTATATTTAGATTTAAAATTAATTTGAATCTGGCTAGAAATTTCGGGTCTGTATGCTGTTTGGGACAGATTTGGAGGCTGACTTGTGGGTCTACTAGGTTGACGTGTACTTTGGCTTTGTCAACTTAGTCCACAAACGATTCAAATTTAGTCCACAAACGATTCTAGCAGCAGTGACCGTTGGATGTTAATCCAACGGCCGTGCTGCTTCTTCAATATCTGATCTTCTTGCTCTAGCCGCCCAAACCAGCTCCGGTGGGACTGCCTACTCCCGCCTCCCGTGGCTAGCTGTGCTACCGCACAGGCCGCACCACCCCACCCTACTTCCTTGCTGGCCAGGCCATTCCTCTACTCACCCACACCTCCTGTTATTTTCCGGCGACGGCAGCCGGACCAGTAAACCCTCGTACTCCCCACCGCATGGGCAACCATTGCCGAGTCTTCCCCGGCTCCGTGTCGTTCCCTTCCTAGGCCTCGCCGTCGTCCACCGCCATGGTGCTCTCGGCGCGGCCTGGTCAACATGGTCAACGAACAACATCCATCGGCCGTGGACTGTACGCGCAAAATAATGATTCCTCCACCTGACAGCTGGGACCCACCGGAAGGGCCTCTGTATTTCGCGAAAAAAATGTCCCCCCCGCTGACATGTCGGACCCACCAGCTATATCTTCGCATGCAAGGAAGTGCCTCCTTATTACGCACAAAAGAAGTGAATACCCACCCTGCTAGATGGGACCCACCATAGTGGGAGGATGACTTGTGGGCCAACTAAGTTGACGAGGACGGAGGGCTTTGTCAACTTAGTCAATATGAACGATTCTAGCTCCAGTGACCGTACGATGTCCATCCAACGGCCATAGTGCTTCTTCAACCTCTGGTCTTCTTGCTCCAGCCGCCCAAAGCAGCGCCGGTCGTGCCGTGTGCTCCTGCCTCTCGTGGCCGGCTGTGATGCCGCGGAGGCCTCACCGCCCCCTACTACTCCCACCGCTGGCCCAGGGTATCCCTCTACTCACCCACACCCCCTGTTATTCTGCGGCGACGGCAGCCTCACGCCGCCGTCAACCGATGAACCTCGTACTCCTCTCCACGCGGGCTACCACTGCTGCGTCTTCCCCGGCTCCGCGTCGTCCCCTTCCTAGGCCTCGCCGTCGTCTAGACCACTGTCCTGGTGCTTTCGGCGCGGCGTGGTCAACATGGTCAACGACCGACTTCCATCGGAAGAGTACTGTACGTGGAGAGGCTGACAGCTGGGTCCAGGCGGCCGCAAGGGAGTGCCTCCTTATTACACGCAAAATAATTATTCCTCCACCTGACAGCAGGGACCCACCGGATGGGCCACCTTATTTCATGAAAAAAACGTTTCCCCCCTGACTGCTGGGACCCACCGGACGGGCCAGCGTATTTCACGAAAAAAACATTCCCCGCGCTGTCAGCTTGGACCGACCGGAAGTGCCTCCTTATTACGCATAAAAATGAATACTCCTCTTGCTAGCTGGGACCCACCATGGTGGGAGGCTGAGTTGTGGGCCTACTAAGTTGACTGGGACGGGGGCCTTTGTCAACTTTAGTCAATATGAACGATTCTAGCTCCAGAGACCGTACGATGTCCATCCAACGGCCGTAGTGCTTCTTCAACCTCTGGTCTTCTTGCTCCAGCCGCCCAAAGCAGCGCCGGTCGTGCCGCATGCTCCTCGCCTCCCGTGGGGTCGGTCTGCTGCCGCGGAGGCCTCACCGCCCCTACTATTCCCACCGCTGGCCGGGCCCTGCGGCGACGACAGCCTCACACCGCAGCCGAACCAGTGAACCCTCGTACTCCTCTCCGCGCGGGCTTCCACTGCCGCGTCTTCCCCGGCTCCCCGTCGTCCCCTTCCTAGGCCTCGCCGTCGTCCACCGCCCTAGTGCTCTCGGCGCGGCGTGGTCAACGTGGTGAAGGAACGACTTCCATCGGACGTGGACTGTACGTGGAGAGGCTGACAGCTGGGTCCACGGCCGCAGCAAGGAAGTGCCTCCTTATTACGCGGAAAATAATGATTCCTCCACCTGACAGCTGGAACCCACCGAACGGGCCACTGTATTTCGCAAAAACACGTTTCCCCCTGACTGTTGGGACCCACCAGCTACATCTTTGCACGCAAGGAAGTGCATCCGGGCAAAAAAAACAAAACGATTCACCCCCCTGACCGCTGGGACCCACCAGCGACATCTTCGCACGCAAGGAAGTGCGTCCTTGCAAAAAAAGAACGATTCGCCCCCCTGACTGCCGGGACCCACCAGCTACATCTTCCCACGCAAGGAAGTGCGTCCGAAAAAAAAGGATTCGCCCCCTGACTGCTGGGACCCACCAGCTACATCTTCGCAGGCAAGGAAGTGCCTGACAGTCGGGACCCACCTGGTCGAAGCGTACGTAGAGTTGTCATTTTGGTCGCGAACGTGTACGTACATACTGGTCGTTGTAGAGGAGCGCACGTGTCGTAGTAGAGGCGCGCACGTGTCGTAGTAGAGGCGCGCACGTAGCATGTACACGTACGTACAACGGCGAGGGTGCAAGAAAGAAAATACGGCCACGTACGTACATACGGCAGGGTCTCTAATGCCTACTCGCGCATACGTACATGGCTGGGTCGGAACGGAGAAACAGCGTCATCGTCGTGTTCATGGGGAGCCAACCGGCTGGGTCGGAACAGAATGCGTGGCCGTGTTCATCGGGAGGGCTTGGACGGAACAGGCGATGGAAACGAGGCCTGGCGTACCGCACAACGGAGGAAACGGACCTCCTACGTTCGGAACGGGGTCCTATTGATCGGGAGGGGTGTGGCGTACCGCAAAACGGAGGAAACGGACCTCCTACGGTCGAAACGGGGGTCCTGTTGATCGGGAGGGGTGTGGCGTACCGCAAAACGGATGAAACGGACTTGTGTTGGAGTGCTACGGTCGAAATGGGGGTCCTATTCATCGGGAGGGGTGTGGCGTACCGCAAAACGGGACTCCACGGGATACTGTTCATCTCCACCGTCGACCTCCTCCAGCCTCCACGGGCTACCGCTGACCTCCTCCAGCCTCCACGGGCTCCTGTTCATCCAGCCTCCACCACGCGCTACTCCACCGGCTACTGTTCAACCACCCCTCCACGGGCACCCCTCCACCGTCTACTGTTCATCCAGCCCTCCACACCACGGGGTCCTGTTCAACCACCCCTCCACGGCCACCCCTCCACCGTCTACTCTTCATCCAGCCCTCCACACCATGGGGTCTTGTTCATCCAGAGGCAACGCCACCGCTCACTGTTCATCCAATCGATCGGCTTCAGTTAGCAGCAGCAGTGAAGGAATCGCTCCATCGGGTTCAGTTAACAGCCATCGATCGATCGCTCGGGTTCAGTAACGCGTAGCCTGCAGTGCAATCGCTCGGGTTCAGCTAGAGCCCAACGCCTCGCTCGGGTTCAATTAGAGCCAACTCCTCGCACACACACGCGTACGTGTATGAGAGAAACGCGCATCGCTCGGCCCCCGACCTCCCACCGTAACCGGCAACTCCCCGAAAGTTCCCCCCCCCTCGCTTTAACCATGGTTTTTTCCGTAATGGACGGCCCAAAGAATGTCATGCAGCTGTGTCTCCGGCCCGCCGAGGACAAAAGGCCCATTTTCTATCATGATTTTTTGTCATAGAAGTAGGAGCCCACCACATCTATGATGATACCGGGTTTTGTCACAATTATCGTCATAGAAGTGTCATATGTATGACATAATTTTTTTCCGTTCGGCCCAAAATGTCACGGATGTGTCTTTTTTTTGTAGTGTGAGTGCTTGAAGGTATATCTTTAGATCTTGAAATTGAATCTTTTAGTTTCTTGTTTTATCACTAGTTTGGTTTATAAAAGAAAACTACATCAAAAAATGGAATTGAGGTTGCATCATATTATTCATCTTTATAATGTCTTTCGTTAAAATGATGGAAAGGAATATTGTGCTCAATTGATAGAAGAAGAATTCAATAAAATGTTTGGCATAAAATCTTTGAATGATGAGCATGATTGCGATGTTGTTAGTTTGGATTCTTTGAATATCCATGAAGCTAATGATATGAAAATCTACAAGCTTGGGGATGCTATATTTGATGAAGATGATATTTTTACTCCCCCAAGTTTTGATGAGAAAAATTATTATGATGATTGCATGCCTCCTATTTATCATGTTGTGTGGAAACAATTATGAATCTTGTCTTTGACAATAACAAAGTGAAATGGTTTGCTCTTTATCATACTAACCTATCACACGAAGTTCCGTTAAGTTTTGTGTGATTGAAGTTTTCAAGTTTTGGGTGAGATATTGATATGAGGAGAATAAGGAGTGACAAGACCCTAAGCTTGGGGATGCCCCACGGCACCCCAAGATAATATTCAAGGAATATCCAAGCAACTAAGCTTGGGGATGCCCCGGAAGGCATCCCCTCTTTCACCTCCAACATTATCGGTAACCTCACTTGGAGCTATGTTTTCATTCGTCACATGATATGTGTTTTGCTTGGAGCGTCAATTTATGTTGTTAAGAATTTTTTTGCTGTTATTTATAATAATGTTTTGCATCTTTTATTTCAATAAAAGTGGCACTGATAGCCTTTGCCAAGCTTATCTTGCAAGTATTCATGTTGCTGTTTGAAAACAGAAAGTTTATCGATGTTGCAAAAACCCCGAGAAAAGTCAGAATGTGATAAAATGTTGAAACTTTTTAAAAAATAAGCTATGATAACTTTTCTAAAGTGTGGTAGAATTTCATAATTTTTGGAGTTGAATAAGTATTGATACTCTTGCATTCTTTACACTGTACTGTTTTGGCAGATTGTTGTTATGTTTGCATATGCTTGCTTGGTTAATGAATCTATTTGAGGATAGGAGTATTAAATATGCATAGGCATTTAGTATGCAATGTTGAATAATAATTTTAGTTATTTGCTATAGTAGAGAATGATAAGCTTTTTGCATTGGTTTATACTAACTTATCTCATGGGTTCTTGTTGAGTTTTGTGTGGATGAAGCTTTTGAGATTTAGGAAAACCGTGATATGAGAGGAATTAAGGAGACACAAGAGCTCAAGCTTGGGGATGCCCAAGGCATCCCAAGATAATATTTCAATAAGTCTCAAGCATCTAAGCTTGGGGATGCCCCGGTAGGCATCCCACCTTTCTTCTTCAACAATTATCGGTTAGTATCGGTTGAGCCTAAGTTTTTGCTTCTTCACATGATGTGTGCTATTCTTGAAATGTCATTTCATTTTGTTTGGCTTGCCGTTTGAATAAAATACTTAGATCTGAAAGTTTTTAAATAAAATAGAGTCCTCAAATAGTTTCCAAGGAGGTTAAGTAAGCGGCTTTCACATCCCGTAAATGAAGCTCTTTTCTTTGGAATTTCTCTTGTGCTTCACTTATATCCTATGAGTAAATTGTTGAATAAATTGAATGTCATGAAGTTGAAATCATACCATGCCTAGTGGTAGCTTCACATTTGGTTTAGAAAGTGAAATCTTTTGAGACTTTACAATCACAATTTTGGTCATACAAGCAATTCACGAATAATTATTATAAGGAAGAGAACTTTCACATGCAAATACACTATCCTGGAAATCTTTTGTGATTGTGAGCCCCCATGAAAATATTATATGCCAAAGTTGTTGACTTAGACAAGGAAGACAATGTAATGATTTATGTTTGTTCATATTCACATAGAAGTTATATTGTCATAGATCCTTCAACATGTGGTGCTTGCCCCCCATCTTTGCTAGCCAAGAATTCCGCACTAAGTAGAGATAATACTTGTGCATCCAAAAACCCTTAAACCCAAATCTTATATTCAAGAGTCCACCATAGCTACCTAAGGATTGAGCAAGATCCTTCAAGTAAGTTTTCATCGGTGCAATAAGGCAATAAAAATTGCTTCTAAAAGTGTTAGATCATTTAGTGTAAGGGAAAATTGAGCGTTGTACGAACTTTTGATGGCAAAGCAATAAAAGCAACGGACTGCATAATAAAGGTTGTTATCATAAGGAGCAATATAACGTGACGTTCTTTTGCACTAGGGGGTTGAGCATAGAAACAAATAAGCGCATGGCAACCTCTGCTTCCCTCTTCAAAGGGCCTATCTTTTACTTTCCAGTATTTATTTTTTTGCAAAGAGTCAAAGTTATTCTCTCTATTCCTTTTTATTTTTCTCCTTTGGCAAGCATCATGTGGCGAGGAAAGATCTAGGTACATATATCCAGTTGGATATGGGTAGCATGAGTTATTATTGTTGACATCACGCTTGAGGTGAATACGTTGGGAGGCGAAATTATAAGCCCCTCTCTTTCTATGTGTCCGGTTGAAACGTTTTGCTCATGTGTATGCGGTGAGTCTTAGCAATCATAGAATACTATATGATAGTTGAGTATGTGGAGCTCTTACTTAAACTCTGTTGAATAAGTTGAATTGCAATTGCTTGGTGACTAAGAACATAGGTTGTTGAGTTTCAAGAGAGTTCATTGTTTGAACCTTAACATGTGAATTGGTTGCCACTATAACATGAGAAGTTTTATAAGAAAGAATTGCTATTATGATGCTAGGAAAAGTGATTAAAATTGTCATTGATCAAACTTGTGTACTTTGCTAGCGTTCACACTTCATAAATTATTTCTTTTATCATTTACCTACTCGAGGACGAGTAGGAATTAAGATTGGGGATGCTGATACGTCTCCAACGTATCTATAATTTATGAAGTATTCATGCTCTTATTTTATCATTCTTGGATGTTTTACAATCATTTTATAGCAACTTTATATCTTTTTTGGGACTAACCTATTGACCCAGTGCCCAGAGCCAGTTGCTCTTTTTTGCTTGTTTTTTACATCGCAGGAAATCAATATCAAACGGAGTCCAAACACAGCGAAATTTGCTGGAGATTTTTTATGGACCAGAACACGCAAGATGGGCCAAAGAAGCACCTGGGGGGTGCCCTGAGGGGGGCACAACCCACCAGGCGCGCCTGGGGGCCCAGGCGCGCCTAGATGGGTTGTGCCCACCTCGGCGGCCTCCCGCACCCCCTCTTTACCCTATAAATTCACAAATATTCCAAAACCCTTCAGGGTTAACCTAGATCAGAAGTTCCGCCGCCGCAAGGCTCTGTAGCCACGAGAAACTAATCTAGACCCTTTCCGGCACCCTGTCGGAGGGGGAGATGATTACTGGTGGCCATCTTCATCATCCCAGCGGCCACCACGATGAGGAGGAAGTAGTCCACCCTCGGGGCTGAGGGTTTATACCAGTAGCTATGTGTTTAATATCTCTCTCTCTCTCGTGTTCTTGAGATGTCACGATCTTGATGTATCACGGGCTTTGTTAATATTGTCGGATCATATGGTGTTTTCCCCTCTCTATCTTGTTGTGATGAATTGAGTTTTTCCCTTTGAGATTTCGTTGTTATCAGATTGAATACTTTTATGGATTTTAGAACAGTTGATATATGTCTTGCAATTGAATACACATGGTGACAATGGGGTATCATATTGATTCACTTGATATATGTTTTGGCACTCAACTCGCGGATTCCCGAGGTGACATTGGGGTAATCTATGCATAGGGGTTGATGCACGTTCTTGTCTTTGTTTCTCCGGTAGAAATTTTGAGGCACTCTTTGAAGTTCTTTGTGTTGGATTGAGTATTATGAATATGAATTTGCTTTGGTGTTATTTTAGTATGAACTCTAGGATAGATCGAACGGAAAGAATGGCTTTGTGTTATTTTAGTACGGACTCTTGAATAGATCGAACGGAAAGAAAAGCCTTGAGGTGGTTTCGTGCCCTACAAACAATTTATTCTTATGTTATCCGCTAGATAGGAACTTTGGAGTGATTCTTCATTGCACTTTGAGGGATGGTTATATGATCCAATTATATTAGCATTGTTGAGAGGTTGCACTAGTGAAAGTACGAACCCTAGGCCTCATTTTCAAGCACTGCAATACCGTTTTTGTGCCCGTTTACTATTTGCTACCTTGCTGTTTTTATTTATTCAGATTATAAAAATATATTTCTACCATCCATATTACACTTTTATCACCATCTCTTCGCCGAACTAGTGCACCGATACAATTTGTGATTGTATTGGGTGTGTTGGGGACACAAGAGACGTTTTATTATTTGGTTGCAGGGTTGTTTGAGAGAGACTATCTTCATCCTACACCTCCCACGGATTGATAAACCTTAGGTCATCCACTTGTAGACATCATGCTTGTTGGGGGGAAACGACACCTATGGGATCACAGAGAATCCCTTCTACGGTTGACAGGGTGCGGAGCTGTGGAAAGAGCGGGATTAGAAGATCAACACCGAGGAATTATCCAGGTTCGGGCCGCAAGTGATGCGTAATACCCTACTCCTCCTGGTTTTGTGTTTATCTGGGGTTCTTGGACTAGCTACAAAGCGTGAAGCCTCCAAAAAGTCTGAATCCCCCTCAGTACGACGCGGGCCTCCTTTTATAGTCGAAGGGGCTGCCACAATGGCACACAGGAGGTGTAAAGTTGTACAGTAGTCGAGCTTATCGCCTGACATCACAGGACAAAACACATTAAATGCGCTAATTAGGTGTTCTCTTGCTTCATCGGGGATGGAAGTGAAGCATGTCCCATCCGTCACCGCTTCGCCTCGCTCCGACACACTTCCAGGCCAACGAGGCATGCAGTGCCATGTAGGCTGGCTGGCTGCTGAGCTGGTGCGGTGGCAGGGTCTTCACGAAGATCTGCATGCCACCACGCAGGTGCTTGACTAGTTAGATTAGGAGCCACGTATTGCCACGTGGGTAGTTGCTTAGTTGGTGGGTCGGCCACTGAGCTGGGGCGGCGACGGGGCGTCAAGGCCTTGCCACGGTCCTGCTGATATTCCTAGCAAGGGTCTTGCCGGGGCCTTGCGGGCACCCTCGGCAAGAGTCTTGCCGGGGCCTTGCGGGCGCCCTCGGCAAGGAATCTTGCCGGGGCCTTGCGGGCGCCCTCGGCAAGGAATCTTGCCGGGGCCTCGTGGGTATCTTCGGCAGGAGCCTTGCCGGGGCCTCGTGGGCGTCCTCGGCAAGGAGCCTTGCCGGGGCCTCGTGGGCATCCTCGGCAAGGAGCCTCACTGTTGTCTTGTCTTCTGGTTCTTATATATCTAGGCCTTGCAGGCCCCTTGTCTTCACAAAGATCTGCATGCCACCATGGAGGCGCCTCGTGATCCTTGGTTCCAATGTTTGTTGATGGTGTCGGAACTCTTAGGCTCAAGGGTGGCGACCCCGTTGGTGTTGGGCAAGTTGCCCCGGCAAGGCTCTTGCCGGGGCTGCAGAGGCCGCCCCGGTAAAGGCCTTGCCGGGGGAGTCCACCTTGCCCTTCTGCTCTTCATGCTTCTGGTCTTGAGCGCTGCTCTGGTAGTCTAGTACTTTTGCATCCTTCCTCTGCCCCGCTAAGTGTGGCCGTAGGTGCGGCTCTAACTGCACGTGCACAAGTAAAGGTGTACAAATAAGGGCCCCTACTTTTGTACACCGACAAGAGCCCCCGGGCCTGGGCCACACATAAGCGTGACGCATTGTTGGGCTAGGCCCAAAACGGTGCGCGGGCACGCGGGGCTGAGTTTTTACCGCAGTAACTTCCCTCGCCAGTTGCGTTCTCCCACGACCCACGTTGAATGCGCAATGTGGGGGTCGTGCGTGGGGAGGTTGCCGCACGTATGTGTCACATCATGGTAAATGGTAAAGAGGCGGCCTGCGCCTTCCCCATAAAAAGGGAAAAACCGCAGGTGCACTGCTCATTTACCCTCTGCGCCTTTTCCAATCTCGGAACCGCCATTCCCTTCTTCTTCCTCAGGCGAAAGATTCGAAGCTCCCATCTCTGCTTGATGCCGCCGCGCCCCCATTGCTCTCGATTCTTCACCCTCTCCCAGCAGCCATGGCACCCAAAACCAGCAAGGGCAAGGGAGCGGCCAAGGACGCCGAAGAGAAGGAGGCGCCGGAGAGTGAGCTGGCAGCGCTTCGGACGCAGCGCGCCTACTTCCCTTCGACGGTCAACGCGGTCCACCTCAGGGACTACTTAAGGCCCTTGTGGGGGATGACGACAATGGGGCACCCCACCACGCACATCGTCCCCGCCGATTTCGCCAAGGCCGGCCCAAACCGATACCCTTTCTTCGTTGACTACTTCTCTTGCGGGCTCTGCCCCCTTTCTCTGATTTCTTCAACGACATCATGCACACCTACGGCTTTCACCTCCTCGACTTTAAGCCGAATGTCGTGGTGTGCATGGCCTTCTTTGCCCATCTCTGTGAGGGCTTTGCTGGAGTGGTCCCCAGCACGGTGCTCTTCCGCCACTACTTCTATCCTCGCATCTCGTCAGGGGACGCCATTTCTGGGCACATCACCTAGATCCCGAGGACCTAGGAGAAGGGCACGTACCTGGAGGGTGCCCAGAAGGAGAGGTGGGACGAGTGGCGGGGCCGGTGGCTCTAGATCAGGGAGAAGGATCCGTAGGAGTTCTGCCGGGTTCGTCAGAGGCCGCCGACCCGCCACAGGGACTGGAGCGACCTCGACGCCAACGACGAGAAGCTCACGGTCGCCACTACCAGGATCCATCGCCTCACCATGGCTGGGCTCACCCTTGAGATGATTGGGGCTGATTTCATGCGCCGCCGGATTGCCCCACTGCTTAACAAGGGGAGGCCGGCCTGGGATTACAGGAACGCGGCTGACATCATGAGGGATCGCCATGGCCTGAAGCACAATTTCACGGTGATGGGGCACACCCATTTCTACCAGAGGCTCTTCCATCTCAATGTGGGTGACGACGGCTGGGCCCCGAAGGCCGGCAAGGCCGTCAAGGTTCCCTTGTTTGGGTTGCCGGCGGGAGTGGTCCCGCTGAGCAACAACTCTCGCTAGACCGCCATCATCGCCATGATGCCGGACTTCAATGCGCACGGACTCGATCCACTCTGGTTCGAGCTGGAAGCGGAGGAGGTGCAAGCGTTCTTCGATAACTTGTCGGAGAGTTATGTCCGCGACGAGTTGGTGCTCATTCGTGACACCACCAAGGAGGAGCTGGACTACATTGCTGCCAGGGCAGCGGAGGCGGCGCTCGCCAAGGAGGCCGGCAACGTTGGTGCCGTGGAGGACGTGGCTGACGCGGCCGCGGAGGAGAAGGAGCTCGCCTAGTGGGCGGAGTCTGCAGGGGAGGCCAGCGGCGATGGCGCCGGGCCCCCCCTCATTGAAGACGTGGGAGACGAGTCGTCCGAGAAGGAGGCTGAGGCTGATGACCCCTCGGCCATGGGGAAGAGGCACGACCTGTGACGGGACAGCTCCGGGGAGCCGGTCCTGCCCGGCAAGACCGCGCAGCGACAACTGGTTCAGGAGCAGTCCGTGCGCCAGACGAGGGCCGCAGCGACGAAGGCTGCGACAGCGAAGAAGGCGGTGAAAACGGCGGTAGCGAAGAAGAAAATGGTCGCCTCCTCATCGTCCAAGCAGCGCCGGACCCCATCCCCTTCTCCCCCTCCTTCAGACAGTACCCTAGAGGCCGAGTTCGACCTCGGGTCTTTTAGCCCCAAGAGGAAAAGGAAGCCAGTGGAGGAGGAGGTGGAGAACGAGTAAGTCTTTCGCCCCCATCATCTCTTGACCTCACGCCTGTGTTATCCTTCTTTGATTTGATGTTGTCTTCACAGGGACACGGAGACACTGGCCCAGACGGTGGCGAAGAGGGCCAGGGCCTCGACGGGCGACAAGCCCCCGATGGGTACTTTGCATACATCGCTGTTGGTGGAGAGCAGTTTGATACGTCTCCGTCGTATCTACTTTTCCAAACACTTTTGCCCTTGTTTTGGACTCTAACTTGCATGATTTGAATGGAACTAACCCGGACTGACGCTGTTTTCAGCACAGTTTCCATGGTGTTATTTATGTGCAGAAACAAAAGTTCCCGGAATGACCTGAAACTCCAAGGAACATATTTTTGGAAAATATTAAAAATAATGGAAGAAGAATCCACGTTAGGGGGGCTTCCACCTGTCCATGAGGGTGGGGGGAGCGCCTGCCCCCCTGCCTCGTGGGCCCCCTGACGCTCCACCGACCTCAACTCCAACTCCATATATTCATTTTCGGGGAGAAAAAAATCAGAGAGAAGGATTCATCGCGTTTTACGTTACGGAGCCGCCGCCAAGCCCTAAAACCTCTCGGGAGGGCTGATCTGGAGTCCGTTCGGGGCTCCGGAGAGGGGAATCCGTCGCCATCGTCATCATCAACCATCCTCCATCACCAATTTCATGATGCTCACCGTCGTGCGTGAGTAATTCCATCGTAAGGCTTGCTGGACGGTGATGGGTTGAATGAGATTTATCATGTAATCGAGTTAGTTTTGTTAGGGTTTGATCCTAGTATCCACTATGATCTGAGATTGATGTTGCTATGACTTTGCTATGCTTAATGCTTGTCACTAGGGCCCGAGTGCCATGATTTCAGATCTGAACCTATTATGTTTTGATGAATATATGTGAGTTCTTGATCCTATCTTTCAAGTCTATAGTCACCTATTATGTGTTATTATCAGGCAACCCCGAAGTGACAATAATCGGGACCACTCCCGGTGATGACCATAGTTTGAGGAGTTCATGTATTCACTATGTATTAATGCTTTGGTCCGGTACTCTATTAAAAGGAGGCCTTAATATCCCTTAGTTTCTGTTAGGACCCCACTGCCATGGGAGGGTAGGACAAAGGATGTCATGCAGGTTCTTTTCCATAAGCACGTATGACTATATTCGTAATACATGCCTACATTACATTGATGAATTGGATCTAGTTCTGTGTCACCCTATGTTATGACTGTTACATGATGAACCGCATCCGGCATAATTCTCTATCACCGATCCAATGCCTACGAGCTTTTCACATATTGTTCTTTGCTTATTTACTTTTCCGTTGCTACTGTTACAATCACAACAAAACCCAAAAATATTACTTTTGCTACTGGTACCGTTACTTCCATATTACTTTGCTACTAAATACTTTGTTGCAGATACTAAGTTATCCAGGTGTGGTTGAATTGACAACTCAGCTGCTAATACTTGAGAGTATTCTTTGGCTCCCCTTGTGTCGAATCAATAAATTTGGGTTGAATACTCTACCCTCGAAAACTGTTGCGATCCCCTATACTTGTGGGTTATCAAGACTATTTTCTGGCGCCGTTGCCAGGGAGCATAGCTCTATTCCTTGAGTCACTTGGGATTTATATTCTCTGGTCACTATGAAGAACTTGAAAGACGCGAAAACAAAAATTTATCCCTCAACTACGAGGGGAGGTAAGGAACTGCCATCTAGCTCTGCACTTGATTCACCTTCTATTTTGAGTAAGCTTGCGACACCTAAACCTGCTCTCGCTATTCATTACGATATGTCGCATGTTATTGATGATGCCACTTCTGCTATGCATGATACTTATGATGAAACTACTTCTATGCTTGATACTACTATGCCACTTGGTGAATTTCTTGATGAACAACTTGCTAGGGCTAGAGAGAATGAAATTATTGAAACTGATAATATTGAAGATAGTGATGATGAAGACTCTCCCCCTAATAAATATGAATTGCCTGTTGTGCCTAAGGGTTATGTTCTGGATGAAGAATCTGCTAGAGCTATTCTTGCTTGCAATGATAGAAGTGATCTTAAGAAGCTATTAGCTAAATGGAAGCAGCGATCTCTTAATGCTAGAATGAAACCTGACCCTGCTTTTGCTACTTCACCTATCTGTGTTACTGATAAGGATTATGAATTCTCTGTTGATCCTGATATAATTACTTTGGTGGAGTTTGATCCTTTTTATGGCTATGAATCTCAAACCGTTGTGGCACATCTTACTAAATTAAATGATAAGCCACCCTGTTAAATAATGATGAGAAATCTCGCTATCTTTATATCCTTAAAATATTTCCGTTCTCATTAAAGGGTGATGCTAAGATATGGTTTAACTCTCTTGATCCTGGTTGTGTGCGTAGTCCCCAGGATATGATTTATTACTTCTCTGCTAAATATTTCCCTGCTCATAAGAAACAAGCCGCTTTAAGGGATATATATAATTTTGTGCAAATTGAAGAAGAGAGTCTCCCACAAGCTTGGGGGAGGCTTCTCCAATTACTTAATGCTTTGCCTGATCATCCTCTTAAGAAAAATGAAATACTTGATATCTTTTATAATGGACTAACCGATGCTTCCAGAGATTACCTGGATAGTTGTGCTGGTTCTGTTTTCAGGGAAAGAACACCGGATGAAGCTGAAATTCTATTGAATAATATGTTGACAAATGAAAATAATTGGACACTTCCTGAGCCAACTCCTGAGCCTATTCCTAAACCAACCTCGAAGAAAATAGGTGTTCTATTTCTCAGTCCTGAAGATATGCAAGAGGCAAAGAAATCTATGAAAGAAAAAGGTAGTAAAGCTGAAGATGTTAAGAATTTACCTCCTATTGAAGAAATACATGGTCTTAATTTGCCGCCTGTTGAAGAAACATATGATCTTAATTCATCACCTATTGAAGAAACTCATGGTCTTGATAACATGACAGAGGTAGTAAAGGTAAATTCTCTCAATAGATTTGATGAAGGTGATATCCCCCAAGATAAGTCTGCCGGACAATGCTTAGATGAGTTTGACAACTTTATTGTTAAACAAGAAAACTTCAATGCTTATTTTGGTAGACAATTGAAATATAATTCCGATACGCTTGGACACTTGGGTGATTATATGTCTAGAGTTAAAGGTGAACTTAAACTCATTAGCAGACATGCTTCTATAGTTACCACTCAAGTACTTTAGGCTCAAAATGATTTGCTCAATGAATTAAATAATAAGAATAATGATTATGCTATTAGAGTGGCTACTAGAACTGGTAAAATGACTCAGGAACCTTTGTCTCCTGAAGGCCATCCTAAGAGAATTGAGCAAGATTCTCAGAGAAATAAAATTGACACACCTAGTTCTTCTAAAAAGAAGAAAAAGAAAAATGACACGACTTTGCATGCTTCTAGTGAATCTATTGCTGAAACACCTGAGAATCCAAATGATATTTCTATTTCTGATGCTAAAACACAATCTGGTAATGAACATGAACCTAGTGATAATATTAATGAAGATGTTCATGATGATGCTCAACCTAGTAATGATAATGATATAGAAATTGAACCTGTTGTTGATCTTGATAGCCCACAATCAAAGAATCAATGTTATGATAAGAGAGACTTTGTTGCTAGGAAACACGGTAAAGAAAGAGAGCCATGGGTTCAGAAACATATGCCTTTTCCTCCGAAACCATCCAAGAAAAAGGATGACGAGGATTTTGAGCGCTTTGCTGAAATGATTAGAACTATCTTCTTGCGTATGCGATTAACTGATATGCTCAAAATGAATCCTTATGATAAGTATATGAAAGAAATTGTTACTAATAAAAGAAAGATACCGGAAACTGAAATTTCCACCATGCGTGCTAATTATACTTTTAAGGGTGGAATACCTAAGAAACTGGGAGATCCAGGAGTATCAACTATACCATGCTCCATTAAAAGAAACTATGTTAAAACTGCTTTATGTGATCTTGGAGCCGGTGTTAGTGTTATGCCTCTCTCTTTATATCGTAGACTTGATTTAAATAAGTTGACACCTACTGAAATATCCTTGCAAATGGCTGATAAATCAACTGCTATACCTGTCGTTATTTGTGAGGATGTGCCTGTTGTGGTTGCAAACGTTACTATTTTAACGGACTTTGTTATTCTTGATATTCCCGAGGATGATAGTATGTCTGTTATTCTTGGAAGACCCTTTTTGAATATTGCAGGGGCTGTTATTGATTGCAACAAAGGCAATGTCACTTTTCATGTTAATGGTAATGAGAATATGGTACACTTTCCGAGGAAACAACCTCAAGTTCATAGTATCAATTCTATTGGAAAATTCCATCGATTAATTTTGGAGGTTTTGAATTTCCTCTTCCTACTATCAAGAAGAAATATGATATTCTGATTATTGGGGATGTGCATATCCCCGTTGAGGTAACATAGTATTATTCAAAATTTCTCCGGTTCCATGTTATTCAGAATGAGTTTGTTAACAAGACTTGATCAACCTTGTTAGTGGATTCCTTTTGATGAGCATGATATGGATGAAACTAGAAGGCACAACCTTCTGTACCCTCTCTCTCCTTTCTGTTATTTAGTTGAAATAAAGAAAAAATAGTATTTTCCTGTCTGTTTTCTGAATTATCCGTGCAATATAAAAATACCCCGAAAATAAAAGTTCTCCGAATGCCCTGAAAATGGAATATGATTTTTTCTGGAATATTTGAGAATATCTGGCACTGAGAACACAGCAGGGGAGCAAGCACCTGGCCACGAGGGTCCAGGGCGCGCCCACCCCTACAGGGCGCGCCCCCTGCCTCGTGGGCCCATGGTGGCTCCCCTCCACTTATTCCTGCACCCACACACTTCTTCTTCCTCACAAAAAAATCACTATCCAGCTCAAGCACGAGTTCTAGCTCATTCTGTTGCGATTTTCGATCTCCTTGCTCAAAGCACCTCTCACAAAACTGCTTGGGGGGATTGTTCCTTGGTATGTGACTCCTTCATTGGTCCAATTAGTTTTTGTTCTAGTATTTTATTCAGTACAAATTTGTGCTGCCTAGGTAACCATGTTCTTGAGCTTGCATGTCAAATCTATATGGTTCCAAGTAGTTCTAATGCATGATATAGGCTCTAGGCACTTGTAGGAGTAGTTGCTATCAATTTTGTTGAGCTTGGTTCACTTTTATTTGAAGTTACTAAAAAATTCAGAAATTTTTCAGAGGAAGAAATATGCTTAGGAAAATGTACCAAGGTGGTTATTCAAGGAAGCAAGGACCCAGGCCTGCAATGCGTGATGCTGACGATGAGCCACCAAGGAACGCCCCAGTGCGGCCTTGTGAATGGCCCTCAGAGGACTTCATGGATCGAGCGGGAATTAAGGAAGAATTTAACGCATATTTGCGTAACGCTGATCTTGTGAGCTTCGAGGCAGAAAAGTGCCCCCAGTACCACTATCTCACTAGTTCCTTTGTGAGGAGGTTTGAATATTCATCTTCACGTAATTCTCAAACTGTCCTGTTTGATCTTTATGAAAATTCTTATACCATGGACTTAGAGGATTTTACCACTGCTTTCAAACTTCCACAATGGGGTAGTCCTCTTGAACCTCGCAAATCTGAATTTAGAGATTTTCTTGCCAGTATAACTATGGGTGAATCTAGAGACATAACACAAGCTACCATAGGGAGTATTCATTTTCCTGCTATACATTATTTTGATCTCTTCATAGGTAGGTGCATCCATGGTAAGGATGAAGCATGTCACATGTGTGTCCCTGATCTCAGTATTCTTAGGAGTGCTGTGTCAGGAGATAAATCTTATAATTTGGGAGATATTGTTGCACGTAGGTTGCATAATAATAAAATTAATGGAGATTTCTTTGGTGGAATTTATGCAACCCGCTTAGCTAATTTTATTGAGGTACCTATACGGGAGTATGATGTTGAGCTGCCTAATGTTTATTTAGATTATAATGCCATGGTTTACCATCGTTTTCTTGAGAGTAACGAGCACTCCCTCCAGTATCACTTAATCTTTGACAGACATCGTGCTGTCAATATTACTCTCCCTGCTCCTGCCTTCTTTGATTATCAGGCAAAATGAAGACATTTTATCACCAGAGAGGAGGCAGATGAGTATGAGAGGAGGGCGGAGGCAGCTCGCCGTCATGCTGCAGCTCAGGAGGCAATAGCCGCTGCATCTCAGTACGACCCCAGTTACACCTTTGGATATCCGCCAGGCCATCCGTCGAACCAACTTAGGCCAAAAGTCTAAGCTTGGGGGAGTACGTATTTCTCACTGACATTACATTCATGTTCACACACTCATTGCTAGATGTCGGTGCTCATACTCTTTCACTGTACTATCCATGCTAGCTTATTTTCTTTTTCTTGCTTTCTTCTTGTGTGTTTGTTAAATTTTAAGAAAAAAACCAAAAAAATAGTAATAGCTTTAGCCAGTTTACTTTTCTTGCCGTAGTAATAATTAAAAACAAAACCCCAAAAAAATTCATGTTCTTCTTTTGCTTGTTGGGAGCTTTCCCGTGTACATAGTTTTATTTCTTTTCTTTCCTTTGGGGGCCGATAGGAGAAGACCATATTTAAATTGTTGAAGTGGCTCTTATATGAATTATTTTTGATTTAACCAAGAGCCCATATTGTCTTGTCTTCTCCTGTTTATTGAATGCTCGCAGATTCCAGCTTAGTCCAATGCACGTGCACTATTATTATTATTATTCACATCGTTCGGTCGCGCAAGTGAAAGGCAATTATGACGATATATGATGGACTGATTGAGATGAGAGAAGCTGGTATGAACTCGACCTCTCTTATTTTTGTAAATATGATTAGTTCATCGTTCCTGATTCAGCCTATTATGAATAAACATGTTTGCAATGACAATTAGAGATTATAGTTGCTTATGCCATGTTTGATTAGCTAGGAGCTTATAATGGTTTGCCTTGCCTGCCAACATGCTATTAAAATGGTTGTGATGTAGTATAGTGGGGTGGTATCGTCCTTTGAATGATTTAAGTGACTCGACTTGGCACATGTTCACACATGTAGTTGAAACAAATCAACATAGCCTTCACGATATTTATGTTCATGGTGGATTATATTCTACTCATGCTTGTACTCAATTTTTATTAATTTTAATGCATGTTCATGACTGTTGTCGCTCTCTATTTGGTCGCTTCCCAGTCTTTTGCTAGCCTTCACTTGTACTAAGCGGGAATACTGCTTGTGCATCCAATCCCTTAAACCCCAAAGTTATGCCATATAAGTCCACTATACCTTCCTATATGCGGTATCTACCTGCCGTTCCATGTAAATTTTTATGTGCCAAACTCTAAACCTTCGAATAGCTCAGGTATCAACTAGGGCTGTCCGTATCTTCCATGCTAGGCGGGTTATTCACAAGATGAGTGGACTCCGCTCCTCACTCATGAGAAAATGGTTGGTCACCGGGATGCCGAGTCCCATGCTTTATGCAAATTAAATCAAAATAATTGCAAACAAAACTCCCCCTGGGACTGTTGTTAGTTGGAGGCACTCGTTGTTTCGAGCAAGCCATGGATTGATGCTTGTTGGTGGAGGGGGAGTATAAACTTTACCATTCTGTTTGGGAACCGCCTATAATGTGTGTAGCATAGAAGATATCGCCATCTCTTGGTTGTTATGTTGACAATGAAAGTATGCCGCTCAAAATTTTATTTATCTCTGCTTTAAAATCGAGCTCTGGCACCCCTACAAATCCCTGCTTCCCTCTGCGAAGGGTCTATCTGTTTACTTTCACGTTGAGTCATCACCCTCTTATTAAAAGCACCAGCTGGAGAGCAACGCTGTCATTTGCATTCATTACTATAAATTTATATTGGGTATGACTATGATTGGATCTCTTTTACCATGAATTACAATGTCTAGTCAGTCCTTGATCTTTAAAGGTGCTCTGCATTTATGTTTTGCGGTCTCAGAAAGGGCTAGCGAGATACCATCTTGTTATATCATATCATGCTTGTTTTGAGAAAGTGTTGTCATCTGAGATTTATTATTATTGCTCTCTAGTTGATTATGCCATTGATATGAGTAAACATGAGACCTAAGAGTTATTATGAATGTGGTTAGTCATAATCTTTGCTGAAAACTTGAATGTTGGCTTTACATATTTGCAACAACAAGAGCAAACAGAGTTTGTAAAAGTTTTTCTTTATCACTTTCAGTTTATCGGCTGAATTGCTTGAGGACAAGCAAAGGTTAAGCTTGGGGGAGTTGATACGTCTACGTCGTATCTACTTTTCCAAACACTTTTGCCCTTGTTTTGGACTCTAACTTGCATGATCTGAATGGAACTAACCCGGACTGACGCTGTTTTCAGCAGACTTTCCATGATGTTATTTATGTGCGGAAACAAAGTTCTCGGAATGACCTGAAACTCCACGGAACATATTTTTGGAGAATATTAAAAATACTGAATGAAGAATCCACGTCAGGGGCGCCTCCACCTGTCCACGGGGGTGGGGGCGCGCCCCCTGCCTCGTGGGCCCCCTGATGCTCCACCGACCTCAACTCCAACTCCATATATTCATTTTCGGGGAGAAAAAAATCAGAGAGAAGAATTCATCGTGTTTTACGATACGGAGCCGCCGCCAAGCCCTAAAACCTCTCGAGAGGGCTGATCTGGAGTCCGTTCGGGGCTCCGGAGAGGGGAATCCGTCGCCATCGTCATCATCAACCATCCTCCATCAGCAATTTCATGATGCTCACCGTCGTGCGTGGGTAATTCCATCGTAGGCTTGCTGGATGGTGATGGGTTGGATAAGATTTATCATGTAATTGAGTTAGTTTTGTTAGGGTTTGATCCCTAGTATCCACTATGTTCTGAGATTGGTGTTTCTATGACTTTGCTATGCTTAATGCTTGTCACTAGTGCCCGAGTGCCATGATTTCAGATATGAACCTATTATGTTTTCATGAATATATGTGAGTTCTTGATCCTATCTTGCAAGTCTATAGTCACCTACTATGTGTTATGATCCGGCAACCCCGAAGTGACAATAATAGGGGCCACTCCCGGTGATGACCGTAGATTGAGGAGTTCATGTATTCACTATGTGTTAATGCTTTTGTCCGGTACTCTATTAAAAGGAGGCCTTAATATCCCTTAGTTTCCGTTAGGACCCCGCTGCCACGGGAGGGTAGGACAAAAGATGTCATGCAAGTTCTTTTCCATAAGCACGTATGACTATATTCAGAATACATGCCTACATTACATTGATGAATTGGAGCTAGTTCTGTGTCACCCTATGTTATGACTGTTACATGATGAACTGCATCGGGCATAATTATCTATCACCGATCCAATGCCTACGAGCTTTTCACATATTGTTCTTCGCTTATTTACTTTTCCGTTGCTACTGTTACAATCACAACAAAAACCAAAAATATTACTTTTGCTACCGGTATCGTTACTTCCATATTACTTTGCTACTAAATAGTTTGCTGCAGATACTAAGTTATCCAGGTGTGGTTGAATTGACAACTCAGCTGCTGATACTTGAGAATATTCTTTGGCTCCCCTTGTGTCGAATCAATAAATTTGAGTTGAATACTCTACCCTCGAAAACTATTGCGATCCCCTATACTTGTGGGTTATCACAGTTCGGACAGCAGCCCCGACGCAGCCCCCGCTTCAGTCTCCAGCGTGAGCTCATCACTCACTCCTTCACTGACGAGCATTGGGGTGTGAATGCTTGATGCTGACCTTGCCGGGTTTGCAGGAGGAGAGCGGCAGCACGAGGAGCCACCGAGGGCCACTCCCAACACGCCGCCCCCATCAACCACGCCGCCCAGAGGGGCGTCCCTGGTAAGGGCATCCACCACCGAGCCCACACACATGGTGGAGGAGGGGGCGAGCTTGGGTGCTGGTGGTTCCGTCCCGGCAAAAAATGTTGGCGGGGAGGCCACCACTTCTTCTCAGCCCGGTGCGGGTAAGTTGTTTGCTTCCCGTCCCTGTTCTTTCTCTTTGTTCCGAGTTTTGATCTTGGCCTCGTTCCATTCCTTTTACTGGTTTCAGATCCTCCCTTGATGGACCAGGACGACATCGACGTTGTCATCGAGGAGGTCGCCAGGGATGCTGAGGCCGAGGCCACCAAGGTTGCGGTCGAGGAAGCTGCCAAGTCTGCCGCTGAGGACGCCGCCAAGGGGCCTGCCGGGGAGACCAGCAAGACCGCAGCTGGGGAGCCGGGTGAGGGGCCTGCCGGGGAGTCCGGCAAGGCTGCAACCGAGGAGGCCGCCAAGGAGCCCACCGAGGAGGAGGAGGCCGACGACCAACCTTCCTCCCCTGCAGCCCCTGCCTTGGACAAGTATCTGAAGGTGGGCGACGACTTGTTCGTCTGCCTCCCCGGACGGCGGGCGGCAGAGCGCCAACCGAGGGGGAGGTGTTCGATGACGAGACGCTCGTCACCGCCGGGCTCCAGGTTGTTGATGAACCGAGCGTCGGCGGTGACGGTTCTCAGGAGGAGCAGCTTCTTCGAATGACGGGAAAATGGCGGGCGTGAGAACACGCGTCGACGTCATTGATATAGAGTGAAATTTAAATGCATAAAATAAAAGTAGAATCAAACATTGCAGGTACTTTATTTTCCAGAACTCTTACATTTATATAAATTTTTTATTAATTACATCTCCGAAGAGAAAATCCTTGATTAAGAATTCCAACATATCTATTACATAGAATTGCAACCCATGACTACTACGAAATGATAAAGAAAAATCGCTCCTCCTCGCTGTCGTTGATGCCGGTGTGCTCGGGGGAGCATCGTCGATCTTCTTCAAGTTATCACGTGTCTTGTTCATTTATATTTTACTCTTATACCATTATGATCGGTACATATAGTATGTGTGTAGTGCATGCTTTTTGCATCGGACACCTAATTTGTGTAGTCGACTTAACCAACATATGCTAGTATGACCATGCGGCTATCAATTTTCAGGTCATTTCATTTTGACGAGTGATGAGTCGACTAGAAGAGTATCCACTAAATACATGCATGTTACACCTTTTATTGACGCACATATAAGCATGCATGAAGTGATGAGGCACATGATTTAATCCATGTTGGCCTCTGCGCATGCACGGAAATTTAAGAAAAGGGGGTTCTAATATCAAAACCATCCTATATGTTATATTGTTTGATTTTGTTTGATGATAACATCTGCTAAGCAAATTAGTCTCTTTTGGTTAGGACTAAAGCAAGCTAGATGCAATATCTTTTATGTAGTTATGGGTCACATGCATATACTCTAACCATCAGTGGAGAGTATATGCGTGTTGCGTAGAGTCTGTACGTTCTCGATTTCATATTTTAGATATGTAGGATTATATTTTTAACTTGACCTACACACAATCTTTTTCTTTTATGAGCATATTTTATTTAAGTGTGGACCGAGACAACTAGTATTTTCATTATCTCATGTCTACACGTTGGATTTCACTTAGCACACTTTATATGCATTAGAGTGTGCTCATTTAATCATCTATATATGATAGATGTAAATAACATTTGTATCTTCATGTTTGTATTACTACTGACGTGGCATAGCACGTATGTCCGCAGTGTAATCAATAAGAGGCTTGAAACATAATTTAGCGAGCACCCAATTTATACATTTTCATGCTCTAGATTACATTGTCTTGTTTTGTGCACAATTTGCATTGTCTTGTTTTGTGCATCTCAAATAAATGAAGAGTGCATTTTTTTGTAGGCACGTATTTATTCTATGATTTTATGTAGATGATCATCTAGAGTTTGGGTATGTTCTATATTTGTTTTCCCCCGAGCTTTACCTTTGCGTCGCTCTCATCTATGATGGAAGGGAAAATATGAGTTTGGGTCGCCATGACAAACCAAGGCGTGAAATTTATCATCTTTTACATAATCGCACTTTGGCTCGTCGATGATCAACCAAGGCAAAATGACAAGATGAAATTATATGTTGTATGCTCCTTGATTTGTATCATGATGATCCGCCAAGGAGTATTTTTGTTGCTCTAAACATATTCGCACTTTGGCTTGTATCATGATGATCAGCCAAGGCAAAATGTCAAGATGGGGGTTATATGGAGAATGCTCCTTGATTTGTATCACAATGATCAACCAAGGACAAATTTTCTTCTCTTAAATATAGGTGCTCTTTGGCTTGTATCACAATGATCAGCCAAGGCAAAATATTAAGATGAAGATATATGGATAAAACTCCTTGGCTCGTATCACAATAACCAACCAAGGGAAAATTTCCCTCTCCTAAACATATTCACACTTTGGCTTGTATCATGATGATCAGCCAAGGCAAAAATGTCGAGACAAAAATATGTGAGGTATGCTCCTTAGTTCGTATCGCGATGATCGACCAAGGACAAATTTTCCTTTCCTGAACATAATTGCACTTTGGCTCGTATCACGATGATCAGCCAAGGCAAGATGTCCAGATGAGGACACATCGGCATGCTCCTTGATTTGTATCACAATGATCAACCAAGAAGTAAGGTGAACATGATGAGAGATATAGGGAGGATCAAGAAGATTAGAGGAGGATCATGATTCCCACCTGGACTACCTTCCTCACGCTCCTGGCCGGACGGTAGCCTTGCAGCAGCAGCTATATGCGCTTTGTTTCTACAACAACAGTATATGTGTGTGGTTGAGAGCAGCAACGACAGCACAACAGCAGCAGCCTGAGAGGATCGAACCGAGAAGGATATCATTAGGACGAGGCATATGCAACATGTAAAAGAAATATGCATGCTCTTTGATTCGTACAGTGATGACCGAACCAAGGATGAAAAATTTGAGGTAGCTATAACATGCTCCTTGGTTTGTACCGCGGTGGCCGAACCAAGGATGAAATTTTAATGTAGATTAAACATGCACCTCGGTTTGTACCGCAATGGCCGAACCGAGGGCAAGAAGTTTGGGGAGATGAAACATGCTCCTTGATTTGTACCACGATGGCCGAATCAAGGGCTACAGTTTTGAGAGAGGAGGAAGAAGAAAGCTCCCTGATCTGTACCACAATGGCCAAATCTCGGGCTAGGGGAGAGCCATGAATCTCACCTTTCAAACCTCCTGCACGCCTGCCTCCTTCTCTTCTTTTCTTTGTGAGTTCGTATGTGTTCTGTATGTGGCTAGCAGGGAGGAGATGGATGGATTGAAGGGCCGACCCTAGAGCAGTCTGCCTGCATGGTATTTATAGGGGCTGGTGTGCAGTATTGGCCTGCTACAAGGCACGTATGGGCTTCTTACTTTGATTATTTAATCGGAGCAGCTTTTGCGTATGCATGGTGACTGTGTTGATTTGCTCAAAAAATTAATTATTGGCTGTGAGGGACACGCCACATACGTTCATGCATGTACGCTGCGAAGCCTGCATGCATTAGCACATAATGCATGCTCGTACCAGCTAAAGATTTAATTGATGCTAAATTTTCTTTAGTCACCAATTATATTGTCTATGTATTTTGTTAATATGTCGTGATATTTTGATGGCCAATGCCGACGGCGTGGCGCCCGTGGGCGTTGTTCTTCCTGCAGGGTCGTCATGATACTCTCCGTCCTTGTCAATCTTCGAGGTTCGTCTTTGGGTGAAAGCCTTTTGAGCTACTGAAGCAGGGCCGGGCGATGGCATCGTTCCTGGGTTGCTTTCCCCTTGTGGTCGTCGTCTTGAAGACTAGTTCCCCTTCGCGCTTTCCCTAGGGTGGACGTGCAGAGTTGGTCGCGGGTAGTCCTCCTGCCCCCCAGGTCCAGTGCGTCAATGGGTGCGCCTATGTTTGTTTCTCGCTATGACAGAGAAGTCGGAGCTGTGCGCGGCAGGGCCCCCGCGACAATGATGGATCGGTGAGGGCGGTTTCAGCGGACGGTGCACTCCGGAGATTGCGATGGACTAGGCTGGTGTGAGGCTTGCAAGTTTCTCTTGCAATGTACATCAACAAAGTTGGAGCTGCCAGTTGTTGATGTCTTGGTTGATTGAGTTGTTGATTTTTTTAATTAATCCTTTTCATTATAAAACGGAATTTTGCTATTTTGAATCTATATTTTATGTGGTTTATACATTTATTTATCTCGGTCAAAATCCATGTCAACAGGCCATGAGCGCCAACTTCTAGAAGCTCCAAGCGCTCCACCGTGCCCGCCTTGACAAGGCAAAATCCAAAATGGCGGCGGTGGGCAAGGCGGAAGCTTATTTTGAGGAGCGCGTCACTCAGGCGCATGCCTGGTTCCGCGAGGCCCAGGAAGAACTGAAGGCTGCTCAGGGCGAGCTGGCTGAGCGCAAATGTGAACTCATCCTGAAGCAGGCTGATATCGAGAAGGCTCAGGAGCTGGTGAAGGAGCTGGCCACCCAAATGAAGTCGCCCGGCAACAGCAAAAGGCCTTGCTGGACTCCCAGGAAGAAAATCTTGCCACCCGTGAGGAGGCGCTCGCCGCCACACTCCGTGGCAAGGATGAGGAGGTCGAGAATCTCGTCGTGCAGCGGGCCCATGAGCTAGAGCAGAGGCACAAGGAGGCACTCAATGCTCAGGCCCTGGTCCATGCCGACAAGATGAAGAGGCTGGAGCTGGAGCGGGAGGAGCTGGAGCGGGAGGAGCTGGAGCAGGAGGAGCTGAAGAAGGTGGCCTTAGAGCTGATGAAGGAGAGGGACACGGCCAACCGTTCTTTGGTGGATGCCTAGGCCACAGTCTCCTACAAGGCCAAGCTGCTCTCCGAGGCCAACGACTCTATCAACGATCTGAAGTTGAAGTTTGACGGCTTGGAGGGGACGCTTTCATAGGTGAGGGCCCGGAAGGAGACCCTGACCAAGGCTCCGAAGGACGAGAAGCAACCGCGGAGGAATGACGCCGCCGAACATGAGGAGTACGCGAAGGGCGTAAACCTCTGGATCAGCCGCCTCGTCGACGTCGCCGATAGTATCACCACGAAGCTGGACGCCATGGGGATGCCAAATGTTAGGTACTCCCAGGAGCCGAATGTGAGTCCCAATGCCAGGCTGACTCGGTTCTTCGAGGGCGTCCTTGGCGCCTTGGAGAAGTTCCGTTCCAACCGAGCGACTTGTCTGGCCAATGAGGCCCGGAGGCTCTGCCGGGGCGCCCTAACCAAGGTCCTCACCAAGGTGGCGTACTGAAACCCCAACGTCGACTTCGCGCTGCGCTGGAGAGCTTGTCGGAGGATGTGGACCTCTCGGCACTCGAGGAGCGTATCAAGCCCATCATCAGTTGCGTCGATGGAGTTCAGAGGGTGGAGGGCCAGCGCCAGGACTAGGCACCCCGTTTCTCATCACCGATGCGGGTTCATGACCAAGACAATTTTATCTTAAGTTAGAACCGCATCAGCAATTTATGTAATATAACTCTGCAGTAATTTTTAAAACGATGCATGCTATTTTCCTGTTCGATCTTTCCTGGTATGTTTGCCCTACGCTTAGTTGGACAGGCTTGCCGGCGCGTAAACCCAAGCCACAGCGCTGAGGACGGATCCTTAGCAGCCTGTCGGGTGTGCTTGCTGCCGTGTAAACTACCTTACCGCTCTCAGCGCGGCCGCTTGAACTATTGAGCGGACTCGAAATAGAACAAGGGCATTGCCAATAGCGGATAGGCCACCATGCCGATTTAACGTGGCCGCTCGAACTGTTGAGCGGACTCGAAACAGAACAAGGGCGTTGCCAATAGCGGGAGGGCCCCATCGTGTGCATGTTTTCCATACCAAGAGCGAGAACTTTCGAGGAAAATTATCTTTATGAAGGAAAAAGGAATTACTCAAGGTTTTGCGTGACTTAGCTTTTTGCAGCCACGCAGATGATCGTTGCTGCTGCGGACGACACAAGAGTGCGGCTAATTGATGTCGCCTTCTCTTCTCGGGCCACCGCGACGAGGGAGTCGATAGGTTGGCTCCAAAACCATATTTTCACAGCTTGCGCCCCCTACCAGGCACACCAAAGATGTCGGGGGAAACGACACCTATGGGATCACAGAGAATCCCTTCTACGGTTGACAGGGCGCGGGGCTGTAGAAAGAGCGAGATTAGAAGATCAATACCGAGGAATTATCTAGGTTCGGGCCGCAAGTGATGCGTAATACCCTACTCCTGCTGGTTTTGTGTTTATCTGGGGTTCTTGGACTAGCTACAAAGCGTGCAGCCTCCAAAAAGTCCGAATCCCCCCTCAGTACGCCACGAGCCTCCTTTTATAGTCGAAGGGGCTGCCACAGTGGCACACAGGAGGTGTAAAGTTGTACAGTAGTCGAGCTTATCGCCTGACATCACAGGACAAAACACATTTAATGCTCTACTTAGGTGTCCTCTTGCTTCATCAGGGATGGCAGTGAAGCCCGTCCCGTCTGTCACCGCATTGCCTTGCTCCAACATGCGTCCAGGCCAACAAGGCATGCAGCACCATGTAGGCTGGCAGGCTGCTGAGCTGCTGCGGTGGGGGTCTTCACGAAGATCAGCATGCCACCACGCAGGTGCTTGACTAGTTGGATTAGGAGCCACGTATTGCCAGTGGGTACTTGCTTAGTTGGTGGGTCGGTCGCTGAGCTGGGGCAGCGACGGGGCGGCAAGGCCTTGCCGCGGTCCTGCTGATATTCTCGGCAAGGGTCTTGCCGGGGCCTTGCAGGCGCCCTCGGCAAGAGTCTTGCTGGGGCCTTGCGGGCGCCCTCGGCAAGGAGTCTTGCCGGGGCCTCATGGGTATCTTCGGCAGGAGGCTTGCCAGGGCCTCGTGGGCGTCCTCGGCGAGGAGCCTTGCCGGGGCCTCGTGGGCATCCTTGGCAAGCAGCCTCTCTGTTGTCTTGTCTTCTGGTTCTTATGTAGGCCTTGCAGGCCCTTGTCTTCACAAATATCTGCATGCCACCATGGAGGCGCCTCCCGAGCCTTGGTTCCAATGTTTGTCAATGGTGTCGGAACTCTTAGGCTCAAGGGTGGAGGCCCCGTTGGTGTTGGGAAAGTTGCCCCGGCAAGGCTCTTGCCGGGGCTGCGGAGGCCGCACCGCAAGGGCCTTGCCGGGGGAGTCCACCTTGCCCTTCTGATCTTCATGCTTCTGGTCTTGAGCGCTGCTCTCGTAGTCTTGTACTTTTGCTTCCTTCCTCTGCCCCGCTATGTGTGGCCGTAGGTGCGGCTCTAACTACCCGTGCACAAGTAAAGGGGTACAAAGAAGGGCCCCTACTTTTGTACACCGACAAAGCTCTTTTCTGGCGCCGTTGCTGGGGAGGTGAGTGCTTGAATGTATATCTTTAGATCTTGCAATTGAATCTTTTAGTTTCATGTTTTATCACTAGTTTGGTTTATAAAATAAAACTACATAAAAATGGAATTGAGGTTGCATCATATTTTTCATCTTTATAATGTCTTTCGTGAAAATCATGGAAATGAAAATTGTGCTCAATTCATAGAAGAAGAATTCAATAAAATGTTTGGCATAAAATCTTTGAATGATGAGCATGATTGCAATGTTGTTAGTTTGAATTCTTTGAATGTCCATGATGCTAATGATATGCAAAGCAACAAGCTTGGGGATGCTATATTTGATGAAGATGATATTTTTACTCCCCCAAGTTTTGATGAGAAAATTTATTATGATGATTGCATGCCTCCTATTTATGATGATTATATTGATGAAAGTGGATTTGGAGAGGTCATGACTTTATTTAATGATGATTCCACTATGTTGGAAGAAGTCACAATTGATTATGGCAACAAAGTTCCTATCTATGATGATTATGGTGATGGCATGTATGCTATAAAGAATAATGATAACCATGAAACTTGTCATCATGATTTTAATTTTCAATCTCATGATAGTTATTTTTTTTAGTTTGCTCCCACTACTATTGATGAGAAGAAACTTTCTTATGTGAAGAGTAGTAAAATTTCTATGCTTGTGGGTCATGAAAAGAATGCTTTATGTGATATTTATATTTTTGAATTTCTTCATGATGCTACTGAAAATTATTATGAGGGAGGAAATTATGCTTTTACATATCGCAATAATATAAAGTTTCCTCTCTTTATGTTGAAAGTTTTAAAGTTATGCATGTTTTCCCTTCCTATGCTAGTTGATTATTGTTCTCATAAGTTTTTTGCTCACAAAATCCCTATGCATAGGAAGTGTGTTATACTTAAATGTGCTTGGCATGTGCTTCATGATGCTCTCTTTATGTTTCAATTCTTATCTTTTTTGCAAGCATCATTGAAATCATCATGCCTAGCTTAAAAGGCATAAAAGAAAAGCGCTTGTTGGGAGACAACCCAACACTTTTACCTACTGTTTTTGTGTGTTCACATGATTATGCTATTGTATTGATCATGTTCTTTTGCTTTTATTTCAATAAAGTGCCAAGTAAAGCCTTTGGGATCATGTTGGGTGATAGTTGATTTGATCTTGCTGAAAAATAGAAACTTTTGCGCTCACGGAAATAAGTCTCATTTTTAACAAAAGAGTGATTTTGATTTTATTATTTTTTTAGAAGTTTAATATACAAATTTCTCACGTGGTCCTAATTTTTCCATAATTTTTAGAGTAGCATAAGTACGGTAGTTATCCAGATTATTACAGACTGTTCTGTTTTTGACAGATTCTGTTTTCAGTGCATAGTTTGCTTGCTTTATAGTTTCTATAGCTTATATTGCTCAATATAAGTTGTGGAAATGATATGCTACAAGGCATTGTTTGGAAACAATTATGAATCTTTTCTTTGACAGTACCAAAGTGGAATGGTTTGCTCTTTATCATACTAACCTATCTCATGAAGTTCCATTAAGTTTTGTGTGATTGAAGTTTTCATGTTTTTAGTGAGATATCGATATGAGGAGAATAAGGAGTGACAAGACCCTAATCTTGGGGATGCCCCAGGACACACCAAGATAATATTCAAGGAATATCCAAGCAACTAAGCTTGGGGATGCCCCGGAAGGCATCCCCTCTTTCATCTCCAACATTATCGGTAACCTCACTTGGAGCTATGTTTTCATTCGTCACATGATATGTGTTTTTCTTGGAGCGTCAATTTATTTTGTTAAGAATTTGTTTGCTGTTATTTATAATAATGTTTTGCATCTTTTATTTCAATAAAAGTGGCATTGATAGCCTTTGCCATGCTTATCTTGCAAGTATACATGTTGCTGTTTGAAAACAGAAAGTTTATCGATGTTGCAAAAATCCCG
The DNA here is from genome assembly GCA_021605205.1 of Aegilops longissima. Lineage (NCBI taxonomy): Eukaryota > Viridiplantae > Streptophyta > Magnoliopsida > Poales > Poaceae > Aegilops > Aegilops longissima. Next base: position 500,145,468 of record CM038678.1, on the reverse strand, counting down.
AGAAAAGTCAGAATGTGATAAAGTGTTGAAACTTTTTGAAAAATAAGCTATGATAAATTTTCTAAAGTGTGCTAGAATTTCATAATTTTTCTAGTTGAATAAGTATTGATACTCTTGCATTCTTTACAAACTGTACTGTTTTGGCTGATTGCTGTTATGTTTGCATTGTTTGCATATGCTTGCTTGTTTAATGAATCTATTTGAGGATAGGAGTATTAAATATGCAGAGGCATTTAGTATGCAATGTTGAATAATAATTTTAGTGATTTGCTACAGTAGAGAATGATAAGGTTTTTGCATTGGTTTATACTAACTTATCTCATGGGTTCTTGTTGAGTTTTGTGTGGATGAAGCTTTTGAGATTTAGGAAAACCGTGATATGAGAGGAATTAAGGAGACACAAGAGCTCAAGCTTGGGGATGCCCAAGGCATACCAATATAATATTTCAATAAGTCTCAAGCATCTAAGCTTGGGGATGCCCCGGTAGGCATCCCACCTTTCTTCTTCAACAATTATCGGTTAGTATCGTTTGAGCCTAAGTTTTTGTTTCTTCACATGATGTGTGCTATTCTTGAAATGTCATTTTATTTTATTTTTCCTATTGTTTGAATAAATACTTAGATCTGAAAGTTTTTAAATAAAATAGAGTCCTAAAATAGTCGCCAAGGAGGCTAAGTAAGCGGCTTTCACATCCCGTCAACGAAGCTCTTTTCTTTGGAATTGCTCGTGTGCTTCACTTATATCCTATGAGTAAATTGCTGAATAAATTGAATGTCAAGTTGAAATCATATCATGCCTACTGGTAGCTTCACATTGGGTTTAGAAAGTGAAATGTTTTGAGGCTTGACAATCACAGTTTTGGTCATACAAGCAATCCACGAATAATTAGTATAAGGAAGAGAACTTTCACATGCAAATACACTATCATGGAAATCTTTTGTGATTGTGAGCCCCCATAAAAATATTATATGCCAAAGTTGTTGACGTTGGACAAGGAATACAATGTAATGATTTATGTTTGTTCATATTCACATAGAAGTTATATTGTCATAGATCCTTCAACATGTGGTGCTTGCCCCCCATCTTTGCTAGCCAAAAATTCCGCAATAAGTAGAGATACTACTTGTGCATCCAAAAACCCTTAAATCCAAATCTTATCTTCAAGAGTCCACCATACCTACCTAAGGATTGAGCAAGATCCTCCAAGTAAGTTGTCATTGGTGCAATAAGGCAATAAAAATTGCTTCTAAAAGTGTTAGATCATTTAGTGTAAGAGAAAATTGAGCGTTGTACGAACTTGTGATGGCAAAGCAATAAAAGCAACGGACTGCATAATAAAGGTTGCTATCATAATGGACAATATAATGTGACGTTCTTTTGCACTAAGGGGTTGAGCATACAAACAAATAAGTACATGGCAACCTCTGCTTCCGTGTGCGAAGGGCCTATGTTTTACTATTCAGTATTTATTTTTATGCAAAGAGTCAAAGTTATTCTCTCTATTCCTTTTTATTTTTCTCCTTTGGCAAGCATCATGTGGTGAGGAAAGATCTAGGCACATATATCCAGTTGGATATGGGTAGCATGAGTTATTATTGTTGACATCACCCTTGAGGTGAATACGTTGGGAGGCGAAATTATAAGCCCCTATCTTTCTATGTGTCTGGTTGAAACGTTTTGCTCATGTGTAAGTGGTGAGTGTTAGCAATCATAGAAGACAATATGATAGTTGAGTATATGGAGCTTTTACTTAAACTCTGTTGAATAAGTTGAATTGCAATTGCTTGGTGACTAAGAACATAGGTTGTTCAGTTTCAAGAGAGTTCATTGTTTGAACCTTAACATGTGAATTGGTTGCCACTATAACATGAGAAGTTTTATAAGAAAGAATTGCTGTTATGATGCTAGGAAAAGTGATTGAAATTGTCATTGATCAAACTTGTGTACTTTGCTAGCATTCACACTTCATAATTATTTCTTTTATCATTTACCTACTCGAGGACGAGTAGGAATTAAGATTGGGGATGCTGATACGTCTCCAACGTATCTATAATTGATGAAGTATTCATTCTCTTATTTTATCATTCTTGGATGTTTTACAATCATTTTATAGCAACTTTATATCATTTTTTGGTACTAACCTATTGACCCGGTGCCCAGTGTCAGTTGTTGTTTTTTGCCTGTTTTTTACATCGCAGGAAATCAATATCAAACGGACTCCAAACACCGCGAAACTTGCTGGAGACTTTTTATGGACCACAACACCTAAGATGGGCTAGTTCAGCACATTGGGGGTGCCCCGAGGGGGGCACAACGCTTGGGGGCCCAAGCGTGCCCAGATGGGTTGTGCGCACCTCAGTGGCCTCCCGCACCCCCTCTTAACCTTATAAATTCACTAATATTCCAAAACCCTTTGGGGTTAACCTAGATCAGAAGTTCTGCCCCCGCAAGGCTCTGTAGCCACGAGAAAACAATCTAGACCCTTTCCGGCACCCTACCGGACGGGGATATCATCACCGGTGGCCATCTTCATCATCCCGAGGGCCACCACGATGAGGATGGAGTAGTCCACCCTCGGGGCTGAGGGTTTGCACCAGTAGCTATGTGTTTAATCTCTCTCTCTCTCTCCCGTGTTCTTGAGATGTCACGATCTTGATGTATCGCGGGCTTTGTTAATATAGTCGGATCATATGGTGTTTTCCCCTCTCTATCTTGTTGTGATGAATTGATTTTTCCCCTTTGAGATTTCGTTGTTATCGGATTGAATACTTTTATGGATTTAAGAACACTTGATATATGTCTTGCAATTGAATACTCGTGGTGACAATGGGGTATCATATTGATTCACTTGATATATGTTTTGGCACTCAACTCGCGGATTCCCGAGGTGACATTGGGGTAATCTTTCCATCGGGGTTGATGCATGTTCTTGTCTTTGTTTCTCCAGTAGAAATTTTGGGGCACTCTTTGAAGTTCTTTTTGTTGGATTGAGTATTATGAATATGAAATTGCTTTGGTGTTATTTTAGTACGAACTCTAGGATAGATCGAACGGAAAGAATGGCTTTGTGTTATTTTAGTACGGACTCTTGAATAGATCGAACGGAAAGAATAGATTGGAGGTGGTTTCATACCCTACAAACAATTTATTCTTATGTTCTCCGCTAGATAGGAACTTTTGAGTGATTCTACGTTGCACGTTGAGGGATGGTTATGTGATCCAATTATATTAGCATTGTTGAGAGGTTTCACTAGTGAAAGTACGAACCCTAGGCCTCATTTTCAAGCATTGCAATACCATTTTTGTGCCCGTTTACTATTTTCTACCTTGCTGTTTTTATTTATTCAGATTATAAAAATATATTTCTACCATCCATATTACACTTTTATCACCATCTGTTCGCCGAACTAGTGCACCTATACAATTTACCGTTGTATTGGGTGTGTTGGGGACACAAGAGACTTTTTATTATTGGTTGTAGGGTTGTTTGAGAGAGACTATCTTCATCCTACACCTCCCACGGATTGATAAACCTTAGGTCATCCACTTGATGGAAAATTTCTATTGTCCTACAAAACTCTGCGCTTGGAGGCCTAACACGTGTCTACAAGAATAAAGTTACGTAGTAGACATCACCGCCTCCATGTCCAACTCGCGCCCGATAGTCTCCTAGGGAAGGGGCTCCATGGCATCCATCGCACCATACTTGGCAAGCATCTCGCCATCCGCGTCCGCCATCTCATTGGAAAAGGCCGCCATGAGCTGGGCGTCGGCAGCCGCAATTTAGGCTTCGACGGGCTCCATCGTGGCAAGGTATGCGGCAGAGGAATGGACGGCTGCTTGAATGCTCTCGGCGATTGCCAACTCTTCGGTCTTGGGTTGCCGACCGTTGTCGGAGAAGCTTCGTTCGATGTGTGTGGTGACCGCCACGACCTGGGCGTGGGCGGCCTCGACATGGTCGTGGGCGGCCTCCATCAGGGCTAAGGCCGCCGTTGCGGAACGGACAACTGTTGTGCCGCTCTTGCCAGTTGCTATCCCCGAGGCAGATGTTACTGCCGCCACCTGAGAAGCAACAGCGGCCGTTTGGGCTGCCTTGGCCACCCGGTCGCAGATTAAGGCCGCGCTCATGCACCTTGTTAGCACATGCATGGCGGTTGCGGCCGCTCTCTCATCGGAGTGGGCCACCGAAGTTGCCCTCACGACACGGGTCCACGTCCCCATGTTTCACCGGCGACGATTGAACAGTGAAATGATATTTGGGGAGCGTGCTAGTGTGCTTGACACTCCTACTGTGGACTGTAGCCGACGCACCTTCTCGCGTAAGCCATTGGCGTACTATACACAATCGGTGCTCCTGGATATTTTGTACTGCATCTCACACAATTTGTGATAATAAACTGTGTGGGATCTACTCGATTTTTCATCTTGATTTGAATTACATAATGGGGTCACAGTGGCAATAGGCGGTGTTTTAATTGCTAGAACTTTTATCTGCAGTGAACATGCAAATATATGCGTGTCGTAAAAAAAATTGGAATTATCCAGGGTTCGTTTGGACATTTTATACATTAAATTGGATTTCTAGCCATTTCAGGTGCACAATTGAAAATTAAACTACATGCACATGCTCCGGTGCACCAACATGGGTTGTAAAATCATATATGTGTCCATGGGTTTATGCTTATGTCCCATGCAAGAAATGGGGATGAATTTCAAACACCACGGCACCGTGACTCTCCGGCAAACGTTGAGGTACTTGCTTCCGTAATTCTAGTAAATCCAAAACTCTTCTGAAATTCATGAAACTTGGCATGATATCATGGAGTAGCATCAACATGCCGTCGTAATTTTTTTGTCCCATTTGGGGCAGGTTTGGGTATAAGCTTCTCACAAACTAGAGCTTCTCACAATAAGCCTGATGGTTTCGGTAGGGTACGTGCCACCTTTGGGACAAAACGATATCCGTTGCCTCTTATTGCTTTCAAAAATTTTCCAGTGTCAACATAGAACAACAGGTGTGTTGTGTTAAATTTTGGAATTTCTCGGGGTTCTTTGGACATTTTTATACATTAGTTTGGTTTTCTAAGCATTTTATGTGCATATTGCAAATTTGAACTACATGCACATGCTCCAATGCATATAAATTGGTTGTAAAATCATATATGTGTCCATGGGTTTATGCTTATGTCCCACGCAAGAAATGGGGATGAATTTCAAACACCATGGCACCTTGGCTCTCTGGCAAACGTTGAGGTAATTTCTTTAGTAATTCTAGTAAATCCAAAACTCGTATGAAATTCATGAAACTTGGTATGCTATCTTGGAGCGGCATTAGCATGCCGTGGTAAAATTTTGTCCCATTTGGGGCAGGTTTGGCTATAAGCTTCTCACAAACCAGAGCTTCTCACAAAAGCCTGATGGTTTCGGTACGGAACGTGCCACCTTTGGGGACGAAACGATATCCGTTGCCTTTTATTTCTTTCAAAAAATTTCTAGTGTCAATATAGAACAACAGGAGTGTTGTTTTAAATTTTGGGATTTTTAGGGGTTCGTTTGGACATATTTATAGATTAACTAGGTTTTCTAGGCATCTTATGTGCATAATTCAAATTTGAACTACATGCATATGTTCCAGTGCTTATAATTTGGTTGAAAAATCAAATATGTGTCCTTGGGTGCATGCTTAGGTCCAATGCAAGAAATGTGAATGAATTTCAAACACCCTGCCACCATCACTCGGCCGCAAACATTGATATACCTGGTTTTTAAATTCTAGTAAATACAAAACTCATATGAAATTCATGAAATTTGGCATGCTATCATGGAGCGGCATCAACATGCCGTGGTAAATTTTTATCCCATTTGGGGCAGGTTTGGGTATAAGCTTCTCACAAACCAGAGGTTCTCACAACAAGCCTGATGGTTTCGGTAGGGAACGTGCCACCTTTGGGGACGAAATGATATCTGTTGCCTCTTATTGCTTTCAAAACAATTCTAGTGTCAACATAGAACAACAGGAGTGTTGTGTTAAATTTTGGAATTTTTCGGGGTTAGTTTGGACATTTGTATACATTAACTGGGTTTTCTAGGCATTTTATGTGCATAATTCAAATTTGAACTACATTCACATGCTCCAGTGCATATAAATTGGTTGAAAAATCAAATCTGTGCCTTGGGTGCATGCTTAGGACCCATGCAAGAAATGGGAATGAATTTCAAACACCCTGCTCCCGTCACTCGGCCGAAATTATTGAGATACCTGGTTTTTAAATTAGAGTAAATCCAAAACTCGTCTAAAATTCATGAAACTTGGCATGCTATCTTGGAGCGGCATCACATGCCGTGGTAAATTTTTTGTCCCATTTGGGGCAGGTTTGGGTATAAGCTTCTCACAAACCAGAGCTTCTCACAACAAGCCTGATCGTTTCGGTAGGGAACGTGCCACCTTTGGGGATGAAACGATAGCTGTTGCCTCTTATTGCTTTCAAAAATTTTCTAGTGTCAACATAGACAACAGGAGTGTTGTGTTAAATTTTGGAATTTTTCGGGGTTCGTTTGGACATTCTTATACATTAACTGGGTTTTCTAGGAATTTTATGTGCATAATTCAAATTTGAACTACACGCACATGCTCCAGTGCATATAAATTGGTTAAAAAATCAATGCTTAAGTCCCATGCAAGAAACGAGAATGAATTTCAAACACCCTGCCACCGTCACTCGGCTGCAAACATTGAGATACCTGGTTTTTAAATTCTAGTAAATTCAAAACTCATATGAAATTCATGAAACTTGGCATGCTATCATGGAGCGGCATCAACATGTCGTTGTAATTTTTTTGTCCCATTTGGGGCAGGTTTGGGTATATGCTTCTCACAAACCAGAGCTTCTCACAACAAGCCTGATTGTTTCGGTAGGGAACGTGCCACTTTTGGGGACGAAATGATACCCGTTGCCTTTTATCGCTTTCAAAAAAAATTAGTGTCAACATAGAACAACAGGAGTGTTGTGTTAAATTTCGGAATTTTTCGGGGTTCGTTTGCACATTTTTATACGTTAACTGGGTTTTCTAGGCATTTTATGTGCATACTTCAAATTTGAACTACATGCACATGCTCTAGTGCATATAAATTGGTTGAAAAATCAAATATGTGTCCTTGGGTGCATGCTTAGGTCCCATGCAAGAAATGGGAATGAATTTCAAACACCCTGCCACCGTCACTCCACCGCAAACATTGAGATACCTGGTTTTTAAATTATAGTAAATCCAAAACTCGTATGAAATTCATGAAACTTGGCATGATATCATGGAGCGGCATCAACATGCCGTGGTAAATTTTTGTCCCATTTGGGGCAGGTTTGGGTATAAGCTTCTCACAAACCAGAGCTTCTCACAACAAGCCTGATGGTTTCGATAGGGAACGTGCCACCTTTGGGGACGAAGTGATATCCGTTTGCCACTTATTGCTTTTAAAAAATTTCTAGTGTCTACATAGAACAACAGGAGCGTTGTTTTAAATTTCGGAATTTTTTGGGGTTCGTTTGGACATTTTTATACATTAACTGGGTTTTCAAGGCATTTTATGTGCATAATTCAAATTTGAACTACATGCACATGCTCCAGTGCATATAAATTGGTTGAATAATCAAATCTGTGTCCTTGGGTGCATGCTTAGGTCCCATGCAAGAAATGGAAATGAACTTCAAACACCCAGCCCCCGTCACTCAGCCGCAAACATTGAGATACCTGGTTTTTAAATTCGAGTAAATCCAAAACTCGTCTGAAATTCATGAAACTTGGCATGCTATCTTGGAGCGGCATCAACATGCTGTGGTAAATTTTTTGTCCCATTTGGGGCAGGTTTGGGTATAAGCTTCTCACAAACCAAAGCTTCTCACAACAAGCATGATGGTTTCGGTAAGGAACATTTCACCTTTGGGGATGAAACGATATCTGTTGCCTCTTCTCGATTTCAATTTTTCTGTAGTGTTAACATAGAACAACAGGAGTGTTGTGTTAAATTTTGGAATTTTTCAGGGTTAGTTTGGACATTTTTATACATCAAATTTGAACTACTGGCACATGCTCTAATGCATATAAATTGGTGAAAAAATTCAAATCTGTGTCCTTGGTTGCATGCTTAGGTCCGATGCAAGAAATGAGAATGAATGTGAAACACCCTGCTACCATCACTCGGCCGCAAATATTGAGATACCTGGTTTTAAAATTCTAGTTAATCCAAAACTCGTCTGAAGTTCATGAAACTTGGCATGCTATCATGGAGCGGTATCAACATGCCGTGGTAAAATTTTTGTCCCATTTGGGGCAGGTCTGGGTAGAAAGCTTCTCACAAACCAGAGCTTCTCACAACAACCTGATGGTTTCGGTAGGGAACGTGCCACCTTTGGGGATGAAACGATATTCGTTGCCTCTTATTGCTTTCAAAAAAATTCTAGTGTCAACATAGAACAATAGAAGTGTTGTGTTAAATTTTGGAATTTTTCGGGGTTGTTTGGACATTTTTATACATTAACTGGGTTTTCTAGGCATTTTATGTGCATAATTTAAATTTGAACTACATGCACATGCTCCAATGCATATAAATTGGGTGAAAAATCAAATATGTGTCCATGGGTGCATGCTTAGCTCCCATGCAAGCAATGAGAATGAATTTCAAACACCAGGGCACTATTGATTGCCGGCAAAACGTTGAGATACTTTGTTTTTAAATTCTAGTAAATCCGAAACTAATCTGAAATTCATGAAACTTGGCATGCTATCATGGAAAGGCACTCGACATGCTGTGGTATTTTTCGTGTCCATTTTGGGAGAAGGCGCACTCGAATAACAGCCAACAAAGGCATTTTGAAAAAATAGCTGCCACTTAAATATCTCAAACGTTTGTATAATTCAAATCATGTGCGTTTGGTTAACCATTCATGTGACCCCACGTGTCATGGTTTTAATGGCTATAGGAGGTGTTGTGCGAACAGCTACTTGACAGAACGGGAGGCGTGCGAGCGCAGTCCGGTGCGCAGGCTGACCGAGATGCGTGCAAGCTGTCCTCCAATGCGCAGGTTCACTGGGAAGAGTGCGAGTTGTACGTTGCGCAGGCTCACTAGGAAGCGAGCCCTTTGACTTCCATGGCCCCCCGCCCTCCTCTCCATTAATAGCGCCCGAGCTGCTATTTAATACAGGCGGCCTTACTGTTCGCCTCCCATTCCCCTCCCTCCTGCAGACCTCCACCAACGCCATGGCGCAGAATGATCATCTGCCACTAGTCTTCAAGTTTGTCGAAGTCGACTCTGTGCCGGAGGAGATAGAAAATAAGGAGGAATGGGGCCTCATGGACATGGCCCTGAATGAGCTGGCCGCAGCGGTTGCCGTCCCCGCTCCCGTCCAAGCTCCCATCCCCACCCCTTGCACCAGCGACCATCTCCGTAGCATTGACGTGCTGGTCGCCGAGCACTATCGCAAAGCTGGAAGCCACGGGCATCAACGAGGTCTCCGCAAACCCGCGAGAGCTCGTGTACATGCCAGCGCCCGTGCCCGTGCGCGCCCCTCCACCCACTGTGGCGCCGGTCCCCGTGCGTTTGGCTGCACCTGCCGCGCCCGTGCCCATGCGCGCACCCCCCTCAGCGGCATGGGACACCGCCATCGACCGCTACCTCTCAGCGCAGCCAGTTGCCGTCCTCCCGTGCCCCGCCCATCGATCGCGCGATGACATGACGTTTGATTTACAGGTGAAGAACATTCTGTGCTGCCTTGAAGACTTCAACAACGGCATCTCGGAAGACAACAATGACAATGACGGTGCGGCATGCCGCCTTGCCGCCGCCTGAAATAGTTTTTTTTGGGGGTTTAATACTGTATCTCAATCATATGGATATAAATTTGCAGTGTGACTGAATGAAAGATATGGTTTCAACGAACTTGCGTTTTTCTCTCTTAATGTACAGACTTATCAAATGATTTTCTTTTGAAAAAACATCGATGTTTTTTAAATATAAAACACTCATCGCAAATGTTTTAGTAAGAACACCCATATGCAATCCGACAGCTTCCCCAGGAAGCCAAGGGAAAATGTGACGAGCAGGATTTGTGCATCCCTTCAACGCAAACGGTTGTTTTGGATGACCCGTGTGCAACCACGTTATAGGACCTTGAGAAGAGGTGTATAGAGGGGGGGGGGGGGGGTGATTAGACACTAAGTACCAAAGTTGCAGTTTTTAAGTTTCTTTGAAGTTTGAGTGGAGTTTAGGGACAAGTTTAACATTCACAACATATAGCAAGCAAGCATGCCAAGAGTATATGAGCAGCGGAAAATAAAGCATGCAACTTGCAAGAATGTAAAGGGAAGGGATTGGAGGATTCAAACACAATTGGAGACACGGATGTTTTTAGCGTGGTTCCGATAGGTGGTGCTATCATACATCCACGTTGGTGGAGACTTCAACCCACGAAGGGTAATGGTTGCGCGAGTCCACGGAGGGCTCCACCCACGAAGGGTCCACGAAGAAGCAACCTTGTCTATCCCACCATGGCCGTCTCCCATGAAGAACTTGCCTCATTAGCGGTAGATCTTCACGAAGTAGGCGATCTCCTTGCCCTTACAAACTCCTTGGTTCAACTCCACAATCTTGTTGGAGGCTCCCAAGTGTCACCTAGCCAATCTAGGAGACACCACTCTCCAAGAAGTAACAAATGGTGTGTTGATGATGAACTCCTTGCTCTTGTGCTTCAAATGATAGTCTCCCCAACACTCAACTCTCTCTCATAGGTTTTGGATCTGGTGGAAAGATGATTTGAGTGGAAAGCAACTTGGGAAGGCTAGAGATCAAGATTCATATGGTAGGAATGAAATATCTTGGCCTCAACACATGAGTAGGTAGTTCTCTCTCAGAAATAGGATGCTGGAAGTGTAGGTTCAGTCTGATGGCTCTCTCCACGAATGAAGAGGAGGTGGAGGGGTATATATAGCCTCCACAAAAAATCTAACCGTTACACACACTCTACCAAACTCAGTGGGACCGAATCGTTAAACTCGGTCAGACCGATTTTGCAAATAATGTGACCGTTAGGGTTTTCGGTGGGACCAAAATGCAACTCGGTGGGACCGATTCAGTTAAGGTTAGGGCATAATGTAATCTCGGTAAGACCGATTACACAAACTTGGTGGGACCGATTTTGGTAATAAGCTTTCCAGAGAGTTGGTCAGGCAAACTCGGTTTGACCGATTATCAAACTCGGTGGGACCGATTTTGATAATAAGTTAACCAGAGAGTTTGCATTGTAAACCGGTAGTACCGATTGCTCAAACTCGGTGAGACCGATTTTGATAATGGACATACACAGAGAGATTACAATCCCATCTCGGTGAGACCGAGATCCCTATCGGTGAGACCGATTTGCCTAGGGTTTGTGGCAGTGGCTAAGACATTCAAACTCGGTGGCGCCGGATAGAAAGAATCAGTGGGGCCGAGTTTGACTTTAGGTTTAGGACAAATGTGTGGAAGTGGGAAAGTAGCTGAGGGTATTTGGAGCATATCACTAAGCACATGAAGCAAGAGGCTCATTAAGCAACACCTCATCCCTTCTTGAGAGTATTTTCTTTTCCTATAGACTCAATGTGATCTTGGATCACTAAAATGGAAAATGAAGAGTCTTGAGCTTGAAGCTTGAGTCAATCCTTTGTCCTTAGCATCTTGAAGGAGTTCCCACATTCTTTAGTCCATGCCACTCCAACGTTGAACTTATCTGAAACATACTAGATAAAAGTGTTAGTCCAACAAGAGATATGTTGTCATTAATTACCAAACCCACCTAGGGAGCACTTGTGCTTTCAATCTCCCCCTTTTTGGTAATTGATGCCAACATACATGAAAGCTTTAGATAAAGATATAAAGAATAGCAAGTAAAGCTTTGGAAAGACATGTAACAAGCATAGGTTCCCCCTACATGTATGCAATCATGTGAATATGAAATATAGGAGCATGTGATAGCATAACCATGATAGAGCAGGCAATGTGTTACATGTATCTTGGCTATATGCATCAGAGCAAAAAGTATTAAAGAGAATACCTTCATGCCCATGAGTCCTTCTTGCAAACAGTATGTACATCAGCAAGAATTCCTCATACACATGATTGTGATGCATATACTTACCTTATAGTCTTGAGTTGGCTTAAGATGGAATGAACCTGCGTAAACAAGGTTAGATAACACAGATGCATCTACTAGCCAGAGCAAACAAAAGAAACCACAAGAATACCAAGACTGGGATGACATGTAGAGAGTGAGTACTAAGTACCACATTGGATTAGACATGTCCCCAAGAGTAAAGATATGCAATGAATTTAAATGATCTCTTTCCCTTAGATGTCTTGCTCCCCCTGAATCTAACATGGGATACTAGGAGAAGATAGGGAACAGAAAATCAGAGCTGAAGGAAAACAGAGCTGAAAGATATGAATGATGATCAGAGCTAAAGTTCAGAGCTAATGTATGCTAATGCAAAATTTAGCACAACGGATCATATGAACATGTCTCTCCCCTCAAGAAGACATGTGGACATCTCTCCTCTTGAACACAAAGCATCTGGGATCCTCAAGAAATACTTTCTATTAGTATTCTCTCCCCCTGGAGATCTCTCTCTCCCCCTGAAGGATCTCTCTCTCCTTCTCTGTTGTGATCTCTTTCTCTAATTGATAAGCTTTGATGTGATCTCTCTCTCCCCCTTTGACATCAATTTCCAAGAAGGGCTTGATAAACATGTAATCTCTCTCTCCCCTTTGGAATTTTTCGTGAATGGGTTTGATCCTTGAGTCACAACATAAAGCAATGATAAAAATGTGATTCTTGTAGAAGACAAGAGTCATTGAGTGGAGCCGGAACAGACAAAACACAGAATATGTGGCAAAGTGTTTTTCCTGTTATGAAATCGGTGGCACCGAGTTGTAGGCTTCGGTTGCACCGAAAGGATTAGGTTGGACCGAAAACAACAAATCGGTTGAACCGAGTTCATCGCAGAGAAAACACTTGTCACCTCAGCTCACTAGACTAGTAAGATCTCACAAAGATTTGCAAGGAATTAACTGAAAGATTTGCAAGGAATTGGATGCAGAAAATGCAGAGAAAACAGAAATAAATCTAGATGAAGTTTTTTTTGTTTTTTTTGAAAGGGGAAACACAAATGCATGAGACAAATGCACAAACTTAGAAAATAACACAAGAGAACTTCATCTAGAGATGGTCGGCGACAAAGTCACCTATGTTAGAGTATATTGAATTAGGAGTCATGTGAGATCACTTGATCATAGGCCATACTCATCGTTTAAGCTCAAAATGGGGTTGCCATTTTTCGTTTAAGCATCTTGATGTATTCACATCTTGTCGAGTTGCTTTAACTCATGACTCGGAGTAAAGCTTCTCTAAGATGGAATAACATGCCTTGGTTGGTGGTGTTGTCCATGTAGTTGAACTTGCGTGGGTTACTCAAGGTTGATGTAGCTCATCAAGAATTTGGAGCACCACTTGGAATTTGAGTCCACCTACCTACATGGGTTAGTTCTTGCAAGGAAGAGCACTTGTATATCCAAAAATGACAATGATGAAACTCAACATAGAATTTGTCAAAGGATATGTTTGAATGGTTTCGTGCTTCCTTGTCTTCAACCACCTTGTGTAGAGACTTGGTGATGTAGAGATTGCTCAAGATATGAGTAGGTTACAATCTCATGGAATTGATTCAACCAAGTACCTACATGGGTTAGATAACATGCAAGATACAAATATGTCCAAGACATAAGTTTTTCTTCCTAAGAGAAATATCAAGGATTAGTCATAAGCTCATGTCTTGCATGTATCCAATGGAGTATCTACTCCAAGTTTGAAGCATCAATGATGTTCAATTCTCCTCTTAACCTGCAAAACACTTTCTCATCAAGAGGTTTAGTGAATATATCCGCTAGTTGCTTTTCGGTGCGAACATGCTTAAGATCAATGTCACCCTTAGCAACATGATCTCGAATGAAATGATGACGAACTTCAATATGCTTAGTTCAAGAATGTTGCACAGGATTATGACCAATTTTGATAGCACTTTCATTATCACAAAGCAATGGAACGTGTCTCACATATATCCCATAATCTTTAAGAGTTTGGGTCATTTAAAGTAATTGAGCACTACATGAACCAGCGGCAATATATTCAGCTTCGGCGGTGGATAAGGATACCGACTTCTTGGAGGACCAAGAAACAAGAGATCTACCAAGAAATTGACAAGTACCCGAAGTGGACTTTCTATCAACCTTGTCTCCGGCATAGTCCGAGTCGGAATAGCCAACAAGATCGAAAGAGGCCCTTTTAGGATACCAAATGCCAAAATTTGGTGTATGGATTAAGTATCTCACTATCCTTTTCACGGCCTTAAGATGACATTCTTTAGGGGCAGCTTGATATCGTGCACACATGCACACACTTAGCATAATATCGGGACGTGAAGCACATAGATATAACAATGAACCAATCATAGAGCGATAAACCTTTTGATCAACCGGTTCACCATCTTTGGTTAAGTCAAGATGTCCACTAGTAGGCATGGGTGTAGTCATACCTTTGCATTCTTGCATATTGAACTTCTTGAATAAGTCCTTAGTGTACTTCGTTTGAGAGACAAAAGTACCTTCCTTAGTTTGCTTGATTTGCAAACCTAGAAAGAATTTGAGTTCACTCATCATAGACATCTCAAACTTCTCCGACATTAGCTTCCCAAAATTTTCACTAAAATGAGGGTTAGTTGAACCAAATATAATATCATCAACATAAATTTGGCACACAAAGAGTTCACCATTAACCCTTTTAGTAAAAAGAGTAGAATCAATTTTCCCAATTTCAAATCCTTTTTCAATAAGGAACTTGGTCAAGCATTTATACCATGCTCTAGGAGCTTGTTTAAGTCCATAAAGAGCTTTGTGAAGTTTGTAAACATGATTGGGTTTCTTAGGATTGACAAAGCTGAGAGGTTGTTTAACATAAACTTCCTCCTCTATTTCACCATTTAGAAAAGCACTTTTAATGTCCATTTGGTACAAGGTGATATCATAGTGATTAGCATAGGCAAGTAAGATGCGAATGGACTCAAGTCTAGCAACGGGGGCGTAAGTCTCACCATACTCCATACCTTCGACTTGTGTGTAGCCTTGGGCTAAGAGACGTGCTTTGTTGCGAACTACTTGTCCATCTTCATCTTGCTTGTTGCGAAACACCCATTTGGTACCGATGATGTTGTGGTTGTTGTCGGGCTTCTCGACCAATGTCCAAACATGGTTCCTCTCAAAGTTGTGTAGCTCTTCATGCATAGCATTTATCCAATCCGGATCTTCCAATGCTTCTTCAACCTTCATAGGTTCAATTCTAGAGATGAAAGAATAGTTTTCACAAAAGTTAGCTAAACGAGTTTTAGAGCGAGTGATTCTCCCGGTTTGAATATCATTGTAGATTTGCTCGACGGGATGGTCTTTAGCAATTCTTGCTCGAACTCCTGAAAGCTTTTGCTTGGGTCTTCGTTGAACATCTTCTTCATCTTGTTCTTCTTCTTGGCCTTCTTCATTGTTGGAGTTGTCGTTCTCTTGTCGTGGTGGAGAAGGAGGTTGTTGACGTTCATCTTGATGCACTTCCTCGTTTTCTTCATCTTGGTGTGTCCCGCTTGTGGATGCTTCCGTATCAACTCTTGGTTCACCTTGTCGTGAAGTAGAAGCTTCCACTTGGACGGACGAAGTACTCTCCTTCACCTCCGTTGGACGGACCTTTCCAATAGACAAGTCTTGGATTGCTTCCGAAGGATCTTTGTCTCCTACATCAATTGGCAATTGCTCTACTTGCGAGCCGTTAGATTCATCAAACTTCACATCTACCGTCTCTTCAACCTTTCGGGTGAAACTGTTGTAGACACGGTAAGTGTGAGAGTTTGAGCCATAACCTAGTAGGAAACCTTCATGAGACTTAGGAGCAAATTTAGAACGGCGATGCTTATCAAGAATGTAGCACTTTGAGCCGAATACTTGAAAGTATCCAACTTGGGGTTTGTTACCGGTGAGTAGCTCGTATGCCGTCTTGCCGAGTAGCTTGTGAAGATACAAGCGATTTGTTGCATGACAAGCTGTCTCAACCGCTTCTGTCCAAAAGTGCTTCGGCGTCTTGTACTCATCAAGCATCGTTCTCGCCATTTCGATGAGCATCCGGTTCTTCCTCTCAACAACTCCATTTTGTTGAGGTGTGTACGTGCCGAGAACTCGTGTGAAATCCCTTCTTCGTCAAGAAAGGTGTCCACATTTGCGTTCTTGAACTCCGTTCCGTTGTCGCTGCGAACCTTCTTGATCTTCACTTCAAATTGGTTTTGGGCCTTCCTAGCGAAGTTTTTGAAGATCTTTTGGACCTGTGATTTATCATCGAGAAAGAACACCCACGTAAATCTGGAAAAATCATCAACTATAACTAGACCAAAAGAATTTCCACCGAGACTCTTGTAGGAGTTGGGACCGAAGAGATCCATGTGAAGTAGCTCGAGTGGCCTCTTTGTGGTCATGATGTTCTTCACGGGATGCCTTCCTCCAACCTGTTTACCTGCTTGACAAGCACTGCAAAGTCTATCCTTATCAAATATGACATCGTTAACTCCAAGGATATGATTCCCTTTAATAAGCTTGTCAAGGTTTCTCATGCCAACGTGACCTAATCGTCTATGCCATAACCAACCTTTTGAGGATTTAGCAATGAAGCAAGTTTTAGGTTGAGCTTTTTTAGTGAAATCAACAATGTATAGATCACCTCTACGCACACCGGTAAAGACCATTTTATGATTGTCTCGACGAAACACTTGGCAATCAATTTCAGTAAATAGGACATTGAAACCGAAATTAGCAAGTCTAGATACTGAAAGTAAGTTGTAGCCAAGAGATTCAACGAGCATGACATTTTGAATGGAGCTATCATGTGAGATGGCCACCTTACCCTTTGAGTTGTCACCGAAAGTGACAACCTTTCGAGGACCATCATTTTCTGCAAGCTCACGAAACATGTCTTTATCTCCGGTCATGTGATCGGTACATCCACTATCAAGAACCCATTCCTTTCCTCCTGATACATATCCCCGAAGATTTGCCATAAGACCAAAATGTCTCATTGCATCATCAAGATCGAAGTCACTATCATCATCCTCATCACAGTATCCATGTTCAACATCGTCATGTGGTGGATCAAGTCCTAGAGAGGGTAATTCATTAGAGTGAGTTTGACAATGATCTTGCTTATGAATTCTTATAGCTTCGGAAATAATATAACTAACAATTCCAACATCTCCTTTGGCACGCATAAGGTCGGTAAGTTCAAATAGACGATCACCAAACATAGGATCACTAGTATTCATTTTGCTCAAAGCAATAGACTTATAGAGAATTTCATCTAGATTTTTTCAAAGAATAATCAGGAAATCATTCCTCAAGAAATTTCCACATAGTGTAGGCACACTCAAAAGTAGGCAAGATTCTAATCAATTTTCTAGGCAAGCCTCTAGTGATAAGATTAACATTTCTAAGATTTCTAGTCATGTCAATAGATTCATCAAGGGTAGGATGCATAGGATCAACATGAGGAGCACAAGGGCTAGCAATGTACTTGCTTAAATGATATTGATTGAAAATTACAAGCATCTCATTTTTCCACTCATGAAAATACTCTCCATCAAGAATAGGCACTCTATGACTAAGACTCCCCAAAATAGACTCATCCATCTTCCTCCAATGGTGATTAAACCAAGGCAATGGAGACCAATGCTCTGATACCACTTGTAGGACCTTGAGAAGAGGTGTATAGAGGGGGGTGATTAGACACTAAGTACCAAAGTTGCAGTTTTTAAGTTTCTTTGAAGTTTGAGTGGAGTTTAGGGACAAGTTTAACATTCACAACATATAGCAAGCAAGCAAGCCAAGAGTATATGAGCAGTGGAAAATAAAGCATGCAACTTGCAAGAATGTAAAGGGAAGGGATTGTAGGATTCAAACGCAATTGGAGACACGGATGTTTTTGGCGTGGTTCCGATAGGTGGTGCTATCGTACATCCACGCTGGTGGAGACTTCAACCCACGAAGGGTAACGGTTGCGCGAGTCCACGGAGGGCTCCACCCACGAAGGGTCCACGAAGAAGCAACCTTGTCTATCCCACCATGGCCGTCGCCCACGAAGGACTTGCCTCACTAGCGGTAGATCTTCACGAAGTAGGCGATCTCCTTGCCCTTACAAACTCCTTGGTTCAACTCCACAATCTTGTTGGAGGCTCCCAAGTGTCACCTAGCCAATCTAGGAGACACCACTCTCCAAGAAGTAACAAATGGTGTGTTGATGATGAACTCCTTACTCTTGTGCTTCAAATGATAGTCTCCCCAACACTCAACTCTCTCTTATAGGTTTTGGATCTGGTGGAAAGATGATTTGAGTGGAAAGCAACTTGGGAAGGCTAGAGATCAAGATTCATATGGTAGGAATGGAATATCTTGGCCTCAACACATGAGTAGGTAGTTCTCTCTCAAAAATAGGATGCTGGAAGTGTAGGTTCAGTCTAATGGCTCTCTCCACGAATGAAGAGGAGGTGGAGGTGTATATATAGCCTCCACACAAAATCTAACCGTTACACACAATCTACCAAACTCGGTGGGACCGAATGTTAAACTCGGTCAGACCGATTTTGCAAATAATGTGACCGTTAGGGTTTTCGGTGGGACCGAAATGCAACTCGGTGGGACCGACTCGGTTAGGGTTAGGGCATAACGTAATCTCGGTAAGACCGATTACACAAACTCGGTGGGACCGATTTTGGTAATAAGCTTTCCAGAGAGTTGGTCAGGCAAACTCGGTTTGAGCGATTATCAAACTCGGTGGGACCGATTTTGATAATAAGTTAACCAGAGAGTTTGCATTGTAATCTCGGTAGTATCGATTGCGCAAATTCGGTGAGACCGATTTTGATAATGGACATACACAGAGAGATTACAATCCCATCTTGGTGAGACCGAGATCCCTATCGGTGAGACCGATTTGCCTATGGTTTGTGGCAGTGGCTAAGACATTCAAACTCGGTGGCGCCGGATAGAAAGAATCAGTGGGGCCGAGTTTGACTTTAGGTTTAGGACAAATGTGTGGAAGTGGGAAAGTAGCTGAGGGTATTTGGAGCATATCACTAAGCACATGAAGCAAGAGGCTCATTAAGCAACACCTCATCCCTCCTTAATAGTATTGGATTTTCCTATAGACTCAATGTGATCTTGGATCACTAAAATGGAAAATGAAGAGTCTTGAGCTTGAAGCTTGAGTCAATCCTTTGTCCTTAGCATCTTGAAGGAGTTCCCACATCCTTTAGTCCATGCCACTCCAATGTTGAACTTATCTGAAACATACTAGATAAAAGTGTTAGTCCAACAAGAGATATGTTGTCATTAATTACCAAAACCACCTAGGGAGCACTTGTGCTTTCACACGTACAAAAAAATTGGTAAGATTTGCATCTGTCATATTGGGTATGTTGCCATTTGTCAAACTGGAAAGGTTGGCATTCGTTGTTCTAGTAACATTGCCATTTGTCAACCTTGTAACACTATGATTTGTCAAAATATGCAGCTAAAAATCACTAGCACTATCTAATTTTTGCAACTAAAACTCAGTAATTAAGCATAGATTTCATTCATAGATTAAGTAGTTGTTCTTTATACAAACAGTTCAACTCGACAGCTGAACCGACCAAACTTTTCCCCAATTGTTGTCAACCACGTACTGAAATAGCTAGTTCAACTATATATACTAGCTAATTTTAAGTACGTTGTACAGTTCCACCACATCTATAGTGAGATGAACTGAACAAAATAGCCCCTAAATACTACTACAACGGAGGGACTCTGTACTACTTCCGGCAGCCTCTCCTCTGCCCAGCGCGCTCAGTAAGAGGCAAAGGAGGAGGAGCCTACCGATGAGCTAGACAACTGCAATACGGTGCCTGCCGCTGCTGCAGCTTCAGCGACGCTCACCTCGAACGCCCTCTGTCGCTCCAGTCGACCCCTCTCGAAGCGGTGGTTCTCCTCGTAGATCTCCTGATTCCTCGCCTCTGAGGCGGCGTGTGTCGCGGCCACGGCGGCGGTAAGGCTCTTTGCGTGCTTGACGAGGTGCTCCTCTTCCTCCCGCAGGAACTAGGTGTAGGGCGCAAGGTCGCTAACGCACGCGCGGGCCTCCACCTCTGCCTCCCGCCTTCGGACAGCGGTGGCGGAGCGGGTGATGACCCTGACGGTCGATGGTGGGCTGGTGGTTGTCGGTATAAAAACTGGTCGATCTCGGGTAGGGCGTCCCGAACTGTGCGTCTGAGGATCGAAGGTAACAGGAGGCAGGGGACACGATGTTTACCCAGGTTCGGGCCCTCTTAATGGAGGTAATACCTTACTTCCTACTTGATTGACTTTGATGAGTATAGGTGTTACAAGAGTTGATCTACCTCGAGATCTTAATGGCTAAACCCTAGATGCCTAGCATGTATGATTATGATTGCCTCTATGGACTAAACCCTCCAGTTTATATAGACACCGGAGGGGCCTAGGGTTGTACAAAGTCAGTTTATAGAGAAAGGAAACTACACATTCGGAGGCCAAGCTTGCCATCCACGCAAAGGAGAGTACCATCCGGAAACGGGAGAAGGCCTTCTATCTAGTATCTTCACGGCCCACCAGTCCGGCCCTTGTCACATAGCCCGGATGCCCGAGGACCCCCTAATCCAGGACTCCCTTAGTAGCCCCTGAACCAGGCTTCAACGATGATGAGTTTTTCGCGCAGATTGTCTTCGGCATTGCAAGGCAGGTTCCTCCTCCGAATACACCAAAGCAGTCAAGAGAACTGAATCCGGCTCTGTATAATAGTTACAGCCCCCAACCACTGAGGCAAACTACTTAAACAAAATAAGCCATGTCCACTGACAGCTTTTTCAGCGAGACGTTACATCTGGCCTTATCATTATTTTGAACCGTTTTGTGGCCTCCCGTTTCGCATTTCGAGGCATGGCCTCTATTGACACGTCTTGTCAAAGCAGAGATCATGTCCCCTTATCACGGGATTCTCATCAATACGGGTTTGGGTATTCCAACCGTGCCATTCACACGACCCCTTGGGAATAGGCGAGTTTTAAGGCTTGTGAGGGGGCGCTTGATATTCACTACCTTTATAAGAGGATAAGGACCTTTCTTTTCACCCCACGCTTTCTTCTTCCTCAGCCCTTCTGTCCTCGAGCTCCAGCGCCCAAGTTTCGATCTTCCTCACCGCCACCAATCTATCCGACCATGGCCGGATCCGGCTCTCAAGGCAAGTGGATGGCCTCCTCCATTACGGAGAAAGACATCAAGGAGCTCTGGGAAGTGGGGTACTTGACTGCAGAGATCACGCATAGGCTCCTTGCCCCGAAGCAGGTCATCCCCACTCCGGAAGCTGGCGAAAGAGTGGTATTCACCCCCCCCCCCCCCACTTCCTTCGCGGACTAGGGTTTCCCCTCCACCCCTTTGTTCACGATCTCATGTTCTATTACGGGCTAGATTTACACGATCTAGCTCCAAACTCCTTCCTTCATATCTCGGTGTTTATCGTCGTGTGTGAGGCATTCCTCCGCGTCCCCCCACACTTCGGCCTGTGGCTCAAGGCCTTCAATGTGAAGCCGAAGGTGGTTGACGGGCAGCACGCGGATTGCGACAGTGCCATGGTGAGCAAACTCCCCAAAGTTACCTGGCCAAAAGGGGCCTTTGTGGAGACCGTAAAGATATGGCAGCAGGAGTGGTTTGAAATCACCAAACCTCGCGGCACCAAGTGGGCGGCCGCTCCTGCATTCAGATCCGGACCCCCGTTGCAGCTTGCATCATGGACCAACAAGGGTCTAGACTGGGGATCGCCTGACGAGGTGTTGATGCTGCAAAAACGCATCAAAAATATCATAGAACAGGGCACGAGCCTCACTGACATGATCCAGGTGATGCTCGTCCACCGAATCCTTCCCTGCCAGTGACGGCCTCTCCGTATGTGGGAGTTCAATCCGGAAGGGCCACGGACCCTGCAGCGATTCTTTGGCGTGACGCACAAAGAGATCTGGAAGCCGCTCTTCAAGGCTCAGAAGTCATGGCCGAAGATGTCCGAGGACATCGGCCTTGACTGCAATCATCTGGCCACCCCGGTAAGTGTGCGATTTCCGAACATAACTTAGTTCATCAATCAAAGGAGTGTATTTGAGAATTCCATCCCCTAAACAAGGCTGGACAAAGAAGGCGGAGCGGATCAGATGTCCAGCTCCACTACCCAAAAACCTAGCTGATCCTCTACTAATGAGGATGATGGTCCCGGCGCCATACCAGGCGCCGGTGAAGAAGGACAAGAAGAAGAAGAAGAGCAAGGATGCCGAAAGCGGCCTCCACCATAAATATACTTTGGACGCCATGTCCAAAGAGACCGAAGATCACTCCTCCCACGAGGGATATGAAGACGAAGAGGAGGAGGAGGCATAAAGCAATTCTCCCCCTAAGGGGAGGAGGAAGAAAAGGGCGGCCTCTGTAGACCCAGAGGCGGAGGCGCCCAAGAGGGGGAATATCCCTCCCGGACGGCTCGGATTCGGATGCTGAAGCCATCCCCGAGTGGCGCCCCGGGCCAAAGCCCCTCGGTGCATCGCAAGTATCCGAGGGTGCCTTATATACGCCCAATCTTTATGATTGTAATCTAACACATTGTATGGGGTTGTCCGGCCCGCGATCTCCGCCAACAATCATTATGGGAGGGGAATTCTCTGGAGCCGGGGATGATGGAGAGCGAGACGCCTTCGCGAGCCTCCCCGCCAACCGCCATGGACAACACTGAAGTTTTGTCTCGAAGGGCCTCTCCGGGATATGGAGAGGTGCGGGAGGCCGCCAAGACGGTGCCAGAGGGTAACGGCTCGGCTGCCGAAAACATGGGGAAGCAATCCCCATGGGGACTAACGGTGGGGGTCCTGACCCGTCTGGCCCCGGGCCAAACACTATTCTGGAAACCCAAGTGGTTCCAGAATCAAGCGAGCAACCCTTAGCCGGTTCGGGTTACGCGGACCCTTAATGTTCGAACTTTGGGGTGTGGCGGAGATCAACCCTCCACCGTCTCGTACCTCGCCGAATCGCAGGGACCTAAACTACTAAGAAGAACAGCACAAGAGACACGATATTTATACTAGTTCGGGCCACCGTTGTGGTGTAATACCCTACTCTAGTTTGTGGTGTGGTGGATTGCCTCTTGGGCTGATGAACAACAATACAGGGAAGAACAGCCTCGCGAGGGTCTGTTCTTGGTGGGTGTGATGAACTGCTAGGTGGTGTCCCGTCGCTCTAGCTTGAGGATCGGGTCTCTATCTCTCTCTGATCTGGATGCGGATCGTTCTCCCTTTCTGAGTGTGGCCACTCCTATTTATGGGCGAAGGCCCTGGGCCTCTTCCCAAATATCGAGCGGGAAGGGCGCCAACAATTGGCCATTTTGAAGGGGAACAGCGGGTACACTTATCTGACTAAAGTTGGTCCTCGCTTTGCCAAAGGCTCGTGATGGCCTTTGCTTGGGCTCCATGATGACTCCTTCCAGCCGTTGGGGCTGGTCTTGGTCTTGTTGCACCAAGCAGGTGCCTTTGCTTGATGCTCTTGCTGCGCTTGCTCCCTTTGCACCAAACAGGAAAGGAGGGCTGCTGCTGGCTGGCGCCTCGATCGCGCCCTTCGTCGTCATGGCTTGCATCATGGGCACCTCGCGAGGTACCCTGCCTTGAACTCTCTGCCTCCTCATGAGCCAGCCTAACGAGGCCGTGCCTGAGGAAGCTCCTGGCCGTCTGCCCCGCGAGGCTTGGCCCCTCGCGAGGGTCTTGAGCTTGTGTTGATGAAGATGGGCTGTCCTAGGCCTCCTTTGAGCCACGCCGCAGGCCGCAGGCAGGCAAGTCTGGAGACCCCCGTTCCCAGAACACCGACAGTAGCCCCCGGGCCCACGGCGCGCCCGAACTTGGCCGAGCGGAGAGGCGAAAGGGCAAGTGCGAAGCTTCGCGGGCCCTAACAGCCTGCGGCCTTGGGCGCCGCGTGGCGGTTGATTGGACGTGTGCGCACTGCTCCCCCACGATGCCTCGGTAACCTCCCGGATTCGACAAGTCCCTGTCTCTCCTTCTTCTCCATGGATCCACCAAGGAAGTTCTCGGCCGCAGAGAAGGGGAAGGGCCGCCAGGTCGAATCTTCCTCTCCTCTGCCTAAGCGTGGTCGAGGTCGCCCTCGCAAGCACCCCATGGCCTCCACGGCGGTCCCCCGCGGTCGTGGGGGAGGCTCTCAGCGTGGTGACGAGCGGCTGGCCATGGTCGGAGGGCGTGCCCTGGCTGCGCGTACCCCGAGGCCGTGCCTCCATGCTGCTGAAGCGATGGCGGAGTTCGTGGTGAGGGCGGAGGAGCCGTCCGGCGTCCGGCTTCAGCTCCGTGCTTCCTCTGGGTGAGCTCCCGGATGGCGCTCGAGTGGCCTCGGCTCCGGTGATGGCTGTTGCGGCCGGGCTTCGTGGGCTTCTCTGGAGGTCTCTGCTGCAGGAACCTGTTCTGGCCCTTGGTGGGGCGTTCGCTTGCAGCGCGTGGTCTCCGCCGCCGGTGCTCCCTGCACTTCTAGTATGATGGCGGCGCCACCCTCTACGTGAGGGTGTTCGGGAAAACGGCCGCCGCATGGGGTGCTGCCACGAGGGCGGCGACGCGGCCGAGACTCAGCCCGGCGTGGGCGGAGAGGCAGCGCTGGGCGGTGGCGATGCCGCGACTCCTCACGCTTCACCAGCTCTTCTTGGTGGCGATTCTTCCCAGAGCGGCCGCGGCAGACCCCATGCCGCCGCGCTGCTTGGGGGTGGCAGCAGGTCCGCTTCGCCGCCACGACCAGTGAAGCGAGATGGAGTCCGGCCCGAGCTCGAGGCGGCTCGGGCCTTCAAGAGAGCCGACACGGGCGTGCTTCACCTGCTCCTGTCCTTTTCCTTCCTTTTCTCCTGCGTAAAAGGAACAATGTGTGGCCCGATGGGCGTGTTTAGGGCAACGCTGTTAATTATTGTCTTGCTTTTGTTATCACGACATCGTTCCCTTCGCCGTCGCCCATTCGTAAGTGAACCCGGCCGTGGCATGGGGCGACCGACCCTGGCCCGTGTTAGCGTTGTGCTGCCCGTGTGGCATGGTCGGGAGGGTGCTCAGCTGTGGACCAGGCCGTGAAAACTTGAGCGATAGGGGTAGGGCAGCTCGCATGGGGCTCCCGAGGCTTCCGCCTCGCGAGTCCCAGCAAGAGAAATCGAGGCAGGAGGGTGAAAAGATCGAAGAACCACGAACCAAAAAGGGGCGATAGTTTCGATAAAACTTCAAATGGGAATAACCAGCCAACTGAAAGCAAATGAAAAAGCGCGTCCGGCACCTAGTCTAGTCTTGACGTCTTCTCACCAGTAGCGAGCTAAGTGATGCCCTTTGGGCGGGAGGGAGCCCCAGGGCCTGAGGCCTGCACTCCACGAGACTCGGGCGTGTACAGCCCCAACTCATTATTACGTGAGAGTGTCACGGGCGGCGAGCTTCACAGGCGTTCGCCTTCTTCACAGAGCTCGGGCCTTTCTTGGGAAGCAAGCTTCACAGGCGTTGCCCTCTTCACAGGCTCGGGCCTTTCGAGCAGCGACAGCTTCACAGGCGTTCACCTTCTTCACAGGCTCTGGGCCTTTTCCCAGGAGGCGAGCTTCACAGGCATTTGCCTTCTTCACAGGCTCCGGGCCTTTTCCAAAAAGATGAAATTCACAGGCATTTGCCTTCTTCACAGGCTCAGGGCCTTTTCCAAAAAGATGAACTTCACAGGCATTCACCTTCTTCATAGGCTCAGGGCCTTTTCCAAAAAGATGAACTTCACATGCATTCGCCTTCTTCACAGGCTCCGGGCCTTTTCCAAAAAGATGAAATTCACAGGCATTCGCCTTCTTCACAGGCTCCGGGCCTTTTCCTAAAAGATGAACTTCACAGGCATTCGCCTTCTTCACAGGCTCCAGGCCTTTTAGGGGTAAAACCTCCGGAGGTGCTGGATGTTCCACGCGTTCTGCATAGGTACTCCCTCTTGAGTCTCCAAGCACACGGAGCCAAGCCTGGAAACATGAACAACCTTGAATGGGCCCTCCCACATGGGAGAGAGCTTATGCAGTCCCTCCCTGGAGAGGACCCGTCGGAGCACGAGGTCCCCTACCTCGAGAGTTCTGGGGCGGATGTTGCGGCAGTGGTATCGCCGGAGTGCTTGCTGGTACCTCGCCGCTTGGGGATGAGGGTGAGGGTGAGCGGGGACGATGCAGCCCGAGGGGCGCCCCCAGCAGGATGAGCTAATGACATGAAGTAAAAAGGGATACATGCCGCAGGGACGGACCCACGCGGCCTGGGAATAATGCAGCCCTGAAGGCGCTCCTAGCCGGAAATAAAACTTAAAGATGTCACCTGGTGATGTTGGGGATGAAGGGGTGTTGGTGTAGCAGACTCGGTGGGCTGCGGGAGCCGATCCTCACGAGCCCCCAGGCCCAGGGGCCTCGGGAGGCTCCGGAGGCGTTCGCGGCTCCTCAGGGGCCATCTCCATCTCCGCCAGGGCTGCGGCATGCCTGACCTCTTGAGCCTCCAGGATGGACCTCATGAGATGCTGGTGCGCAGTAGCCGCGTTTGGCAGGCCATAAGGCATGCGTACGTAGCTGTGGGGCGGACCCTGCAGCGTCCCACTCGCGAGGGCAGGCGCTCTTGAGATGCGGCTCGGTTGAGCCTGGTATGTCGATGCACGCGCGCAGCCCACCATCCTCGCTGGATGGGGGCCACAGCGAGTAGGCGGCGGCTGCCCTCATGACCCTTGACTCCTGTGGCTCTGAATGGCCTTGTTGACAAACTCACGAGGGTTCAGCCCTCCTTTCCTTGCTCACGCTTGCGGAAGCGTGCTTCAAAACACGCCTCCGCGTGGTGCCCAAGCGCCTCCTCGAGACCTTGGCGAGGTCGGCGGCCCTCGAGGGAGAGCCCCGAGCCCTGCTCGAGGAGGGCGCCGGCGCGCTTTCTATCTGACGGAAGGAGGCTCCCTCGGTGCCGGGCGGTCGATGTCTTCTTCTTCTTGGGTGCGGCCTCGGGAGGCCTCCTGCTGCTTGTGGTCCGGGTCTTCCAATGATGCGGCTGAAAGGCTCGCTCGGGGAGCACTGCTGCGTCTCTCTCTTCGAGGGCACCGTGATGACCCGCCGCTTCTGGCATCTTGAGGGCGTTGTAGCCGTGGTGGAGTTCTGACCATGAACTTGTCCAACGCTGGGTACCCAAGGATGGCGTTATCTGGCGGCGAATGTGGGCGACGTCGAAGTCGATGAGCTCGGTATGGTAGTTGTCGCGAGCCCCGAAGGTGACAGGAAGGCGGACCTGCCCGATCGGGACCGTGGAGCCGTCGGTGACTCCAGAGAAGGGCTTGGTTGGCTGAAGCTGACTGTAGGGCACTTGAAGATTGTTGAATGTTTCCACGGAAAGGACGTTGAGCCCTGCCCCGCCGTCGATGAGGGTCTTGGTGACCAGCACGTTGCTGACGATTGGGGGCAAAGCATCGGGAGAAACTCCGGCTGTGGCTGCGCACTTGAGCTGATCCGCTGAGCTGAACGTGATGGCGCACGCCGACCACCTGAGAGGGCGTGTAGCCTCGAGCTTGGGGAGGACTGCATTCACTTCGCGGATGAACTTCTTGAAGATGCGCTGAGAGGCTGGGGCTTGAGCTCCGCCCAGGATGCAGGCGATCGCACGCGCTTCCTGGAAGCCCCCAGCCCCCTCGTCCTGATGACGGTCTTCAATTCTCCTTGGCGGCAGCGGCAGCGGAGGGAGGCCTGTGTTCCCCTGCAGGCGATCCTCGCGAGGCTGATCCCTCCAGCCTCCCTCGCGAGGTGGGTCTTGCCAGCGGTCCTCGCGAGGTTGGTCGCGCCACCCTTGACGCGGGCCGCGGTCTTCCCAGCGTCCTGCATTCCTTCCTCCTCCTCGGCCGTAGCCCCGGTCGCTGCGCTCGAGGCGTCTGCCGACCCTTCCTTCGCGCACGGCCCGGAGCTCTTGACATTCATTGGTGTTGTGGGTGTGGAGGTCGTGGTACACGCAATACCGGCTGCCCTTGGAGGACTCGGGCTGATCTCTGCCTCGCTTGGTGTCTGGTTCGGCTGCGAGCACGGCAGCCCCCTTGCGCTTCACGTCCTTGGCCTTGGACTTCTTCTCTTCGGGATCCGCGGCAGGCAGCTCGAGGAGGGAGAGGCGCCCCTCCTCAGCCCTGGCGCACTTGGTCGCCAAGTTGAACAGCTCCAGGGAGGTGCACAGATCTTCATGCATCGCGAGCTCTTCCTTCATCTTGACGTCACGCACGCCGTCGGAGAAGGCAGAGATGATGGCCTCCTCCGTTACCCTGGGGATCTTGAGGCGCGCGTTGTTGAAGCGCTAGATGTACTTTTGCAGGGTTTCCCCTGGCTGCTGCTTGATTCGGCGCATATCGCTCACGGCGGGTGGCCGGTCGCGAGTACCCTGGAAGTTGGCGATGAAGCGGGTACACATCTCGGCCCAGGAAGAGATCGTGCCTGGGGCCAGGTTCAGGAGCCAGGTGCGGGACCCGTCCTTGAGCGCCATGGGAAACCAGTTCGCCATGACCTTCTCATCCCCGTTGGCAGCCTCGATGCCCAACTCGTAGAGCTAGAGGAACTCCGTAGGGTCAGCCGTGCCGTCATAGCGTGGAGGCAGGTCTGGCTCGAACTTGGCGGGCCACGCGACGCTGCGCAGCTCGGAGGTGAAGGCGCGGCAGCCCGCCGTTGCCGTGGGGGGCCTCGGACGACAGAGGGCTTGGTCTTGCGGGCCTCCCTGCGCCGCGGCTGGGGGCAGCGCAGGGTCTTGACGTGTTGGGGCGGGGAGCGCTCGGGCAGCTTCTTGTGGGCGAGGAACTTCTTGGCAGCTCTGCTCTTGTTGTGCGGCGCTGGCGGAGCAGGTTCCGCCGAGGACCCGCGCCTTGGGGCGAGTGCCGTCTTGAGGAGGCGGTGAGGCGCCCAGGAGCTTCATCGCCAGCAGCGAAGGCGGTGCGGTGCAGCGAGACGGACGGCGTGGGTCGCCTCCTGCAGCGTGACGAGCTTCGGCGACTTCGGTCGAGCCATTCTTCGTAAACGTCGTCGGCAGAAGCGGTAGCGCAGAGCTCGTTAGCGCGATGAGTGCAGCTCGGGCCTCCATAGCGGCGAGGCGAAAGCGCGACGAAGAACCAGCGGGTGAGAGAAAGCGTGGCGGTGCGGCCGTCCCGCCTCATGGGCGAGTCTTTGGGGCGGCGCTTGCTGCTCGTTCCCGCCGGGCGGTGGCGGCGTTGATGGCGGTGACGAGGAGCGACGAGCGCCCGCCGGCGGGAGCCGTCTGGGCGACATGGGAAGCGAGGGCGGCTCGGCGCTCGGCGCGGGCCCGACGAGCGTCAGACATGGTTGCGGTGGTCGAGGAAGAACGAGGCGACGAAAGGCAAATTCCGGCGCACCCCTACCTGGCGCGCCAAATGTCGGATTTCGGGTTCCGGCAGACCCTTAAGGTTCGAACACTGGGGTGCGCGCGGAGATCCAATCCTCCACCGTCTCGTACCTCGCCGAATCGTAGGGACCTAAACTACTAAGAAGAAGAGCACAAGAGACACGAGATTTATACTAGTTCGGGCCACCGTTGTGGTGTAATGCCCTACTCTAGTTTGTGGTGTGGTGGATTGCCTCTTGGGCTGATGAAGAACAGTACAGGGAAGAACAGCATCGCGAGGGTCTGTTCTTGGTGGGTGTGATGAAATGCTAGGTGGTGTCCCGTCGCTCTAGCTTGAGGATCGGGTTTCTATCTCTCTCTGATATGGATGCAGATCGTTCTCCCTCTCTGAGTGTGGCCACTCCTATTTATAGGCGAAGGCCCTGGGCCTCTTCCCAAATATCAAGCGGGAAGGGCGCCAACAATTGGCCATTTTGAAGGGGAACAGCGGGTACACTTATCTGACTAAAGTTGGTCCTCGCTTTGCCAAAGGCTCTGGTGATGGCCTTTGCTTGGGCTCCACGATGACTCCCTTCCAGCCGTTGGGGCTGGTCTTGGTCTTGTTGCACAAGCGGATGCCTTTGCTTGATGTTCTTGCTGCGCTTGCTCCTTTGCACCAAAGAGGAAAGGAGGGCGCTGCTGCAGGCTGGCGCCCGGCCCTGGCGCCCTTGGTAAATCATGGCTTGCGTCATGGGCACCTCGCGAGTACCTGCCTTGAACTCTCCGCCTCCTCATGAGCCAGCCTAACGAGGCCATGCACGAGGAAGCTCCTGGTAAATCCGCCCATGAATCTGGCCCCTCGCGAGGGTCTTGAGCTTGTGTTGATGAAGATGGGTTGTCCTGGGCCTCCTTTGAGCCACGCCGCAGGCCGCAGGCAGGCAAGTCTGGGGACCCCCATTCCCAGAACACCGACAACCCCCTTCAAAGGAAGGGGGACTGCCTACTCCGAAGGCAGCCTCCACTAATCCAGAGGCGCCGAACCCTGTGATGGACGCACTGCAACGTGCTTCTGTCGTGGAGGAGCAACGTACCCTAATGAGTACGGTGGTTGAAAAGGTTCAGTTTGCGAAAAGCGGGCTGAACGAGGCCTTCACTAGCCTGCTAACAGGCTTCGAGGTATGTGATGTAATATTCTTGGCTGCTTTTTGTATGAAAAATATGCTTGTATATAGATAGTATCCCTTGAGACTCTATTTGGCTTTTGAAAAAAGGCCGAACAGAGGATCGATAATATTCGTTGGAGATAATGTACTTTTATATTTTGAGAAACATGCTTCACTGTTAGCGGCAACCGCCCAGGCCACCGAAGTATCCGAGCTCATGCGTAAGCTGGGGTTTGCCGATGAGGATCTCGCCCGCATCAACAAGAGGTTTGATGAAGCGTAAGGTATGTTTCAGAATATCTCGTTCATGCCTGTATTAATATGCAGACTCTGACTCGAAGATCATGCGCTGCTATGTGTAAGATTGCAGGCAATGCTGCTGCGGTCGAGACCCTCAGGGGTGAACTTGCCCAGGCCAAGGAGCAGGCAAGGGTGAACAAGGCGACCGCTGATAAAGCGACCGAGGACTTGAAGTCCGAATAGGTTGTCCGTCGCCAATACGAGGAGCGGGTGACCGAAGTGGAGCAAGCGCTCAAGGACACCGCCAGCAAGTGTGAGTCCCTAGAGGAGAAGAATAAAGCCCAGGCGACCGACCTTGCCAAGGCCCTTCAAGAGGCTAAGGAGGCACAGGCCGAATCCCGAGCAGCGCACGAGGAGATCAAGCAGGCCGAACAGATAGCGGCTGGTAAGCCCTTTCACTTACAGAGTAAATTCGGCAATCAGATGTATGCCTTGCTCACTCGACTGTGGATTGCTCCAGACGCCATTGCGGATCTTCCAAAGAGTGCCGCCGACGCCGCGCAGTTCTTCCGGGCTCAGGAGGGGCACACGACGGAGAAGCTATTCTGGTCACAGTTTGCAACGCAGGAGCACCCAATGTTGTTGAATGACCGGATGGCGCAGTGGGCCGAGCTGCATAGGATGTCCGGATTGGCCATGAGGGACATCATAGTCCAGCTGTGGCCAACCGAACCCATTCCAAGCAGCTATTTTCTCCTGGTGCAACGACTCATCGACGCTGCCCAATTGGCCAGTCAGCGGTGCGTCATGTATAGAATGTCTGTGAGATGGCCTTTGCCCGTGTCAAGATGCACTGGACGAAAATGAAGGCCACCGTCGTGGCAGTCGAGGGCCCACCAGGAGGCAAGGACCACCCCAAGACGGAGCGCTATTTCGAAGACGTCCTAGAGGGTGCCCGTTTGATAGAGGGTCAATGCTCGAAAGATACCATGTTCGAATGAATGTATCTGAACTGCCCGGACGTTGTATTATAAACCAAGGCTTTTGTAATATATTTGTGCCTTTTATCTTAAAGTATTTTTCCTCCTGTGCAGCCATTTTTATCCTTGAGAGTTTGCCAATCGTCAGCTTCAGCCCCCACGTAGATACTACGGGGGTGTTCGGTATAGCACATAACCACACTTGACCCAACATCTTGGTTCGTGAAGGAGGTGTCAGTGCAGCGAACCAGGCAATCAGACTATGCGGCTTTATCACTCTCACTTAGCCATATGAGTTTGACAATGGGACTGTAAAATAGCCCTTGATGCGTGCGCGGCTATCCGAACTTTGGATGCCTTCGTGTAATACGGAAGAAATCGCTAGAGATATTATAAGTCGCAGAATTTCTGACCAACTCTCACTGCATCATGACAGTGAGCTTTCGGGTTTATCTACTGAGGTACTTGACCGGACGAACCAGAAACACAATCGCAGTAGTTCTCCCTTTACTACCTTAGTCGAACAAGTGGAACGTAAGGTGGTAATCACAGGAGCCGGGCAACCCAACTACTGACCAAAAACATGATTCGGAGCCAACGCATATAGTGCAATATTCAGGACGCCAAAGTATACTATAAAAGTGTTCGGAATTTTGTTTGAAAATATATGTGTCCGGATAGGGCCCCTGACGATTTAAATCGTGCCAAGGTATATATGCCAATCTGACGTAAAGACGGAAGACAGATTAAGAAATAAGCCAATACCGAACAAGGTCAGGCGGAACTGTTTCCATTATAGTCTGATTGATACGTGAAAACGTATTGTTACACAGGATGCCCTAAGCATCGAGGCTATTTTACATGCCGAGAACAAGCGAAAGTTGTATACAGGTCCTAAAAAGGAAAATATGATCTTGGAGATCCTTTGGACGCTCTGCCGCACGTATGCGCCACTTTTTGCCTTGGTGTATGATCCTTTGAGAGGATCAATGATCGAGTATACATAAGGGTCCTGGAAAAGGGACCTTGGTACCATCGAAAAGTGATGTGGGTTGTAACAAACCTGAAAGAATAAAAAGGGAAGGATACTGTCAATGTCAAAATCGGAGGATCTCGGGTAGGGGGTCCTAAACTGTGCGTCTAAGGTTGATGGTAACAGGAGACGGTGGACACGATGTTTACCCAAGTTCGGGCCCTCTCTATGGAGGTAATACCCTACTTCTTGCTTGATTGATCTTGATTAATATGAGTATTACAAGAGTTGATCTACCTTGAGATCGTAATAGCTAAAACCCTAAAAGTCTAGCCTATATGACTATGATTATCCTTTTCTCTACGGACTAAGCCCTCCGGTTTATATAGACACCGGAGGGGACTACGGTTATACAAAGTGGGTTACAGAGAAAGGAATCTTCAAATCCGGACGCCAAGCTTGCCTTCCACGCCAAGGAGAGTCCCATACGGACACGGGTGAGAGTCTTCGGTCTTGTATCTTCAGTCCGGCCCATGTCCAACAGGCCGGACGCTCGAGGACCCCTTAGTCTAGGACTCCCTCAGTAGCCCCTGAACCAGGCTTGAATGACAAGGTGTCCGGCGCGCATTTTGTCTTCGTCATTGCAAGGCGGGTTCCTTCTCCAAATACTCCAAAGTAGTCTTTGAACACAAGAATCGTGTCCGGCTCTGCAAAACAAAATACCACACACCACCACAGAGAGTATAATATTTCACGAGTCCAATCTGGTGACAACTTTTTGTAGCGCGACATCACGTCCCTGCCTGGTTATTATTTTGAACCATTTTTTGGCATGTTGCTCCATGTTTCGAGACGCGGTTTTATTGGCACGTCTTGTCGAAGCAGAGATCGTGTCCCCTTATTGCGGGATTCTCGTCAATACGGGCGTGGGTAACCCAACCGTCCTGTTGGCATGATCCCTTAGGAGTAGGCAGGTTTTAAGGCTTAGGAGGAGGCGTTTGATATTCATCGCTTTTATAAAGGGGCTAAGTCCCGTCCTTCTCCTCTACGCCAACCCTTTCCTCAACCTCTCCAACCTTGAGTTCCATCACCCTAGGTTCAATTTAATTGCTTCGAGCTTCCCAGTCATGTACGGACCCAGCCCTCATGGCCAGTGGGTGGCTTCCTCATCCTGAAGGAGGATATTCTGAGCTCGGGCAGCAAGATACGACATAAAAATCCCCACAGGCTCCCTGCTCAAGTGCAGGTTATTCATACTCCCAGATCCGGCGAGAGGGTCGTATTCATCTCCCACTTCCTCTGGGGGCTAGGGTTTGCTCTCCATCCCTTCGTTCGAGGGCTCATGTTCTATTACGGGCTAGATTTTCACGATCTAGCTCCAGACTCCTTCCTTTATATCTCATCATTCATCATCACGTGCGAGGCCTTTCTCCGCATTCCCCCCCACTTTGGCCTATGGCTCAAGACCTTTAACGTGAAGCCGAAAGTAGTCGAGGGGAAGAAAGCGGAGTGCGGTGGTGCTACTGTGAGCAAACTCACCAATATAGCTTGGCCAAAAGGCTCTTTCACGGAAACTTCCAACCTATGGTAGCGAGAATGGTTTTACATCACTGAACCCCATGGTACCAAGTGGGCAGCTGCCCCTGTGTTTCAATCTGGCCCTCCATTACGGCTTGCATCATGGATTAATAAGGGGCTGGACTGGGAATCAATTGACGAAGTGCAGACGCTACAAAACCGCATCCGGAGCCTCATCAAAAAGGACCCCGATCTCATCGATGTGATTCAAGTAATGCTAGTCCGCCGGGTCCTGCCGTGCCAACGACGGCCCCTCCCCATGTGGGATTTTAATCCGGAAGGACCACGAACCCTTCAGCACTTCTTCGGCACGACGCATAGAGGAATGTGGAAGTTGTTTTTCAGGACACGAAAACAATGGCCGGACATCACTGATGACATCGGCCTTGACTGCAACCATCCGGATACCTCGGTATGCACTCGACTCTCGAACATAGCTTAGTTAAATATCCCATAATAAGATACTGAGAAAACCAGCTTCTTCTAGGGCTGGATAAAGAAGGCGGAGCGAATTAGGTGTTCGGACCCTCTTCCCGAAGACTCAGCTAGTCCCGTGCTAACAAGGATGCTGGTCCCGGCACTATACCAGGTGCTGGTGAAAGAGGGCACTGAGGAGAGCAAGAAGGCCAAAGGTGGCCTCCATTCTTAAGGCACACCAGACACTGTCCGGGGAAGTTAGGGCTCCCTCTTTCAAAGACAAAAGAGAAGGAGAAGTGACATCCTTTCTCGCTTTAGTAATAAAGGGCGCCTCAGAAGATTTGGAGGTAAAGGCTCCCAGCGAGGAAGATGTCCCTTTTAGGCGGTTCGGGTTCGGAAGGCAGTGTTGTAGTGCAGTTCCTCCATGAGACAAGCCTTTAGCAGTCGTAAATGAACAAGGTGTCCTAAGCATATCCTGTTCCTTCAGGCTACAAGGGTAACATTTAATATATATATATATATATATATATATATATATATATATATATATATATATATATATATATATATATAGGGCTGAACTATTACATTAGCAGTAGAGAATATTATTACATTACCCTCGGCCCTATAAAGGCGCGGCCTTGTGAGCCACAGAGAAACTCCCGACCCGTCCCCAACCTAGCCCGCCTCCTACCGCCGAGAGGCAGCCGTCATGGCGGCGGTGGCAGCGGCAGCCGCGCGAGGCATGGCAGCGCTGTGTGAGTCGCTCCTCCGACCCCAGCGCTGCCCTGGCCCGTCCGCATGCCTCCCCGCCCGGCAGGCTCGCGGCCCCTCCCAGCGCCTTCCCTCCGGCAGGCGCCGGCTCCTCCCACGCACCTCCCCATCGGCGGGTGTCGGATCCTCCCAGCGCCTCCCATGCGGCAGGCTCGTCGGCCCGTCCCGACCTCCGGCGGCTGCATGACCGTCCCGCCTCCGCGGCTGTCGCGCAATCCCAGCCTCCCTCTGCCGCCGCGCGCGCCAACCCGCCCAGCGCCACCCGAGCCCCTCCGCGATGCGCCGCCACTCTGAGCCCGCCGCCTACGCTGTCACCCCACCTTGCGCAGACATCCTGTCGGCCGGACCAACCGCCCGGCGAATCGATCTCGCCCGAGCCGTCTTCTTCCTCGCCGAGACGCGACAACCACCCCAGTTCGAGGCGTAGTAAGTACCTCGGTCACGAGTTAAAAGCGGTGGTCCGTTGAATAAAAGAAATGTCAGAAATTCAAATTGTAAAAATTCAAGCAAAAAAAGAAACCCCATGAAAATCCTGCTTAGTAAGTACCTCAGTACAAGTCGTAATATGAGAGAAGTTCAGAACATCATTGTCAAAAAAATGTTGAGTTAAAAAAAACACATTTTCTTTTTGAATAAAATATCATTCAGTTCGCTGATACAAACCATACAATTACAGGGGCGATGATACAATAAACCGTTGAAAACTTACGAGAAAAATATTACCCAAAAACATAGGAAAGTCTAGTTAGTGAATACGCTTAGTACAAACCCATGCAAGCATCGAGTACAAGTACCATTTTCAGAACCATTCAAAATTACTCTATAAAAATAGCTCGGTACAAACATACACATATATCGATCGACTACTCTGTTTTCAAGCGAGAAAACAGCGAGGATCCGTCATCTGTATTCAAAATTACTCTTAAACGGTTGCGAAGTAGAGAAAACATTCAACATGACTAAGTTCCGAATTTTCGATAGCTATCCAACGGTATAATATTTTCCATATTTCGACAAACTTTTTAAAAAAATTGCATTCAAAATTAAATTTGACCGTATTCGAATTCGTTTTTAAACCGTAAAAAATTAGAAAAACATTTCTATACGAAA
Organism: Aegilops longissima; assembly: GCA_021605205.1. Lineage (NCBI taxonomy): Eukaryota > Viridiplantae > Streptophyta > Magnoliopsida > Poales > Poaceae > Aegilops > Aegilops longissima. The sequence goes on along the minus strand of CM038678.1, from coordinate 500,108,690 downwards.
AAGTTGCGCATTGTCTATAGCTTTCCAACGCCGTATCATTTGCGTCAATCCGACAAACCGTTTGCAAAAAATCGCGAAAATACTTTTCGCCCAGAATTTTACCGTTTTTCAATTACTTTTAAATCATATAGAATTAGAAAAAACAATACATATATGGAAGATGCGGATTTTCACCAGCTTTCCAACGCCATCTTATTTGCTCAATTCCGACAAACCGTTTCAAAATTGAGTCCAAAATACGATTCATGTTTTCGGTTTTGAAAAAAAACGGGTTTTTTCAAAACTGCTCTTAAACCATAATGATTTTGTAAAATCATTCAATATACTTGAAATATGGTTGTCAAGAGCTTTCCAACGATATATTACATGCCCCATTCCGACAAAAAAATTACAAAAGTTTTGAACTAAAGAAGGCGATCTTTTTAACTGGCTGAAAGCATCAGTTCAACGCTTCAAAAACATCAGTACAACCACCTGAAAGCGTCGATTGCAAAAAGGGTAACAGAATAATATTCTATTCAGCGTAACAGAATAACCCAGATGTATGTGTGTATATATATATATATATATATATATATACATACATATATATATATATATACATACATATATATATATATACATACATATATATATATATATACATACATATACATATATATATATATATATATATATATATATATATATATATATATATATATATATATATATATATATATATATATATATATATTTGCAGTCCGTAGCAGTCTTCCTCAACAGTCCTCCTCCTCGCAGGATCTGCTTCCGGAGATGATGGAAAGCGAGACGCCTCCACAAGCTCCCTCGCCCAATAGGGCGGACGATTTCGAGGTGTCGTCCCGGAGGATCCTTCCCGATTAACAAGTGGTGCGGGGGACAATGAAGACAATGCCCGAAGGTGAAACTTCGGTCGCCCAGGGCCCGGGGTGTGCGGCCCCCAATAGGGATCAACCATAAAGGCCTTGGACTATCCGGTTTACAGCCGGGGACGACTCTAGAGTTGAGTAAACATATCCCTTCGAAGGGAGTCCGCACTCTCGCAGCCGCTCCCAGGAATCCGGAGGGGCCGGATGCAATGATGGGCAAGTTGCAACATGCGTCCGTCTTGGAGGAACATCGTACCTTAATGAGTATGGTGGCTGAAAGGATTCTGTCCGCGAAAAGTGGATTGAATGAAGCCTTCATGGGCCTGCTAAGAGGCCTCGAGGTACGTACTGTAATATTTTCAATTGTGCCATGTACGCAAAATGCACCTGTGTATAGATAGTAGCCCCTGAGACTCTGGTTGGCGCCCAAAGGGAGGCAATCAGAGGATCAAAAAGGATTGCTTAGGAAATAATCCAATTAATTGGAACACAGGCTGCTACATACATGGCGATTGCCCAAGCTACAGAGGTTGTATGTCTGAAGCAAAAACTTGATGGTGCGGATGATGACATCACGCTTATTAATGACTGACTCGGCGAGCGCAAGGTATGTTTTTAGGGCAGTCAATATCGTAAGTATTATAAGATGAGCATGGCGAGAATTGTGTCTTGAGCTATGTGTAACTCTGAGATAGTGCGGCGCTTGGTTCAGACCCTTGGCTGAGCTTGCGGGCGAGGAGCAAGCGGGATGAGTGATCACGGCTGCCACGAAGGCAGCTGCTGAGCTAAAGGCCGAATAGGTTGCTCGGTGCCAGTGCGAGGAGAGAATATCCATTATGGCACGCGAGCTGAAGGATGCCACTGTCTGATGCGAATCCCTCGAAAAGGATAACAAAGCCAAAACGGCCGATCTCGACAAGGCCTTACGAGAGGCGAGAGAAGCCTGGTCTGAGTCTAGAGCGGCTCGGGAGGAGATCCGTCAAGCTGTAGAGATCGCGGCCGATAAGCCCTTCTTATTACAAGCTAAATTCGGAGATCCGAAGTATGCCCCGCTTAATCAAATGTGGAGTTCTCCAGACGCATTTTTGGAGTTGCCGAAGAGTGCCTCTGACGCGACGCAGTTTTTCCAAGCGCAAGAAGGACATGCAACGGAAAAGCTTTTCTGGTCGCAATTCAGCATGCCAAAGCATCCACTGTTGCTGAACGAACAGATGGCCCAGTGGGCCGAGGTCCACAAGATATCCGGATCTGCCATGAAGGACATCGTGGGCTGGCTGTCGCCGGCCGAGCCAATTCCGAATAGTTATTTCGGTTTGGTGTAGTGACTTGTTGATGCGTTGCCGCGTATCGATACCGTGAAGCGGTCAACATGCATTGAAGGTGCATGGATGGCCTTTGCCCACGTCAAGACGTACTGGGCGAAGAGGAAGGCCACCGATATTGCAGCGAAGAGCCCACCCGAGGGCAAGGACCATCACACGCCAGAGCATTATTTTGAAGATGTCCTAGAGGGTGCCCGCTTGATTGAGGGTTAGTGCTCAAAGGATATGATGTTCGAGTGAATGTATCGAAATTGTAAAAACAATATTTATGATATAGTAAGGCTATGTTTTTTATACTTTTTCCGGAAAGTTTGGTTCCTCCTGTGCGGCCGTTTTTCGTATAATATGAAAGTTCGCCAGTCGTCGGCTTCAGCCCCCTCGCATATAATACGGGGTGTTCGGAAAAGCAATCGATCACTCTTGACCCAACGTCTTGGTCCGTGAAGGAGGTGTCAACGCGGCGAACTAGGCAATCAAACTATAGGGCTTTAAGACTTTTACTTAGCCATAGGAGTTTGACGATGGGTCTACGATATAGCGCCTGGTATGTACGAAGTTATCCCAATACGGTGCGTTACATAGGTGACCTTAAGAATGGTCCTTCGTGTAATATGGAAGGAATTGCGAAAGATTCTGGTAAGTCATTGAGTGGTTGACCAGCTCTCGCCGCATCATGACAGTCAGTTTTTGGCTTTCTCTACTGAGGTGCTCATCGAGATAAACCAGGACACAATCGCAGTAGTTCTCCCTTTACTACCCTAGCCGATAGAGCGGAACGTAAGGTAGTAAGCACAGGAGCCGGGCAACCCAACTATTGACCAAAGACATGATTCGAAGCTAGTGCATATAAGGCCAAACTCGTGACGCCGAAGTGCGCTATAAAGCTGTTCGGACTTGTTGGCAACTCATTTGTTCCCATATCGAGCCCCTGGCAATTTGTGCTGAGGTGCGTGTGTGAAACAACCAGAAAAGCAAAATTCAGTTCTTTAGAAAAAGCGAATACTGAATACGGAATATGTTCACTAGAACCTGATTGATATGTTAATTGCCATCTTACAGATAATAATGCCACAACCCAGGCTATTTGACATGCCGGTGGACGAAGGCTGAGGGAGAAGGCACTTTACAGGCTCGAAATAGAGAGTGCGGTCTACACAAAATTATTTGGACCTCCTGTCTTACGTGCGCCGCCTTGCCTCGGTGAAAGGACTCCTTAACAGGAATAGCCTTTGGGTAAGTGTACAAAGCCGAACTCCGAGAGAGTCCATGAGATGACCAGTCTTTGAGCCACCTGTGATAAAAGATAAAAAATAGTTAGAAAAGAAAAGGAGGCTATGGGAGTGCTTGTAGGCCTGTCCGTATTGTGCCTCCAACGATGACCAGGGTATTTTAAGTACATAATTATGTATACGCGGTACAAAGTTCGCGGGTATATGGCGCGAACGACGGAGGCCGAACTGCTAATGTAGCTCTGAAATTGATCGGTTCCATTTAATAGAGATCGGCGGCTTAACGGCCGATGAGATATGCGGCTTGATGATGCCGCTTTGTACTTCGGCTGTAATAGCCGTAGTATGGTCCTCTGTATAAAGGGAGTGTTCCGTATTTCCATTTATTGTTATGACGCCGCGTGGACCGGGCATCTTATGTTTTGCGCGGGTGTAGAGTGGGACTGCATTAAAACGAGCAAAAGCGGTATGCCCCGGAAGTGCATGATAGCTACTACGGAATGGGACAATATCAAAGGTCAAGCCTTCGCTTCGGAAGTTGTTCGGCGAACCGAAAACGACTTCCAATGTGATGGAGCCCGTGCAGTGAGCTTCTACGCCGGGTACTGCTCCCTTGAGGGTAGTTGTGGTGGGCTTGATTCTTGAAGGATCGATGCCCATTTTGCGGACAGTGTCTTGGTAGAGTAGATTAAGGCTACTACCACCATCCATAAGGACTTTCGTGAGATGGAACTCATCGATGATTGGGTCGATGATCAGAGATGCCGAACCTTCAGGACGGATATGGCTAAATTTTAGGGAGGCCTGCTCTGTGGCGTATGCATCCCGTAGTGCGCTCCTGCGCTCCCCTGTAGGGGTGTGCGGCACGTATACCATGTTTACGGTTTTCACTTTAGGGGGAAATTGCTTCTGAACCCCGGTATTCGGCTGGCGAGTCTCTTCGTCATCGCTCTCACTGGGCGGTCCCTTCCCCTTATGTTCGGCATTAAGCTTGCCAGCTTGTTTGAAGACCCAGCAACTTCTGTTGGTGTGAGTAGCTGGTTTATCGGGGGTGCCATGAATCTGGCAGGGCCGATCCAGTATCTTGTCTAGATCCGGGTTTGGAGTCGCTGAATCCGGCGTTGACCGCCATGTCTTGCGTTCTTTCATTACTATTGCGAAGCTTGTGTTTATTGCATCGTGGCTTGCCGTTGCCGTCTCGGACTTCGGAAGTGCCCGGATCGCTGGCGCTGTTGCTTCTACGAGCAAACCAGCTGTCTTCTCCCGTGCAGAAGTGGGTCATTAGAACGGTAAGGGCTGCCATGGATTTTGGTTTTTCTTGACTGAGGTGGTGGGCGAGCCACTCATCCCGGACACTGTGTTTGAAGGTCGCAAGGGCATAGGCGTCCGGACAATCGACAATTTGGTTCTTTTTAATTAATAACCTAGTCCAAAGCTTCCTGTCTGACTCTCCGGGCTGCTGGATGATGTGACTTAAGTCATCGGCATCTGGTGGCCGGACATATGTACCTTGGAATTTATCACGAAAGGCGTCTTCCAGGTCTTCCCAGCTGCCAACTGAGTTCTCTGGAAGGCTGTTTAGCCAGTGCCGCACTGGTCCCTTTAGTTTTAGTGGGAGGTATTTGATGGCGTGGAGATCATCACCGCGGGCAATGTGGATATGGAGAAGAAAATCTTCAATCCATACCGCGGGATCTGTTGTTCCATCATATGATTCGATATTCATGGGTTCAAACCCTTTTGGGAATTCGTGCTCCATTACCTCGTCAGTGAAGCAAAGGGGGTGTGCGGCGCCTCTATATTGGGCCACGTCGCGACGTAGCTCGGATGGAGTCCATCTGTCGGCGTTCTGGGAACGGGGGTCCCCAGACTTGTCTGTCTGCGGCCTGCGACGTGGCTCAAGTGGGGGCCCAGCACGGCCCAGCTTCATCAGCTCAAGCTCACGACCCTCACGAGGGGCCAAGCCTCGCGGGGCGGACGACATGAACCTACTCAGAGCAGCCTCGTCAGGCAGGCTCATGAGGAGGCGAGATCAAGGCAGGGTACCTCGCAGGGTGCCCTGTGACGCAAGCCATGACGATCAAGGCCACCGAGCCACCACCAAGAAGATGTCCTCATTTCCCCTTTGGTGCAAAGGAGGCAAGCATAGGCCAAGGCATTAGGCAAAGGTTACCGCTTCGGTGCAACAAGACCAAGACCAGCAGAACGGCAGGATGGAGGTCATCGTGGAGCCTGTGGCGGCGCCACCGCTCGAGTCTTTGGCAGCCGAAGACCAACTTTAGTTAGGATAAGTGTACTAGATGTTCCCCTTCAAAATGGCCAATTGTTGGTGCCCTTCCCGCTCATTATTTGGGAAGAGGCCCAGGGCCTCCCTCTATAAATAGAGCTAGCCACCACAGAGTAGAGGCATCTGGAAGTAACTCGCTGACAGAGCCCTAGAGAGAGAGGCGATCGAACTCACCCAAGCAGTTCATCGCACCAGCTCAAGAACAGCCACTCGTGAGGCTATTCTTCCCTTGTATTGTTCATCATCAGCCCCTGAGGCAATCCACCACACCACACACTAGAGTAGGGTATTACACCACAACGGTGGCCCGAACCAGTATAAACCTCGTGTCTTTGTGTTGTTCATCGTTAGTAGTTTAGATCCCTCGCAATCCTTGCAGGCATGAGCTGGTAGGGGAAATATCTCTACGCACCCAAGTGTTCGAACCTGAAGGGTCTGCGGGAACCCGAAATCCGACATTTGGCGCGCCAGGTAGGGGTGCGCCGGAATCCTTCTTCCGCTGGTCGTGTGTGATCTTCCGTCATGTTCATGGCTGACGCTCGCCGAGCTCGCGCCGAGCACCGGGCTGCTCGCGCCGCTCGAGTCGCCCAGACGGCTCCCGTCGGTGGACACCCCCGTCGTTCCCCGTCGCCTGCCGCCAACGCCTCCACCAGCCCGGCGGGGAACGAGCAGCAAGCCTCATCCCAGCATCCGTCCGTGAAGCGAGACGGCCGCACCGCTACTCCTTCGCTCGCCCTAGCTGGTTCTTCGTCCCGCGCGTTCCGCGCTCCCATAGAGGCTCGAGTCGCGCTCATCACGGCAAACGAGCTCCTGCGCTACCGCCCCGTCGATGACGTCGATGAGGAGTGGCTCGAACGCGTCGCCGAGCTCGTCCGCACCGCAGGGGGCTCCCCCGTGTCGTCCCTCTCGCTGCCTTGCCCCGCACCACGCACGGGAGGCAGGGGGGCGGAGGTGCCCCCGCCACCTCCATCCCAAGAAGGCGCCCGGCCCCAAGGCGCATGGCCCCGGGCCAAGACCCTCCGTACCCGGTGCCCGCGCACCAAGAAAGGAGCTGCCAGGAGATCCCTCATCCCCAAGAAGGTGCTCGCGTGCTCCCAGCACCAGAGCGCCGCGACCACGCTCCAGCGCCACCGCGTCAAGACCCCTCGCTGCTCCAGGCAGCGGTGCGCAGGAATCCACAAGAGCAAGCTCTGCATCATCAGAGAGTTCCGGTAGCCACTGCAGGCTGCCGCGCCTTCACCGCCGAGCTATGCAGCGTCGCATGGCCCGGCAAGTTCAAGCCAGACCTGCCTCCTCGCTACGACGGCACCGGCCGATCCTGCAGAAGTTTCTTCAGCTCTACGAGCTGGCATCGGTTGTGCGAAAGGGACGAAAAGGTCATGGCGTAATTGGTTCCCCGTGTTGCTGAAGGATCGGAGCCCAAACCTGGCTCTGAACCTGGCTCCCGCACGATCTCCTCCTCGACGATGCACACCCGCTTCATCGCCATCTTCCAAGGCACTTCGCGACCGCCTCCCTGCCGTGAGCGACATGCGCCACATCAAGCAGCAGCCAGAGAGACCTGCGAAGTACTTCCGGCGCTTCAACAACGACGCCTCAAGATTCCTAAGGTGATCGAGGAGGCCATCATCACAGCCTTCTCCGGCGGTGTGCGTGACGTCGGGATGAAGGAGGAGCTGGCGATGCATGAGGACTGTGCACATCTCTAGAGCTGTTCAACTTGGCGCACCAAATGCGCCTGTATGAGGAAGGGCGCCTATCCTCCTCGAGCTTCCAGCTGCCAATCCAGAAGAGAAGAAGCCCAAGGCCAAGGACGTGAAGCGCAAGGGGGATGCAGTGCTCGCGGCATAACCAGACACCAAGCGAGGCAGGGATCAGCCTGAGTCTTCCAAGGGCAGCCGGTATTGCGTGTACCACGATCTCCACACCCACAACACCAACGAATGCCAATAGCTCAGGGCCGTGCGAGAAGGGCGAATTGGCCGACGCCCCGACCGTAGTGATCGAAGCTACGGCCGAGGAGGAGGAAGAGGCGCAGGACGTTGGGAAGACCGTGGCCCTCGCTAGGGATGGCGTGACAGACCTCGCGAGGACCGCTGGCATGACCAGCCTTGTGAGGGAGGTTGGAGGGACCAACCTCGCGAGGATCGCCCTCAAGGCAATGCAGGGCTCCCGCCTCTGCCGCAGAGCCGCCAAGGAGGTATGAAGACAATCATCGACGAGGGGCTGGGGGTTTCAGAGAGCTACGATCGCCAGATCCTGGATGGCGCCAGTTCGCCTCTCTCGGCAAGATCTACAAGCAGTTTGCTCGCGAGGTGAATGCAGTCCTCCCAAGACAAAGGCCACACGCCTCCTCGATGATGGTCGCCGGGCGCTATCACATTCAGTTCAGCGGATCAGCTCAAGATGCCGGCGACGTCGAGTCCTCCCATGCTTTTCTCACCATCATCAAGAACGCAAGTCACCGTCAGACCCTCATCGATGGCGGAGCAGACTCAACGCCCCATTCTGTCGAGACATTCAACGATCTCCAAGTGCCATACGATCAACTTCAGCCGACTCAAGCCTTTTCTCGAGTCACCGATGGTTCCACCGTCCCGATAGGGCAAGTCCGCTTTCCTCGTCACCTTCGGACAATGCAACAACTACCGCGACCGAGCTCATCGACTTCGACATCGCCCACATTCGCCGCCATACAATGCCATCCTCGGTACCCAGCTTTGGCCAAGTTCATGGCAGTTGACTCACCATGGCTACAATGTCCTCAAGATGCCAGGAAGCGGAGGAGTCATCACAAAGGTTTTGCGAGGAAAAGGATGCAGCAGGTTTCTTCAGCAGGCCTTCCAAGCCACAAAGCAATCAAGACCCAGATCACAGAGCGGAGACTTCCCTAGATGATCCTCAAGAAGAAGAAGGCCTCACCTGGTCCAAGCCCTCGGGGTAGGCACCTTTGGAGGCATGGCAACAGACCAGACCTGCTCAAGGGGCGCCACCTCTCGACGCATAGGAAGGCGCGCCTGGCGCCTCCTCAGTGCAGGCTCGGAGCTCTTTCATGGCGAGCCACCGACCTAGCTGGAGTCACGAGGAGGCGCCTGGGCACCACTTGGAGGCGTGGCTTCAAGGCACGCTCGGGAAGGAGCGAAGCAAGGATGGCCAAACCCTCGGGAGTTAAATCGCGAGGAGCACTCAGAGCTGCAGGAGTCAAGAGTCATGCGCTGGCTATTGCCGCTTGCTCGCTGTGGCCCCGCATCCAGGCGAGGATGCCGGGCTGCGGATCTGCATCGACATACCAGGCTCAACCAAGCCGCTGCCTCAGAGCGCCTCTGGCCCTCACGCTGGGCGCGTTGCAGGGCCCACCTCACAGCCACGCTCGCATGCCTTCGCCCGCCAACGTGGTTGCCGCCCATCGGCCGGGCCGAGGGCGCCTGAGGCTCAGGAGGTCAAGCAGCGCGCGGTCCTGGCGGAGATGGTGATGGCTCTTGAGGAACACCCTTACCCCCGGAGACTCCCGAGGCTCCAAGTCCGGAGGCCTCGTGAGGGCCGGCTTCCTCATCGCGAGTCATCTGCTACCTCAACACCCTGCCATCTCCGACCATATCAGGTGACACCTTTCCAAGCTTCTTTCTCAGCTAGGAGCGCCCCTCAGGCTGCATCATTCCTAGGCTGCATGGGTCCGTCCCTGCGGCATGTATCCATTTTGCTTATGTTCTTTACTTACCTTGTTGGGGGCGCCCCTCGGGCTGCATTATCCCCAAGCTGCTCGGGCCAGATCCAGTGGCGTATGCTTTCTCCGCACCTATCTAGATGGATTTGCTCCTTCGCGCTTAACCTGGTTCATGAAATTATTGCCTACTACCTGTCGCGGGCCTTTCCGCCCTAATGCAAAGCGCTTGCATGTTAAAAGGGGGTACCGAGCATCGCGACTCATGGGTTTCACTGCTCTCGGCCCTCACCCCCGGGCCTTGACCCACGGCATCGCGACTTGCCATACCAGCCGGTGGCTGAGCTAGCTCGAGGGCCAGGACCGAGGACGAGCATTTGCATTCTAACCTGCAGGAACACACCAATGATAAAGGCCTAGAGCCAGCGCAACCTCGGCTGAGGGTAGGGCCCTGCGGAGTCCCGTGACCTGCTCACGGGTGCCCTGACACACCTCTCCTAGCCCTACCGTGGTCGGCCACGTGTCGGTCGGGGCATGACACGCCGGGGCCTCCCGAGGGGGAGCCCCTCCCACGAACCGATGGAAGCACCATGCTCAAGGCTGGCTGACGACACCTGCCGAGGAGCGGCTATGCCTGCACACACTGGAAGTGCTATGCTCGGGCTGGTGATAAACAACTGAGGGCAGCTCATAATCAGATCAACCTCGGGGAGCCTGAGCTCAGGTGTCTGCTCCATCGCAACGCCTCCCCTCGGGAGTGCCGCGAGGGGCTGGACACGGGCTGGGCGCCTCGAGCTCTCGGACGACGCCACCCAGCCAGGTCCCCTGTGACCTGGTCGTCCGCGCCTCCCCCGAAAGCGGAGCCAAGGTATGAAATTGCTTGAACGCCAAGGGGGACTCTGAGCATCGCGACTCAGAGCCTAACTGGTCACGTAGCCCCTCACTCCTTAGTCCCCGCCCTGGTCTCCGGGTCGGGCTAACAGCAGCTTGAGGTATCTGCGGGCCGGGCCCCGCCGACGAGAATGACCAATCCACCCTATGCCTCCTATCCCTACTTGTTGTTCAGGCTGGTTAAGGGGGACTCCCGAGCATCGCGACCAGAGCCTAACTTGCCACGTAGCCCCTCACTCCTTAGTCCCATCCTTGGCCTCCTGGACGGGCTAAGGGCGGCTGAGGAGGCGCGTGGCCGGGCCCCGCCGACGTAGAACACATGCAAGTAGGAGGGAAGAATGCGAATTCAAAACAAATATTACAAGCCATAAGTCATTTTCACAACACCAAACACAAAGTTTAAGAGCCTCCACGAGGCATGGTGCATGTTGCAGGGATTAAAACAGAGTAGGAGCTGCGAAGGGATCAATCTCTTGTGGCGCCCCCACCTCCCGAGGCCGCGGAGCTGGCGGCACCACGCCTGTGAAAGGTGCCAAGGCGCGAACTTCCCACGGGGCCTCGGCTCGGCCTTTCACGGCCTCGGCAGGCAGCAGCAAGGTCATCACCAGCTGCTCGAGGCAAAGCAGCCATCGAGGTCGGTGCCGGGTCGCAAGGTAGACGTGGCAGAGGATATGCGCTGCTGTTGCAGAACACAAGGCGCGCCTCAGCCTCGGGCCAGCAAGGCCGTCCCGCGACGCCTTCAAGTGCTCGGACCAAGAAAGGAAGCAGCTTGGCGGGCCGCCCTTCGCACCAGCCAACGGCTCCCAGCCACCCTCAGAGAGCGCCTTCAACGCTGCACGAGCCTTCTCCTTCAGCTCGGCAAAGGCCACCCGATCGTCACCAGATCTTTGCCTTCCTGCCGAGCTCGATCCTCTCCGCCTTTCGCCGATCGCTCAAGGTCTCCAACTGCTGCGGCAGCCAGCGAGCTCAAGGCCCGGTTCTTGACGGTGGCCTCCCGAGCCTCCATCTCCTCTTCTCCTCTCCGCGACCACGGACCTCCTTGGCGAAGCTCTGTCGCGCGAGGCCTTGCAGCTCGGCCTCAGCGCCTTTGCAAGAGTCCCCGAAGCGCCACTGCGCCGCCAGGCGGTGTCGCGAAGTGGCCTTGGCCTGCCGAAGCGGTTTGCTTTCCACATCGAGGCCGACGCTGCTTGGCTCAAGACCGCTTGGACAGAGGTAGCAGAGCGGGCCCAGCCGTGGCTGGCCCAGGAGCCCACCACCGACCGGCGATAATGGCGCCACAAAGAACGGTAGAAGGTGCTCCTCGCCTTCAGCTGATCGAGCGGGCCTTGAGCACACGCCCCTTGTTGCCTCTTCGTGCCACCGCCCTCCCGCGCATGAGGACGAGATTCTTCACGACACGACCGGAGGATCCGAGCAGGGAGGTACCAGCCTCACTGGTCTTGCGAGGCACCATGGCTGCAGGATGGGAAGGATTGAAGCAAACTGGAGGATTTCGTAGCAAGGAGGAGAAGTGCGAAGGGGATCTGGAGCAAGACGACCGAGAACAAGCACCAAATCTGGCCCGGCCTCCTTTTTGTCGAAGGGGCTTGCCGAGGCGCCGTGGGGAGGCGAGACGCTCAAGAACCAACCAATCGCCATGCGGGCGCCTAAGGTCGCAGTTGTTGGGGTTCACGGGCCGCAGACTTGCCCCTTAGCTTCTATGCTAAACGGTCCGGCGCGCTTTGGGCCCGGGGCTACTGTCGGTGTTCGGGAACGGGTCCCAGACTTGCTCGCCGTGGCCTCGCGACGTGGCTCAAGTGGGGGCCCAACACGCCCACCTTCATCACTAAGCTCAAGACCTCGCGAGGGGCTGAGATTGCTGGGCGACAACAGAACCTACTCAGAGCAGCCTCACAGCAGTGCTCGCGAGGAGGCGGAGAGATCAAGGCAGGGTACCTCGAGGGTGCCCGTGACGCAAGCCATGACGATCAAGGCCAGCGGGCGCCACTACAAGTAGGTCCTCATTTCCCCTTTGGTGCAAAGGTGGCAAGCACAGGCCAAGGATTCAGGCAAAGGTTACCGCTTCGGTGCAACAAGACCAAGACCAGCAGAATGGCGGGATGGAGGTCATCGTGGAGCCTAGGACGGCGTCACCGTCAGAGTCTTTGGCAGCCAAAGACCAACTTTAGTCAGGGTAAGTGTACTCTATGGTCCCCTTCAAAATGGCCAATTGTTGGCGCCCTTCCCGCTCATTATTTGGGAAGAGGCCCAGGGCCTCCCTCTCTAAATAGAGCTAGCCACCACAGAGTAGAGGCATCTGGAAGTAACTCGTAGACAGAGCCCTAGAGAGAGAGAGAGAGGCCATCGAACTCACCCAAGCAGTTCATCGCACCAGCTCAAGAACAGCCACTCACGGGGCTGTTCTTCCCTTGTATTGTTCATCATCAGCCCCTGAGGCAATCCACCACACCACACACTAGAGTAGGGTATTACACCACAACGGTGGCCCGAACCAGTATAAACCTCGTGTCTTTGTGTTGTTCATCGTTAGTAGTTTAGATCCCTCGCAATCCTTGCACGCATGAGCTGGTAGGGGAAAGATCTCCATGCGCACCCTAGTGTTCGAACCTCAAGGGTCTGCCGGAACCCGAAATCCGACACCATCCGCGATTCTCGGCCCGGGCGTGATTATGGATGTTGTGTCCGGCTAGGTAGCTATTGTCGCGTGTCGGGGCACACCCATGTGAGCCATAAATCGATCTGTTCTACCCTGCTCTACTGCCCAAGTTCTGCCGCAGGTCATATGTATGTCCCCGAGTTGTTTTATCTCTGCACTTACGGTGAGGTAGTGCGGGCTGGTGTTCGGCTTGAGTTGCCGCTTTGTCCCGGCCATGTGGTGGTCGGTTAGCCGCATTGCGCGATGATGGTATGGGCTCCAACGCCTAGTCATCGAACTAAGGTAGCAATTGTGCTTCGGGTAACTTTTGGTTGGTCGCTCGAGGCCATATTCCTCGGCTGCCTGGACATTAGTCCACCTGTGATTTAGCAGATCCTGATCAGCTTGAAGCTGCTGCTGCCTCTTTTTCAGGCTCCTTGCAGTGGCGCTTAGCCAGTGCTTAAAGCGCTCCTGCTCGGGAGGTTCCTCAGGTACGATGAAGTCTTCGTCGCCGAGGCTCACCTCATCCTCGGAGAGTGGTAGATAATTGTTGTCCTCCGAGTCTTTGTTTATGGCCTGTTCATCAGGGCTAACTAGCCCATCTTCCCGATCTTCATGTTCGACAGTTTGCTCGTCGGGGTCTTCTCTGTCTTCGGCACTGTCCGGAGTGTTATCTTCTCCGGTGCAGGTATTGCTGTTTTTTCTGTGGCATGATTTAGGGCGGCGCCGTTGACGTCGGTGCTTTGGTTGTATCTTAGGAGGCTCATCCTCGACTAAATCTTCCTTGTCATCGCCGCTATTCTCTTTGGGTGTATCCACTATGTATACATCGTATGAGGAGGTGGCCATCCAGCGCCCGGTAAATGGCGGGTTTTTGGCCTACTCCTCTTCGGCATCATCGTCCATGTCGTTGATGTCTTCGGAGCCATAATCGAGCGTGTCGGTTAAGTCTTTGATAGTGGCTATTAAGTGGGTGGTGGGTGGGACGAAAAATTCCCTGCTCTCAGCCCCTAGTTCGGGCTATGCATGGTTCGAACGTTGTTCCTTCGTAATGACAAGGGATCGCATTAAGTCCAAAACTTCGCTTAAAAGCGAGCTTTGGCCCGAGAGAAGAGTGCCCGTGGAGTCCGGCGAGAGGAAACTTCTTGGCTGAACTCACACGACGTTGGTTCCGAGAATTCAGAGCCAGTGTCCGGAGAAGGGTCCGACTCCATAATGGATGTCGGCGACCCCACTTCCTCCGGTTCCTCCATAATGGTCCTAATGGTCGCAAAGGGTGCGGCGAGCTCAGAGAGCCCGTCTTCAGACCTCGCGATACGCTCTGGATCTAAGGCCAAAGCGGAGGTAGGAGGCGCAATTCCTTGGAAAATCAAGTCTCGTCGGATATCAGCGACATAATCTAGATTTCCAAAACTAATCTGGTGACCTGGGGCGTAGCTATCAATCTGCTCTAGATGGCCAAGCGAGTTGGCCCGTAGTGCGAAGCCGCCGAATACGAAGATCTGTCCGGGGAGGAAAACCTCCCCCTAGACTGCATTGTTGTAGATGATTGATGGAGCCATCAAACCTTTTGGTGACGATGCAGCGGAACTCTCAATGAAAGCACCAATGTTGGTGTCAAAAACGGCAGATCTCGGGTAGGGGGTCCCGAACTGTGCATCTAAGGTTGATGATAATAGGAGATGGGGGACACGATATTTACCCAGGTTCGGACCCTCTCTATGGAGGTAATACCCTACTTCCTGCTTGATTGATCTTGATGAATATGAGTATTACAAGAGTTGATCTACCTTGAGATCGTAATGGCTAAAACCCTAAAAGTCTAGCCTGTATGACTATGATTATCCTTGTCTCTATGGACTAAGCCCGCCGGTTTACATAGACACCAGAGGGGACTAGGGTTATACAAAATCAGTTACAGAGAAAGGAATCTTCATATCCGGATGCCAAGCTTGCCTTCCACGCCAAGGAGAGTCCCATCTAGACATGAGTGAGGGTCTTTAGTCTTGTATCTTCAGTCCGACCCATGTCCAACAGGCTGGATGCCCGAGGACCCCTTAGTCCAGGACTCCCTCAGATACGAGGGTCCGAATAGGGTCGCGCCGTATTGTGGACCTTGCTTTTAGTGTGCCTCCGCCTTTGCCCATGGTATCTTTAGTGCATAGTTATGTACGCGTGGTACGTATGCCGCTATCAGGTTGGGGTTTTTGATGGAGGCTGGATTGCTAATCTAGCTCCGGACGAGTCGAACTGTCATTCTGCAGGGTAGACCGGACTCGTTTGATAGTGCCCGGGGGCTTGACTGCCGATGTAGTATTCCGCTTGATAAGTTCACCCTGTATTTCGGCCGTGAGGGCCTTAGTATGCTCCTCAGTATGGAGGGAGCGCTCCATGTTTCCATTGACTGTTATAACGTCATGTGGTCCAGGCATCTTGAGCTTTAGGTATGCGTAGTGTGGGGCCGCATTGAAACGGGCGAACGCGCTTTGTCCGAGCAGTGCGTGAGAGCCACACTGGAAAGGGACGATGTCGAAGATCAAGTCTTCGCTTCGGAAATTATCCGGTGACCCGAAGACTACTTCCAGCATTATTGACCCCGTGCAACAGGCCTCTACACCAGGTATCACTCCTTTAAAGGTGGTTTTAGTTGGCTTGATTCTTGACGGATCAATACCCATTTTGCGGACAGTGTCCTGATAAAGCAGGTTAAGACAGCTGCCGCCATCCATGAGGACTCGCGTGAGATGGAATCCGTCGATAATTGGATCGAGGACCAATGTTGCCGAACCTCCGTGACGGATACTAGTCGGATGGTATCTGCGATCAAAAGTGATCGGACAGGCAGACCATGGGTTAAATTTTGGGGCGACTGGCTCTATCATAAATGTCCCTTGGTGCGCGCTTGCGCTCCCGCTTGGGGATATGAGTGACATAGATCATGTTCACTATTTTTGTCTCGGGGGGAAATTTCTTTTCCCCCCTGTGTTCGTTGGGCGAGGCTCTTCATCATCGTCCTCGCTGGGCGGCCCTTTCTCCATATGTTTGGTGTTTAGCCTACCGGCCTGTTTAAAGACCCAACAATTTCTGTTGGTGTGATTGGCAGGCTTGTCAGGGGTGCCATGAATCTGGCAAGGCCGATCAAGTATTCTGTCCAAACTGGATGGACCATCTTTGTTTCCTTTGAATGGCTTCTTTGGCTGACCGGGTTTAGAGCCACTGAATCCGGCATTGACCGTCGTATCTTCAGTATCTTCATTGTTTCTTCGAAGCTTGTGTTTGTTGTGTCGTGGCTTGCCGTTGCCATCTCTGGCTTCGGAGGTGCCAGGGTCACTGGTGCTATTGCTTCTACGAGCTAGCCTGCTATCTTCTCCCGTGCAAAAGTGGCTCATAAGTGCGATGAGAGCTGCCATGGACTTTGGTTTTCTTGGCTGAGGTGTCGGGCGAGCCACTCGTCACGGACGCTGTGTTCAAAGGCTGTGAAGGCTTCGGCGTCTGGACAATCCACAATTTGGTTCTTTTTAATTAAGAACCTAGTCCAGAGTTTCCGGGCTGACTCTCTGGGCTGCTGGACTATGTGATTGAGGTCATCGGCGTCTGGAGGCCAAACATAGGTACCTTGGAAGTTGTCTCTAAAGGCATCTTCCAAATTTTGCCAGCTACCAATAGAGTTTTCTGGGAGGATGTTTAGCCAGTGTCGTGCTGGTCCCTTGAGTTTTAGGGGGAGGTACTTGATGGCATGGAGATCGTCACCACGAGCCATGTGAATGTGGAGAAGAAAATCTTTGATCCATACTGCGGGATCCGTCGTACCATCGTACGATTCAATGTTCACGGGTTTAAACCCCTATGGGAACTGGAGCTCCATTACCTCATCGGCGAAGGATAAGGGGTCTGCGGCGCCTCTGTATCGGGCGATGTCACAATGCAGTTCGGATGAAGTCCGTATGCGGTCTTGGCCCGGGTGAGGTTGTTCCTGTCGCGCTAGGCCTGATGGTCGTCTTCTCGTGTTGGGGCACGCCCCCTTGATCCATAGATAGAACTGGCTTGGTCTGCTCTACTATCCAGGTCCTACCCTAGGTCGTAGGTGTATCCTGGAGCCGCTATCTCTCTGCCTCTACGGTGAGGTGGTGCGGGTTGGTGTTCGGCATATGTGGCGCTTTATCTCATCCACGCGGAGGCCGTTTTGGTTCATCAACACGGTCATGTCTTGACGGTATGGGCTCGACGACATCATCGTCGAATTGTGGTAGTAGCCGACGCTTCAGATAACTCCTGGCTGGGCATTGAAAGACATACTCTTCGGCAACCAGGACCTGGGTCCATCTGTCGTTGAGTGTATCCTGTTCGGCTTGGAGCTGTTGCTGCTTCTTTTTTAGGCTTCTCGCAGTGGCGATTAGCTGGTGCTTAAAGCGCTCCTGCTCAAGTGGTTCCTCTGGCATAATGAAGTCTTCATCGCCGAGGCTCACATCATCCTCGGAGATTGGTAGATAGTTACTATCCTCCGAGTCCTCGTTCCCAACTGGACCGTCGGGGTTAACTTTCCCATCCTCCTAATCATCCTGTTCGGATGTTGGCTCGACAGGGGCTTCGGGGTCTTCGGCGTTCTCCAGAGTGTTATTGTCTCCGGTGCCAGTATTGCTATATGATAACCGACAAGTGTAGGGGATCGCAACAGCTTTCGAGGGTAGAGTATTGAACCCAAATTTATTGATTCGACACAAGGGGAGCCAAAGAATATTCGAAAGTATTAGCAGTTGAGTTGTCAATTCAACCACACCTGGATAACTTAATATCTGCAGGAAAGTATTTAGTTGCACAGTAATATGATAGTAGTGGTAATAGTAACAAAAGTAACTAAAGCAAAAGTAATATTTTTGGTGTTTTGTAGTAATTGTAACAGTAGCAACGGAAAAGTAAATAAGCGAAGACCAGTATATGGAAAGCTCGTAGGCATTGGATCGGTGATGGATAATTATGCCGGATGCGGTTCATCATGTAACAATCATAACATAGGGTGACACAGGACTAGCTCCAATTCATCAAAGTAATGTAGGCATGTATTCCGAATATAGTCATACGTGCTTATTGAAAAGAACTTGCATGACATCTTTTGTCCTACCCTCCCGTGGCAGCGGGGTCCTAATGGAAACTAAGGGATATTAAGGCCTCCTTTTAATAGAGAACCGGAAGAAAGCATTAGCACATAGTGAATACATGAACTCCTCAAACTATGGTCATCACCGGAGTGGTCCCGATTATTGTCACTTCGGGTTGCCGGATCATAACACATAGTAGGTGACTATAGACTTGCAAGATAGGATCAAGAACTCACATATATTCATGAAAACATAATAGGCTCAGATCTGAAATCATGGCACTCGGGCCCCAAAGGACAAGCATTGCGTGAGCAAAGTCATAGCAACATCAATCTCGTAACATAGTGGATACTAGGATCAAACCCTAACAAAACTAACTCGACACATGATAAATCACATCCAACCCATCACCGCCCAGCAAGCTTCACGATGGAATTACTCAAGCACGGGCGGTGAGCATCATGAAATTGGTGATGGAGGATGGTTGATGATGACGACGGCGATTTAACCCCTCTCCGAGCCCCGAACGGCTCCAGATCAGCCTCCCGAGAGGTTTTAGGGTTTGGCGGCGTCCGTGATCGTAAAACATGATGATTTCTTCTCCTTGATTTTTTCTCCTGAAAGAAAATATATAGAGTCGGAGTTGGCGCCGGAGGAGCCCTGGGGCTCAGAGGTAGGGGCGCGCCTAGGGGGCGCCCCACCGCCGATGTCAAACCGGCGGATCTCGGTAGGGGGTCCCAACTGTGCGCCTAAGGCGGATGGTAACCGGAGGCAGGGAACGCGATGTTTACCCAGGTTCGGGCCCTCTCGATGGAGGTAATACCCTACTTCCTGCTTGATTGATATTGATGATATGAGTAATACAAGAGTTGATCTACCATGAGATCGTAGAGGCTAAACCCTAGAAGCTAGCATATGGTATGATTGTTATATATCCCTATCGACTAGCCCAGCCTTGGTTTATATAATGCACCAGAGGCCTAGGATAACAAGAGTCCTAGCCGAATACGCCGGTGGGGGAGGAGTCCTTGTCTTGATCGCCAAGTCTTGTGAAATCTTCCTTGTATGCGGCAACCGTCCGAATCGCCCATGAGTATACAGCCATGGGGTCCTCGCCCAATCTAATAGATCGAGATGCCGTGGTGAGTACCCCTCAGTCCAGACACCGCCAAGAGTCTCGAACCGGTCTTCAAGTTGGGGACGCTCCTCGATTCTTCCGAACTGTTCTTCATCTTCGGTTGTCGGTCTTGAAAACTGGTTCAACAAATCTTCTCATCTTCGATCTTGGGGATCGCCGAAGTGCATCCGAAGAGTTTATACGTTGGGTATCCGAGGAGCCCCTTTAAGTTTCCGGCCATTATCAATGCCTTGTTATTTTTATGCCACGCCTCGGGTTTGAAGTTATTCCCGGGTTGCAGTGTCCTCTTGCGTTCGAGCTTCTAACGCCGGACTGCATTCGAGGTATCCTTTGCAGCCGAGCACCAATGCCGGACTGCTTCCGAGCTCCAACGCCGGATTATATCCGAGGTTTCATAGATCACCTCGGTTCAAAAAGTTGAAAGAGTTTAGCTAAGCTTCATACCGGAAATGCCCTCTATGGAGCCAGCCACTGGCGCCCGAGCTTTATGCCGGACTGCTTCCGAGGTGGTGGACCACCTTGACCATGGGACTGATTTTTATGAATTTAATTCCAAATTGTGCAATGTAATATCTGACAAGATGTATAGCCAGTATCCCTCAAGGTGCGTGTTGGCCTAATATCCAAGATGCACCTGAAGGAAAACGTGAAACCGCTGACCCTAGTAGTTCTCGAGACTCGTGTCGATGCGCCGAATCGCTCGAGGATCAATTCCTAGCTCGGCAAAAGATAATGAGGAATAGAAATGCGATATAATATATTAGGAAAATAGTGATCGCAAACATGCCCTTGATAGAGGGTCTCGATAAGTTGCCGTAATAAATTAGCTTGCCGCCGTATAGGTCCAGATGGTACCCATTGTTGTCCAAAGACGCTGCTTGCCCATAGTCCCGCCAAGTTCTAACACTTGGCGCTTGGAATTTTCTTCATTGAAATAGGCAGCAAGAGCTCCCCGAGACATCGCCGGGTGGCAACACCAGATCAGGGATCGATGTGCCCTTTAATATTTATAAATAATGAGCACGAAGCCAAGAGCCCCCGAGCCTTAATGTGGGCACGGTGGTCAATTAAGGATCGATATCCCGAGTAAAATCACGATTATGTGTAATGATTCTATGTATCCAAGTACTTTACATCATTATTCTTACTCCATTGCACCGCTTATCGCTTGAAAGTGGCCCATCGTCGGCTTCTACCCTTGGTAGATACTACAGTGGTGTTTCCGCAATAACAAAGCAACCCTTAGCCGACGCCTCGGCCCCCAAGGCGGTTGTGTTAGCGTAAACGAGGCAATCAGATATGCGGCTTTAAAACTTTCGCTTAGTCATAGGAGCTTTATACTGGGGAAGCTAGCTATGAGCCCCCGGTTAGTGTTCAGCGACAGCTGAGGTCAAGCCGTAAACACCTCGGCCAATGTTATGAACGGCCCATCATTTAACATAGTCATCGGATCACTGACCAGTTTGCGCTTACTGTGACTGTTAGTTTGCGGCTTTCTCCACTGAGGTGCTTAACCGTGCGAGCTGGAAGCACAATTGCAGTGGTTCACCTTTGGCACACCTAGCCGAACAAAGCGGAACATAAGAGGCAAGCAAAGGAGCCGGGCAACCCAACTATTGTCCGAAGACGCAATTCGAAACTGATGCATATATAGCAATATCCGAGAATTTTTGCCAAATCCCTAAAGGTGTCCGCGCTGTAATCGCGAGACTAATGCCGAAACGCACAAATAGTTTGAAAGTGCCATAGGCTCAAAAGACAAGAAACTTATTCAAAAGTTTAATGTCCGAACTAGATCAAGTGTTCGTGCCAATCCGAAAATTGACCGTAAAAAAAGGGTGCTTCGCTGCTTTAACATGACACATCCTATCTCAAGACTCCAAGCGGGTCAGCCTATGGCCTCAACCTCCTTATCCCGAAGGTGGCGTGCTTCTCCAAGGCTAGTTTAGCAAACTGCACTCGAGCGGATTTAGAGAGAAGCAAGGCTATCCGCTATTGACCACACACTTGCATCGAGAAAGGAGTGATAGAAAAAGACTTTGCAAATCACCAAGAAGAAAAACAGCTCATACTAATTTAAGAGCCCCCAAGTGACTTGGGTAAAAGAATTTTATGTATAATGATTGTATGTACCAAAGTACTTATGTCATATTTGTGTTCACCCGAACTTTATACGCGTCTTAACCGACCGTCGGCTTCACCCTCTTCGGTCAAGGACGAAAAAGTTTTATGTACTCCACCGTCGAGAATATCGATGGTGTTTCGAAAACCGTGCAATCAGGCCATAAGGCTGTAATGCATAAAGCGCGCCAGGAACATATGCTATATTATCGACGAAGTGTAAGAAGCATCTTCAAGAAAATAGTACCCCGCCGATACCTTTCTTCGGTGCTCATTGTTACTATGAGACTTGTGTAATAGATTTTTGTACTCATGAGTTCCGCTGTGTGCCGACCATAATTGAAAACAAGAAGAGCGCTTAGCTTCGCTTCACCTACCGAGGTCCGACTCGGATGAACCGATCAAGACAATCGCAGAGGTGCTCCTTTACTTCCTAGCCGAACAATCGGGAACGAGGGTAAACACAGAGCAAGGCAACCCAGCTTGCAAATCACTTAGGTTAATATGATGCATATTGTGGTGTAATACACTAACAAGGAACGGCCGCATAAGTATAATCATTTGCAAGAGGAAAGGTTTATAAAGGAAGCCCCAAGTAAATGGGGTATTTGAATTTGTGTGTCACAAACAAAGTTTGACAAGGAAGTTTTTGCAAACAACCTTTTGTCAAAAAGGTATAATGCTTGGTCGGACCGAACAAAATTTAAAACTGAAAGTTTTTGAGCATGAAAGCGACTTAGCTGGTTAATGTCCTCGGTGTTGATGACGCGTCCTAGCTTGATGTGAGACAAGGTCCCAGCCCCAAGCCGGTCTCGAGGTGGCGGAGCGAAGAGCTCGCAATCCGGGTGGCGACGAAGTGCGGCTAATGTAGGCCGCAGAGTGATGCCAAGAGACCACGCAACGTAGTCAAAGTCCATTACCTGCACATGTAAAATAGTGCGGTCCAGGAAATAATAATAATTTATATAATCCTTGCGTAATTGCTTTGTGCAAAAATAATTTATTTAAAGAGATGTGGCCTGGTGCTGAAGCCAATGTCGATGCAGGCGCCGCCGGACGCAGTTGATAAAGCCTGAATTTGCAGGGCGGTCCGGGCTACGGATGCGGCGTTTGCCGAACTATGTATGGAAACTGACCGAACCACCACGCGACCATTTTTAATGTGGCCGCCATTTGATAGACCTGTGTACATATGATGGAACAAATAGAGTAATAATTCCTTAAGAAAAATAAACCCAACAAGCAAAAATTATTAGGATTAATAGCACCTGGTTTATTTGTTGTAGTAGTCCGAAGAAAAGCGACTCCCAAAATTGGGACTCGATCCGCATACCCATTGCCTGATGGGCGATGAAGCGATGGCATGGTGACGCTGGTAAATGTTGTCTCGCCGAGGCAAAGCCCCTGGTCCAGCTGACATGACGAAGCTGGTCGGCTGGTGTCGCCGAAGTTACCGGAGTGTGCTGATGAAGGGATGATGAAGCCCCCGGTCCAGCCGAGGAGACGGAGCAGATCGATGAGTAGATGTTGTAGCTACCATGTCAGCCGAGTTGTTGAAGTAGTTCGGCGTTGGTAGACATCGGTTCGATGAAGCAACAGTTCGGCCATGCCGATGCAGGTCGAATCTTGTGACGTGGTCAATACCGGGCTTGTCAAGTGGCTGCGCGGCGATGTCGCAGCCCGCCCATGTAATCGTGGGTCGGTGATGTTTTATCTTTGGCGATTTCAACTTGTTCGCTCACCGAGGTGAGTATCCGGAAGTTGAGCTCGCTCAAAAGCGATTTACATGTCTAGCGCAGGTCGGCAATGCCGAGCTATATTGCCGGACACCAGCGTGATGGCGAAGATTACCTCAGAGAAGGATTAAACTTTTATGGGCGCGTGTTAAAAACAATGTGCAGTACCTTAGAAGAAAATTCCTTTTTTTTAAAGGTTGTCAAATATCACGTTCATAAAGAAACATGAATTCGGGTAGAATCCGTATTCGCGTAGGAAACATATCTGAAAAGTGATGCCCTAATCTGGAGGTTCCCGGAGTTTGGACGGCCGGATCAAGCTGAATGTTTGACAGGTGGTAGATATAGGAATTCCACAGCCGATCACCGGTTGGATCTTCCAAAGGACATCCGAGCTAGATGCTAGACACCACGCTCCAAACTCATCCGGATTCTCGTCCAGATTCAATGCGGCTCCGGTATATCGGAGATTGCCGGACATTCCTCCATCGGAACTTGACGAAATTTTCCAGGGTCGTTATAGACTCCATTCCGCACAATTCCACCGAAGCAATCGTTAAAGCGACAATCTAGGAGGCGGTGGTGGCGGATACAAGTTCGTTGTCCAAAAAACAGCACGGTCCCCTGAGGGCAATGTTGACGTTGAGCCCCTGAGCGCCATGGATGATTCCTCCATGATCTTGATAGAGATGGGAGTTGATGTTGATGAAGGCCCTTGTCCGAACATGACGATCGGAGGCAGGGCACAGTATTCGGTCAAGCCGAGGTAACCGGTCGAGCCGGTGACGAAGAAGTCGACGTCGCAGTTGATCTGCTGACGATCAATTGATCCTTTTGCCGATCACACAGTGGAACTCTCAATGAAAGCACCAATGCCGGTGTCAAAACCGCCGGATCTCGGGTAGGGGGTCCCGAACTGTGCGTCTAAGGCGGATGGTAACAGGAGGCAGGGAACACGATGTTTACCTAGGTTCGGACCCTCTCGATGGAGGTAATACCCTACATCCTGCTTGATTGATCTTGATGATATGAGTAATACAAGAGTTGATCTACCACGAGATCGTAGAGGCTAAACCCTAGAAGCTAGCCTATGGTATGATTGTTGCATATCCCTATCGACTAGCCCGACCTTGGTTTATATAATGCAACAGAGGCGTAGGATAACAAGAGTCCAAGCCGAATGCGCCGGTGGGTGAGGAGTCCTTGTCTTGATCGCCAAGTCTTGTGAAATCTTCCTTGTATGCGGCAGCTGTCCGAACTGGCCCATGAGTATCGACCATGGGGGTCCTCAGCCCAATCTAATGGATCGGGAGATGACGTGGTGAGTACCCCCTAGTCCAGGACACCGTCACCCACCCTCGTGGACAGGGTGTGGCACCCCTGGTCTTCATCTTTGGCAAGGATTTTTTATTATTTTTTACTAGATTTTCCGTAGAGTTTCAGGTCATTCCGAGAACTTCTGTTTTCTGCACATAAAACAACATCATGGCAATTATTCTGAAAACAGCGTCAGTCCGGGTTAGTTCCATTCAAATCATGCAAGTTAGTGTCCAAAACAAGGGCAAAAGTGTTTGGAAAAATAGATACGACAGAGACGTATCAACTCCCCCAAGCTTAAACATTTGCTTGTCCTCAAGCAATTCAGTTGATAAACTGAAAGAGAAAAAGAAAAACTTTTACAAACTCTGGTTGCTCTTGTTGTAGTAAATATGTAAAGCCAGCATTCAGGTTTTCAGCAAAGATTGTAACTAACCACATTTGCAATAATTCTCCGGTCTCATGTTTACTCATATCAATGGCATAATCAACTAGCGAGTCATAATAATAAATCTCGGATGACAACACTTTCTCAAAACAATCATAATATAATATAACAAGATGGTATCTCGCTAGCCTTTTCTGAGACCGCAAAACATAAATGCAGAGCACCTCTAAAGATGAAGGACTGACTGGACATTGTAATTCATGGTAAAAGAGATCCAATCAAAGTCATACCCAATATAAATTAACAGTAATGGATGCAAATGACAGCTGCGCTCTCCAGCTAGTGCTTTTAATAAGAGGGTGATGACTCAACATGAAAGTAAATAGATAGGCCCTTCGCAGAGGGAAGTTGGATTTGTAGAGGTGCCAGAGCTCAGTTTTGTAATAGAGATAAATAATATTTTGAGCGGCATACTTTCATTGTGAACATAGCAACTAAGAGATGGCGATATCTTCCATTCTACACACATTATAGGCGGCTCCCAAACAGAATGGTAAAGTTTATACTCCCCTCCACCAACAAGCATCAATCCATGGCTTGCTCGAAACAACGAGTGCCTCCAACTAACATCAGGTCCCAGGGGGAGTTTTGTTTGCAATTATTTTGATTTAGTTTGCATAAAGCATGGACTGGGCATCCCAAAGGACTAGCCATTTTTCGTGAGTGAGGAGCGGAGTCCACTCCTCTTGAGAATAACCCGCCTAACATGGAAGATAAGGGCAGCCTTAGTTGATACATGAGCTATTCGAGCATACAAAACAAAATGTTTATTTGAAGGTTTGGAGTTTGGCACATACAAATTTACTTGGAATGGCAGGTAAATACCGCATATAGGAAGGTATGGTGGACTCATATGGAATAACTTTGGGGTTTATGATTGGATGCACAAGCAGATTCCCGCTTAGTACAAGTGAAGGGTAGCAAAAGACTGGAAGCCACCAACTAGAGAGCTAAAACAGCCATGAACATGCATTAAAATTAATAAACATTGGATGCAAGCATGAGTAGGATATAATCCACCATGAACATAAATATCGTGAAGGCTATGTTGATTTGTTTCAACTACATGTGTGAACATGTGCCAAGTCAAGTCACTTAAATCATTCGAAGGAGGATACCACCCCATCATACCACATCACAACCATTTTAATAGCATGTTGGCACACAAGGTAAACCATTATAACTCATAGCTAATCAAGCATGGCATAAGCAACTATGGTCTCTAATTGTCATTGCAAACATGTTTATTCATAATAAGATGAATCAAGAACGATGAACTCATCATATTTACAAAAACAAGAGAGGTCGAGTTCATACCAGCTTCGCTTATCCCAATCAATTCATCATATATCGTCATTATTGCCTTTCACTTGCACGACCGAACGATGTGAATACAAATAAGAGTTTACGTGCATTGGACTAAGCTGGAATCTACGAGCATTCAATAAGCAGGAGAAGACAAGGCAATATGGGCTCTTTGTTAAATCAACAATAATGCATATAAGAGCCACTTCAACAATTTAATCACGGTCTTCTCCTATCGACCCCCAAAGAAAAGAAAGGAAATAAAAACTATTTACACGGGAAAGCTCCCAACAAGTAAAAGAAGAACGGTAAATATTTTTGGGTTTTCCTTTTTAATTACTACTACTACAGCAGGAAAAGTAAACTAACTAGAAGCTACACTAATTTTTGTTGTTGTTTTCTTAAGGTTTATAAAACACACAAGAAGAAAGAAGGAAAAATAAAATAAACTAGCATGGATATTACAGTGAAAGAGTATGAGCACCGACATCTAGTAATGAGTGTGTGTGAACATAAATGTAATGTCGGTGGGAAATACGTACTCCCCCAAGCTTAGGCTTTTGACCTAAGTTGGTTCATTGCCAGGGATGGCCTGGCTGATACCCGTAAGTGTAGCTGGGGTCGTACTGAGATGAAGAAGACTCTGACTGCCACTGGCTGGCAGCCATCTCCGGATCCCAAGAATAAATAGATCGGCGCGGAGGCTCAGACAGGCTCCGCCCGGCTGGTGCAGGATTCCGTAGGCTTGAACGGCCGCCACGTAACGAGGTAAAGACCTTTGTCGGTGTCAAACCGCGGACCTCGGTAGGGGGTCCCGAATCTGCGCCTAGGCGGATGGTAACAGGAGACAAGGGACACGATGTTTTACCTGTGTTCGGCCCTCTTGATGGAGGTAAAACCCTACGCCCTGCTCGGTGGATATTGATATTGTGGATGTTTACAAGAGTGGATCTACCACGAGATCAAGGAGGCTAAACCCTAGAAGCTAGCCTATGGTATGATTGTAAGGGTTGTTATTCGATAGTCCCACGGACTAGAGCAGTAGCGACCGCACCAATGGATCAAGTCTCGTGCTCGGGCCATCCCTGGATCAGAATGCCGACACCACACAAGATTTCAAGGATTTATAGCAGAGTAGCAATCACACACTTATTACATCGTTGTCCACAAGGGAACTTAATACAATAATATGGCTTAAGGCCATCTAATAATAACAGCGAAGGCTTGGAAGATAAGTGAGTCCATCAACTCCATCGGCATCATCGAGTATAGAACCACGACCTAACACCTTACTCGTCATCCTAAAAGTCTGCAACGTGAAAGTTGCAGCCCGAAACGGGTCAAGACGTGGAATATGCCGCAATGTAACACATAAAGAGCAATGAAGGAATAAGCCTATACTACATGCATATATGGTTGGTGGTAAAGCTCTATGGTTACATTTTTGCATAGAGCTAGTTTTTCCCTACAACAAAGGAATAATTTTATTTAACTATCATGGTGGTTGTTAAACATTGAGAATGGTTGACAAGATCCTCAATCCCAATTAAAAAAATACTCATCGTAACCCAATAACTTTTATTAGAAGTAACATGTTGAGATTCACATGATATTCAATTACCAGATACTCAAAACGTCCATAACCGGGACACGGCTAATCATGATTAGTTTATACACTCGCAGATGTTTGCGCACTTTTCCCCATTAAGACTCGATCGCCTCCGCTTGGTTCTCGTGACTACATGGTGTTTGAGAAACGGATGACCGAGACATAGTCTTCGTAAGCGCTTAGCACCTTACATGTGGGTAGACCTTACCAACCTACATCCCCTACATCAGCTAGCCTACCCGTAAGAGTTCGCACAACTTAATCAACTACGCCAGAGCCCATAATTGGCTTGCGGCTGCACACGGAAGTTTCCAGCTTGAATAATCTTATGATCCCTTAGAGCCCGGGTGGCGGTCCAAGAAATACAGCAAGTCCTCGATAGAAACCAGTGCCTCAATCCACCCAGATGTGTGTTTAGGTTGCCACCTTAGATAAACCATTAATTAACAATCTCACATCTGTCATGGATATTCACTCACCCAATCCACGCCTACTAGCATAGCATGGCATAAAAGCAAACGTAGAAGTAACTCCCAAGGTTTCATAAGTAAAACAGTAATAGGTACTACCTCGCCTACTTCCCAAACCCACAATTTAATTAGATCCTAAACATGCAAGTGTTTGAGGGTTTGATCTAATGCATAAAAACTGGGTAGTAGAAAAGGTATGATCAAGTGTTACTTGCCTTATGGATGATCCGCGAGACCTAGAGATTCAAGTAACAAGCGGCGAC
Source organism: Aegilops longissima (assembly GCA_021605205.1). NCBI lineage: Eukaryota > Viridiplantae > Streptophyta > Magnoliopsida > Poales > Poaceae > Aegilops > Aegilops longissima. The sequence goes on along the minus strand of CM038678.1, from coordinate 500,080,272 downwards.
TCGGGTGATCTAACGCAGACAAACAACAAGCATACAATAAGTACTCATCTAATGCACAGGAAAACTCGAATAAAAGATCTAACCAGAGAGTTCAACTTAAGAACCCTGGTTGCAAAAGAATCGAATCAAATAAGGCATCGAAAGTCGAAACTCGAGAGAGAACGACTCGGTTTAGCAATCTGAAACTAAGTCAAAATTTTACAGTAGCAAAACTCCGTTTAAGTAGGTTAGTCGAACGGCGGCTTCAGAATCTAAACTCCAGGCGCTTGAATCACCTGATTCCGATAAACGAGCGAGAAAATAAACAGATTTGAAAATCGAATCGGAAATCGAAATCAGAAAAATAACGGATTAAATCCGATTAAAAGAAAACGACGAACAGATTAAACACCGGACGTTCGTTAACAGAACTAATCCAACGAACATGTTCATTAAAACGAACGGTTCGGTAAACGTTCACTAAATAAGAAAAATCTAACGCAGACAAACAACAAGCATACAATAAGTACTCATCTAATGCACAGGGAAAACTCGAATAAAAGATCTAACCAGAGAGTTCAACTTAAGAACCCTGGTTGCAAAAGAATCGAATCAAATAAGGCATCGAAAGTCGAAACTCGAGAGAGAACGACTCGGTTTAGCAATCTGAAACTAAGTCAAAATTTTACATTAGCAAAACTCCGTTTAAGTAGGTTAGTCGGAACGGCGGTTTCGTAACGAAACTCCAGGCGCTTGAACCACCTGATTCCGATAAACGAGCGAGAAAATAAACAGATTTTAAAATCGAATCGGAAATCGAAATCAGAAAAATAACGGATTAAATCCGATTAAAAGAAAACGACGAACAGATTAAACAGCGGATGTTCGTTAACAGAACTAATCCAACGAACACGTTCATTAAAACGAACGGTTCGGTAAACGTTCACTAAATAAGAAAACCGAAAAAATAAACCAATCTAGTTTTTTTTTAAAACCGGATAATGCAAAAAAAACCGGATCGGTTTTAAAACAAAACCGGATCGGAACGGGGCGGCGAGGTCGGCTACCTCCGGCGAGGTCGTCGGCGGGGCTCGGGCGGCTCCGGTGGGGTCGGGCGACGGCGGGTCGGGCGGCGGGTCGACGGCGGCGGCGAGGGGCGGCGACATGCGCGGCGGCAGCCTCGGGTTGGGGCGGCGACAAGGATGAGGGCGGCGGCGGCTCGGGTTGGAGGGAAGAGGGGGTGGCGGCGGGTTATATAGGAGGGGGTGGTCTCCGTGCCTTGGGAAGGGGCGGCGGCGGGTCCGGCGTGAGCCGAGCCGGACTCGGGCGGGCGGCGGCTTGGCGGCGGCGGGCTCCTCCTGCGCGATGGGGAAGGGGAGATGGGCAGGGCAGCGGTGATCGGGCCGGCTGGGCCTTGGCCCAAAGGGGGCGGCGATGTTTTTTTTAAAACAAAACTAAACGAAAATAAAATAAAAACGAACTCCAAATTTAATAAAATTACTTTTCCCGACTCCTAAAATGAATCGAACAAAATGAACTTTAAAACGGGCAAATATGCATATTTTTAAAATGCTCATTTTTTGCCTAAAGCAAATAAATCCTCAAAACCAAAATTTGATTTATTTATAATATCTTCATTTTTCCTAAATGTTGGGAAAGTCATATTATTCCTCTCTTAAATTTTTGTATCGGAAAAACTTTTGAAGATAAATAAATAAACTAAATGATCCTATTTTCAAAATTTGAGAAATCTCAAATATGAAAATAATGAAATCTCCAACTCTCTCCGAGGGTCCTTGAGTTGCGTGAAATTTTCTAGGATCGGAAAATGCGAGAAAATATGGTATGCATGATGACCTAATGTATAACATTCCAAATTGAAAATTTGGGATGTTACAAACCTACCCCTTAAGATGAATCTCCTCGAGATTCGGGTTGGCTAGAAAATAGGTGAGGTGGTCCTAGCAAAACTTCCTCTCTTTCCTGGTGGCTTCATCTTCATGTGGTGGCTCCAATCGAACTTTGCAAAACTTGATAACCTTGCTGCGGGTAACTCGCTAGCATAATCGAGAATCTTAACCCGTTTTTCCTCATATGTTAAATCATCCTTCAACTGAATTGCTTCCAAAGTGGCATTGTGTCTCTTAACGGTACTCTCCGCTATCTCGGGTGACATTTCTTCAATCGAGAAACATGGAATACATCATGAACTCCCGACAGTCCTTCCGCAATTCCAACTTATAAGCAACTTCTCCCATGCGTTGCAAAATCTTATATGGTCCAACTAAACGTGGTGCTAACTTTCCTTTAACTCCAAAACGCTTAACTCCTCAAGCGGGATACTCTAAGATATATTCTGCTCCAACTTCATACTCAATCGCTTACGCTTTGAATCGGCATAGCTCTTTTGTGCGGATGGGCTACCTTGAGCCTATCCGAATCAGTTTAACCTTCTGCTTAGACTCCTTAATCAAATCTGGTCCAAACAATCGACGATCTCCGGCCTCGCCCCATGACAACAGTGTCCTGCACCTTCTTCCATACAAAGCCTCAAAAGGTGCCATCTTCAAGCTGGTTTGGTAGCTGTTGTTGTAGGAAAATTCTGCATACGGCAAATTATCATCCCAACTAGATCCATAATCTAGTGCACAAGCTCTCAAAGATATCCTCCAAAATCTGATTGACTCTCTCACCGTCCATCGGTCAGTGGGTGGAAAGCTGTACTGAATGCCAATCTAGTTCCCAATGTTTCGTGCAACTGGTTCCAAAATTTTGAGTTAAATTGGGTTCCTCTGTCTGATACGATGCTCCTCGGAATTCGGTGTAATCACACAATTCTGGTCATGTATATCTTTGCCAACTTAGCACTGCTATAGGTAGTCTTGACTGGAATGAAATGAGCTACCTTTGTTAAACGGTCGACTACAACCCAAATCGAGTCATAACCTGAACGAGTCTTTGGCAAACCTGTGATGAAATCCATGCCTAGTTTATCCCACTTCCATTCGGTATCGGCAATGGTTGTAATAATCCGCTGGCTTCGATGCTCCGCTTTTACTTTCGACATACATCGCAAACTGCTACATACTCCGCAATATCCTTCTTCATTCCGTCCACCGTAAAGTATTCTTCAAATCCAAATACATCTTGGTATTTCCGGTGAATCGAATAGGGTGAATCATGGGCTTCTTGTAAAATCAACTTCCGATCTCCGGGTTATTGGGCACATAAACACGGTCTTCAAACCATAGGGTATCGTGCTCATCCTCACGAAATCCTTTAGCTTTTCCTTTGCTCATTTTCTCCTTTATAGAGGCAACTTCCTTATCCGCCTTTTGGGCTTCTCCGATTTTGTCCATCGCTGTTGTTGAATCTCCAATGCTGCTACATAGCCTCTGGAACTATTTCCAAACATAGCTCTCAAGGTCCTCGGCTAACTCATTGGGTATCCCTCCCATCATTAGGGTATTGACGTGGCTCTTACGGCTCAATGCGCCTGCCTACGACATTAGCCTTCCGGGTGATAATGCAATCTCATATCATAATCCTTGATAAGCTCTAACCATCTCCTTTGTCTAAGATTCAGTTCCTTCTGTGTGAAGATGTACTTCAAACTCTTGTGATCCGTATATACTTCACAATGATTACCAATGAGAAAATGTCTCCAGGTCTTTAAGGCATGCACAACGGCTGCTAACTCCAAATCATGTGTGGCATAATTCAACTCATGGGGCTTAAGTTGTTGTGAAGCATACGAAACAACTCTTCCTTCCTGCATAAGCACTGCTCCAAGTCCTCGACGTGAAGCGTCGCAATACACCTCATAATCCTTAGTCCGATCCGCAATATCAAACTGGTGAGGTAACCAATCTTTTCTTCAACTCCTGAAAACTTGCCTCACAGTCCTCATCCATATGAATTTGTTATCCTTCTTCAACAATTCTGTCATAGGCTTGGCAATCCTTGAGAAATTCTCAATGAATCTTCGGTAGTATCCTCGCGAGTCCAAGGAAACTCAATCTCTCCAACTGTCGTTGGTGCTTCCCATTTGGTTCTGGTCTCAACCTTTGTGGGGTCAATGCTATTCCTTCTCCGGATATAACATGTCCGAGAAATCCAACTTCCTTTAGCCAAAACTCACATTTGCTGAACTTGGCACACAACCTGGTGTTCCCTCGTTTCTCCAAAACCAATCGCAAATGTTCCTTGTGTTCCTCTTCATTCTTCGAGAAAATCAAAATGTCATCAATGAACACCATGACGAACTTATCCAAAAACTCCATAAACACTTTGTTCATCAGGTTCATGAAATAGGCTGGTGCGTTAGTCATCCAAATGACATAACGGTATACTCGCTGATCCATATCTCGTGGTAAATGCTGTCTTGGGTATGTCTTGCTCCCTAATCTTCAATCGATGGTACCCGATCGAATCGATCTTGAAAACACCTTAGCTCCTTGTAAACGATCAAACAGATCATTTATCATAGGTAGTGGGTACTTGTTCTTGATTGTTACTTCATTCAATCCACGATAATCAACAACCATTCTTAACGATCCATCCTTCTTCTCCACTAACAATACGGGTGATCCCCAAGGTGAAGAACTTGGGCTAATAAAACCTTTATCCAATAGTTCCTTAATCTGCTTCTTGATTTCGCCAAACTCGTGCGGGCATCACAGACGGTCGCTTCGATATCGGGCCTGTTCTCGCAACAGCTCGATTAAAAACTCAATGTCTCTATCCGTGGCATTCACCGCAACTCTTCCGAAATACATCAGAAAATCCTTCACCATCGGTACTTCTTCCCGCACCACCTCGATAAGCAATTAACTTGTGCTCTCCTCGGCTCGTGCCGTGATACATACTTGATCCTTCTTCCTTCCGTGTGGTGAGCAAAATTGACTTTGTGGTGCAATCTATGTTCCTCCATACTTTGATAACCAATCCATACCTAATATCACATCCAATCCTTGGGATTTCAGAACTATTAGGTCTGAGGGGAAAACATAGTGTCCCATCCTTAATGGCAGTCGATCACACCATTTACTAGCCATGTATTCTGCTCGGGTGAGGTTACTAGCATGGGTGACCTAAGGGCTTGGGTTGGTAACTTGTACTTATCCACAAATCCCTTGATATGTATGAATGCGATGCACCAAGATCGAAAAGAACAACTGCAGTAAATGACTTAACCAAAACTTACCGACATCGTGATCGGGCTGATCTTCAACCTCCTCCACATCAATGTGGTTCACCCGTCCCCTGTTGAAAGGGTTGGGCTTCTTTCCAGAGCTTCCATTGCCATTTCCATTCTGGCCTTCTGGACAGTCATTGGCATAATGCCCAGTCTTGCGGCACTTAAAGCAAGTGATATGACTCAGGTCTACTTTGGATGGTGTTGACGGGTTGGTGCGGTTCTGTCCATTGCTTCCTCCATTCCTGCTCCCATTCTTGGTGCCATTATGGTTGTGCGAATTACCTCCTCCATGGGTATGCTGAAACTGAACTCCTGATTTAGGGTATAACGAGGCTTCATTGGCTCCGAGTTATACTTCCCTTGTCCATACTTCCGCTATGGTTCTCAATTTGTCTGCTGCTTTCCTTCAATCATGAGGGCTCGGTCTACCAACTCCTGGTAGTTGTTGAAACTTGCTACCATCAACGGCATGCTGAACTCATCATTCAGTCCTTCTAGAAACTTCTCTGCTTAGTCAGATCCGTAGTAACGCTATCCGGGGCATAACGTGCTAATTTACTAAAGTCATCAACATACCGCCAACAGTCCTTCCTCCTTGGCGAAGTTGCGAAACTCACGCTTGTTCATGGCCATGGCTCCTGCTGAAACATGGGCAGTGCGAAAAGCTTGTGAAACTCGATCCCATGTGATGGTGTTCACGGGTAAGTGGTTGTAAAATTCTCCCACCATGCTGCTGCGGGTCCTTCAAGCCGATGTGCTGCAAACTTCACTCTTTCACCATCGTGCATCCCGCAGTGGTCAACTCCTTCCAATCTTGCGGAGCCAATCATCCGCTACAATCGGCTCGGTGTTACCGAATACACCGCGGATTTAGTCTAAGGAAACGAGTCGTGATCCGCAGTGGTGGTGGCGGTGGGTTGTTATTGTTGTTGTTGTTGCCCTGGTTCTGCACCAATGTTTGAATCAGGGTATTCTGCTGCTGGATCAATTGGGTGATCTCTGGCGGGAAAACGAACCCGGGGTCACGTCTCGGAGGCATCTGATGGGTTTAGAAAAGATGAGAATTTAGAATAGATTGAGGTCTAAGGGGAATCACTACCCAAATGCACATGAGCAAATGCACACAAAATCACTTCATTCAATCAAACAAGGGCTTACAACGATCTAACTATCGCAAAGTGCGTACATGGAGGGAATACTACTAATATGTGGGGGACTTCTACTAATTTGAACCGGTGGAAGACTCCATGATGTCTGCTCCAGCTTCGTCTTCAAAGTCGGGTTCACTTGGATCCGAATCGGTGTCGTCGATGTTGATGTAGTCGCTTGGGCAACCGACATACTGGTCTTCATTCCCGAGCGCCAACTTCTTCTTGAGTTCTTCGATCTCGCATTTAAAATCGTTATTGTGTCTTTCCGAGCTACGATCTCGCCCATGTAGTCCTTTGTGTAGTCTTTAGTTCTTCTTCAAGTTCGATGATCCTTCCTTTATGCTCGCAACTCCAACATATCATTGCACATTTGGTTCTCTGGCGCCGAATGTGCTGATTTAACTCCGGATGAAAGCTGCAATGGACCTATCCTTCTTGGTGCCGACTATGTCCCATTTGTCATCTCGGCGTCCGCAAATCTGGTAGATAGTGTCCTTGAGGTCTTCTTGATAAACTTCTCCAATGCGCCCCATGGTGATGTGAGCTGCCATGCTCTTTCCTGCACTCCAAGTTGGTGCAATCGAAAACACTATCTATAGGCTTGGTGATTGGGGCTAATGTCCTTCCCGAACGTGAGCTTGAATCTTCCAGCGCTCCTCTTCAGGCAGAGTGGCGTTGAAAGTTCCGGTGAAGCTGGGTAGTCCAATGTTCAGGTACTTGGTGACTTCCTTCAAGTGAAATCCAAAAGGTGTGCCTTCATCTGGTTGGGTGTACTTGATCTTCGCGTCCGTCATCCTAAGAGTAGAAAAGATGAGGAGTTAGAAAATGGGAAGAGAGTAGTGATCTATGGCTTTAACTTAGTGGTCGTGTCCTAGAGTCAGCGTGTGCTCTGATACCATTCTCTGCAGAGACCAGACCGAATGGATCAAGTCTCGTGCTCGTTGTCATCCCTGGATCAAGAATGCCGACACCACACAAGATTTCAAGGATTTATAGCAGAGTAGCAATCACACACTTATTACATCGTTGTCCACAAGGGAACTTAATACAATAATATGGCTTAAGGCCATCTAATAATAACAGCGAAGGCTTGGAAGATAAGTGAGTCCATCAACTCCATCGGCATCATCGAGTATAGAACCACGACCTAACACCTTACTGTCGTCCAAAAGTCTCGCAACGTGAAAGTTGCAGCCCAAAACGGGTCAAGACATGGAATATGCCGCAACGTAACACATAAAGAGCAATGAAGGAATAAGCCTATACTACATGCATATATGGCTGGTGGTAAAGCTCTATGGTTACATTTTGCATAAAGCTAGTTTTTCCCTACAACAAAGGAATAATTTTATTTAACTATCATGGTGGTTGTTAAACATTGAGAATGGTTGACAAAGATCCTCAATCCCAATTAAAAAATACTCATCAAACCCAATAACTTTTATTAGAAGTAACATGTTGAGATTCACATGATATTCAATTACCAGATACTCAAAATGTCCATAACCGGGGACACGGCTAATCATGATTAGTTTATACACTCTGCAGAGGTTTATGACTTTTCCCCACAAGACTCGATCGCCTCCGCTTGGTTCTCGTGACTACATGGTGTTTGAGAAACGGATGACCGAGACATAGTCTTCGTAAGCGCTTAGCACCTTACATGTGGGTAGACCGTACCAACCTACATCCCCTACATCAGCTAGCCTACCCGTAAGAGTTCGCACAACTTAGTCAACTACGCCAGAGCCCATAATTGGCTTGTGGCTGCACACGGAAGTTTCCAGCTTGAATAATCTTATGATCCCTTAGAGCCCGGTGGTGGTCCAAGAAATACAGCAAGTCTCGATAGAAACCAGGTGCCTCAATCCACCCAGATGTGTTTTTAGGTTGCCACCTTAGATAAACCATTAATTAACAATCTCACATCCGTCATGGATATTCACTCACCCAATCCACGCCTACTAGCATAGCATGGCATAAAAGCAAACGTAGAAGTAACTCCCAAGGTTTCATAAGTAAAACAGGTAATAGGTACTACCTCAATCTACTTCCCAAACCCACAATTTAATTTGATCCTGATTCCGATAAACGAGCGAGAAAATAAACAGATTTTAAAATTGAATCGGAAATCGAAATCAGAAAAATAACGGATTAAATCCGATTAAAAGAAAACGACGAACAGATTAAACAGCGGATGTTCGTTAACAGAACTAATCCAACGAACACGTTCATTAAAACGAACGGTTCGGTAAACGTTCACTAAATAAGAAAACCGAAAAAATAAACCAATCTAGTTTTTTTTTAAAACCGGATAATGCAAAAAAAACCGGATCGATTTTAAAACAAAACCGGATCGGAACGGGGCGGCGAGGTCGGCTACCTCCGGCGAGGTCGCCGGGCGGGCTCGGCGGTTCGGTGGGTCGGGCGACGGCGGGTCGGTCGGGCGGGTCGACGAGCGGGCGGCGGCCTCGGGTTGGGGCGGCGACGGCGGGATGAGGGCGGCGGCGGTGGCTCGGGTTGGAGGGAAGAGGGGGGTGGCGGCGGGTTATATAGGAGGGGGGGTCTCGTGCCTTTGGGAAGGGGGCGCGGCGGGGTCCGGCGAGCCGAGCCCGACTCGGGCGGAGGGCGGCGGCGGCGGCGGGGCTCCTCCTGCGAGGGGAAGGGGGAGATGGGCAGGCGGCGGTGATGGGCGGGTGGGCCTTAGCTCAAAGCGGGCGGCGGCGATGTTTTTTTTTAAAACAAAACTAAACGAAAATAAAATCAAACGAACTCCAAATTTAATAAAATTACTTTTCCCCGACTCCTAAAAATGAATCGAACAAAATGAACTTTAAAAACGGGGCAAATATGCATATTTTTAAAATGCTCATTTTTTTGCCTAAAGCAAATAAATCCTCAAAACCAAAATTTGATTTATTTATAATATCTTCATTTTTCCTAAATGTTGGGAAAGTCATATTATTCCCTCTCTTAAATTTTTGTATCGGAAAAACATTTGAAGATAAATAAATAAATCCAAATGATCCTATTTTCAAAATTTGAGAAATCTCAAATATGAAAATAATGAAATCTCCACCTCTCTCCGAGGGTCCTTGAGTTGCGTGAAATTTTCTAGGATCGGAAAATGCGAGAAAATATGGTATGCATGATGACCTAATGTATAACATTCCAAATTGAAAATTTGGGATGTTACAAGAGCCATCCGGTTTATATAGACACCGGAGAGGGCTAGGGTTACATAGAGTCGGTTACAATGGTAGGAGATCTACATATCCGTATCGCCAAGCTTGCCTTCCACGCCAAGGAAAGTCCCATCCGGACACGGGGTGAAGTCTTCAATCTTGTATCTTCATAGTCTTGGAGTCCGGTCGATGATGATAGTCCGGCCAATGATAGTTCGGTTGATGATGGTAGTCCGCTATCTCGACACCCCTAATCCAGGACTCCTCAAGAGCTCCCTGAACCAGGCTTCAATGACGATAAGTCCGCGCAGATATTGCTTGGCATTGCAAAGCGGGTTCCTCCTCCGAATGATAGAAGATTGTGAACACCAGGATAGTGTCTGGCTCTGCAAAATAAATTCCACATTCTACCGTAGAGAGAGTAATATATACACAAGTTCAATCTGCTGACGTTTTCTGCGGCATGACATCACGCCACTGCCAAGCCATTATTTAAATCGTTTTTTACTCTACCACCTCAGCGTGTTCAGCGAAGCGGTTTCCTTGGCACGTCTTGTCGAAGCAGAGATCGTGTTTCCCCTTAATCCGGGATTCTCATCAATACAGACGTGGGTAACCCAACCGCGCCATTGATGGTCACGCTTGGGAGATAAGCGAGTTTTACCAGGCCGGTGGGGGACGCGTAGACTCCGCCCGCCCATATAAGGGATAAGGATTCACCTTCTCACCTACGCCGTCTTCCTCCTTTGCTTATCCATCTCAAGACTCGAGCTCCAGCGCCCATGTTCGCAAGATCTCGTCTCAGCCTTCTCCGACCATGTCCAGAGGGAGGTAAATGGTTGGCCTCCACCGCTAAGGAGGAGCAATCGCTAAACCGCGCGGGCGGCCGGATACCTCTCCGGCGACATCGCGACCGGCTGCCCGACGAGGGGCAGCTCATGCCCACCCCAGGCCCCATGAGAGGGTCGTCTTTCTTCCCCACTTCCTCCGCTGGACTGGGCTTTCCACTTCACCCCTTTGTCCGGGGCTCATGTTCTACTACGGCTGGATTTCCATGATCTGGCGCCAACTTCATCCTCAACATCTCGGCGTTCATCGTCGTGTGCGAGGCCTTCCTCGCATCCAGCCCCACTTCGCTTGTGGCTCAAGACCTTCAATGTCAAGCGAAGGTAGTGAAGGGCACTCAAGCGGAGTGCGGAGGGCGCCATGTTGGGCAAGATGCCCAACGCCCTTTGGTTCAAAGGGCCTTCGTGGAATCCGTCAAGGGGTGGCAATCGGGTGGTTCTATATCACCGAGCCAGCGTGACCCTACATGGGCGGCGGCCCCGAGTTTAGATCTGGTATCCCCACGCAGCTCACCTCCCGGAAAGAGAAGGGCTTGCTTGTGGGGTAGTTCAAAGGAGCCGACGGGACTTCAAGCCCGTATCCGAAGCTGGTGAAGAAGCTCAGCTGGTTAATGTGGTCCAAGTCATGCTCGTCCACCGGATTCTCCCATGCCAAGAGCGGGCATTCAATCTGTGGAGTTCGATCCGAACAGCACCAGCGCTGAGCGGGCTCTTGACACGACGCAAGGCGCTGGAGGGTGCTGTTCAAGGGCGCCGGCCCCGCATCCGCGATCAAGATCATGATTTCGCCGCAGCGCCAAGCCGACGAGGTAAGGGATTCTACCCTTTACGGGACACTTGTTTTCATAGTTTGACTCTATGTGGGTTTTAATTTCCCCTTCTCCTTTGACAGGACTGGATGAGGAAGGCGGAGCAGATTACCTGCCCGGCTCCTATGCCAGAAAATCCAGTGGACGCTCGTCTAGCGAGGCTGCTGGTTCCAGCACCGCACGTGGTGCCGGAGAAGAAGGCCAAGAAGGAGGCCACGGGTGCTCGAAAGAGCTCCCGTTTTCAGGTGTCCGACGACTCCGGGGCGGACTCCTCCCCCGAAAATGAGGAGGAGAAAGAGGACTCTCTCCCAGAGGAGGGGGAGAGGAAGAGAAAGGCTTCCCCAACAGGGGAGGCTGAAGGGTCCAAGAGGGGAAGGACTATTCCCCTGGACAGCTCCGCCAACGTCAACGTTGGCGAGGAAGAATGGCCTTCAAGGGCCAGGCCTCCGGTGAGATCGAAAGTATCCGGATTCCTGAATAATTTCTTTTTCTGCGTCACATAGTGTCATGCTGATGCCGCATGCTGCCTGTAGTCCGGCCAGTGATGATCTCCCCGCTTCATCGAGCGGGTCGTTGGCTCCGTCGGATGTAGACTCCATCCCGACCGCCTCCACCCCTCACGACACCGAGGACGCCGAGGTGGGATCCCAAGAAGGGACCCGTCGGGGGAAGGCTCCGAAGGCGCCACAAGGCGTCCTCCCGGACTTTGCGCCGGACTCCACATCAGAACCCGCAGTGGTTCCGGAGTCCGGCCGGCGGCCCCTTCGAACGAAGGGCAGGACCGTGACGCCGGCGGCTTCCATCCAACCGGAGGCGCTGGGCAATTTGTTGGAGGCGCTGCAGAGCGCTTCCATCGAGGAAGAACACCGCACTATTATGAGTGCGGTGATTCAGAAGGTGCAGCTCACCAAGGGCGGGCTGACCGAAGCCTGCAGTAGCCTTCTATCAGGCTTTGAGGTGAGAAGTTAAAAATATGCAATGTAATACTGCATAGATAGCAGCCCCTGATGCTCGGTTCGGTGTTCGGAAAGAAAAGCGGACCGAGGATCTGAAAAAAGATATACGCAGGTTGCTAAAAATTATGTCAATATGGGTTGCAGGCTCTTGCTGCTGACCTCCAAGACCGCTGCGGAGGTCGGTGCTTTGAAGCAGAGCTCGAGCGGTCCGAGCAAGAGCTCGGCAGCGCCAGAAGCAGCTCGGGACAAAGAAGGTGAGTAACACCACTTTGAACTTGTACCTTACAGAAAAGGATTTAGGTGGCAACAAAAAATAACAAGGATAACATGGGTACTGCAGGGGCCACGAATGAGGTGGCTACCCTGAAGGAGTCCGTGTCTGCGGCCGGACGCAGTGCGGCCACGGAATGGGCAGAGCGAGAAAAGCAGGAGGCGCGGGTGGCGGTGGTTCAGCAAGAGCTCCAGGCTCTCATGGAAAAGCATGAGAGTTTGGAGCGTGACTCAAAGACTCGAGAGTCCGAGCTTGCCTCGGCTCTCGAAAGTGCCAAAACCGCCAAGGCCGAGGCCCATAAGTCCCTTTAGGAGATTGAGTTGATGAGGAAGATAGCGGCGGGTAAGGCATTTTTCATGCAAAGCAAGCATGTGAGTGTAAATTACGTGTTACTTACCCGAATTCAGAGCTATCCAGGAGCGTTTGTAGATCTGCCTCGCAGCATGTCTGATGCCGCCGCATTCTACCGAGCCGAGGAGGGGAGCTCAACGGAGAAGGTCTTCGGTCTCAAGATCTTCGAGGCCGCCATCCGGTGCCCCTAGCGACCAGTGAAGCAGCTGGTCGAGCTTCACAAGGTGGCCGAGCAGGCCATGAAGGGCCTCATAGTCCGGTGTGGCTGGAGAGGCCATGCACTGGAGCTACTTCGCCTCGGCGACGGCTGGTGGATGCGTGCCTGGGTGGAGGTTATCAAGCGCTCCGCCTGTATTGAAGGTGCTCGTCGGGCCCTTGCTGCGCAAAGGTGCATTGGGGCAAGCTGGATGCGGAGAAGCTAATCATCGACGCGCCACCAGCGGGCAAGGAACATCGACGCCCAAATGTACTATAAGGCGGTCTGAAGGGTGCATGCAAGATTGCGGATGAGTGCCCTGTGGATGTAATTTTGAGTAAATTAGCAATGTGTTATCCTCGGCGCTGAAAACTTTGTTCATATCGCTAAGCAACGCTTGTTAATTTAAAATATTACCTTCATGCGGCCGTTTATTAAATCGAGAGATGGCAAGTCGTCGGCTTCAGCCCCCATGCCACGAAGTCTTTGGCGTGTTGGGATAAACTTGAGCACTCTTGTTCCCATTTTGGGTCCATCTAGGAGGCGCTCAACACAACGAACAAGGCAACCGGACTTATAGTGCTTGAACACTCTCACTTAGCCATAGAATTCTATAATTTTAAATTTCGTGAAGCCCCTAGTATTCGGAGGACCAAATTGGGCGCTATCCACGCCTTCGTCGGACATAATCCGAACTTTGCTCAAGCGGCGAGGTCTTTAAGGACCGAAAGGACCTCTCGAACAGCGACCAGTCTCTCGCCTTATCATGATGGTCAGTTTTAGCTTTCTCCATCGAGGCGTTAACCGGCTCAACCGGGCGCAATCGCAGTGGTTCTCCAGGCTACCTTAGCCGATAGAACGGAACGTAAGGTGCCAAACATGGGAGCAGGCAAACCCAACTATTGACCCAAGACATGATTCGGAGCCGATTCATATAATGCTATAAGTTCGGGGTGCCGCACTTGTGAAAGTGTTCGGACTTTATCACACCATAATGCGGAGAACATAAGCCCCTGGTGTATTTGGCCGTACCGAAATGTACGGGTGCAACATGTCGTAAATGAACATATATATATATATATAAGGTAATGCAATTATGGGCAAAAAGAGCTGCATTTTATTTGAGAAGATATGCTATCAGTGCGGAATGATACAAATAGTGCGGAAAGCAAGGGATTGGACGAATTAAAGGCGTCTCCCTCCAGGGGTAGGCCGCGGAATGTTGTATTTAAGAAATTTAATGCTCGTGATGGAGACCACCGAGTGTTAAATCGCGCCTTTGTCCTTCCCTGGCTGTTGCATCATGAGTTCGGCAGGTTCGTCGCGGACTGAGTTATGTATAAAAGAGACACAAAAAGCGACACTTGGGAGCCCTGGTGTGGTCGAACCGCACTGGTCTGTTGTGGTTGTGCCCTTCCCCTATGCCCATGGTATCTATAGGGCGTAATTATGTCTGCGAGGGTTTGTCTTACAATTTTGTGAGGGCTGGGGTTGGGGCCGCATTGCTACGTGCCACGAACGTGCTGTGGTCTTGGTTGATGTTGCTCGGCGCGTTTGGTCGTGTCCGGTCGTTTAACGCCGGACTCGAGAATTGCCTTAAAAGGCTGCTCAGATTTCGCTGCGAGAGAGCTGTATGTTCCTCCGTTCGAGGGAGCGTTCGTGTTTCCATTGAGCGTGATGACTCCACGAGGGCCTGGCATCTTGAGCTTAAGGTATGCATAATGCGGCACCGCGTTGAATTTTGCAAGCGCGTTCGTCCACCAGAGCGTGATAGCCGCCATGAACGGGACTATGTCGAAGATTAACTCCTCGCCGAAATTATCCGGGATCCAAGACCACTTCGATGTAATCGAGCCTGCATAATTGGCCTCGACACCTGGTATGACGCCTTTGAAGGTTGTCTTTGCAGGTTTAATCCTTGAAGGGTCTATGCCCATCTTGCGACCGTATCACGATAAAGCAGGTTCAGCACGCCGCTGTCCATCGAGGACTCGTGAGGTGAAATCCATCGACGATTGGGTCTAAAACTAATGTGGCGAATCCGCCATGGCGGATATTGGTCGGATGGTCTCTTCGATCGAAAGTGATCGGGCAAGAGGACCATGGGTTGAATTTTGGGGCGATCGCTCCATCGCAGATACGCCCTTTAGTGCACGCCGCTCCCTCTTGGGAATATCGCTATGTATATCATGTTTACCGTCCAACTTGAGGGGGAATCCCTTTATCCTCTCGTTGTTCGGCAGCCGGGTATCTTCCTCGTCATCGCTGTAGCCCCTTGTCACTGTTTTCGGTGATTAATTTGCTGCCTGCTTGAAGACCCAACAAGCTCTGTTGGTGTGGTGAGCTGGCTCGGGGTTCCATGTATTTGACAGAGCGGTCGAGTATTCGGTCCAAATTGGACGGGCCCGGAGTGGTTCTTATGAATGGCTTCTTCCGCTGACGGGCTTGAGCCTCGGAATCCGCATTGACCGCCAGATCCTCATTGTCGCCGTTAGCACGCGGCGTTTGTTTTTGTTTTGACGCAACCTGCCATTGCGGTCCTTGGTATCCGGACTGCCAGCGTTTTCTTTGAGGTTGTTGCTGCGAGCTAGCTAGCTATCCTCTCCCGCCTGAAGCGGGTCATGAGTGATGTGAGAGCTGCCATGGATTTCGCTTCTCCGTCCTAGGTGCCGGGCCAGCCACTCGTCGCGGATGTTATGTTTGAAGGCAGCGAGGGCCTCTGCATCCGGACGGTCGGCGATTTGATTTTTCTTTGTTAAGAACCGTGTCTGAATTACGGCGATTAAATGCTCGCTGCTGGATTATGTGGCTTAGGTCATCTGCGTCCGGTGGTCGCACATACGCGCTCGGAAGTTGTCGAGGAATGCGGCTTCCAGGTCTTCCCAGCATCCAATTGACTCTGCGGGCAGGCTGTTAAGCCAATGCCGAGCTGGTCCTTTAAGCTTGAGCGGGGGATATTTGATGGCGTGAAGATCGTCGCCGCGGGCCATGTGTATATGGAGGAGATAATCCTCAATCCAAACCGCGGGGTCTGTTGTGCCATCGTAGGATTCGATATTAATGGGTTTAAACCCTTCGGGGATTTGATGATCCATTACTTCGCCAGTGAAGCATAGCGGGTGTGCGGCGCCTCTGTATTGAGAAATACCGCGACGTAGCTCGAGAGAGCGTTGTCTGCTGTGTTCGGCCCGACCGGAGTAGTTGTATCCGGCGCGACGGTATTCGTCGTGGGTCTTGGGGCGCCCACGTGATCCATAGATAGATCTGGATTGTCTTTCCTTGTCCTCCAATATATCCCGCAAGTCCGGCGCATTCCCCCGTGGCTTCATGCTTTTCGAGCGATGCCGGGGTACGGTTTTGGTGGAGGGCTTGCACGCCTCTCTGTCGCGGCCACGAGGTGGCCGATCTGCCGTATTGTGCGCTGGTGATGCAGGTTTATATGCCTCCTCCTCTAATCGAGGGAGTAACTTGCGTTTTGGGTAACTTTTGGGGGCGCTCGAGTTCATACTTTCGCCGCGAGGACCTCGGTCCATCTGTCGGCCAAGAGGGTCTTGATCAGCTTGAAGCTGTTGCTGCTTTTTCTTTAGGCTGTTTGTTGTGGCCATTAGCCTGCGTCCCAAACGCTCTTGTTCGACGGGATCCTCAGCACGACGATTCATCGTCGTCGAGGCTTGCCTCGTCTCCGGAGGGAGGTAAGTAATTGTCATCCTCGACCTCTTCGCCGCCGCCTCTGGTGAGGGCTTGCTACCGCCTCCTCCGCGCTGGATCGGCCGAGGGAGTTGTCTTCGCACTTTCGGGGTGTTATTATCTCTCGTGCGGAATCTCCATTCTTGCCGTGGGCGGATTTAGAGCGGCGCCACGACGCCGGAGCTTGGGCTGTTTCTTTAAGGAATCGGCCTCTATTGCTTCTTCGCCGTCCCCATCTTTTGGGGTGTCCACCATGTATATGTCGTATGACGAGGTGGTCTTCAAAGGTGTCCTGTAGGCACCGGTTCTTGGTGGTCTCCGCATCGCCGCCCATACCGTCGATGTCTTCGGAGTCGTAGTCGAGCACATCGGTTAAATCGTCGACGGTGGCTACGAAGTGGGTGGTGGGTGGGCTCTGAATTTCTTCGCCGTCTGCGTCCCAACCATCCTGGCCGTAGTTCGGCCAGGGCTCTCCGGATAGCGAGAGATGCTTGATGAATTTATGATATCGCCAAGGGCGAAGTCTTGAAAGATGTCCGCAGCGGTAAATTCCATGATCGGCGCCAATCGGATTCGACCGCGGGGCGCAGGAGGTTCGGAGTCCGCGCAGAGTCCGCACCTCGGAGTCATGAGCTTTATGCGGGACAAGGTAAGTGTTCGCTCCATCGCCGAGAAGTTGCCGCCCGAGGCGGTGTCCAGCCGTCCGTCCTCGATCCGAAGCGATCAGCTCCGGACCATGGGTCGGAGCGGATTCGCAGCGACCTCCAAGGTGCTGTCCGGTGCAGAGTTAGGTCATGCCCATCGTGACAGCGCGTCACGCTCGCTGTGGCTCAGATCCATCAAGATCAAGTCCCCGCGGATATCGGCCGTGAAGTTTAGGCTTGCAAACCTGACCTGACGGCCAGGGGCGTAGCTTTCGATGTGCTCCAGATGGCCAAGTGAGTTGGCCCGCAGTGCGAAGCCGGCAAATACGAAGATCTGTCCGGGGAGAAAAGTCTCACCCAGGACTGCGTCGTTGTTGATTGAAGAGGCCATCAAGCCTATCGGTGGCGACACGAGGAACTCTCAATGAAAGCACCAATGTCGGTGTCAAAACCGGGGATCTCGGTAGGGGTCCCGAATGTGCGTCTAGGCGGATGGAAACAGAGACAAGGACGTGATGTTTTACCTGTGTTCGGGCCCTCTTGATGGAGGTAAAACCCACGCCCTGCTTCGATTGATATTGATATTGTGGATGTTTACAAGAGTGGATCTACCACGAGATCAAGGAGGCTAAACCCTAGAAGCTAGCCTATGGTATGTTTGTAAGGGTTGTTGTTCTGATAGTCCTACGGACTAGAGCCATCCGATTTATATAGACACCGGAGAGGGCTAGGGTTACATAGAGTCGGTTACAATGGTAGGAGATCTACATATCCGTATCGCCAAGCTTGCCTTCCACGCCAAGGAAAGTCCCATCCGGACACGGGGTGAAGTCTTCAATCTTGTATCTTCATAGTCTTGGAGTCCGGTCGATGATGATAGTCCGGCCAATGATAGTTCGGCCGATGATGGTAGTCCGGCTATCCGGACACCCCCTAATCCAGGACTTCCTCAACCTTCATACAAGTTAAACAAAGAAGGAGCATGCAAAGTAATAGTCTCAGGGTGATGTTTATCAAAGTACAATTTATATTTAAGCTCCCCTTCCTTGCCCCTAACAATAAAATCATGCGCTAGCATACTCTTATAATCTAAATAAGCATTAGGCAGCAATTTTTCTTATTTCTCATAATGCCTAATGGGTATGTTAAAACGTGCAGCTAGGCGCGAAGCATAAATACCTCCAAAGATGGGGCCTTTAGTATGGTTCAAACTTAACCATTTAGCAATAATTCTGCCCATACTAATAGTGTTATCGAGGTATAAACCATGGAACAAAATGATAATATTAGGAACACTAAGGTTTCCACAGATTTCGCGACCAATTAAGCAACGACTAGCAAATAAGGCAAAGTAGCGTAAGACAGGAAAATGTATGCTAGTGATTCTTGCATCGGAAACCTTCCTGGTTTCCCCCACAGTGATGGTGTTAATAAATTCTTCCACATCTTTACTGTGTGGTTCTTCTAAGGTACCCTCAGAGGGTATTTTGCAAACCTTGCAAAATTCAGCTAATGGCATCTTCTTAACAACGTCATATAAATGAAACTCTACTGAAGGAGGTGATTCCTTAGGAAAATAGTAGAAGTTTTGCACGAAAGTATTAGTGAGTAAGAGATCGATGGCGTTTGTCGCGACGAAGTCGGTGAGGCCAGCATTCTCAACCAATGAATAAAATCCTCATAAATCCCGGCTTGTCTCAAGAAGTCATCGGAAGGCCATTCACACGGCGGACCTCGCATGATCGAGGCAAATTATATTTGGGCCTCTGTGCTTCTTCATTTTGTTTTTTCTTCGAGCTTCGGATCGACGGGTCCCTCAAAAGTCTCTTCATTATTTTCTAATATATTCTGAAATTTTTAGTAACTTCAAACAAAAGTGAACCAACTTCAATAAAATTGATAGCAACTACTCATACAAGTGCCTAGAGCTTATATCAAGCATTAGAACTACTTGGAACCATATAAATTTGACATGCAAGCTCAAGAACATGGTCACCTATGCAGCACAAATTTGCAAAGAATAAAGCACTAGAACAAAAACCAATTGGACCAATGGAGGAGTCACATACCAAGGAACAATCTCCCCAAGCAGTTTTGTGAGAGGTGCTTTGAGCAAGGAGATCGAAAATCGCAGCAAAGTGAGCTAGAACTCGTGGTTGAGCTGGTTATTCCTGTTTGTGGGAGGTAGAAGAAGAGGATGGGTGCAGGAATAAGTGGAGGAGGGCCACCGTGGGCCCACGAGGCAGGGGGCACGCCCTGGGGGGTAGGGCGCGCCCTCCACCCTCGTGGCCAGGTGGCAGCTCCCCCCGCGGTGTTTTCAGTACCATAAATCCTCAAATATTCCCGAAAAAATCATATTAAATTGGCATGGCATTTGGAGGAATTTTATTTTCGGGGTATTTTTATATTGCACAGATAAATCAGGAAACAGACAAAAAATACTATTTTTACTTTGTTGTAACTAAATAACAGAAAGTATAAAGAGGGTACAGAAGGCTGTGCTTCTAGTTTCATCCATCTCATGCTATCAAAAGGAATCCACTAACAAGGTTGATCAGGTCTTGTTAACAAACTCATTCCAACTACCATGGAACCAGAGAAATTTCGAATAACACAATGTTACCTCAACGGGGATATGCACATCCCCAATAATAAGTATGTCATATTTCTTCTTGACAGTAGGAAGAGGAAATTCAAAACCTCCAAAAATAATCGATGGAACTTTTCCCATATAATTGATACTATAAATTTGAGGTTGTTTCCTCGGAAAGTGTACCGTATGCTCATTACCATTAACATGAAAAGTGACATTGCCTTTGTTGCAATCAATAACAGCCTCTGCAGTATTCAAAAAAGGTCTTCCAAGAATAATAGACATAATATCGTCCTCGGGAATATCAAGAATAACAAAGTCCGTTAAAATAGTAACGTTTGCAACCGCAACAGGCACATCCTCACAAATACCGACAGGTATAGCAGTTGATTTATCAGCAATTTGCAAAGATATTTCAGTAGATGTCAACTTATTCAAGTCAAGTCTACGATATAAAGAGAGGGGCATAACACTAACACCGGCTCCAAGATGACATAAAGCAGTTTTAACATAATTTCTTTTAATGGACCATGGTATAGTAGGTACTCCTGGATCTCCAAGTTTCTTTGGTATTCCACCCTTAAAAGTATAATTAGCAAGCATGGTGGAAATTTCAGCTTCCGGTATCTTTCTCTTATTTGTAACAATATCTTTCATATAATTAGCATAAGGATTCATTTTGAGCATATCAGTTAATCGCATACGCTCTTTCGCAAAAAGATAGGTCTAATCATTTCAGCAAAGCGCTCAAAATCCTCATCATCCTTTTTCTTGGATGGTTTGGGAGGAAAAGGCATGGGTTTCTGAACCCATGGTTCTCTTTCTTTACCATGTTTCCAAGCAACAAAGTCTCTCTTATCATAACGTTGATTCTTTGGTTGTGGGTTATCAAGATCAACAGCAGGTTCAACTTGTACATCATTGTCATTACTAGGTTGAGCATCATCATGAACATCATCATTAACATTTTCACTAGGTTCATGTTCATTACCAGATTGTGTTTCAGCATCAAAAATAGATATATCATTTGGATTCTCAGGTGGTTCAAAAATAGGTTCACTAGAAGTTTGCAAAGTCCTATCATTTTTCTTTTTCTTCCTTTTAGAAGAACTAGGTGCATCGATAGTATTTCTCTGAGAATCTTCCTCAATTCTGTTAGGGTGGCCTTCAGGATACAAAGGTTCCTGAGTCATTCTACCAGTTCTAGTAGCCACTCTAACAGCATAATCATTTTTCTTACTATTCATTTCATTGAGCAAATCATTTTGAGCTTTAAGTACTTGTTCTACTTGAGTGGTAACCATAGAAGCATGTTTGCTAATGAGTTTAAGTTCACATCTAACATTAGCCATATAATCACCCAAGTGTTTAATCATATAGGTATTTTGTTTTAATTGTCTACCAAAGTAAGTATTGAAATTTTCTTGTTTGACAATAAAATTATCAAACTCTTATAAGCACTGTCTAGCAGACTTATAGCAAGGAATATCACCTTCATCAAATCTATAGAGAGAATTTACCTTTACTACCTGGGTTGGGTTATCAAGACCTCGAGGTTCTTCAATAGGTAATGGATTAAGATCATATGTTTCTTCAACAGGCGGTAAATTAAGATCATGTATTTCTTCAATAGGAGGTAAATTTTTAACATCTTCAGCTTTAATACCTTTTTCTTTCATAGATTTCTTTGCCTCTTGCATATCTTCAGGACTGAGAAATAGAACACCTCTCTTCTTCGGAGTTGGTTTAGGAATAGGCTCAGGAATTGGAGCAGGAGCTGGCTCAGGAGGTGCCCAATTATTTTCATTTGTCAACATATTATTCAATAGAATTTCAGCTTCATCCGGTGTTCTTTCCCTGAAAAGAGAACCATCACAACTATCCAGGTAATCTCTGGAAGCATCGGTTAGTCCATTATAAAAGATATCAAGTATTTCATTTTTCTTAAGAGGATGATCAGGCAAAGCATTAAGTAACTTGAGAAGCCTCCCCCAAGCTTGTGGGAGACTCTCTTCTTCAATTTGCACAAAGTTGTATATTTCCCTCAAGGCAGCTTATTTCTTATGAGCAGGGAAATATTTAGCAAAGAAGTAATAAATCATATCCTGGGGACTACGCACACAACCAGGATCAAGAGAATTAAACCATATCTTAGCATCACCCTTTAATAAGAACGGAAATATTTTAAGGATATATAAGTAGCGAGTTCTCTCATCATTAGTGAACAGGGTGGCTATATCATTTAATTTAGTAAGATGTGCCACAACAGTTTCAGATTGTAACCATGAAAGGAATCAGATTCAACCAAAGTAATTATATCAGGATCAATAGAGAATTCATAATCCTTATCGGCAACACAAATAGGTGTAGCAAAAGCAGGGTCGAGCCTCATTCTATCTAAGAGATTCCTTACTCCATTTAGCTAATAACCTTCTAAGCTCATTGTTATCTTTGCAAGCAAAAATATCAGCAGAAGCTTCTTTATCAAAAATATAACCCTCAGGAATAGCAGGCCTATCTTCATCATCACTTTCATCAACATGATCAGTTTCAATAATTTCTTTCTCTCTAGCCCTAGCAATTTGTTCATCAAGAAATTCACTAAGGGGCACAGTAGTATCAAGCATAGAAGTAGTTTCATCATAAGTATCATGCATAATAGAAGTGGCATCATCAATAACATGCGACATATCAGAACGAATAGCAGAAACAGGTTTAGGTGTCACAAGCTTACTCAAAACAGAAGGTGAATCAAGTGCAGAGCTAGATGGTAGTTCCTTACCTCCCCTCGTAGTTGAGGGATAAATTATTGTCTTAGCATCTTTCAAGTTCTTCATAGTGACCAACAGATATAAATACCGAGTGACTCAAAGAATAGAGCTATGCTCCCCGGCAACGGCGCCAGAAATTAGTCTTGATAACCCACAACTGTAGGGGATTGCAATAACTTTCGAGGGTAGAGCATTCAACCCAAATTTATTGATTCGACACAAGGGGAGCCAAAGAATATTCTCAAGTATTAGCAGTTGAGTTGTCAATTCAACCACACCTGGATAACTTAATGTCCGCAGCAAAGTATTTAGTAGCACAGTAATATGATAGTAGTGGTAACGGTAACAAAAGTAACTAAAGCAAAAGTAATATTTTTGGTGTTTTGTAGTAATTGTAACAGTAGCAACGGAAAAGTAAATAAGCGAAGACCAGTATATGGAAAGCACGTAGGCATTGGATCGGTGATGGATAATTATGCCGGATGCGGTTCATCATGTAACAATCATAACATAGGGTGACACAGAACTAGCTCCAATTCATCAATGTAATGTAGGCATGTATTCCGAATATAGTCATACGTGCTTATGGAAAAGAACTTGCATGACATCTTTTTCCTACCCTCCGTGGCAGCGGGTCCTAATGGAAACTAAGGGATATTAAGGCCTCCTTTTAATAGAGAACCGGAACAAAGCATTAGCACATAGTAATACATGAACTCCTCAAACTATGGTCATCACCGGAGTGGTCCCGATTATTGTCACTTGGGTTGCGGATCATAACACATAGTAGGTGACTATAGACTTGCAAGATAGGATCAAGAACTCACATATATTCATGAAAACATAATAGGTTCAGATCTGAAATCATGGCACTCGGGCCCTAGTGACAAGCATTAAGCATAGCAAAGTCATAGCAACATCAATCTCAGAACATAGTGGATACTAGGGATCAAACCCTAAAAAAACTAACTCGATTACATGATAAATCTCATCCAACCCATCACCGTCCAACAAGCCTACGATGGAATTACTCACGCACGGCGGTGAGCATCATGAAATTGGTGATGGAGGATGGTTGATGACGACGACGGCGATGAATCCCCCTCTCCGGAGCCCCAAACGGACTCCAGATCAGCCCTCCCGAGAGGTTTTAGGGCTTGGCGGCGGCTCTGTATCGTAAAACACGATGATTTCTTCTCCTTGATTTTTTTTCTCCCCGAAAGCAAATATATAGAGTCGGAGTTGGCGTCGGAGGAGCTCTAGGGGGCCCACGAGGTAGGGGGCCGCACCCTAGGGGGGGCGCCCCTACCCTCGTGGACAGGGTGTGGACCCCCTGGTCTTCATCTTTGGCAAGGATTTTTATTATTATTTTTAACTAGATGTTCCGTGGAGTTTCAGGTCATTCCGAGAACTTTTGTTTTCTGCACATAAAACAACATCATGGCAATTCTGCTGAAAACAGCGTCAGTCCGGGTTAGTTCCATTCAAATCATGCAAGTTAGAGTCCAAAACAAGGGCAAAAGTGTTTTGAAAAGTAGATACGACGGAGACGTATCACTGTCTTTTTTGCGACGTGATTTTGAGCGGCACCGCTGACGTCGATGCTTTGGAGGTGCCTCGGCAGGCTTGTCCTCAACCGGATCCTTCCTGCCGTCGTCGTCATCCTCTTCGGGTGTGTCCACCATATACACGTCATATGTGGAGGTGGCCGTCCAACGTCCGGTGATCGGCGGGTCTTGTCCTTGTTCGTCTCCGGCATCATCATCCATGTCGTCGATGTCTTCGGAGGCGTAGTCCAGCATGTCGGTTAAATCTTCGATAGTAGCTATGAAGTGGGTGGCGGGTGGGACGTAAATTCCCCGCCCTCAGCCCCTAGTCCGTGCTGGGCATAGTTCGAAAGTGATTCCTCTGTAATGGCGAGGGATCGCACTAAGTCCAGAACCTCATTTAAGAGCGAGGTTTGGATGGGAAAACGAGAGTCCGCGGGGCTGGCCGGGGAGAAGGCCTCCTGGCGATGCTTTCTTGGTGCGGACTTCGAGAGTTCGGATCTGGAGTCCGGTGGCGAGTCCAGCCTTTCAATGATAGGGGAACCCCGTCTAATTCCGAGCTTGCCGTGGACACAGTCGCCTCCGGATCCTCGATAATGCAGTTTGCAACGGAGAGTCCGGTGGGCTCCAAACTCCCATCTTTGGACCTGATGGTTTGCTCCGGATCTAAGGCAAGAGCAGTGGTCGGGGCCGCGAACCCTTCGAAGATCAAGTCTCCTCGGATATCGGCAACATAGTTTAGGCTTTCAAAACTGATCTGATGACCAGGGGCGTAGTTGCCGATCTGTTCAAGCTGGCCAATCGAGTTGGCACGCAGTGTGAAGTCGCTGAATATGAAAATGTGGCCGGGGAGGAAAGTCTCCCCCGAAACAG
Source organism: Aegilops longissima (assembly GCA_021605205.1). Taxonomy (NCBI): domain Eukaryota; kingdom Viridiplantae; phylum Streptophyta; class Magnoliopsida; order Poales; family Poaceae; genus Aegilops; species Aegilops longissima. The sequence continues at coordinate 500,055,214 of CM038678.1, read as the reverse complement.
CATCATTGTAGATGATCGATCGAGCCATCGAACCTTCTGTCGACAGCATAGTGGAACTCTCAATGAAAGCACCAATGCCAGTGTCAAAGTCGGCCGATCTCGGGTAGGGGGTCCCGAACTGTGCGTCTGAGGATCAAAGGTAACAGGAGGCAGGGGACACGATCTTTACCCCGGTTCGGGCCCTCTTAATGGAGGTAATACCCTACTTCCTACTTGATTGACTTTGATGAGTATAGGGGTTACAAGAGTTGATCTACCTCGAGATCGTAATGGCTAAACCCTAGATGCCTAGCTTGTATGATTATGATTGCCTCTACGGACTAAACCCTTCTATTTATGTAGACACCGGAGGGGCATAGGGTTGTACAAATTTGGTTTACAGAGAAAGGAAACTACACATCCGGACGCCAAGCTTGCCATCCATGCAAAGCAGAGTCCCATCCGGACACGGGGGAAGGCCTTTTATCTTGTATCTTCACGGCCCACCAGTCTGGCCCATGTCACATAGCCCGAACGCCCGAGGACCCCCTAATCCAGGACTCCCTCAGCGACCATGGCGGCCGACGATGGGGTGGCGGCCCCGACCACCACCTCCCGCCTTTGGGCCGCGGTGGCGGAATGGGTGATGGTCGGCAGTGCAGTGTCGGCCACGACGACCACCTCCCGCCTTCGGGCAATGGGGGCGGAGCAGGCAATGGCCCTGGCTTTCGACGGTGGTGTGGCGACAACAGCGGCCGGCAACAGCTGCCGATGGGCAACAGCGGCGGAGCGTGTGGTGGGTGTTCCATGCACACCCAACACGGACGCCACGCGCACTACACTATGTCAGGGACTGCACTGCCGCCGCGGTGTAGCCTCCCAACTGGAGCTGTCCTCTGATGACGGCGGAGTGGCTGAGCGACGACGACGGACTGGTGCCATTGGCTATTATGGGAGAAGCAGACGAGATAAGCTACAGGGAGGGAGGGGAAAATGTAACACAGGACTCACCGGCCGTGAGTATAGCAGGCCGGTAAGCATTCGGATTTTGGGGGATTTCACCGAGTCGGGAAGCTTGCGCAGGAACCTGTGAGGTTGCGCTGGAACGGGCTCACCGACGATTCATTGGCGCCACTTCGAGCCACCGTTTGGCCAGAAGAATGCCCCTGCGTGCTGCGCAAGCTTGCGCGTAAGCCGTCTGCGACGGCATGGCGACAAGACGTGCGAGAGGAGGACGAAAGGCCACGTACACATACGGTTAATAAAAAATGTTTGCGGTTTAATTAGCTACTATACCCCCGTCCTGGTTTATAAGTAGGATCTAACTAATAAAATACGAATGCATGTCGCCAAAGATTATATAGTTGGATTCGTATTTGAACATAGTTTCCAATTATATAATTTTTATAACATGCATTAACATTTTTTTGGTTAAATTTAAGGGCAAAGTATAGCACAGAATATAAAGGGGACTACAGACCAAGACGGAGGTAGTATCACAAGGCCGCTCTCTACGCAGCGACGCAACTATCGATCGGCTTGTAGGCGACCATTTCTTGCGTGTTCAACTGCTCTACGCGTGTGGTTGCTTGCGGTTGAGCGGCCGCAGCGCGCTCTGCTCGAGTCCCGCCGCGTGTGCTCTGCTCTCGCGTCTCTCCGGGTGCTCTGCCCTCGTCCCTCCACATGCGCTGCCAGTGTTTTAGGGCCGGCGCATGATCACGCTGATGTCTACTACGCAACCTTCTTCTTGTAGACGTTGTTGGGCCTGCAAGTGCACAGGTTTGTAGGACAGTAGCAAATTTCCCTCAAGTGGATGACCTAAGGTTTATCAATCCGTGGGAGGCGTAGGATGAAGATGGTCTCTCTCAAACAACCCTGCAACCAAATAACAAAGAGTCTCTTGTGTCCCCAACACACCCAATACAATGGTAAATTGTATAGGTGCACTAGTTCGGCGAAGAGATGGTGATACAAGTTTAATATGGATGGTAGATATGGGTATTTGTAATCTGAAAATATAAAAACAGCAAGGTAACAAGTGGTAAAAGTGAGCGTAAACGGTATTGCAATGCTAGGAAACAAGGCCTAAGGTTCATACTTTCACTAGTGCAAGTCCTCTCAACAATAATAACATAATTGGATCACATAACTATCCCTCAACATGCAACAAAGAGTCACTCCAAAGTCACTAATAGCGGAGAACAAACGAAGAGATTATGGTTGGGTACGAAACCACCTCAAAGTTATTCTTTCCAATCAATCCATTGGGCTATTCCTATAAGTGTCACAAACAGCCCTAGAGTTCGTAGAATAACACCTTAAGATATAAATCAACCAAAACCCTAATGTCACCTAGATACTCCAATGTCACCTCAAGTATCCGTGGGCATGATTATACGATATGCATCACACAATCTCAATTCATCTATTCAAACCAACACATAGAACCTCAAAGAGGGCCCAAAGTTTCTACCGGAGAATCACGACGAAAACGTGTGCCAACCCCTATGCATAGGTTCATGGGCGGAACCCGCAAGTTGATCACCAAAACATACATCAAGTGAATCACGTGATATCCCATTGTCACCACAGATACGCACGGCAAGACATACATCAAGTGTTCTCAAATCTTTAAAGACTCAATCCGATAAGATTACTTCAAGGGGAAAACTCAATTCATTACAAGAGAGAAGATGGGGAGAAGAAACAGAAGATCCAAATATAATAGCAAAGCTCGCGATACATCAAGATCATGCCAAATCAAGAACACGAGAGAGAGAGAGATCAAACACATAGCTACTGGTACATGCCCTCAGCCCCGAGGGTGAACTACTCCCTCCTCGTCATGGAGAGCGCCGGGATGATGAAGATGGCCACAGGTGAGGGTTCACCCCTCTGGCAGGGTGCCGGAACAGGGTCCCGATTGGTTTTTGGTGGCTCTGGAGGTTTTGCCGCGGCGGAACTCCTGATCTAATCTCGGTTCTGGAAGTTTTACGATACGTAGGTATATATGGGTGCACGGGGTGCGTCGGTGGAGCTACGGGGCCCCCATGAGGCAGGGGGGGCGCCCTAGGGGCGCCCCCAACCTCGTGAGCACCTCCCGTATCTCCTGACGTAGAGTCCAAGTCTATCCGGTGGGTTTCCTTCCTAAAATAACTTCTCTAGTTGATTTCGTTCCGTTTTGACTCCGTTTGATATTCCTTTTCTTCGAAATACTGAAATAGGCAAAAAAATAGCAAATCTGGGTTGGGCCTCCGATTAATAGGTTAGTCCCAAAAGTAATATAAAAGTGGAAAATAAAGCCCAATATTGTCCAAAACACTAGATAATATAAGATGGAGCAATAAAAATTATAGATACGTTGGAGACGTATCAAGCATCCCCAAGCTTAATTCCTGCTCGTCCTCGAGTAGGTAAATGATAAAAAAGATAATTTTTGATGTGGAATGCTACTTGGCATAATTTCATTGTAATTCTTCCTAATTGTGATATGAATATTCAGATCCGGAAGATTCAAGACAAAAGTTTAATATTGACATCAAAATAATAATACTTCAAGCATACTAACAAAGCAATCATGTCTTCTCAAAATAACATGGCCAAAGAAAGTTATCCCTACAAAATTATATAGTCTGGCTATGCTCTATCTTCACCACACAAAGTATTTAAATCATGCACAACCCCGATGACAAGCCAAGCAATTGTTTCATACTTTTGACATTCTCAAACTTTTTCAATCTTCACGCAATACATGAGCGTGAGCCATGGATATAGCACTATATGTGGAATAGAATGGTGGTTGTGGAGAAGACAAAAAGAGGGGAAGATAGTCTCACATCAACTAGGTGTATCAACGGGCTATGGATATGCCCATCAATAGATATCAATGTGAGTGAGTAGGGATTGCCATGCAACAGATGCACTAGAGCTATAAGCATATGAATGCTCAACAAAAGAAACTAAGTGGGTGTGCATCCAACTCGCTTGCTCATGAAGACCTAGGGCATTTTGAGGAAGCCCATCATTGGAATATACAAGCCAAGTTCTATTATGAAAGATTCCCACTAGTATATGAAAGTGACAACATAGGAGACTCTCTATCATGAAGATCACGGTGCTACTTTGAAGCACAAGTGTGGTAAAAGGATAGTAGCATTGCCCCTTCTCTCTTTTTCTCTCATTTATTATTATTATTATTTTATTTTTTTATTTGGGCCTTTTCTCCTTTTTTATGGCCTCCTTTTTTCTTTTCTTTTTTTTATTTTTTTTCGTCCAGAGTCTCATCCCGACTTGGGGGGAAATCATAGTCTCCATCATCCTTTCCTCACTGGGACAATGCTCTAATAATGATGATCATCACACTTTTATTACTTACAACTCAAGAATTACAACTTGATACTTAGAACAAAATATGACTCTAAATGAATGCCTCCGGCGGTGTACCGGGATATGCAATGGATCAAGAGTGAGATGTATGAAAGAATTATGAATGGTGGCTTTGCCACAAATACGATGTCAACTACATGATCATGCTAGCAATATGACAATGATGGAGCGTGTCATAATTAACGGAACGGTGGAAAGTTGCATGTCAATATATCTCGAAATGGATATGGAAATGCCATGATAGGTAGGTATGGTGGCTGTTTTGAGGAATATATATGGTGGGTGTATGATACCGGCGAAAAGTGTGCGGTATTAGAGAGGCTAGCAATGGTGGAAGGATGGGAAAAGTGCGTATAATCCATGGACTCAACATTAGTCATGAAGAACTCATATACTTATTGCAAAAATCTACAAGTTATCAAAGCAAAGTATTACGCGCATGCTCGTAGGGGGATAGATTGGTAGGAAAAGACCATCGCTCGTCCCCGACCGCCACTCATAAGGAAGACAATCAATAAATAAATTATGCTCCGACTTCATCACATAACGGTTCACCATACGTGCATGCTACGAGAATCACAAACTTTAACACAAGTATTTCTCAAATTCACAACTACTCAACTAGCATGACTCTAATATCACCATCTTCATATCTCAAAACAATTATCAAGCATCAAACTTTTCTTAGTATTCAACACACTCATAACAATTCTTACAAATCTTGTATGCTTTAGCATATTAGGATTATTTAAGCAAATTACCATGCTATTTAAGACTCTCAAAATAATATAACTGAAGCATGAGAGTTCATATATTTCTCCAAAATAAAACTACCACCATGCTCTAAAAGATATAAGTGAAGCACTAGAGCAAATGACAAACTACTCCAAAAGATATAAGTGAAGATCAATGAGTAATCGGATAATTACGCAACTATGTGAAGACTCTCTAACATTTAATAATTTCAGATCTTGGTATTTTATTCAAACAGCAAGCAAAGCTAAAGAAAATGACACTGCAAGGATAGCACACATCATGTGAAGAAGCAAAAACTTAGGTTCAACCGATACTAACCGATAATTGTTGAAGAAGAAAGGTGGGATGCCTACCGGGGCATCCCCAAGCTTAGATGCTTGAGACTTCTTGAAATATTATCTTGGGGTGCCTTGGGCATCCCCAAGCTTGAGCTTTTATGTCTCCTCAATTCCTCTCATATCACGGTTTCCTAAATCTCAAAAGCTTCATCCACACCAAACTCAACAAGAACTCGTGAGATAGGTTAGTATAAACCAATGCAAAAACCTTATCATTTTCTACTGTAGCAAATCAATAAAATTATTATTCAACATTTCATACTAAATGCCTCTGCATATTTAATACTCCTATGTTCAAATATTATCATTAAACAAGCAAACATATGCAAACAATGCAAACATGACAGCAATCTGCCAAAACAGTATAGTCTGTAAAGAATGCAAGAGTATCAATACTTCCCTAACTCCAAAAATTATGAACTAAAATTTCCAATGTAATAAATTTATCATAGCTCAATATGCAAAAAGATTCAACATTATACCGCTCTCTGACTTTTCTAGGGAATTTTTGCAACAGCTGTAAATTTCTGTTTTCAAACAGCAATATGTATACTAGCAAAATAAGCATGGCAAAGACTATCCTTGACTTTGTTATTGAAACTAAAGACACAAAACATTATTCTAAATAACAGAAAGCAAATACTAACAAAAGAAAATGACGCTCCAAGCAAAACACATATCATGTGGTGAATAAAAAATATAGCTCCAAGTAAAGTTACCGATGAACGAAGATGAAAGAGGGGATGCCATCCGGGGCATCCCCAAGCTTAGACGCTTGTTTATCCTTGAATATTACCTTGGGGTGCCTTGTGCATCCCCAGGCTTAGGCTCTTGCCACTCCTTATTCCAACCATCGAATCTTTACCCAAAACTTGAAAACTTCACAACACAAAACTTAACAGAAAACTTGTAAGCTCCGTTAGCGAAAGAAAACAAAACACCACTTCATGGTAATGTAATGAACTCATTATTTATTTATATTGGTGTTAAATCTACTGTATTCCAACTTATCTATGGTTTATAAACTATTTTACTAGCCATAGATTCATCAAAATAAGCAAACAACACAATGAAGACAGAATCTGTCAAAAACAGAACAGTTTGTAGTAATCTGTAACTAACGCAAACTTATGGAACTCCAAAAATTGTAAAATAAACTGGTGTACCTGAGGAATTTGTCTAGTAATCATCTTCAAAAAGAATCAACTAAATATCACTCTTCAGTAAAACGTTGAAGCAAATCTCGTGAGCGCTAAAGTTTCTGTTTTTTACAGCATGATCATAAAGACTTCACGCAAGTCTTCCCAAAGGTTCTACTTGGCACAAACACTAACTAAAACACAAAACCACATCTAAACAGAAGCTAGATGGATTATTTATTCCTAAACAGAATCAAAAAGTAAGAAACTAAAATAAAATTGGGTTGCCTCCCAACAAGCGCTATCGTTTAACGCCCCTAGCTAGGCATGATGATTTCAATGATGCTCACCTAAAAGATAAGAATTGAAACATAAAGAGAGCATCATGAAGAATATGACTAGCACATTTAAGTCTAACATACTTCCTATGCATAGGATTTTGTGAGAAAACAATTTATGGGAACAATAGTCAACTATCATAGGAAGGCAAAACAAGCATAACTTCAAAACTTTAAGCACATAGAGAGGAAACTTGATATTATTGCAATTCCTACAAGAATATATTCCTCCCTCATAATAATTTTCAGTAGCATCATGAATGAATTCAACAATATAACCAGCACCTAAAGCATTCTTTTCATGTTCTACAAGCATAGAATTTTCATTACTCTCCACATAAGCAAATTTCTTCTCATGAATAATAGTGGGAGGAAACTCAACAAAATAACTATCATACGATTGAAAATTAAGATCAAGATGACAAGTTTCATGGTTATCATTCTTATTTAAAGCATACGTGTCATCACAATAATAATCATAGATAGGAGGCATGCTTTCATCATAGTAAATTTGCTCATCAAAGCTTGGGGGACAAAAAATATCATCTTCATCAAACATAGCTTCCCCAAGCTTGTGGCTTTGCATATCATTAGCATCATGGATTTTCAATGAATTCATACTAACAACATTGCAATCATGCTCATCATTGAAAGATTTAGTGCCAAACAATTTAATGCATTCTTCTTCTAACACTTTGGCACAATTTTCCTTTCCATCATACTCACGAAATATATTAAAGAGGTGAAACGTATGTGGCAAACTCAATTCCATTTTTTTGGTAGTTTTCTTTTATAAACTAAACTAGTGATAAAACAAGAAACTAAAAGATTCAATTGCAAGATCTAAAGATATACCTTCAAGCACTCACCTCCCCGGCAACGGCGCCAGAAAAGAGCTGGATGTCTACTACGCAACCTTCTTCTTGTAGACGTTGTTGGGCCTGCAAGTGCACAGGTTTGTAGGACAGTAGCAAATTTCCCTCAAGTGTATGACCTAAGGTTTATCAATCCATGAGAGGCGTAGGATGAAGATGGTCTCTCTCAAACAACCCTGCAACCAAATAACAAAGAGTCTCTTGTGTCCCCTACACACCCAATACAATGGTAAATTGTATAGGTGCACTAGTTCGGCGAAGAGATGGTGATACAAGTGCAATATGGATGGTAGATCTGGGTATTTGTAATCTGAAAATATAAAAACAGCAAGGTAACAAGTGGTAAAAGTGAGCGTAAATGGTATTGCAATGCTAGGAAACAAGGCCTAAGGTTCATACTTTCACTAGTGCAAGTCTGTCGGATTTCGGGTTCCGGCAGACCCTTGAGGTTCGAACACTGGGGTGCGCGCGGAGATCTTTCCCCTACAAGCTCATGCGTGAATAGATTACGAGGGATCTAAACTACCAACGATGAATAACACAGAGACACAAGGTTTATACTGGTTCGGGCCACCGTTGTGGTGTAATACCCTACTCCAGTGTGTGGTGTGGTGGATTGCCTCAGGGGCTGATGAACAACAGTACAAAGGGAGAATAGCCTCGCGAGGGGCTGTTCTTGAGCTGGTGCAATGAACTGCTTGGGTGAGTCTAGTCGCCTCTCTCTCTTTCTCTGCTAGGGCTCTACCTGATAGGTTTCTTCCATATGCCTCTACTCTGTGGTGGCTAGCTCTATTTGTAGAGGCAGGCCCTGGGCCTCTTCCCAAATAATGAGCGGGAAGGGCGCCAACAGTTGGCCATTTTGAAGGGGAACATCTAGTACACTTATCCTGACTAAAGTTGGTCTTCGGCTGCCAAAGGCTCTAACGATGACGCTGTCCTGGGCTCCACGATGACCTCCATCCTGCCGTTCTGCTGGTCTTGGTCTTGTTGCATCGAAGCGGTAACCTTTGCCTGATGCCTTGGCATGTTCTTGCCTCCTTTGCACCAAAGGGGAAATGAGGACACTGCGCGGGCTGGCGCCCGCCTGGCCTTGATCGTCATGGCTTGCGTCAAGGGGCACCCTCGGGAGGTACCCTGCCTTGATCTCTCCGCCTCCTCGCGAGCCTGCATGACGAGGCTGTTCCTGAGGGTTATTCCTGTCGTCCGCCCCGCGAGGCTTGGCCCCTCGTGAGGGTCTTGAGCTTGAGCTGATGAAGCTGGGCCGCGCTCCCCACTTGAGCCACGCCGCAGGCCGCAGGCAGGCAAGTCTGGGAACACCCGTTCCCAGAACGCCAACAGTAGCCCCCGGGCCCAAGGCGCGCCCGGACTTGGCTTATCAGAGAAGCGAAGGGGCAAGTGCGAAGTGCCACGGGCCCCAACAGCCTCCGGCCTTGGGCGCCGCGTGGCGATTGGTTGGTCGTGGACGTCTCCTCTTCCCCATGATGCCTCGGCAACCGCATGACTTGACAAGTCCCTGCATGAAGAAATGGGTCATGATTACCTGTGATCGTGGAGGCCGATGGTTGGCCTCCTCCGGCTATAAGTACAGAACGGCGCGAGCCCTTCCAATCCATCTCTTCCTGCTTCTCCTTCTTCTCCATCCTCGCCCTTACTCCACATTGCGACAATGGCTCCGATCCACCGGTTCTCTGCAGAAGAGAAAGGAAAGCCCCCCCGAGAGGGTCCCGATCAGCTTCCGCCGAAGAAACGGCTAGCCCTCTGCCGCCGAGATGAGGGCGCCCGGCAGGAGGTGTCGAGGCCCTGGTACGAGCGGCCGCCGCCAGGGTTCCCGCTGCCCTTGTATGCCCGCATTGAGGGCCCTGAAGGAGTAGACGCTGAGCGCCACGGACGGCGCCACTGTTGGCGCCGGCGGGTCACGGCGGTGCCCGTTGTTCCTCCCAGAGTCCATGCCGAGGGCTCCTCCCGAGAGCTTGTGCTCCACGCCGCCATGCCTCCTCAATCTTGGATTCGCCTTCCTCCCTCCTTCGCCTTCGAGATCCCGCAGAGGGGCTCTCTGGAGCTCTGGTTGCAGCATGCTGGCTGCTGCACCCCTGTGACCGGAGCGGAGGTTGCGGTCGTCGCTCCGGGCAAGGACTTCATGACCCGAGGCTGGGGCGAGATCGCCCGGGTCTGCCGGACGAGGGGCGCCCTCGTGATCCACCTGGAGTACGATGGCGCTTCCTTGATGTTATTCAAGGTCTTCGATGCGGAAGGACGCCGGCTGGAATGCTGCCCCGAGAAGGGCGGTCGTGGCGTCGTCGTCGCAAGGACTAGGCCTGCCGGTCGCCCCCTCGGCAGCTCCTCGAGCAGCAGCGACGGGACCGGGGGTTCCAGCGCCTCCGCCGAGCTTCTGGCGACTATAGAGACGAGCGACGATAGCTACGAGCCCCCGAGCTCGCGCCGCGCTCGGAGCCGGGCGGGTGCTTCAGGCTTCCAGCGCCGGTGATCTGGATGGGGTTGGCGCCGGCGCCTGGCGGCCCACTGTTGATGATGGTGTCCCCAGCGGAGGCTTACGTAGTAGGCGTTCCTTAGGATTAGCACTTTTTATTTCCTGCAAAGAATCGAAGTAGCACCCCGCGGGGGTATGTAAGGCGCTGGCCATGTTTTTTGAATATTATGTCCTTATGATGAATCGGTGCGAGGTGCTCATTTTGCCCCAGCTCAGCTCCCCCTTTCTTTCCTCACGAGGGCTTGGTGCTCTGCGCTGACAGGTCCCGGTCCCCAGATAGGCTTCAGCCGTCGCTGGTATGAGAAGTCGCGATGCCGTGGGTCAAGGCCAGGAGGTGAGCGGCCCGAGGTTCAGTAAGAGCCCATGAGTCGCGATGCTCAGGAGGTCCCCTTTAGCGCTCAAGCAGCCTCCGCATGGCAAGAAAGGCAGGCAGCTTTGTCGTGACAGAGCAACAGTAGGCGAGGGTTTTAGCGCTGAGGCAGATCAGTTTTTGGCGTGACTTATCTTGCGAGTTTGGAGCGGCGTTCGATGAGGTGTCGTGTCTGCGCGACGGCAACTGCGGTGTTGCTGGGTCGGGACCTCGCGAGCTTTTGCCCTCTCCCCCATGCTTTCCTTAATGCTCTACATCCTCAGGTCCCGGCCCTTGAGAGAGCTCAGGCGCCGCTGGTATGACAGGTCACGATGTCGTGGGTCAAGGCCAGGGGTGAGGGCTGGAGAGCCAGTAAGAGCCCGTGAGCCGCGATGCTCAGGCGCCCCTCTTTTAACGTAGAAGCGGATTGCGCCGGAGAGGAGGAGAGAAGGCCCGTGAGGCCGCCAGCGTTAGTCCTGGAGCAGGCCCTGCATACCAATCACGAGGGGAAACAAGGTTCGTCGTTACGGTTGCCAGCCAACCATTGGTAGCTCCGAGGGAGTGATCGGGGGCACCGAGGGCCTGGTGAGGTGGCGCCTTGAGGGGCTGCCGCGGCCAGAGCTCAGCCACTCAGATTTATCAGTGTTGCAGGGACGGACCCGTGCGCAAGCACCGTGCCGGGGCGAGCGGCTCCAAAGGTAGGTGTCAATCGAGCAGGCAATTAGGTCAAACATGTTATGTATAGATAAGCAAGTCCATCTAGATAGGTGCGGAGAAAGCATACGCCACTGAGTCTGGCCCAAGCAGCTTGGGGATAATGCAGCCCGAGGGGCGCCCCCAACAAGGTAAGTAAAGAAAATAAGCAAAACAGATACATGCATGAGGGCGGACCCACGCAGCCTGGGAATGATGCAGCCGAGGGGCGCCCGGTGAGAAAGCAGCAAGGTGTCACCTGATATGGTCGGAGATGGCGGGGTGTTGAGGTAGCGGATGACGCGCGGCGAGATAGCCGGCCCTCACGAGGCCTCCGGACCTGGAGCCTCGGGAGGCTCCGGGGGTACGGGGGGTTCCTCGAGAGCCATCTCCATCTCCGCCAAGACCGCGCGCTGCTTGACCTCCTGGGCCTCCAGAGCGCCCCTCAGCAGGCGCTGATGGGCGGCAACCGCGTTCGGCAGGCCGAAAGGTATGCGAACGTAGCTAAGCTATGAGGTGGACCCTCGCAACGCCCCACGCGTGAGGGCCAGAGGCGCTCCTGAGACGCGGCTCAGTTGAGCCTTGGTATGTCGATGCAGATCCGCAGCCCGGCATCCTCGCCTGGATGCGGGGCCACGGCGGGCAAGCGGCGACAACCGCGCATGACTCTTGACTCCTGTAGCTCCTGGGTGCTCTTCGCGATGAACTCCTAAGGGTTTGGCCCTCCTTGCCTCATACCTTCCTGAGGGAAACGTGCCTCGAAGCATGCCTCCAAGTGGTGCCCGAGCGCCTCCCTCGTGACTCTGGCTAGGTCGGTGGCTCGCCATGAAAGAGCCCCCGAGCCCTGCCCGAGGAGGGCGCCGGGCGCGCCTTCCTATGCGCCAGAGGGTGGCGCCCCTTGAACGGGCGCAGGTCCTGCTGCCATGCCTCCGGAGGTGCTTACCCCACGAGGGCTTGGACCAGGTGAAGCCTTCTTCTTGTTGGGGATCTCCTCGGGAAGTATCCCGCTCCTGTTATCTGGGTCTTCGATTGCTGCGGCTTGGAAGGCGCGCTCAAGAGAGCACACTGCATCCCTTTCCTCACAAGGCACTGTGATGACTCCTCCGCTTCCTGGCATCTTGAGGACATTGTAGCCATGGTGAGTCACTGCCATGAACTTGGCCAAAGCTGGGTACCCGAGGATGGCATTGTATGGTAGGCGAATGTGGGCGACGTCGAAGTCGATGAGCTCAGTGCGGTAGTTGTTGCGCTGTCCGAAGGTGACAGGAAGGCGGACTTGCCCTATTGGGACGGTGGAACCATCGGTGGCTCCGGAGAAAGGCTTGGTCGGCTGAAGCTGATCGTATGGCACTTGGAGATTATTGAATGTCTCGACAGATAGGACGTTGAGTCCTGCTCCACCGTCGATGAGGGTCCTGGTGACTTGCACGTTGCTGATGACTAGTGAGCAAAGCATGGGGAGGACTCCTGCCGTTACCGCGCACTTGAGCTGATCCGCTGAACTGAATGTGATGATGCATGACGACCACCTGAGAGGGCGTGTGGCCTCTGTCTTGGGGAGGACTGCATTCACCTCGCGAGCAAACTGCTTGAAGATGCACTGAGAGGCTGGGGCCTGAGCGCCACCCAGGATGCAAGCGATAGCGCGTGGCTCCTGGAAGCCCCCACCCCCCTCGTCCTGATGATTGTCTTTGTACCTCCTTGGCGGCTGCGGCAGAGGTGGGAGCCCCGCATTGCCTTGAGAGCCATCCTCGTGAGGTTGGTCTCTCCAACCTCCCTCGCGAGGCTGGTCCTGCCAGCGGTCCTCGCGAGATATGTCACGCCATCCTTGGCGAGGGCCACGGTCTTCCCAGCGTCCTGCGCCTCTTCCTCCTCCTCGGCCGTAGCCTCGATCACTGTTGTCGGGGGGTCGGTTGATTCTCCCTTCTCGCACGGCCCTGAGCTCTTGGCATTCGTTGGTGTTGTGGGTGTGAAGATCTTGGTACACGCAGTACCGGCTGCCCTTGGAAGACTCGGGCTGATCCCTACCTCGCTTGGTGTCTGGTTCTGCTGCGAGCACGACAGCCCCCTTGCGCTTCACGTCCTTGGCCTTGGGCTTCTTCTCTTCTGGATCGGCAGCTGGAAGCTCGAGGAGGGAGAGGCACCCTTCCTCAGCCCTGGCGCATTTGGTCGCCAAGTTGAACAGCTCTAGTGACGTGCACAGGTCTTCATGCATCGCTAGCTCCTCCTTCATCTTGACATCACGCACACCACCGGAGAAGGCTGAGATGATGGCCTCCTCAGTCACCTTGGGAATCTTGAGGCGTGCGTTGTTGAAGCACTGGATGTACTTCTGTAGGGTCTCTCCTGGCTGCTGCTTGATGCGGCGCATGTCGCTCACAGCAGGAGTCCGGTCGCGACTGCCTTGGAAGTTGGCAATGAAGCGGGTGTGCATCTCAGTCCAGGAGGAGAACGTGCCGGGAGCCAGGTTCGGGCTCCGTCCTTCAGCGCCATGGGGAACCAATTCGCCATGACCTTTTCGTCCCCGTTGGCGGTTTCGATGCCCAGCTCGTAGAGCTGAAGGAACTCCGCAGGATCGGCGGTGCCGTCGTAGCGTGTAGGCAGGTCCGGCTTGAACTTGCCGGGCCATGCGACGCTGCGTAGCTCGGCGGTGTAGGCGCGGTAGCCTGCAGTGGCCACCGGGGCTCTCTGCTGATGCGGAGCTTGCCCTTGTGGATTCCCGCGCACCGCTGCCTGGAGCAGCGCGGGGTCTTGACGCGGTGGTGCTGGAGCATGGTCGCGGTGCTCCAGTGCTGGGAGCACGCAAGCACCTTCTTGGGGACGAGGGATCTCCTGGCAGCTTCTTTCTTGGTGCGTGGGCGCCGGGCGCGGAGGGTCTCGGCCCGGGGCCATGCGCCTTGGAGCCAGGGCGCCTTCTTGGGAAGGAGGTGGCGGGGGCACCTCCGGCCCCCTGCCTCCCGCACGTGGTGCGGGGCGAGGTAGCGAGAGGGACGGCGTGGGGGAGCCCCCTGCGGCGTGGACGAGCTCGGCGACGCGGTCGAGCCACTCCTCGTAGACGTCGTCGACGGGGCGGTAGCGCAGGAGCTCGTTTGCCGCGATGAGCGCGGCTCGGGCCTCCATGGGAGCGCGGAGCGCGCGGGACGAAGAACCAGCTGGGGCGAGCGAAGGAGTGGCGGTGCGTCCGTCTCGCCTCACGGATGGATGCTGGGATGAGGCCTGCTGCTCGTTCCCCGCCGGGCCGGTGGCGGCGTTGGCGGCATGCGACAGGGAACGACGGGGGTGTCCGCCGACGGGAGCCGTCTGGGTGACTCGAGCGGCGCGAGCAGCCCGGCGCTCGGCGCGAGCTCGGCGAGCGTCAGCCATGGACCCGACGAAAGATCACACACGACCAGCGGAAGGAAGATTCCGGCGCACCCCTACCTGGCGCGCCAAATGTCGGATTTCGGATTCCGGCAGACCCTTGAGGTTCGAACACTCGGGTGCGCACGGAGATCTTTCCCCTACCAACTCATGCGTGAACGGATTGCGAGGGATCTAAAATACCAACGATGAATAACACAGAGACACAAGGTTTATACTGGTTCGGGCCACCGTTGTGGTGTAATACCCTACTCCAGTGTGTGGTGTGGATTGCCTCAGGGGCTGATGACGAACAGTACAAAGGGAGAACAGCCTCGCGAGGGGCTGTTCTTGAGCTGGTGTGATGTACTGCTTGGGTGAGTCCAGTCACCTCTCTCTCTTTCTCTGATAGGGCTCTACCTGATAGGTTTCTTCCAGATGCCTCTACTCTGTGGTGGCTAGCTCTATTTATAGAGGGAGGCCCTGGGCCTCTTCCCAAATAATGAGCGGGAAGGGCGCCAACAGTGGGCCATTTTGAAGGGGAACATCTAGTACACTTATCCTGACTAAAGTTGGTCTTCGGCTGCCAAAGGCTCTGACGATGACGCCGTCCTGGGCTCCACGATGACCTCCATCCTGCCGTTCTGCTGGTCTTGGTCTTGTTGCACCGAAGCGGTAACCTTTGCCTAATGCCTTGGCCTGTACTTGCCTCGTTTGCACCAAAGGGGAAATGAGGACACTGCGCGGGCTGGCGCCCGCCTGGCCTTGATCGTCATGGCTTGCGTCACGGGGCACCCTTAGGAGGTACCCTACCTTGATCTCGCCGCCTCCTCGCGAGCCTGCCTGACGAGGCTGTTCCTGAGGGTGGTTACTGTCGTTCGCCCCATGAGGCTTGGCCCCTCGCGAGGGTCTTGAGCTTGAGCTGATGAAGCTAGGCCGCACTGGGCCCCCACTTGAGCCACGCCGTAGGCAGGCAAATCTGGGGACCCCCGTTCCCAGAACGCCGACAAAGTCCTCTCAACAATAATAACATAATTGGATCACATAACTATCCCTCAACATGCAACAAAGAGTCACTCCAAAGTCACTAATAGCAGAGAACAAACGAAGATATTATGGTAGGGTACGAAACCACCTCAAAGTTATTCTTTCCAATCAATCCATTGGGCCATTCCTATAAGTGTCACAAACAGCCCTAGAGTTCGTACTAGAATAACACCTTAAGATACAAATCAACCAAAACCCTAATGTCACCTAGATACTCCAATGTTACCTCAAGTATCCGTGGGCATGATTATATGATATGCATCACACAATCTCAATTCATCTATTCAAACCATCACATAGAACCTCAAAGAGGGCCCAAAGTTTCTACCGGAGAATCACGACGAAAACGTGTGCCAACCCCTATGCATAGGTTCATGGGCGGAACCCGCAAGTTGATTACCAAAACATACATCAAGTGAATCACGTGATATCCCATTGTCACCACAGATACGCACGGCAAGACATACATCAAGTGTTCTCAAACCTTTAAAGACTCAATCCGATAAGATTACTTCAAGGGGAAAACTCAATTCATTACAAGAGAGAAGAGGGGGAGAAGAAACATAAGATCGAACTATAATAGCAAAGCTCGCGATACATCAAGATCGTGCTAAATCAAGAACACGAGAGAGAGATCAAACACATAGCTACTTGTACATACCCTCAGCCCCGAGGGTGAACTACTCCCTCCTCGTCATGGAGAGCGCCGGGATGATGAAGATGGCCACAGGTGAGGGTTCCCCCCTCCGGAAGGGTGCCGGAACAGGGTCTCGATTGGTTTTTGGTGGCTCTGGAGGTTTTGCGGCGGCGGAACTCCTGATCTAATCTCTGTTCTGGAAGTTTTATGATACGTAGGTATATATGGGTGTAGGGGGTACATCGATGGAGCTAACGAGACAGGAGGGCGCGCCCTAGGGGGGGGGAGCCCCCCACCCTCGTGAGCACCTCCCGTATCTCCTGATGTAGAGTCCAAGTCTATCCGGTGGTTTTCCTTCCAAAAATAACTTCTCCAGTTGATTTCGTTCTGTTTTGACTCCGTTTGATATTCCTTTTCTTCGAAATACTGAAATAGGCAAAAAACAGCAAATCTGGGCTGGGCCTCCGGTTAATAGGTTAGTCCGAAAAGTAATATAAAAGTGTGAAATAAAGCCCAATATTGTCCAAAACACTAGATAATATAGCATGGAGCAATCAAAAATTATAGATACAGTGGAGACGTATCACACGCACATTCGTGTGCATGCGGTTGCGCTGGGCGCGGCGCGGCGATGCAATTACCCGCTGCAAAAACTACCATGCGGACACGCCGACAATCCAGGCTGCCTGGCCCCCATTTATTCCTGCGGCCATTTACCTTCTTCTCTCGCGTCACATGATACAATAAGCACACCCACGACGACACATACATAGAGGACATCCAGCGGTTCCAATGCCGCTCCCTGTGGCTCCAATGGCGCTCCCAGTGGCCGACGACGACAACGGCTGGCAGTTCACCACGCATCACGTCATGTCACCCGTGTGAGGGGGAAGGCCCTCTCGGTGGTGTATGATAACCCACAAGTGTAGGGGATCGCAACAACTTTCGAGGGTAGAGTATCAAATCCAAATTTATTGATTCGACACAAGGGGAGCCAAAGAATATTCTCAAGTATTAGCAACTGAGTTGTCAATTCATCCACACCTGGATAAGTTAATATCTGTAGCAGGGTATTTAGTAGCAAAGTAGTATGATAGTAGTGGTAACAGTAACAAAAGAGTAATGAAAGCAAAAGTAATATTTTTGGTGTTTTGTAGTCATTGTAACAGTAGCAACAAGAAAGTAAATAAGCGTAAACCAGTATATGGAAAGCTCGTAGGCATTGGATCGGTAATAGATAATTATGCCGGATGCGGTTCATCATGTAACAGTCATAACATAGGGCGACACAGAACTAGCTCCAATTCGTCAATGTAATGTAGGCATGTATACCGAATATAGTCATACGTGATTATGGAAAAGAACTTGCATGACATCTTTTGTCCTACCCTCCCGTGGCAGCGGGGTCCTAATGGAAACTAAGTGATATTAAGGCCTCCTTTTAATAGAGAACCGGAACAAAGCATTAGCACATACTGAATACATGAACTCCTCAAACTATGGTCATCACCGGGAGTGGTCCCGATTATTATCACTTCGGGGTTGCCGGATCATAACACATAGTAGGTGACTATAGACTTGCAAGATAGGATCAAGAACTCACATATATTCATGAAAACATAATAGGTTCAGATTTGAAATCCTGGCACTCGGGCCCTTGTGACAAGCATTAAGCATAGCAAAGTCATAGCAACATCAATCTCAGAACATAGTGGATACTAGGGATCAAACCCTAACAAAACTAACTCGGTTACATGATAAGTCTCATCCAACCCATCACCGTCCAGCAAGCCTATGATGGAATTACTCATGCACGGCGGTGAGCATCATGAAATTGGTGATGGAGGATGGTTGATGATGACGAGGGCGACGAATCCCCCTCTCCGGAGCCCCGAACGGACTCCAGATCAGCCCTCCCGAGAGGTTTTAGGGCTTGGCGGCGGTTCCGTATCGTAAAACGCGATGATTTCTTCTCCCTGATATTTTTATCTCTGAAAGCAAATATAGAGTTGGAGTTGGCGTCGGAGGGGCTCCAGGGGGCCCACGAGGTAGGGGGACGCGCCCTAGGGGGGCGCGCCCCCACCCTCCTGGACAGGGTGTGGCCCCCCTGGTCTTCATCTTTGGCAAGGATTTTTTATTATTTTAACTAGATGTTCCGTGGAGTTTCAGGTCATTCCGAGAGCTTTTGTTTTCTGCACATAAAACAACATCATGGAAATTCTGCTGAAAACTGCGTCAGTCCGGGTTAGTTCCATTCAAATCATGCAAGTTAGCGTCCAAAATAAGGGCAAAAGTGTTTGGAAAATTAGATACGACGGAGACGTATCAACTCCCCCAAGCTTAAACCTTTGCTTGTCCTCAAGCAATTCAGTTGATAAACTGAAAGAGAAAAAGAAAAACTTTTACAAACTCTGTTTGCTCTTGTTGTTGTAAATATGTAAAGCCAGCATTCAGGTTTTCAGCAAAGATCATAACTAACCACATTTGCAATAATTCTCAGGTCTCATGTTTACTCATATCAATGGCATAATCAACTAGCGAGTCATAATAATAAATCTCGGATGACAACACTTTCTCAAAACAATTATAATATGATATAACAAGATGGTATCTCGCTAGCCCTTTCTGAGACTGCAAAACATAAGTGCAGAGCACCTTTAAAGATCAAGGACTGACTAGACATTGTAATTCATGGTAAAAGAGATCCAATCATAGTCATACCCAATATAGATTAACAGTAATGGATGCAAATGATAGCTGTGCTCTCCAGCTAGTGCTTTTTAATAAGAGGGTGATGACTCAACATAAAAGTAAATAGATAGGCCTTTCGCACAGGGAAGCAGGGATTTGTAGAGGTGCCAGAGCTCGGTTTCAAAATAGAGATAAATAATATTTTGAGCGGCATACTTTCATTGTCAACATAGCAACTAAGAGATGGAGATATCTTCCATACTACACACATTATAGGCGGTTCCCAAACAGAATGGTAAAGTTTATACTCCCCCTCCACCAAAAAGCATCAATCCATGGCTTGCTCGAAACAACGAGTGCCTCCAACTAACATCAGGTCCCAGGGGGAGTTTTGTTTGAAATTATTTTGATTTAGTTTGCTTAAAGCATGGGACTGGGCATCCCGGTGACCAGCCACTTTCTCGTGAGTGAGGAGCGGAGTCCACTCCTCTTGAGAATAACCCGCCTAACATGGAAGATAAGGGTAGCTGTCGGTGTCAAAACCGGCGGATCTCGGGTAGGGGGTCCCGAACTGTGCGTCTAGGCGGATGGTAACAGGAGACAAGGGACACGATGTTTTTACCCAGGTTCGGGCCCTCTCGATGGAGGTAAAACCCTACTCCTTCTTGATTAATATTGATGATATGGGTAGTACAAGAGTAGATCTACCACAAGATTAGAGAGGCTAAACCCTAGAAGCTAGCCTATGGTATGATTGTTGTTCGTCCTACGGACTAAAACCCTCCGGTTTATATAGACACCGGAGAGGGCTAGGGTTACATAGATTCGGTTACAATGGGAGGAGATCTACATATCCGTATCGCCAAACTTCCCTTCCACGCCAAGGAAAGTCCCATCCGGACACGGGATGAAGTCTTCAATCTTGTATCTTCATAGTCCAGGAGTCTGGCCAAAGGTCATAGTCCGGCTATCCGGACACCCCCTAATCCAGGACTCCCTCAGTAGCCCTAGTTGATACATGAGCTATTCGAGCGTACAAAACAAAATGTTTATTTCAAGGTTTAGAGTTTGGCACATACAAATTTACTTGGAACGGCGTGTAGATACCGTATATAGGAAGGTATGGTGGACTCATATGGAATAACTTTGGGGTTTAAGGGATTGGATGCACAAGCAGTATTCCCGCTTAGTACAAGTGAAGGCTAGCAAAAGACTGGGAAGCGACCAACTAGAGAGCGACAACAGTCATGAACATGCATTAAAATTAATAAACCTTGGATGCAAGCATGAGTAGGATATAATCCATCATGAACATAAATATCGTGAAGGCTATGTTGATTTGTTTCAACTACATGCGTGAACATGTGCCAAGTCAAGTCACTTAAATCATTCAAAGGAGGATACCACCCCATCATACCACATCACAACCATTTTAACAACATGTTGGCACGCAAGGTAAACCATTATAACTCATAGCTAATCAAGCATGGCACGAACAACTTTGATCTCTAATTGTCATTGCAAACATGTTTATTCATAATAAGCTAAATCAGGAATGATTAACTCATCATATTTACAAAAACAAGAGAGGTCGAGTTCATACCAGCTTTTCTCATCTCAGTCAGTCCATCATATATCATCATAATTGCCTTTCACTTGCACGACCGAACGATGTGAATAATAATAAGAGTGCATGTGCATTGGACTAATTTGGAATCTGCGAGCATTCAATAAACCGGAGAAGACAAGGCAATATGGCTCTTGGTTAAATCAACAATAATGCATATAAGAGCCACTTCAACAATTTAATAATGGCCATCTCCTATCGACCCGCAAAGAAAAGAAATAAAAACTATTTACACGGGAAAGCTCCCAACAAGCAAAAGAAGAACCGGAAATATTTTTGGGTTTTCTTTTAATTATTACTACTACAGCAAGAAAGTAAACTAGCTAGAAGCTAGTCTAATTTTTTTTGGTTTTTCTTAAGGTTTATTAAACAAACAAGAAGAAAGCAAGAAAAGGAAAATAAACTAGCATGGCTATTTCAGTGAAAAAGTATGAGCACCGACATCTAGCAATGAGTGTGTGAACATAAACGTAATGTCGGTGGGAAATACGTACTCCCCCAAGCTTAGGCTTTTGGCCTAAGTTGGTTCGTTGTCAGGGATGGCCTGGCGGATATCCGTAGGTGTAGCTGGGGTTGTACTGCGACGCAGCGGCTATCGCCTCCTGAGGTGCAGCGTGGCGTCGGGCTGCCTCCGCTCTCCTCTCGTACTCATCTGCCTCCTCTCTGGTAATAATATATCTTCGTTTTGCCCGATAATCAAAGAAGGCAGGAGCAGGGAGAGTAATACGGAAAACACGTCGTGTGTCAAAGATTAGTCGATAAAGGAGAGGTGCTTTGAGCTAGGAGATCGAAAATCACAGCAAAGTGAGCTAGAACTCGTGCTTGAGCTAGATATTCGTGTTTGTGCGAGGAAGAAGGACTGTATGAGTGCAGGAATAAGTGGAGGAGGGCCACCATGGGCCCACGAGGCAGTGGGCGCGCCCTGGGGGGTAGGGCACGCCCTCCACCCTCGTGGCCAGGTGGCAGCTCCCCTCGCGGTGTTTTCAATACTATAAATCCTCAAATATTCCCGAAAAAATCATATTAAATCGGCATGGCATTTGGAGGACTTTTTTTGGGGGTATTTTATATTGCACAGATAAATCAGGAAACAGACAGAAAAATACTATTTTTACTTTATTTCAACTAAATAACAGAAAGTATAAAGAGGGTACAAAAGGTTGTGCTTCTAGTTTCATCCATCTCATGCTCATCAAAAGGAATCTACTAACAAGGTTGATCAGGTCTTGTTAACAAACTCATTCCGACTAACATGGAACCGGAGAAATTTCGAATAACACTATGTTACCTCAACGGGGATATGCACATCCCCAACAATAAGTATATCATATTTCTTCTTGACAGTAGGAAGAGGAAATTGAAAACCTCCAAATATAATCGATGGAATTTTTCCAATAGAGTTGATACTCTGAACTTGAGGTTGTTTCCTCAGAAAGTGTACCGTGTGCTCATTACCATTAACATGAAAAGTGACATTGCCTTTGTTGCAACCAATAACAGCCCCTGCAGTATTCAAAAAGGGTCTTCCAAGAATAATAGACATACTATCGTCCTCGGGAATATCAAGAATAACAAAGTCCGTTAAAATAGTAACGTTTGCAACCACAACAGGTACATCCTCACAAAAACCAACAGGTATAGCAGTTGATTTATCAGCCATTTGCAAAGATATTTCAGTAGGTGTCAACTTATTCAAATCAAGTCTACGATATAAAGAGAGGGGCATAACACTAACACCGGCTCCAAGATCACATAAAGCAGTTTTAACATAATTTCTTTTAATGGAGCATGGTATAGTAGGTACTCCTGGATCTCCAGGTTTCTTTGGTATTCCACCCTTAAAAGTATAATTAGCAAGCATGGTGGAAATTTCAGCTTCCGGTATCTTTCTCTTATTTGTAACAATATCCTTCGTATACTTAGCATAAGGATTCATTTTGAGCATATCAGTTAACCGCATACGCAAAAAGATAGGTCTAATCATTTCAGCAAAGCGCTCAAAATCCTCATCATCCTTTTTCTTGGATGGTTTGGGAGGAAAGGGCATGTGTTTCTGAACCCATGGTTCTCTTTCTTTACCATGTTTCCTAGCAACAAAGTCTCTTTTATCATAACGTTGATTCTTTGATTGTGGGTTATCAAGATCAACAGCAGGTTCAATTTCTACATCATTAACATTTTCACTAGGTTCATGTTCATTACCAGACTGTGTTTCAGCATCAGACATAGAGATATCATTGGGATTCTCACGTGGTTCAACAATAGGTTCACTAGAGGTTTGCAAAGTCCTATCATTTTTATTTTTCTTCCTTTTAGAAGAACTAGGTGCATCAATATTATTTCTCTGAGAATCTTGCTCAATTCACTTAAGGTGGCCTTCAGGATACAAAGGTTCCTGAGTCATTCTACCAGTTCTAGTAGCCACTCTAACAGCATAATCATTTTTCTTACTTTTCATTTCATTGAGCAAATCATTTTGAGCCTTAAGTACTTGTTCTACTTGAGTGGTAACCATAGAAGCATGTTTGCTAATGAGTTTAAGTTCGCATCTAACATTAGCCATATAATCACCCAAGTGTTTAATCATATAGGTATTTTGTTTTAATTGTCTACCAAAATAAGCATAGAAATTTTCTTGTTTGACAATAAAATTATCAAACTCATCCAAGCATTGTCTAGCAAATTTATAGTGAGGAATATCACCTTCATCAAATCTGTAGAGAGAATTTACCTTTACTACCTGTGTCGGGTTATCAAGACCTGCAGGTTCTTCAATAGGTAAGGGATTAAGATCATATGTTTCTTCAACAGGCGGTAAATTAAGACCATGTATTTCTTCAATAGGAGGTAAATTGTTAATATCTTCAGCTTTAATACATTTTTCTTTCATAGATTTCTTTGCCTCTTGCATATCTTCGGGACTAAGAAATAGAACACCTCTCTTCTTTGGAGTTGGTTTAGGAATAGGCTCAGGAATTGGCTCAGGAGTTGTCCAATTATTTTCATTTGTCAACATATTATTCAATAGAATTTAAGCTTCATCCAGTGTTCTTTCCCTGAAAAGAGAACCAGCACAACTATCCAGGTAATCTCTGGAAGCATCGGTTAGTCCATTATAAAAGATATTAAGTATTTCATTTTTCTTAAGAGGATGATCAGGCAACGCGTTAAGTAGCTTAAGAAGCCTCCCCCAAGCTTGTGGGAGACTCTCTTCTTCATTTTGCACAAACTTGTATATTTCCCTCAAAGCAGCTTTTTTCTTATGAGTAGGGAAATATTTACCAGAGAAGTAATAAATCATATTCTGGGGACTACGCACACAACCAGGATCAAGAGAATTAAACCATATCTTAGCATCACCCTTTAACGAGAAAAGAAATATTTTAAGGATATAAAAGTAACGAGATCTCTCATCATTAGTGAACAGGGTGGCTATATCATTTAATTTAGTAAGATGTGCCACAACAGTTTCAGATTCATAGCCATGAAAAGGATCAGATTCAACCAAAGTAATTATATCAGGATCAACAGAGAATTTATAATCCTTATCGGCAACACAAATAGGTGAAGTAGCAAAAGCAGGGTCAGGTTTCATTTTATCTCTAAGAGAGTCCTTGTTCCATTTAATTAATAGCTTCTTGAGTTCATAACTATATTTGCAAGCTAAAATAGTTGCAGAAGCTTCTTTATCAAAAACATAACCCTCAGGAATAACAGGCCTATCTTCATCATCACTTTCATCAATACAATCAGTTTCAATAATTTCTTTCTCTCTAGCCCTAGCAATTTGCTCATCAAGAAATTCACTAAGGGGCACAGTAGTATCAAGCATAGAAGTAGTTTCATCATAAGTATCATGCATAGCAGAAGTGGCATCATCAATAACATGCGACATATCAGAACGAATAGCAGAATCAGGTTTAGGTGTCGCAAGCTTACTCAAAACAGAAGGTGAATCAAGTGCAGAACTAGATGGCAGTTCCTTACCCCCCTCGTATTTGAGGGATAAATTTTTGTCTTAGCGTCTTTCAAGTTCTTCATAGTGTCCAGCAGATATAAATCCAAAGTGACTCAAAGAATAGAGCTATGCTCTCCGGCAACAGCGCCAGAAATTAGTCTTGATAACCCACAAGTGTAGGGGATAGCAACAGCTTTCGAGGGGAGCCAAAGAATATTCTCAAGTATTAGCAACTGAGTTGTAAATTCAGCCACACCTGGATAACTTAATATTTACAGCAAGGTATTTAGTAGCAAACTAGTATGATAGTAGTGGTAACAGTAACAATAGAGTAATGGAAGCAAAAGTAATATTTTTGGTGTTTTGTAATGATTGTAACAATAGCAACGGGAAAGTAAATCAGCGTAAACCAGTATATGGAAAGCTCGTAGGCATTGGATCGGTAATAGATAATTATGCCGGATGCGGTTCATCATGTAACAATCATAACATAGGGTGACACAGAACTAGCTCCAATTCGTCAATGTAATGTAGACATGTATTCCGAATATAGAAATACATGCTTATGGAAAAGAACTTGCATGACATCTTTTGTCCTACCCTCCCGTGGCAGCAGGGTCCTAATGGAAACTAAGGGATATTAAGGCCTCCTTTTAATATAGAACCGGAACAAAGCATTAGCACATAGTGAATACATGAACTCCTCAAACTAAGGTCATCACCGGGAGTGTCCCGATTATTGTCACTTCGGGGTTGCCGGATCATAACACATAGTAGGTGACTATAGACTTGCAAGATAGGATCAATAACTGACATATATTCATGAAAACATAATAGGTTCAGATCTGAAATCATGGCACTCGGGCCCTAGTGACAAGCATTAAGCATAGCAAAGTCATAGCAACATCAATCTCAGAACATGGTGGATACTAGGGATCAAACCCTAACAAAACTAACTCGAATATGATAAATCTCATCAAACCCATCACCGTCTAGCAAGCCTACGATGGAATTACTCACGCACGGCGGTGAGCATCATGAAATTGGTGATGGAGGATGGTTGATGATGACGACGGCGACGAATCCCCCTCTCCGGAGCCCCGAACGGCCTCCAGATCAGCCCTCCCGAGAGGTTTTAGGGCTTGGCGGCGGCTCCGGATCGTAAAACGCGATGATTTCTTCTCCCTGATTTTTTTGTCTCCGAAAGCAAATATATAGAGTTGGAGTTGGCGTCAGAGGGGCTCTAGGGAGCCCACGAGGTAGGGGGCGCACCCTAGGGGGGCGCCCCCCACCCTCGTGGACAGGGTGTGGGCCCCTGGTCTTCATCTTTGGCAAGGATTTTTTATTATTTTTAACTAGATGTTCCGTGGAGTTTCAGGTCATTCCGAGAACTTTTGTTTTCTGCACATAAAACAACATCATGGCAATTCTGCTGAAAACAGCGTCAGTCCGAGTTAGTTCCATTCAAATCTTGCAAGTTAGAGTCCAAAACAAGGGACAAAGTGTTTGGAAAAGTAGATACGACGGAGACGTATTAGTGTACATGAACGATCCGGTATCGGTGGAGAGCTCCATCCAAAGTATGGAGCAGTTCCTTGCTGAGGACAAGTACCAAGTGGTCGGCTTCGACCTCGAGTACATCATCGGTCGTGCCGGGCATGATCAGAAGGTTGTCGTTGCCCAGTTGTGCGTGCGACATGACGTCCTTGTCTACCACTACCACATTGCCACAAGGCCTTGCGCGCGTTTCTCCAGGTTTATCAACAGCTCCGACTATAGTTTCGCTACGGTGGACACTACCAATTATCTAAAAGCGCTCAAGGTTCGGGCTTAAAATGGCCGAATCTTGTCAACATCCAGCACCACTACAAGGTTGGGGCAGTGATAACAACAAACTGAACTCCCTGGTTGACCTCGCCTCGGCCATCACTACTTCAGGATGCTGCTAACATGACACTACAATCAGAGACCCTTCGACGAAACTGTGTGCGATGCAATAATCGCAAACGGTGGTGTAAAAAACCATCAAAAAAGGTGCAAAACATTTGCGATGACGGATGCATCAAACACGGTTCGGATTTTAGTTGTGTGTGCAATGCAGGGCATACAGTTTAGTTCAATTAACTATTTGCGATGAGGAGGAACAAATGAAACGGGCAGCAAGATGGAGGTGTGTGCGATATACAGCATACGGTTCACTCGGATGAACTGTTTGCGATTAGGCAACACAAAAGAAACGGTCAGCAAGATCAATGTGTGTGCGATATACGGCATGCGGTTCACTCGGATGAACTGTTTGCGCTGAGACAAGAGAACAGAAACGGTCAGCCAGATTAAGGTGTGTGTGATCTACAACATACGCTTCACTCGGATGAACTGTTTGTGATTAGGCAACACAAAAGAAACGGTCAGCCAGATCAAGGTGTGTGCGATATACGGCATGCGGTTCACTCGGCCTTGTCGGCAGTGTGTGACCTATGTGGCAACCGTTCGCTCCCCACTAGCCTCTTCTTGTACCGTGGCTACCGTCGACCGCCTCTTCGCCTTTCCCTCTCGATTTGGAACTGCTGTCGCACACTCTTCCTCCCTCCATTTTCCTTCACCCTTCCTTCTGCCATTGTTCGATCATCTTCTCCATGGAGGGAACAGGCCAGAAACGACCCCGTTATTCTTGCCCTGATTTGAAAGATGACGTGGTGGAGGAACTCATTGATCGGTGCAACGTCATCACCTCGGCTAGCATGGCAGGTTCGTTCAAGACCATTCTTGACTCAACTAATAACATCATTACAAGGAACCCAAGGGTCCAGAAGCGGTTTGATCTCCCCTATCTTATTCGCCGTGACCCTGCTGACTGGCACGGGGGCGAAGGAAGCCTCGCCTTGTGCAAGTTGATGCTGCTTGATAATGATATGTGTGATGTTAAGATGCCATCGCTTGAGGGCAAGGCTTGGGTAGGCACAAATGGAGATTGGGTTGTTTATAGTGGATACAACTGCGAGTGGGAACTAATGAATGTGTACATTCGTCACCAGGTTCCACTTCCAAAAATCTTAGACTGCCCAGAGGTTGAGTACACCGGATTCTACGTGAGTTCAAATACGATCATGGTGACTATCGTCTACGGAAGATAGCAATATGTCGAGTTCTAAACCGCTCTTGGGTACACAAACTATGAAGTTGTTGCTATGTTCGACAAGCTTGTTGCCTTCCTTACTTCCACGCCTCGATGGATATTTCTCAAAAATTAATTTATGTACACGGATGAGTACTGTGATGCAATTAAATATGAGGGTCTTGTGTTTGCTGCCACCACTCTGTCACGCCCAATATGCGACCCTATCCAAAAGGAACTCGAAGGTCCCACCAAGGATAGACCCGCATATTGAAACGCTTTTGCAAGGTGGATATCATTACATCAACATTACATAATAGTGGGGATACATACATAAGGCACAAATGCCACAAGAATACATCAACATCATATACAAGATCAACATCCGACTACGGATGAAACATAAACAGAAACTCAAACAATATCCACCCTGCTAGCCCGGGCTGCCGACACGGAACCTATCCCTTGATCGAAGAAGAAGCGAAGAAGAACTCCAACACAAGCAAACATCGCTCTCGCGTCATGAGCATCGCAAACCTGTACCGCAACTGGTGGTGTAGTAATCATGAGCCACGAGGACTCAGCAATCCCATTACCATGGGTATCAAGACTAGCAAAGCTTAAAGGGAAAGGAAGGGATAAAGTGGTGAGGTTGCAGCAGCGACTAAGCATGTATGGTGGCTAACATACGCAAAAGAGAGCGAGAAGAGAAACAAAGGAACGGTCGTCAACTAGTAATGATCAAGAAGTGATCCTGAACTCCTACTTACGTCAAACATAACCCAGAAACCGTGTTCTCCTCTCGATCAACCCCAAAAGAGACACTCACGATTCGCTTTACGGTTGGTGTATTTTAGAAGAGTTTGCTTCAAGTTTACTACAACGGATATTAACAAATTCCCATCTGCCACATAACCGCGGCACGGCTTTGAAAGTTTATACCTGCAGGGTGTCCCAACAGCCCATGATAAGCTCGCGATCAACGAAGGATATTCCTTCTCCCGGGAAGACCCGATCAGTCTCGGAATCCCGGCTACAAGACATTTCGACAGCAATAAAACAAGACCAGCAAAGCCGCCCGATGCGCCGACAATACCGATAGGAGCTGCACATATATCGTTCTCAGGGCAACACCGGATGAGTCTAGCTACGAGTAAAACCAATCCTCGGGTTGCCTCAAGGTGGCCCCGCAGGCAGCTCGGTTCGAACCAGCACTTAGAGAAGCACTGGCCCGGGGGGGCTAAATAAAGATGACCCTCGAGAGAGCGACTCCAAGGGAAAAGTAGGTGGTGGTGAGGCAAATGGTAAAACCAATGTTGGTCCTTGCTGGACGAGTCTTATTCAAAGCGAACTGTCAAGGGGGTCCCATAAATCACCCGACCGCGTTAGGGACGCAAAATCCGGGAACATAATACCGATATGACGGAAACTAGGGCGGCAAGAGTGGAACAAAACACCAGGCATAATGCCGAGCCTTCCACCCTTTACCAAGTATATAGATGCATTAATAATATAAGATATATTGTGATATCCCAACAAGTAAACACGTTCCAACAAGGAACACCATCTCCATGTTCCAACAAGGAACAAACTTCATCTTCACCTGCAACTAACAACGCTATAAGAGGGACTGAGCAACGCGGTAACATAGCCAAACAACGGTTTGCTAGGAAGGGTGCAAAAGGTTAGAGGCTGACATGGCAATTTGGGAGGCTTGAGCAGCAAGTGATAGGTAGCGCAGCATAGCGATAGAACTAAGCAACTAGCATAGCAATGATAGTAGTGAGATCCAGGGTAGCGGTCATCTTGCCTGAAATCCCGCAAGGAAGAAGAACGAGTCCATGAAGAAGACGAATGGATGAAGCCGAACCAAGCGTAGACGAACGAATCCTCACGATCGAAGCAAACGGAACTAACAAGAAGAAGCACACAACATAGGTAAACACACCACACATGAACAAGACATGATGCACAACAAACATGATGCATGACAAATCTAGATGAGGCTACTCATGGCAAGAGATGATGCAAACAAGAGCAACACATCAAGACAAGTTTAAATGAGGCCGGAAACAACATAGAACAATTCCGGTAAGTCCTCATATGCAAATTTCGAAATTGGTCCAGATCTGAATAAACCTTATGTTGAAGTTGTTAAACAGCAAGTTAATATGCACCAAGACGACCTACACGAAATTCTAGTCAAGTTACATATAAAGTTCATTAGATTCGGAGCTACGGCCTAGAAGATATGAGCAAAACAAGATAATCATGGCATTGATGCAAAATGCATACAAACATCAAGCAAACACCTCAAAACAATGATGTAACATGATAATATGAAACTACATGCAATTCTAAGCAAGTTTCATGTAGAGCACAATCAAAACGGAGCAACGGTTCAACACATACACATGAAACAAGTTATAGCAACAATCTGTCCAAAACAGCAAGTAGGCATATTGCAAGCACGAAAACAACATGCTAAAGAATCTCAACATGAAAACAAAAGGCATGGACATGATGTACAGGTAAAGCATTACAAAACATGAACACTGAGCTATCTCCAGAAATCACTAGAACATGCTCAAACACACATGGCAAGATTGCAAATAATAACAGTTTCAGGCATTGGCAGAAATAACATCAGGTTGCAATGTTTAGAGCTATCAAAAAACATGTTACATGAACTTATCATGGTAAAAAAAGGCATGGCATGAATCTACTAAATGCATAGAACAAAAGTCCCTTACTGACCATAAGCCAAAAAGGATCAGAAGATACGGTGGCACCCATGTAAACATGGCAAGTTATATTACAGATTCATACATGGCAGGAACAACAATAAGTAGGCATGTTGGTGAGCTTGAACCACTCACCACAGAGCAATACATGGCATGGCAAGCCAACCAACAGTAAGAAGACATGGCATAGAAGCTATACGTGGCAAGAACAACATCATATCGTACACGGATCAACTACAACAACCTTGGCAAAATTGAATAACATGTAAACAACCTGCCAGGAAACATTTTATAACAAAAGTAGATCTCGATTGACTCAAGCTATGGCTCTCCATAATTGCAAAAAAGGGCATGGATGGATAGAGAAAGACATGTAGAACAAAATATCCTTACTGAAGTATCTCAAAATATGCATGGATCTCTCGGTAGCATCAAGTTAACATGGCATAAAAATATCAGCAAAACAGGGGCTGAAATCAGCAACATCATGAAGCTTAGTTTGCATGCTTGTGCTAGTCACCACAGAGATCACAAAAATACATGGCATACACCCCTGTAAAGATGGCATGGCATATTACAAAACACATGTAGGACTCAAGATCATAGGATGCACACATCAATCATGGCAAAAATGACAAAAGTGCATGTTCTGATAAGAATCTGAAACTAACATCACATAGCCCTCTTCCAACAGCATTTCGGGCACCAAGATGAGCTCAAATGAAAATGATGCAATGAGATCAAATGATCTACTCGTCGAGGCGAACAATTTGACATATTACACGCGCAAAACGGAGCTACGGATGCAAAGATATGATGGGACTTAGTGGGAAAGACCGAGGGGGGAGGAAAGTCAACCGGGACGAGATGGTGCAGGATGAGGAGATCCGGGGACGGAGGGGAGGCGTTTGGTTGCCGGGGCTGGTGGATCTCATCCCGATCCGGGTGGTCACCGGCTCCGGCGACCCTAGGGTTCCGGCGATCGCCGGAGAGGGCGGAGGAGGGCGCGGGTTGCCGGAGGAGACTGAGGGCGGCGAGGGGAGGCCGGATCCCGACGCGGCGGAGGTGCGTGAGGTCGGCCGGAGACGGCGGCCGGCAAGGCGCTGATCGACGGCGGCGCAGGCGACGCTGGGCTCCGGCGAGGGAGCGGCCGCGGCGAGGCTGAGGAGCAAGGGCGGCGGGCGGCCGTGACGCGCCAAGGAAGACGGCGGAGGCAGGCGACGCCGGCGGGCGGCGGACGGCGCCAGCGATGAGGGCGGCGGCGGGCATCGCCCCGGCGGGCGGCGGGCGGCGGAACCAGCGCGGACGGGCGGCGGAGGCCTGGAGCGCTGCTGGGTTTGGCGGGCAGCGCTGGGTTCGGCGGGCCGGCGGCGAGGGGGCGGAGGCCACGTGTATGTGACCACTGGCTGCGGGGCGGCGGTGGGTTTCGTCCGGCCGGACCGGACATGTCCGGCGCCGCGCGGAGGGGAAATTAGGGTTTCGGGAGGAAGAAGACCCGGGATTTCGAAGGGGAAGGCTTATTTATAGGTAGAGGGAGCTAGGAGAGTCCAAATGAGGAGCGGTTTTCGGCCACGCGATCGTGATCGAACGACCGAGAGCATGGAGAGGTGTTTGCTGGGTTTTGGGCCACTTTGGAAGGGGTGTTGGGCTGCAAACAAAAGAGGGCTTTGCGGTTACCGGTTAACCGTTGGAGTATAACGACCTCCAAATGGCACGAAACTTGACAGCGGTCTACGGTGCTATACCAAGGCCGCTTGACAAACCTCGGTCCATTCGAGACCGTTTAACACCCGCACACAAAAAGAGGTAAAAGGGGCGCCGGAGACATAGGAGTGCGGATTGCAAAAGCGGACAACGGGAAAATGCTCGGATGCATGAGGCGAACACGTATGCAAATTGAAATGCACATGATGGCATGATATGAAATGCAGATGATGACATGGCAAAGTGCAACACGCAAGCACATGACATGGCAATGACGCGAATAACTGAAGGACACCTGGCGCATCGAATCCGGGGCGTTACACACTCGTGGCACTGTTTTTGCATGGAATCCTGATGCTTTCGGTACGTTTTTCTTCCACCCTAATTATAATTGTTTCATCCACATGCATGCGGGTTAGCTAGTTTCCCTTTACTAATTAACCTTCTTTTGTTTCCAAGGTCCTATGAACATTCCACCACCTATACTTGAAAAAATTTATAACCAAGGGGGAGATGACGATGCTGATGATCGCGAGCATGAGGACCCATATACTCAGTGGCGCCTGGCAACTTATTCCAATGGATCACCTCTTCTTGTCTGTATACAGGGCACTGCTGATGTTACTAAGGAAGCAGGTGTTGTCTCGCATGGTCGCACTCTCGGACCTATTCCAACATCCGTTGCAGGGTATTCGGGATGGATACTAGTGTACTAGTGCCAACACCTTCTCGCTGGTTCAGTATTGAAAGTCTTGGAGGAAACTCGCTCTTCCTTGGAAAAAACTATCCAATGATGGTGGAAGGCGATCCAGCTGCTGTTGACACAACGTTACTACCATTTATGAGAAGCAACTGTATCTATACCTCGGACATTTTTATGCTTCCCTACCATCCCAATATGGGTCCTGACATAGGCCGCTTCAGCCTGGATGATCAGTCCTGCGTTGGTCTCGAGATTAACAGTAGCTGGCCCTTCCCAGAGAATCACTTCTGGTTCAAAGCAAGCGTTTCCAACGCAGACGAGTGGATGAGCTGAATTTCATTTCATCGCTTTGTTATTTGTTGTGTGAGAAAAACTTTAGTTTACTAGAATGTTTTGTTGGAAATGATCTATAATCCAACGTGTATCCTCGTTGTCGTTGTGGGTTGATCACTTGTTGTATGTAATCAATGGTACATTTGCATATGCATCCATCAACTCACGCCTGCTAGTGGCGTCCATATGAACAATGCTAGTGATTTTAGTTGCAAAAATTAGATAGTGCTAGTGATTTTTAGCTGCATATTTTGACAAATCGCAGTGTTACAAGGTTGACAAATGGCAATGTTACTAGGTAAACAAATGTCAATCTTTCTAGTTTGACAAATGGCAACATACCCAAAATGACAGATTCCAATCTTACCCAATTGTTTCTACGTGGTTGCACATGGGTCATGCAAAACAACCGTTTGTGTTGAAGGGATGCAGAAATCCTGCTTGGCCATTTTCCCTTGGCTTCCTGGGGAAGCCGTCGATTTGCGTACATGTGTTCTAACTAAAACGTTTGCGATGAGTGTTTTATATTTAAAAACCATTCACGTTTTTTCAAAACAAAATCGTTTTATAAGTCTGTACATTAAGAGAGAAAATGCAAGTTCATTCAACCCGTATCTTTCATTCAATCACACTGCCAATTTACATTCATATGATCGAGAATTCGTGATTGTCGGATTTCGGGTTCCGGCACACCCTTGAGGTTTGAACACTGGGGTGCGCGCGGAGATCTTTCCCCTACCAGCTCACTCGTCGATGGATTGCAAGGGATCTAAACTAGGAACGCTGAACACGCACGGGACACGAGGTTTGTACTAGTTCGGGCCACCATTGTGGTGTAATACCCTACTCTAGTTTGCCGTGTGGTGGATTGCCTCAGGGGATGATGATGAACAGTACAAAGGAAGAACAGCCTCGCGAGGGGCTGTTCCAGTCGCTTCTCTCTCTCTCTCTCTAGGGGGTTCGACTTGTCTCCAGCCGGTCCCTTCTCTTTGTGGTGGCTAGTCCTATTTATAGAGGGAGGCCCTGGGCCTCTTCCCAAACAATGACCGGGAAGGGCGCCAACAATTGGCCATTTCGAAGGGGAACATCTAGTACACTTATCCTGACTAAAGTTGGTCTTCGGCTGCCAAAGGCTCTGACGGTGACGCCGTCCTGGGCTCCACGACGACCTCCTTCCTGCCGCTCTGCTGGCCTTGGTCTTGTTGCACCGAAGGGGTAACCTTTGCCTGATGCCTTGGCATGTGCTTGCCTCCTTTGCATCGAAGGGGAAACGAGGACTCTGCGTAGGCTGGCACCCGCCTGGTCTTGATCGTCATGGCTTGCGTCACGAGGCACCCTCGGGAGGTACCCTGCCTTGATTTCTTTGCCTCCTCGTGAGCCCGCTTGACGAGGCTGCTCCTGAGGAAGGTTACCGTCATCCGCCCCGCGAGGCTTGGCCCCTCGTGAGGGTCTTGAGCTTGAGCTGATGAAGCTAGGCCGCGCTGGGCCCCCACTTGAGCCATGCCGCAGGCCGCAGGCAGGCAAGTCTGGGGACCCCTGTTCCTAGAACACCGACAGTAGCCCCCGGGCCCAAGGCGCGCCCGGACTTGGCTTAGCAGAGAAGCGAAGGGGCAAGTGCAAAGAGCCGCAGGCCCCAACAGCCTGCGGCCTTGGGCGCCGCTTGGCGATTGATTGGTCGTGGGCGTCTCCGTTTCCCCATGATGCCTCATTACACGGTCGGCTAAGCGGACCCGGGGTTGCACACAGCCATTCCTCTTTCGCCGGCCGCGCACTCTCGGCTCTTCCTTCTTCCTCTCGCTCCAACTTCTGCCCTTGATTCAACTCGGACCCTCACCCTTCCTGTCGCCATGGCGCCACCGAAGAAAGAAAAGGCGAAGAAGCCCACGTCTTCGTCCCGCTCGCCTCTGGCGGCGGCTCCCGCGTCGATGGATATATCATACTCAACCCCCGAGGCCTTGGGAAAGGTTCGCTCTGCTCTTGCCACCATCTTCAATGAGTGCGGCAGGACCACGGCTTGGCCTGCGTCCCATGCCTTCCCCGACAGGATCGTCACGGAGGTCTGGTTCTTTCACGATGCCACGTAGGCAGTGCAGTTCCCCCTTCTCCGCTTTCTTCAATGCGGTGCTTTCCCACTATCAGATCCACATGATGCATCTCGGGCCTGAGTCCATTACCCTCTTGTCTGTCTCCGCCTTTGTCTGTGAGGCAATGGTGGGCATCCCTCCTTCCGTTGCGCTGCTGCATCACTTCTTCTCCTTGCGCCTGAGTGATCCTACTCAATGCTTGGGGTGTGTGAGCTTCCTTGCGGTGCCAGAGACGGCTGCCTCAGGGATTGATTTCGGACTCCCTCCCCCTAAGGCCAAGTTCAAAGAGCGGTGGTTGTATGTGGATGTTGGGGTGTTCAGCCCCCTACTCTCGGATCCTACCTCGCCTGATGTTCCCAACTCAGGCTGGGGTCACGAGACGCTCGCGGACACCCGACTTGCATTCATCTGGCGCCGCTTCGAGAGCTTGAGGGCGCTCAAAATGACGGCGCCCAAGGTGGTGAAGGAGTTTCTCCAGTGTCGCGTTGCTCCTCTCTAGCGCCACTCTCATCGGATGTGGGACTTTGCTGGGCACAAAGACCGCATGCGACTTCAGGAGGGGGACCTGGCGCCTGAGGTGTTGAAGACGGTGCTCAGGGTCCTGGTTGGCGACCCTTCCCTAGGCGGCCTTCGACGTGATGGTGCCCTCTTGTATCTCTGCTCGGGCAGGGCCGATTTCGCGAAGCGGATGCCCAGCTTCGACGAGTGGGGGCTGCGCCCGGTTGACCTCAGGGGGCCTTGTGATAACCCAGTTGCCGTGGTTGCTCTTCCGGTCGCCCTAGGTGGCTCTGTCTCGAGTGTTGGAGCAGGGCGACGAGAACCGCCAGGAGCGGAAGGAGATGACGTTGAGGTGGTGACGCCGCGCGGACCCCCAAGGGCGGCATCTCCCGGAGCTCGCTCTAGAATAGTGACAAGTGAGGAGTCGCGGCCTCCGCCTCCCGAGGTAGAAGCTCCCGAGGTTGGGGCTCCCGAGGCCCCGGTGGTCCCTCGTGAGGCGGCGCCTGGTGGCGTCCCCCAGGCTGGTTCCATTGGCGCTGATCACCTTGCCGCCTCCTTCGCTCCACAAACCGACCCCTGTGTCGAGCGCTTAGGCCGGTTCCGTGTAGACTTTGCGGCCCTCCGCAAGAGGAAGGAAGCCTCGGGCAGTCACGATCGCCCTTGCCGCTTGCTGAAGTGCAGGAGGTACTTCGCCACAGTCGAGTAAGTCTTCTTCTCTCTCTGCTTCTCTGCTTCTCGGTTTTCGCTGCTAATTGTGACCCTTCAGGGCCCTTCCTGCCGAATTCGCGGAGACGGCCAAGGAGCCATCTCCCCAAGCTCCGTCCTCATTGCTGGTCCTTGGCGCGTCAAATTCAGGTGGCTCCCTTATCACTCAGCCAATCGGAGAGGTGGCCGCTTAGCCGAGCGTCCTGAGCCTGTGCTCCTGCTGTCTTCCCTTCACGGGTTCTTCCGGGGCACAGCCAGCTTGCCCCGTGCTCCTTTCTTGGTCGTGGACGGCGATTGGTTGAAGTCAATTTTGAGATCTTCTTCTGGGGACGGACCGGCGCCAGGCCCTGCTCCTGGCGAGGCCCGTCCGGTGATTGTTGGGGCCCCAGCCCCTTGCCCTGCGGGCGGAGGCGCGTCACCTCCGGGCCCCCCGCATACTCCAGCAGCTGAGGGGGGCGCGGAAGACGTCCTCAGGCATGCTCGCGAACGTCGTGCCCTTCATCAAGAATTTTTCCATGGGGCGACGGACGCGGTGAACCGGCTCGGGGCGGAGCTTGCCGGCGAGGATGCGTGTCCTGAGGCCGAGGGTTTGCGCCTTGCTGAGGAGAGGCGCAAGCTGAAGACAGCCATTGCCCTCTCGCGTCACCAGCATGACCTTGACAATGTGAAGGCTGAGGCGTCGCTGGAGGCCTCGCGAGAGGCTTGCTCCCGAACCGTCGAGGAGGCCCTGGAAGCAGATCGGCGACACAGGGACGCGGAGGAGCGTGCGTGGGAGCTCCAAGCCTGGAGCAACTCTCTGGAGCAGCAGGTGGAGTTGCGCCAGGCTGCACTGGCGTCGCTGAAGGGGCTTCTGTCGACCCGGCAGAGCTCCAGAAGCGCGAGGAAGCGTTGTTGCTGGAGGCTACCGAGCGCAGCCTCGACCTTGAGCGGTTGGAGACGAGGGAGCGCATGGTGACTCAGGCGGAGGATGATGTCGCCGCATGCGAGGCCCGAGCCCAAGAAGAGATCGACCACCACGTAGCGGAAGCTCGCTCAGGCCTCGAGCGCCAGTATGAGTTGAGGTTGGAGTTGGTCAGGGCCGAAGCTGAGGACAGGACCGTGGCCCTCAAGGCCAAGCTGGACGAAGTGACGCGAGGTGCAGACTCCTCCGCAGCCCCCTTCGCGCAGCGCAGGCGGAGATGACCTCCTCCCGCGCTGAACTGCTTCTTCTTCGACAGAGGGTTGATGGCGCCGAGGCCATTGCACAGCAGAACGAGGACGAGATTCGTCGGCGGCGGGTTCTGGAGCACGAGCATGCCCCCATGCTCCGGATGCTCAGGGAACGGGCTAACACAGCCCTGGGCAATATTTGCGAGGCCGCCCGGCGAGGAGCCGCCTGAGACTAACTCGCGGCAATCTCCAGTATTTCCCTGATGTGGTAACACTCCTGGAGAACCGCGCCGAGAGGTCTCGTTGGCTCGTCGAGGAGAGGAGCTGAGCCTTGCTTGGGCGCGCTTTCTCCCGTGTCTTCAGTTATCTGCGGGACAGGGATCCCCACTTCGACTTCGATGCCGCTATCGCACCGGTGCCCATAGTCGTTCGGGGCGACCTGGCGCAATGGGTGGATGGTCACGTGGACAACCTTGTCAGGGCCTTCACGTCTGATGATGATGGCG
The DNA here is from genome assembly GCA_021605205.1 of Aegilops longissima. Lineage (NCBI taxonomy): Eukaryota > Viridiplantae > Streptophyta > Magnoliopsida > Poales > Poaceae > Aegilops > Aegilops longissima. The sequence continues at coordinate 500,017,033 of CM038678.1, read as the reverse complement.
TGATCATGGCCGCCGATGAAGGTGGCGTGGTGGACGGTCCTGGTGCTGGCGGAGGTGTTGGTGACGGCGATGATGTCAGCGATGCTAGCGACGCCTCCGGAGGTGGCCCAGAAGGCGCAGCAAGCGACATGTCCGACTGATTGTTTGTCACCACTGTTTACCCTGTACAAAAGAGGTTCGGGCCTGGCCCTAAAGACTGTGAGAGCATTTTGGGAGGGGAAGCCCCTCATGTAAAGATTTGTGATAAATGCCTTTGTAATCTTAACACTTCATGTGAGCTTAACGGCCGGCCCGGTGGTGGGTCAGCTGGCTCGTTTACCTTTTGACCCCGGTGAGCCCCGAGCGGGGCTGGGAGGGGCCATAGCGCCATATGTGTCTTCTGGGTGAAACCATTGATCCTGCGATAAGAAACTCCGGAGAGGTAGTGGCGACAGCCGTCCGAGCTGTGGACGCGGTTGGCCTGGCCCGGCTCGCGAGGGGCTCGCGAGGCGAGGCAGCTGACACTAGCTTTGGACGCAAAGCCAAAACCAGAACACGAGAGATTGCTCGAACGAGACTAAACACCCCTTCCCCAAACACACGCAAGACTCGAACTCAAATCCAGCTTAAATTCAAATCGAAGAAACTCGTCAATAGAGGAAAAGGCAAAAAAGCAAAAAGCCGCGTCCGACACCTAGTCTAGTCTTCGACGTCTTCTCACCAGCGTGGATCAAAGTGCTGCCACTGGGCGTGGGAGGGAGCCCCAGGGCCTGAGGCCGACGCTCCTAAGACTCCAGGGCGTGTACAGCCCCACTCATTATTACGTGAGAGTGTCACAGGGCGGCGAGCTTCACAGGCACTGGTCCTTCTTCACAGGTACCGGCCTTGCTTCATATCACCAGAGAGGGCCCCGCCTTGCACCACACTCTACCATCACTGACGGCGGCCGGAGACCAAGAACGATGCCAATGGGGTAGGCGGTGCCAGCCAGTTCCCCAGCGACCACGGGTCCTCTGCCGGGCAGGCCTGAGGCATCTCCTGGCGGAGGGCCTACCTCCGAGAACATCTTGCGCCGAGCGCCGCAGGGACGAACCCGGATCTCGGCCCCTCTCCTGCAACCCCCGATGCCCTCCTCCTGAGGGTTAAGAGGCTGCAGTGTTGGGGCAGCCACCTGTCGCGGCGACCTGTACCTCCTGCGGCACACGGTTAGCATAAGCTTGCTCCTGAGGAATTAATGGTACCAGATAGTTGCTGCTGCCGGCGCGGTTGTCGAGGCCCTCTTGGGGTTCCAGAAAGAGCTCAGCTTGTGGTGTCTCCTTGCCCCAGCTTGGCCCATGGAACGAGCCATGGTCTTCTTCCCGTGCGCACCCTTGATCCATCATGCGGGGCACATAATGTTCTGGGGACGCTGCCCCGTAGGCCTCGCTGTAGTGCCCTACATGCCACGCAGTCTGGCCTGGGGCGTTGTCTTGAGAGTGGTGCCGCGGTGGTCCGCCAAGGCCAAAGGCCACGACGTGCGCTCCTTCGTCGGCCGGAGATGAGGTCTGCATGGCTTGTCGCCTGGTGCTGCTGGCCCGGTTGGCGTCGAGTAGGCCTTGGAGCCCGCTTGGGTTGCATGAGCGCGCATGGGGCCCTTTGTGCAGGCGCTACTGGGCGATGGTGGCAGCGGACCTTGAAAGGAGGTGCTCCCGAGGCGGCGGCGTCCAGGAGCTTGACCACCCGCTCCAACAGTACGTCGCGGCCGCCCTCTAGAAGTCGGCACCGTAATAGCTCTCGGGCCACCGTGAGCGTGGCCCTGGAGTTCGCCTGCTCCCATCGGGTGTGCGGCACCGTGGCCGCAGCATGGCTTGAGGCTCTGGCCGCCAACCGCTTTCGCCGCGGCGTGAGGGCTGGCGGCGTCGGCAGCGTCGCCGCGCCCGCAGCGCCTTGTGGAGCGCGAGCTGCGGCGATGCAAGGTTGAAACCACCACAGGCTGGCGGCCGCGGCGTGGGCGAACCCACGCCGCCAGCGGGTGGCGTCGGCTGCCGAAGTCGCTGACATCGAACCACGAGGCGACGAAACGCGAGGCGGCGGAGGAAGGATTCCAGCGCACCCCTACCTGGCGCGCCAAATGTTGGATTTCGGGTTCCAGCAGACCCTTGAGGTTCGAACACTGGGGTGTGCGCGGAGATCTTTCCCCTACTAGCTCACGCGTTGATGGATTGCAAGGGATCTAAACTAGGAACGATGAACACGCAAGGGACACGAGGTTTATACTAGTTCGGGCCACCATTGTGGTGTAATACCATACTCTAGTTTGTGGTGTGGTGGATTGCCTCAGGTGCTGACGATGAACATTACAAAGGAAGAACAGCCTCGCGAGGGGCTGTTCTTGAGCTGGTGCGATGGACTGCTTGGGTGAGTCCAGTCGCTTCTCTCTCTCTCTCTCTAGGGGGTTCGACTTGTCTCCAGCCGGTCCCTTCTCTTTGTGGTGGCTAGTCCTATTTATAGAGGGAGGCCCTGGGCCTCTTCCCAAATAATGAGCGGGAAGGGCGCCAACAATTGGCCATTTTGAATGGGAACGTCTAGTACACTTATCCTGACAAAAGTTGGTCTTCGGCTGCCAAAGGCTCTAACGGTGACGCCGTCCTAGGCTCCATGATGACCTCCTTCCTGCCGCTCTGCTGGCCTTGGTCTTGTTGCACCGAAGGGGTAACCTTTGCCTGATGCCTTGTCCTGTGCTTGCCTACTTTGCACCAAAGGGGAAAAGAGGACTCTGCGCAGGCTGGCGCCCGCTTGGTCTTGATCGTCATGGTTTGCGTCACGGGGCACCCTCGGGAGGTACCCTGCCTTGATCTCTCCACCTCCTCGTGAGCCTACCTGACGAGGCTGCTCCTGAGGAAGGTTCCTGTCGTCCGCCCCGCGAGGCTTGGCCCCTCGTGAGGGTCTTGAGCTTGAGCTGATGAAGCTGGGCGCGCTGGGCCCCACTTGAGCCACGCCCGCGCAGCGCAGCGAGCGAGCAAGTGCAGGGACCCCGTTCCCGAGCGCCCGGCAGTGATCTGATATTAAACCCTAAAGAACTATTTCTGACGGCGGCGGAGGCAGTGTGCCGCGGCGTCGTTGTCGTTGTCGTCCTGCAGGACGCCATTGTTGAAGTCTTCAAGGCGGCACAAAATGTTCTTCACTTGTAAATCAAACATCATGTCATCGCACGATCGACGGGCGGGGCGCGGGAGGACGGAAACTGGCGGCGTTGAGAGGAAGTGGTCGACGGCAGTGTCCCATGCCGCTGAGGAGGCGCGCTGCGTGCACGCAGCACGGGAGGCGCAGTGCAGCCAAGCGCGCACGGGACCGCGCGCGGTGGATGGAGGCGCGAGGCACGGGCGCGGCGGGTGCAGCCAAACGCACGGGGGCCGGCGCCACGGTGGGTGGAGGGGCGCGCACGGGCATGGGCACGGGCGCTGGCGCTGGTATGCACACGAGCTCACGCGGGTCTGCGGAGACCTCGCTGACGCCTGCGGCTTCCAGCTCTACGATAGTGCTCGGTGACCAGCCCGTCAATGCTACGGGGATGGTCGCTGGCGCGGGCGCATGGATGGGAGCTGGGACGAAAGCGGTGGCAGCAACCGCCACGGCCAGCTCGTTCTGGGCCAGGTCCATGAGGCCCCATTCCTCCTTATTTTCTATCTCCTCCGACTCGGAGTTGACTTCAGCAAACTTGAAGACTAGTGGCAGATGATCATTCTGCGCCATGGCGTTGGTGGAGGTCTGCGGGAGGGAGGGGAAAGGGAGGCGAACAGTAAGGCCGCCCGTTTTAAACAGCGGCTCGGGCGCCATTAATGGAGAGGAAGGCGGGCAGCCATGGAAGTCAAAGGGCTCGCTTCCCAGTGAGCCTGCGTAGCGTACAGCTCGCACGCTTCCCGGTGAGCCTGTGCATTGGAGGACAGCTTGCACGCCTCTCGGTCAGCCTGCGCACCGGACTCCGCTCGCACGCTCCCGTTCAGTCAAGGTCAAGCAGGTGTCCGCACGGCACCTCCTATAGCCATTAAAAATGAAGACACATGGCGTCACGTGAATGGTTAACAGAACTCACATGATTTGAATTATACAACTGTTTGAGATATTAAAGTGGCGGCTATTTTTTCCAAATACCTTTGTTGGCTGTTATTCGAGTGCGCCTTCTCTCAAAATGGAAACAAAAAATACCACAGCATGTCGGGTGCCATTCCATGATAGCATGCCAAGTTTCATGAATTTCAGACGAGTTTTAGATTGACTAAAATTTAAAAACAAAGTACCTCAACATTTTCCGGCAATCAATGGTGCCCTGGTGTTTGAAATTCATTCCCATTTCTTGCATGGGACCTAAGCATGCACCCAAGGACACATATATGATTTTTTCAAGCAATTTATATGCAGTGGAGCATGTGCATGTAGTTCAAATTTGAATTATGCACATGAATGCATTGAAAACTCAGTTATTGCATAAAAATGTCGAAAGGAACCCCGAAAATTCACAAAAATTGACACAACACTCCTGTTGTTCTATGTTGACACGAGAAAAAAATTGAAAGAAATAAGAGGCAATGGATATCATTTCGTCCCCAAAGGTGGGACGTCCCCTATCGAAACCATCATGCTTGTTGTGAGAAGCTCTGGTTTGTGAGAAGCATATACCCAAACCTGCCCCAAATGGGACAAATTTTTTACCACGGCATGTTGATGCCGCTCCATGCTAGCATGCCAAGTTTCATGAATTTCAGATGAGTTTTGGATTTAGTAGAATTTAAAAACCAGACATCCCAATATTTTGCCGGCAATCAACGGTGCCCTGGTGTTTGAAATCCATTCCCATTTCTTGCATGGGACCTAAGCATGCACCCAATGACACAGATTTCATTTTTCAACCAATTTATATGCACTAGAGCTTGTGCATGTAGTTTAAATTTGAATTATGCAAATAAATGCATTGAAAACTCAGTTAATGCATAAAAATGTCCAAACGAACCCCGAAAAATCACAAAAATTGACACAACACTCCTGTTGTTCTATGTTGACACGAGAAATTTTTTGAAAGCAATAAGAGGCAATGGATATCGTTTCGTCCCCAAAGGTGGGACGTTCCCTATCGAAACCATCATGCTTGTTGTGAGAAGCTCTGGTTTGTGAGAAGCATATACCCAAACCTGCCCCAAATGGGACAAAAAAATTACCGCGGCATGTTGATGCCGCTCCATGCTAGCATGCCAATTTTCATGAATTTTAGACAAGTTTTGGATTTACTAGAATTTAAAAACCAGGCATCTCAACGGTTTGCCGGCAATCAACGGTGCCCTGGTGTTTGAAATTCATTCCCATTTCTTGCATGGGACCTAAGCAGTCTCCCAAGGACACTGATTTTATTTTTCAACCAATTTACATGCACTGGAGCATGTGCATGTAGTTCAAATTTGAATTATGCACATAAATGCATTGAAAACTCAGTTAATGCATAAAAATGTCCAAACGATCCTCGAAAAATCACAAAAATTGACACAACACTCCTGTTGTTCTATGTTGACACGAGAAAAAATTAAAAGCAATAAGAGGCAATGGATATCGTTTCATCCCCAAAGGTGGGACGTTCCCTATCGAAACCATCATGCTTGTTGTGAGAAGCTCTAGTTTGTGAGAAGCTTATACCCAAACCTGCCCCAAATGGGACAAAAATTTTACCACGGCATGTTGATGCCGCTCCATGATAGCATGCCCAGTTTCATGAATTTTAGATGATTTTTGGATTTACTAGAATTTTAAAACCAGGCATCTCAACGTTTTGCCAGCAATCAACAGTGCCCCAATGTTTGAATTTCATTCCCACCTCTTGCATGGGACCTATAAATTCACCCAAGGACACACATGTGATTTTTCAACCAACTTTAGTGCACTGGAGCATGTGCTTGGAGTTAAAATTTGAATTATGCACATAAAATGCCTAGAAAACCCATTTAATGTATAAAAAAGGCCAAACGAACCCCATAAAATTCCAAGATTAAACACAACACTCCTGTTGTTCTACGTTGACACTAGAAATGTTTTTAAAGCAATAAGAGGCAACGAATATCGTTCCGTCCCCAAAGGTGGCACGTTCCCTACCGAAACCATCACGCTTGTTGTGAGAAGCTCTGGTTTGTGAGAAGCTTATACCCAAACCTGCCCCAAATGGGATAAAATTTTCACCACGGCATGTTGATGCCGCTCCATGATAGCATGCCATGTTTCATGAATTTCATACGAGTTTTGGATTTACTAGAATTTAAAAACCAGGTATCTCAATGTTTTGCCGGCAATCAACAGTGCCCTGGTGTTTGAAATAAATTCCCATCTCTTGCATGGGACCTAAGCATGCACCCAAGGACACACATGTGATTTTTCAACCAACTTTGCTCCATTGGAGCATGTGCTTGTAGTTCAAATTTGAATTATGCACATAAAATGCCTAGAAAACCCAGTTAATGTATAAAAAAGGCCAAACGAACCCTGAAAAATCCATTCCCATTTCTTGCAAGGGACCTAAGCATGCACTGAAGGACATAGATTTGATTTTTCAACCAATTTATATGCACTGGAGCATGTGCATGTAGTTTAATTTTGAATTGTGCACGTGAAATGGCTAGAAAACCAGTTTAGTGTATAAAATGTCCAAACAAACCCTGAATAATTCCAATTCTTTTACGACACACATATAGTTGCATGTTCACTACAGATAAAAGGTCTAGCAATTCAAACAGCGTCCATTGCCGCTGTGACCCCATTATGTAATTCAAATCAAGTAGATCCCACACAGTTTATTAACACCAACCGTGTGAGATGTAGTACAAAATATCTTGGAGCGCCATCGGTGTATAGTACGCCTATCGCTTACATGATAAGGTGCGTCGGCTACAGTCCACAGCCGGCGTGTCAAGCACACTAGCTCGCTCCCCAAAAACTCCCGCTCTACTTCAGTCCCTTGATTTAAATTTTCAGTAGCCCCGGCATTTTACTCCCACCTATGCATCCTTCGCAATCTCAAATATATCTACTCGCCCTTGATCCAAATTTTCAGTAGCCCCGCCTTGTTACTCACGCCTAGTAAAATTTTTAGTTGTCGCAGTATTTCCTCAAACACAACCTTGCCCCCCTCGAAACCATTGGTAGGTCACCGCCATCGCCGGTGCCTCCATCCTCAACCTCTGCATGTGTGCCGGGGAGCTCGAGGAGCCAATGGCCAAAAAGAGGCTTATCGCGGCCTTTTCACCCGACACCGGTGAGGTGGCTGCTGAGGTGTATCTGTCGTCCTCCGTGGGCCCGATCCGCCGTTGCCGGTCCCCTGATCCGCCAGCCGCCGCGCCCCTATGCCGGTTCGAGGACTTCCCCGTCCTCGCTTGGACTCGGCAGCCGACGAGGTCCTACCTCTGGGTCCGGCAACGGTGGTGGGGGACGTAGGTCGCCGAGATTATAGATCGAGAGACCCACACCCGCCGGTGGCTCAGTAGCTTCCACACGGTCGAGCTCGCTATCGGTGTCAAAACTGGCAGATCTTGGGTAGGGGGTCCTGAACTGTGCGTCTAAGGATCAAGGGTAACAGGAGACAAGGACATGATGTTTACCCAGGTTCGGGCCCTCTTGATGGAGGTAATACCCAACTTCCTGCTAGATTATCTTGGATGAATATGGGGTTTACAAGAGTTGATCTACCTCGGGATCATAATGGCTAAACCCTAGATGTCTAGCCTGTATGATTATGATTGCCCCTATGGACTAAAACCTCCGGTTTATATAGACATCGGAGGGACCTAGGGTTGTACAGAGTCAGTTTACAGAGGAAGGAATCTTCATATCCGAACGCCAAGCTTGCCTTCCACGTAAAGGAGAGTCCCATCCGGACACGGGAAGAAGTCTTCTGTCTTGTATCTTCATGGCCCATTAGTCCGACCCACGTCACATAGCCCGAACGCCCGAGGACCCCTTAATCTAGGACTCCCTCAGTAGCCCCTGAACCAGGCTTCAATGACGATGTGTCCGGCGCGCAGATTGTCTTCGGCATTGCAAGGTGGGTTCCTCCTCCGAATACTTCAAAGTAGTCCTTGAACGCAGAAAACGTGTCCAGCTCTGCAAAACAGGCACCACACACAGCCGCAAAGAGTATAATATTTAACAAGTCCCATCTACTGACAACTTTTGTAGCGAGACGTTACGTCCCTGCCCGGTTATTATTTCGAACCATTATTTTAGCTTCCCGCTCCATGTTTCAAGATGCGATTTTCATTGGAACGTCTTGTCGAAGCAGAGATCATGTCCCCTTATCGCGGGATTCTCATCAATACGGGTGTGGGTAATCCAACCGTGCCATCCGCACGACCTTTGGGGAATAGGCGAGTTTTAAGGTGAGTTGGGAGGCGCTTGATATTCGCTGCCTTTATAAGAGGATAAGGATCCACTCTATCACCCACACCTTCTTCCTCTCTACCCATCCGTTCTCGAGCTCCAGCGCCCAAGCTTCCATCCTCTCCACCCCCAAAAAGCAATCCGACCATGTCCGGATCTGGAGCACGGGGCAAGTGGATGGCCTCCTCCGTCACGGAGGAGAACATCACGGAGCTCTGGGAAGCTGGGTACTTGGCCCAGTAAATCGCCCACAGGCTTCCGGCCAAGGAGCAGATCGTCCCCACCCCGGAGCACAACAAGAGGATGGTATTCATCCCCCACTTCATCCGCGGGTTAGGATTTCCCCTCCACCCCTTCGTCCGCAGACTCATGTTCTACTTGAAGGAAATATGCCCTAGAGGCAATAATAAAGTTATTATTTATTTCCTTATATCATGATATATGTTTATTATTCATGCTAGAATTGTATTAATTGGAAACATAATACATGTGTGAATACATAGACAAACAGAGTGTCACTAGTATGCCTCTACTTGACTAGCTCGTTAATCAAAGATGGTTATGTTTCCTAACCATAGACATGGTTTGTCATTTGATTAACGAGATCACATCATTAGGAGAATGATATGATTGACATGACCCATTCCGTTAGCTTAGCACCCGATCGTTTAGTATGTTGCTATTGCTTTCTTCATGACTTATACATGTTCCTATGACTATGGGATTATGCAACTCCCTTTACCGGAGGAACACTTTGTGTGCTACCAAGCGTCTGGCGTGGCTGGGTGATTATAAAGGTGCTCTACAGGTGTCTCCGAAGGTACATGTTGGGTTGGCATATTTCGATATTAGAATTTGTCACTCCGATTGTCGGAGAGGTATCTCTGGGCCCTCTCGGTAATGCACATCACTTAAGCCTTGCAAGCATTGCAACTAATGAGTTAGTTGCGGGATGATGTATTACGGAACGAGTAAAGAGACTTGCCGGTAACGAGACTGAACTAGGTATTGAGATACCGACGATCGAATCTCGGGCAAGTAACATACCGATGACAAAGGGAACAACATATGTAGTTATGTGGTCTGACCGATAAAGATCTTTGTCGGTGTCAAAACCGGCGGATCTCGGGTAGTGGGTCCCGAACTGTGCGTCTAGGCGGATGGTAACAGGAGACAAGGGACACGATGTTTTTACCCAGGTTCGGGCCCTCTCGATGGAGGTAATACCCTACTCCTGCTTGATTAATATTGATGATATGGGTAGTACAAGAGTAGATCTACCACGAGATCAAGGAGGCTAAACCCTAGAAGCTAGCCTATGGTATGATTGTTGTTCGTCCTACGGACTAAAACCCTCCGGTTTATATAGACACGGATAGGTTAGGGTTACGAGTCGGTTACAATGGCAGGAGATCTACATATCCGTATCGCCAAGCTTGCCTTCCACGCCAAGGAAAGTCCCATCCGGACACGGGACGAAGTCTTCAATCTTGTATCTTCATAGTCTTGGAGTCCGACCGTGATGATAGTTCGGCTATCCGGACACCCCCTAGTCCAAGACTCCCTCAGTAGCCCCTGAACCAGGCTTCAATGACGACGAGTCCGTCGCGCATATTGTCCTCGGCATTGCAAGGCGGGTTCCTCCTCTGAATACTTCATAGAAGGTTTTGAACACCGGGATAGTGTCCGGCTCTGCAAAACAAGTTCCACATACCACCGTATAGAGAATAATTTTTACATAGATCAGCTGACGTACTCCGCGGCATGACATCACACCACGGCCAGGCCTTTATATGAATCGTTTTTTACTGTTCCACCTTAGCGTGCTTAGCGAGGCGGTTTCCTTGGCACGTCTTATCAAAGCATAGATCGTGCCCCCTTATTCCGGGATTCTCATCAATACGGACGTGGGTAATCCATCGGTGCCATTGATTACGACGCTTGGGAGATAAGCGAGTTTTACCAGGCTGGTGGGGGACGCATAACTTCGTTCGTCCATATAAGGGGATAAGGATCCACCTTTTCACCTACGCCTTATTCCTCCTTTGCTCATCCATTTCCGCGCACTCGAGCTCCAGCGCCCAAGTCCGCACATCCCACCTCAACCTTCTCCAACCATGTCAAGGCGGAGGCGGGTGGATGGCCTCCTCCATCACGGGGGGCACATCACAAGACTGCGAGAGGCGGATATTTGTCCGCGACATTGCGCACAGGCTGCCCGATCGCGGGCAGCTTATTCCAACCCCAGGCCCCATGAGAGGTGGTGTTTCTCCCCACTTCCTCCATGGACTGGGTTTTCCACTTCACCCATTTGTCAGGGGCTCATGTTCTACTACGGCTGGACTTCCACGACCTGGCCCAATTTTATCCTCAACATCTCGGCGTTCATCGTGGTATGCGAAACCTTCCTCTGCATCCAGCCCCACTTCGCTTATGGCTGAAGATCTTCAATGTCGAGCCGAAGGTAGTGGGCGGCCGTCAAGCGGAGTCTTGGGCGCCATGGTTGGCAAGATGGCCAAAGTCCTATGGCTCGAGGCTCCTTTGTGGAGACAATAAAGGGGTGGCAATCGGGGTGGTTCTACATCACCGAGCCACGCTGACCCCAAATGGGTGGCGGCCCCAATTCAGATCTGGCTTCCCCACGGCTCTCATCATGGAAAGAGCAGGCCTGACATGGGGGAATTCGGACGAGACATCCGAACTCCAAACATGCGTCCAAAACCTGGTGGACAAGAATCTCAGGCTTGTCAACGTAATCCAGGTGATGCTCATCTGCCGGATTCTCCCATGCCAACAATGGGCCTTCAGTTTGTGGGAGTTCGATCCGGCACAGCACTCGACTCTGAAAAGGCTCTTCGACACTACGTACGAAGATGCCTGGAAGGTGCTGTTCAAGGGTGCTGAGGCTCCCTCATCCGCTACTGAAGATTGCGGATACAGCTCGCAACGTCAAGCCGGCGAGGTAAGTTATTTAACCCTTTACGGGACTCTTTTTTCATAGATTGACTCTATGTGGGATCTAAAACTCCCTAATCTTTGGCGGATCTGGTGAAGGCGTCTAGACAGATTAACTGTCGGCTCCTTTACCGGAAGACCCAGCGGATGCCCGATTGACGGCTGCTGGCTCCGGTACCCCATGTGGTGCCGGAGAAGAAGGCCAAGAAGGAGGCCACGGGAACTCGAAGGAGCTCCGGCGCCGAGTCTTGTCGGATTTCGATGCGAGAATCCTCTCCCGAGGATGAGGAGGAGTAAAAAGCCTCTCCCCGCCGGGAGGAGAGGAAAAGGAAGGCCGCCTAACCGGGAGGGCGGAGGGTCAAGAAGGAAGAACCCTTCCTCCGGACTTCTCCACTGCGTCGACAACGATGAGGAGGATTGGCCAATAAGGGCCAAGCCCCTGGCGAGATCATAAGTGTCCGGATACCCATGGCTTTTTTATTATTGCAGAGTGTTCTCTAATGTCGGACAATCATGCAGCCCGCCCAAGGGCGAGTTCGCCGCTTCATCGAGCGGGTCCCTGGGTTCGTCGGAAATGGAGAGTACTTCGCTTCCGACCGCCTCCTCGCCTCACGCTGCGGACGACGCCGCGGTGGGGCCCCAAGGGGGACTTGGTCAAGAGGAGGTGGCGCAGGAGGCGCCGCAAGGCAACCTCTCGGACTCCAGGCGCGTGGGGGGCAAGACCCCCAGGGGCTCTAAGCCCGACCCTTGTCCGGACTCCATGCCGGAACCTTCAGCGGTTCCAGAGTCCGGCAAGAGGTCCCTTCGTAAGAAGGGTAAGACGTCGGTGTCCTCCGTCCAACCGGAGGCATCGGATAGCTTACTGGAGGCGCTGAACAGCGCCTCCACCGAGGAGGAGCACCGCCTTTGTTATGAGTGCGGTGATCCGGACAGATTCGATCCGCCAAGGCGGGCTGACCGAAGCCTGTACCAGCCTTCTAACAGGCTTTGAGGTAAGTTTAGAATATGTATAAATATTACCGCATAGACGGTAGCCACGATGCTTAGTTCGGTGTTCGGAAAGAAAAGCCGGACTAAGGATCTAAAAAGATATACGCAGGAGTATAACATAAGTATGTCAATATGGGAACGCACCGAGCGAGAAAAGGGAGAGGTGCAGTTGGCGGAGGTGCGGCAAGAGCTCCAGGATCTCGTGGAAAAACACGAGGGTTTGGAGCGTGACTCGAAGACCCGAGAGTCCGAGCTTGCCTCGGCTCTTGAGAGTGCCAAAGCTGCTAAGGCCGAGGCCCAAAAAGACCTCTAAGAAATTGAATCATTAAAGAAGATAGCGGCGGGTAAGGCATTCTTTATGCAAAAGCAAGCATGTGAAAGTGAATTACCTATTACTAACCCGGATTCGGAGCTCTCCAGGAGCATTCGCAGATTTGCCCAGTGTATGCGATCTGCCGCATTCTACCGCGCCAAGGAGGGGAGCTCGACGGAGAAGGTGTTCGGTCTCGATATCTTTGAGGCGAGCGTCCGTGCCCTGAGCGACCAGTGAAGCAGCTGGTCGAGCTCCACAAGGTCATGAGAACAGGCCATGAAGGGCCTCATAGTTGGTGTGGCCATTAGAAGCCATGCACAGGAGCTACTTTGGGCTAGTGCGGCGGCTGGTGGGCCTTTGTCCAGGATTGAAGTCATCAAGCGCTCCGTCTGCATTGAAGGTGTCCGTCGGGCCCTTGCCCGTGCTAAAGTGCTTTGGGGCAAGCTGGATGCGGAGAAGCTTGTGACAGACGGGCCACCGAAGGGCAAGGAGCATCATGCGCCCGAAATGTACTATGAGGGCCTCTGAAGGGTGCCCGCCGAATAGCGGTTGAGTGCTCAAAAGATGTAATTTTTGAATAGACTCGCATTTGTTATCACTGTCGCTGAAAACTTGTTCATATCGCTAAGCAACGCTTGTTAATTTAAAATATTACCTTACATGCGGCCGTTTATCAAATTTGAGAGATGGCAAGTTGTTGGCTTTAGCCCCCATGCCACAGTCTTTGGGGTGTTCGGGATAAACTTGAGCACTCTTGTTCCCATTCTTGGGTCCATCTAGGGGCGCTCAACACAACGAACAAGGCAACCGGACTTATAATGCTTGAACACTCTCACTTAGCCATAGAATTCTATAATTTTAAATTTGGTGAAGCCCCTAGTATTCGGAAGACCGAGTTAGGCGCTATCCATGCCTTGGCGAACAACTCGGTTCCTCGCTCTAAGCGGCATAAGTCTTTAGGGACCCAAAAACCTCTCGAACAGCGACCGGCTCTCGCCCTATCATGACGGTCAGTTTTAGTTTTGTCCTTTCGAGGTGCTCGACCCAACTCAAGCTGGGCACAATCGCGGTGGTTCTCCGGTGCTACCTTAGCCGATATAGCGGGGCGTAAGGTACCAAAACACGGGGCAGGCAAACCAACTATTGACCCAAGACATGATTCGGAGCCGATTCATATAATGCTATAAGTTTGGGGTGCCGCACTTGTGAAAGTGTTCGGACTTATCACACCATAATGTTGGGGTACTTAAGCGCCTGGTGTATTGGCCGTACCAAAGTGTACAGGTGCGTAATGTCATGAAATGAACATATAAAGAAAAGAGTGCAATAATAGGCAAAAGCTATGTATTGTTTATTCAAAAAGGTACTGCAATGAAAGCAGAACGATACAAATAGTGCGATAAGCAAGGGATGGGACTATCTAACATGTCCCCCTCCAGGGGTAAGCTACGGGATGGTATGTAAAACAGGTATAATGCTCGTAATAGAGACCACCTGAACACTTGACGTGGCTTTCTTCTTCCCGGCTGTTGCATCGTGAGTTGGCGATTCTAGTGCGGACAGGACTTCGGAAGGCGGAGTCTGAAAGTAAAAAAGGAAGAAAAGGAAAAATAAAAGAATGACACAATCGGAGCCACAGTGCGGTTGAGCCGCATTCCGGCGTGCCGTGGTCGTGCCCTCCCTTATGCCCATGGTATCTCCAGGCGTAGTTATGTGCGCGTAGTCTTGGCCGCAATTTCGCGAGGGCTGGGGTTGGGGCCGGATTGCTACGCGTGCTTGAATGGTGCCAGGCGGTCTTGTTGTAGGTTACTCCGGGCGCGCTTGACAATGTCCGGACACTCAGTGGCCGGACTCAAGAATTGCTCTGAGAGGCTGCTTTGTACCTCCGCCGCGAGGGCCGCCGTGTGCTCCTTCGTTCGGAGAGAGCGTTCGGTGTTTCCATTGACCGTGATTACTCCTCGAGGGCTTGGCATCTTGAGCTTGAGGTATGCGTAGTGCGGCACCGCATTGAACTTTGCAAATGCGGTTTGTCCGAGCAGTGCATGATAGCCGCTGCGAAACGGGACGATGTCGAAGATTAATTCTTTCGCCCGGAAGTTATCCGGGATCGAAGACCACCGAGTGTGGCGAGCCTGTACAATTGGCCTCTACACCGGTATGGCGCCTTTAAAGGTCGTCTTTGTAGGTTTAGTCCTTGAGGGGTCTATACCCATTTTGTGCACTGTATCCTGATAAAGCAGGTTCAAGCTGCTACCGCCGTCCATCAGGACTCTGGTGAGGTGAAATCTGTCAATAATTGGGTCAAGAACCAATGCGGCGAAACCGCCGTGACGGATGCTAGTGGGGTGGTCCCTTCGATCGAAGGTGATCGGGTAGGAAGACCATGGGTTGAACTTCGGGGCGACTGGCTCCATCGCATATACGTCCCTTAGTGCACGCTTCCGCTCCCTTTTGGGTATATGGGTTTCGTATATCATGTTCATCGTCCGCACTTGTGTAGGAAAAACCTTCTGTCCTCTATTGTTCGGCGGCCGGGGCTCTTCCTCGTCATCGCTATGCAGCCCCTTGTCATTGAGTCCGGCACTTAACTTGCATGCTTGCTTGAACACCCAACAATCCATGTTGGTGTGATTGGCAGCTTTTTCGGGGGTGCCATGTATCTGGCACAAGCGGTCGAGTATTCAGTCCAAGTTGGACCTGCCCTGGGTATTTCTTTTGAATGGCTTCTTCCGCTGACCGGGTTTAGAGCCTCGAATCCGGCATTGTGGCCGTATCTTCAGCATTATCGCCGTTGATGCGGCGCTTGTTCTTGTTGCGACGCGACCTGCCATTGCTGTCCTTGGTATCCGAACTATCAGGGTGTTTGGCCAAGTTGTTGCTTCGAGCTAGCCAGCTGTCCTCTCCGCACAAAAGCGGGTCATGAGTGTTGTGACGGCTGCCATGGATTTCAGCTTTTCCTGTCCTAGGTGCCGGGCAAGCCACTCGTCGCGGATGTTATGTTTGAAGGCTGCAAGGGCCTCTGCATCCGGACAGTCAACGATTTGATTTTTCTTTGTGAGGAACCGTGTCCGAATTGTCCGGCGATTCTTACGGCTGCTGAATTATGTGGCTAAGGTCATCGGCGTCTGGTGGTCGCACATATGTGCCCTGGAAGTTATCAAGGAATGCGGCTTCCAGGTCCTCCCAACAACCAATTGATTCTGTTGGCAAGCTGTTGAGCCAATGCCGAGCTGGTCCTTTAAGCTTGAGTGGGAGGTATTTGATGGCATGTAGATCATCACCGCGGGCCATGTGGATATGGAGGAGATAGTCCTCGATCCAGACCACAGGATCTGTGGTACCATCGTATGATTCGATGTTTACGGGTTTGAAGCCCTCGGGGATTTGATGATCCATTACTTCATCTGTGAAGCATAGTGGGTGTGCGACACCTCTGTTTTGGGCTATATCATGATGTAGCTCATATGATCTTTGTCTACTGTGTTCGGCCCGGCCGGGTTTGCTGTATCCGGCGCGACGGTAATCATCCCGCGTCGTTGGGCGCCCACGCGATCCGTAGATCGATCTTGTATGTTTTGCCTTATCCTCAATATATCTCGCAAGTCCGCACGTTTTCGTGCCTTGGTACTTTAGCGGCGTCGGGGTGTGGCTTGGCGGAGGGCGAGGCTTCTGTCGCTGCCGCAGGGTGGCGGTCTGCCATGTCGTCTTGTTGGTGACTTGGGTGCTTCCTCCTCCGATCGAGGCAGCGGCCTGCATTTGGGGTAGCTTTTGGGGGCGTTGAGTTCATACTCTTGGCTGCAAGGACTTGGTCCATCATCGCCTAGCAGGTCTTAGTCAGCTCTAAGCTGTTGCTGCTTTTTCTTGAGGCTGCTTGCCGTGGCTATAAGCCTGCGTTTGAAATGCTCTGTTGGCGGGATCCTCGAGCACGACAAATTAAGCTGTCGTCGAGGCTTGCCTCATCTTCGGAGGGAGGCGCATAATTATCGTCCTCGACCTCCCTTTCTCTTGCCTTGTCATGCGGACTTGCTTCTCCCTCCTCTGCGTTGAGTCCTGCTTTGGAGGGGTTGTCTTCGGCTTTGTCAGGGGTGTTATTATCTCCGTGCGGAATCACGGTTTTATTGTGGCGGGATTTAGAGCGGCGCCAACGGCGTCGGCGCCAGTTTGCTTCTTGGAGGGTCATCCTCCGTTGTTCCATCGCTGTTCCCATCTTTTGGGATGTCAACCATGTATATGTCATATGACAGGTGGCCTTCCGGTGCCACAGGCGCTGGGTCTTGGTCGTCTCCGGCATCGTCATCCATACCGTCGATGTCTTGGTCGAAGTCGAGCATGTCGGTTAGATCATCGGCATGGCTATAAAGTGGGTGGTGGGTGGGCGTTGAATTTCTTCGTCGTCCGTATCCCAACCTTCTGTCTCGTAGTCCGGCCAGGGCTCTCCGGATAAAGAGAGACTTTAGTGAATTCAGGATGTCGCCAAAGGCGAGTCTTTGAAAGATGTCCGCGATGAACTCCATGACGGCGCCCAATCGGATTCGACAGCGGGCGCGGAGGGTTGAGTCCGGCACCGGAGTCGAGGTCTTCGCAAGGACAGGGATGGAGTTCGGCTCAATCGCGTAGAGATTGTAGCCCCGAGGCGTGTACAACCACTTGTCCTCGATCGGGAATCTGGCTCCGGATTAAGGGTCGGAGCGGATGCTGGTGCGGCCTCCAGGGCACTGTTCGGCTGCAGAGCTAGATCATGCCCATCAAGACGGTGTGGCACGCTTGGCTGCGGCTCGAATCCGCCGAAGATCGAGTCTCCGCGGATATCGGTCGTATAGTTCAAAGTTCCAAATCTGACACGATGGCTAGGGGCGTAGCTTCGATCTGCTCGGATGACCAGCGAATTGGCCCGCATGATGCAAAGCCGCCGAATCGAAGATCATGCTGGGAGAAAAGTCTCACCCTGGACGCGTCGTTGTTAATGATCGAAGGAGCCATCGGGCCTATCGGTGGCGACACGGAGGAACTCTCAATGAAAGCACCAATGTCGGTGTCAAAACCGCGAGATCTCGGGTAGGGGTCCCGAAGCGTGCGTCTAGGCAGATGGTAACAGGAGACAAGGGACACGATGTTTTTACCCAGGTTCGGGCCCTCTCGATGGAGGTAATACCCTACTCATGCTTGATTAATATTGATGATATGGGTAGTACAAGAGTAGATCTACCACGAGATCAAGGAGGCTAAACCCTAGAAGCTAGTGTATGGTATGATTGTTGTTCGTCCTACGGACTAAAACCCTCCAGTTTATATAGACACCGGATAGGTTAGGGTTACACAGAGTCGGTTACAATGGTAGGAGATCTACATATCCGTATCACCAAGCTTGCCTTCCACGCCAAGGAAAGTCCCATCCGGACACGGGACGAAGTCTTCAATCTTGTATCTTCATAGTCTTGGAGTCCGGCCGTGATGATAGTTCGGCTATCCGAACACCCACTAGTCTAGGACTCCCTCAATCTTCGTAGAATATGTGGGAGCCAATATGAGCATCCACGTTCCGCCATTGGTTATTGACCGGACACGTGTCTCGGTCATGTCTACATAGTTCTCGAACCTGTAGGGTCCGCACGCTTAACGTTACGATGACAGTTTTATTATGAGTTTATGTGTTTTGATGTACCGAAGGTTGTTCGGAGTCCCGATGTGATCACGGACATGATGAGGAGTCTCAAAATGGTCGAGACATGAAGATTGATATATTGGAAGCCTATGTTTGGACATCGGAAGTGTCCCGGGTGAAATTGGGATTTTTCCGGAGTACCAGGAGGTTACCGGAACCCCCCGGCAACTTAATGGGCCTTAGTGGGCCTTGGTGTAAGAGAGGAGAGGAGGCCAGGGCAGGGTCGTGCGCCCCTCCCCCTAGTCCGAATAGGACAAGGAGAGGGGGGCGGCGCCCCCCTTTCCTTTCTCCCCTCCACCTCTTCCCCCTCTCTCTCCTAGTCCAACATGGAAAAGGGGGGAGTCCTACTCCAGGTAGGATTAGGACTCCTCCGGCGCGCCTCTCCCCTTGGCCGGCCGCACCTCCCCTTGCTCCTTTATATATGGGGGCAGGGGGCACCCCAAAGACACAACAATTGATCTGTTTGATCTTTTAGCCGTGTGCGGTGCCCCCCTCCACCATAGTCCACCTCGATAATACTGTAGCGGTGCTTAGGCGAAGCCCTGCGTTGGTAGAACATCAACATCATTACCACGCCGTCGTGCTGATAAAACTCTCCCTCAACACTTGGCTGGATCAGAGTTCGAGGGACGTCATCTGGCTGAACGTGTGCTAAACTCAGAGGTGCCGTACGTTCGGTACTTGATCGGTCGGATCGTGAAGACGTACGACTACATCAACCGCGTTGTGCTAACGCTTCCGCTTTTGGTCTACGAGGGTGCATGGACAAAACTCTCCCCTGTCGTTGCTATGCATCACCATGATCTTGCGTGTGCGTAGATTTTTTTTTTGAAATTACTATGTTTCCCAACAGTGGCATCCGAGCCTGGTTTTATGCGTAGATGTCATATGCACGAGTAGAACACAAGTGAGTTGTGGGCGATATAAGTCATACTACTTACTAGCATGTCATACTTTGGTTCGGCGATATTGTTGGACGAAGCGGCCCGGACCGACATTACGCGTACGCTTACGCGAGACCGGTTCTCCCGACGTGATTTGCAGAAAGGTGGCTAGCGGGTGTCAGTTTCTCCAACTTTAGTTGAACCGAGTGTGGCTACGCCCGGTCCTTGCGAAGGTTAAAACAGCACCAACTTGACAAACTATCGTTGTGGTTTTTGATGCGTAGGTAAGAACGGTTCTTGCTAAGCCCGTAGCAGCCACGTAAAACTTGCAACAACAAAGTAGAGGACGTCTAACTTGTTTTTGCAGGGCATGTTGTGATGTGATATGGTCAAGACGTGATGCTATATTTTTTGTATGAGATGATCATGTTTTGTAACAAAGTTATCGGCAACTGGCAGGAGCCATATGGTTGTCGCTTTATTGTATGCAATGCAATCGCCCTGTAATGCTTTACTTTATCACTAAGCGGTAGCGATAGTTGTAGAAGCATAAGATTGGCGAGACGACAACGATGCTACGATGAAGATCAAGGTGTCGCGCCGGTGACGATGGTGATCATGGAGGTGCTCCGGAGGTGGAGATCACAAGCACAAGATGATGATGGCCATATCATATCACATATATTGATTGCATGTGATGTTTATCTTTTATGCATCTTATCTTGCTTTGATTGATGGTAGCATTGTAAGATGATCTCTCACTAAATTTCAAGATAAAAGTGTTCTCCACGAGTATGCACCGTTGCCAAAGTTAAATCGTGCCCGGACACCACGTGATGATCGGGTGTGATAAGCTCTACGTCTATCTACAACGGGTGCAAGCCAGTTTTGCACATGCAGAATACTCAGGTTAAACTTGACGAGCCTAGCATATGCAGATATGGCCTCGGAACACTGAGACCGAAAGGTCGAGCGTGAATCATATAGTAGATATGATCAACATAGTGATGTTCACCATTGAAGGCTACTCCATTTGACGTGATGATCGGTTATGGTTTAGTTGATTTGGATCACGTGATCACTTAAAGGATTAGAGGGATGTCTTTCTAAGTGGGAGTTCTTAAGTAATATGATTAATTGAACTTAAATTTATCATGAACTTAGTACCTGATTGTATCTTGCTTGTCCATGTTGATTGTAGATAGATGGTCCGTGTTGTTGATCCGTTGAATTTTAATGCGTTCCTTGAGAAAGCAAAGTTGAAAGATGATGGTAGCAATTACACGGACTGGGTCCGTAACTTGAGGATTATCCTCATTGCTGCACATAAGAATTACGTCCCGAAGCACCGCCGGGTGCCGAACCTCTTTGGAGGAGCAACACCAGATGTTATGAGCGTCTGGCGAGCAAAAGCTGATGACTACTCAATAGTTCAGTGTGCCATGCTTTACGGCTTAGAACCGAGACTTCAACGACGTTTTGAATGTCATGGAGCATATGAGATGTTCCAGGAGTTGAAGTTATTATTTCAAGCAAATGCCCGGATAGAGAGATATGAAGTCTCCAATAAGTTCTATAGCTGCAAGATGGAGGAGAATAGTTCTGTCAGTGAGCATATTGTCAAGATGTCTGGGTATAATAATCACTTGATTCAACTGGGAGTTAATCTTCCGGATGATAGCGTCATTGACAGAATTCTCCAATCACTGCCACGAAGCTACAAGAGCTTCGTGATGAACTATAACATGCAAGGGATGGATAAGACGATTCCCGAGCTCTTCGCAATGCTAAAGGCTGCGGAGGTAGAAATCAAGAAGGAGCATCAAGTGTTGATGGTCAACAAGACCACTAGTTTCAAGAAAAGGGCAAAGGGAAGAAGAAGGGAACTTCAAGAAGAACAGCAAGCATGTTGCTGCTCGGAGAAGAAACCCAAGTCTGGACCTAAGCACGAAACTAAGTGCTTCTACTACAAGCGCATCGTCCTTTGAAGCGGAACTGCCCCAAGTATTTGGCGGATAAGAAGGATGGCAAGGTGAACAAAGGTATATGTGATATACATGTTATTGATGTGTACCTTACTAGAGCTCGCATGATAGCACACAGGTATTTGATCTTGGTTACATTGCTAATATTTGCAACTCGAAACAGGGACAACGATTAGCTTAACACCGACCAAAGAAGAGGTGACGATGCGGCGTGGGAAATGGTTCCAAAGTCGATGTGATCATGATCGACACGCTACCTCTACATCTACCTTCGGGATTAGTTTTAGACCTAAATAATTGTTATTTGGTGCCAGCGTTGAGCATGAACATTATATCTGGATCTTGTTTGATGTGAGACGGTTATTCATTTAAATCAGAGAATAATGGTTGTTCTATTAATATGAGTAACATCTTTTATGGTCATGCACCCTTGAAGAGTGGTCTATTTTTGATGAATCTCGATAGTAGTGATACACATATTCATAATGTTGAAGCCAAAATATGCAGAGTTGATAATGATAGTGCAACTTATTTGTGGCACTGCCGTTTAGGTCATATCGGTGTAAAGCGCATGAAGAAACTCCATACTGATGGACTTTTGGTGTTGGGAAACGTAGTAATTTCAAAAAATTTCCTATGATCACGCAAGACCATGGTGATGGCATAGCAACGAGAGGGGAGAGTGTCCGTCCACGCACTCGTGAGACCGAAGCGAAGCGTTATATCAACGGTTGATGTAGTCGACGTCTTCACGGTCCGACCGATCCAAGCACCGTTACTCGGCACCTCCGAGTTCTTAGCACACGTTCAGCTCGATGATGATCCCGTGCTCGATCCAGCAAAGCGTCGGGGAGGAGTTCCGTCAACCTGACGGCGTGGGACGATCTTGATGTTCTATCGCCGCAGGCTTCGCCTAAGCACCGCCACAATATGACCGAGGTGGAATATGGTGGAGGGGCACCGCACACGGCTAAGGAACGATCACGAAGATCAACTTGTGTGTTCTAGGGTGCCCCCTGCCCCGTATATAAAGGAGCAAGGGGAGGGCGGCCAGCCCTAGGGGCGCACCAAGGGAGGGAGTCCTCCTCCTAGTAGAGTAGGACTCCCTTTCCTAGTCCTACTAGGAAGAGGAAGGGAAAGGAAAGAGAGGGAGAGGAGAGGGGGGCGCGCCCCCCCTCCTAGTCCATTCGGACTCCCCATGGGGGGCGCGCGCCACCTCCTGGTGCAGCCCTCTCTCTCCCTCTTGGCCCAATAAGGCCCATTACTTCCCGGGGTTCCGTAACCCTCCCGGCACTCCGGTTTTCTCCGAAACTTAGGAACCTTTCCGTGTCCGAATATAGCCGTCAATATATCAATCTTTATGTCTCGAACATTTCGAGACTCCTCGTCATGTCCGTGATCACATCCGGGACTCGAACTCCTTGGTACATCAAAATACATAAACTCATAATATAACCGTCATCGAAACCTTAAGCGTGCGGACCCTACCGTTCGAGAACTATGTAGACATGACCTAGAACCATTCTTGGTTAATAACCAATAGCGGAACCTGGATGCCCATATTGGTTCCTACATATTCTACGAAGATCTTTATCGGTCAAACCGCATAACAACATCGTTGTTCCCTTTGTCATCGGTATGTTACTTACCCGAGATTCGATCGTCGGTATCCAATACCTAGTTCAATCTAGTTATCGTAAGTCTCTTTACTCGTTCCGTAATACATCATCTCACAACTAACTCATTAGTTGCAATGCTTGCAAGGCTTATGTGATGTGTATTACCGAGAAGGCCCAGAGATACCTCTCCGACAATCGGAGTGACAAATCCTAATCTTGATTCATGCCAACTCAACATATACTTTCGGAGACACTTGTAGAGTACCTTTATAATCACCCGATTACGTTGTGATGTTTGCTAGCACACAAAGTGTTCCTCCGTAAACGGAGTTGCATAATCTCATAGTTGTAGGAACTTTGTATAAGTCATGAAGATAGCATAAGCAACATACTAAGCGATCAAGTGCTAAGCTAATGAAATGGGTC
The DNA here is from genome assembly GCA_021605205.1 of Aegilops longissima. NCBI lineage: Eukaryota > Viridiplantae > Streptophyta > Magnoliopsida > Poales > Poaceae > Aegilops > Aegilops longissima. The sequence continues at coordinate 499,993,832 of CM038678.1, read as the reverse complement.
ATGTCAATCACATCATTCTCCTAATGATGTGATCCCATTAATCAAATGACAACACATGTCTATGGTTAGGAAACATAACCATCTTGATTAATGAGCTAGTCTAGTAGAGGCATACTAGTGACTATCATTTGTCTATGTATTCACACATGTATTATGTTTCCGGTTAATACAATTCTAGCATGAATAATAAACATTTATCATGATATAAGGAAATAAATAATAACTTTATTATTGCCTCTAGGGCATATTTCCTTCATCTCCCACTTGCACTAGAGTCAATAATCTAGATTACACAAGAATGATTCTAACACCCATGGAGTCTTGGTGCTGATCATGTTTTGCTCGTGGAAGAGGCTTAGTCAACGGTCCGCAACATTCAGATCCGTATGTATTTTGCAAATCTCTATGTCTCCCACTTGGACTTGGTCCGAATGGAATTGAAGCGTCTCTTGATATGCTTGGTCCTCTTGTGAAATCTGGATTCCTTTGCCAAGGCAATTGCACCAAGATTGTCACAGAAGATCTTCATTGGTCCCGATGCACTAGGTATGACACCTAGATCGAAATGAACTCTTTCATCCAGACTCCTTCATTTGCTGCTTCCGAAGCAGCTATGGACTCCGCTTCACATGTAGATCCCGCCACGACGCTTTGTTTAGAACTGCACCAACCGACAGCTCCACCGTTTAATAAAAATACGTATCCGGTTTGCGATTTAGAATCGTCGGGATCGCTGTCAAAGCTTGCATCGGCGTAACCATTTACGACTAGCTCTTTGTCACCTCCATATCGAGAAACATATCCTTAGTCCTTTTCGGTATTTCAGGATGTTCTTGACCGCTGTCCGATGATCCACTCTGGATTACTTTGGTACCTTCCTGCCAAGCTTACAGCTAAGCATACGTCAGTCTGGTACACAGCATTGCATACATGATAGAGCCTATGGCTGAAGCATAGGAACATTTTCATTTTCTCTCTATCTTCTGCTTTGTGGTCGGGCATTGAGTCGACTCAATCTTACACCTTGTACTACAGGTAAAAACCTTTCTTTGCACGATCCATTTTGAACTTCTTCAAAACTTTATCAAGGTATGTGCTTTGTGAAAGTCCTATTAAGCGTCTTGATCTATCTCTATAGATCTTGATGCCCAATATGTAAGCAGCTTCACCGAGGTCTTTCATTGAAAACTTTTATTCAAGTATCCTTTTATGCTATCAAGAAATTCTATATCATTTCCAATCAACAATATGTCGTCCACATATAATATCGAAATGCTACAGAGCTCCCACTCACTTTCTTGTAAATACAGGCTTCTCCAAAAGTCTGATAAAACCATATGCTTTGATCACTCTATTTTGATGAATCTCGATAGTAGTGATACACATATTCATAATGTTGAAGCCAAAATATGCAGAGTTGATAATGATAGTGCAACTTATTTGTGCACTTGCCGTTTAGGTCATATCGGTGTAAAGCGCATGAAGAAACTCCATCTTGATGGACTTTTGGTGTTGGGAAGCGTAGTAATTTCAAAAATTTCCTATGATCCGCAAGACCATGGTGATGGCATAGCAGCGAGAGGGAGAGTGTCCGTCCACGTACCCTCGTGAACCAAAGCGAAGCGTTATATCAGCGGTTGATGTGTAGTCGTGCGTCTTCACGATCCGACCGATCCAAACACCGTTACTCGGCACCTCCGAGTTCTTAGCACCGTTCAGCTCGATGATGATCCCGTGCTCGATCCAGCAAAGCGTCGGGAGGAGTTCCGTCGGCTCTGACGGCGTGGTGGCGATCTTGATGTTCTCTTGTCGCGGGGCTTCGCCTAAGCACCGCTACAATATGACCGAGGTGGAATATGGTGGAGGGGCACCGCTGCAGCTAAGAGCGATCACGAAGATCAACTTGTGTGTTCTAGGGTGCCCCCCCCCGTATATAAAGGAGCAAGGGGAGGGCGGCCAGCCCTAGGCGCACCAAGGAGGGAGTCCTCCTCCTAGTAGGAGTAGGACTCCCTTTCCTAGTCCTACTAGGAAGAGGGAAGGGAAAGGAAAGAGAAGAGAGGAGAGGGAGGGAAGGGGCGCCCCCCTCTAGTCCATTCGGACTCCCCATGGGGGCGCGCCACCTCCTGGTGCAGCCCTCTCTCTCCCTCTTGGCCCAATAAGGCCCATTACTTCCCGGGGGTTCCGGTAACCCCTCGGCACTCCGGTTTTCTCGGAAACTTCGGAACCTTTCCGGTGTCGAATATAGCCGTCCAATATATCAATCTTTATGTCTCGAACATTTGAGACTCCTCGTCATGTCCGTGATCACATCCGGGACTCGAACTCCTTGGTACATCAAAATACATAAACTCATAATATAACCGTCATTGAAACCTTAAGCGTGCGGACCCTACGTTCGAGAACTATGTAGACATGACCTAGAACCATTCTTGGTTAATAACCAATAGCGGAACCTGGATGCCCATATTGGTTCCTACATATTCTCGAAGATCTTTATCGGTCAAACCGCATAACAACATCGTTGTTCCCTTTGTCATCGGTATGTTACTTACCGAGATTCGATCGTCGGTATCAATACCTAGTTCAATCTCGTTACGGTAAGTCTCTTTACTCGTTCCGTAATACATCATCTCACAACTAACTCATTAGTTGCAATGCTTGCAAGGCTTATGTGATGTGTATTACCGAGAAAGAGAGATACCTCTCCGACAATCGGGTGACAAATCTAATCTTGATTCATGCCAACTCAACATATACTTTCGGAGACACTTGTAGAGTACCTTTATAATCACCCGATTCACGTTGTGATGTTTGCTAGCACACAAAGTGTTCCTCACAGTAAGCAGGAGTTGCATAATCTCATAGTTGTAGGAACTTTGTATAAGTCATGAAGATAGCATAAGCAACATACTAAGCGATCAAGTGCTAAGCTAATGAAATGGGTCATGTCAATCACATCATTCTCCTAATGATGTGATCCCATTAATCAAATGACAACACATGTCTATGGTTAGGAAACATAACCATCTTGATTAATGAGCTAGTCTAGTAGAGGCATACTAGTGACTATCTGTTTGTCTATGTATTCACACATGTATTATGTTTCGGTTAATACAATTCTAGCATGAATAATAAACATTTATCATGATATAAGGAAATAAATAATAACTTTATTATTGCCTCTAGGGCATATTTCCTTGATCTCCCACTTGCACTAGAGTCAATAATCTAGATTACGATAATGATTCTAACACCCATGGAGTCTTGGTGCTGATCATGTTTTGCTCGTGGAAGAGGCTTAGTCAGCAGTCGCAACATTCAGATCCGTATGTATTTTGCAAATCTCTATGTCTCCCACTTGGACTTGGTCCCGAATGGAATTGAAGCGTCTCTTGATATGCTTGGTCCTCTTGTGAAATCTGGATTCCTTTGCCAAGGCAATTGCACAGTATTGTCACAGAAGATCTTCATTGGTCCCGATGCACTAGGTATGACACCTAGATCGAAATGAACTCTTTCATCCAGACTCCTTCATTTGCTGCTTCGAAGCAGCTATGGACTCCGCTTCACATGTAGATCCCGCCACGGCGCTTTGTTTAGAACTGCACCAACTGACAGCTCCACCGTTTAATAAAAATCGTATCCGGTTTGCGATTTAGAATCGTCCGGATCGAGTGTCAAAACTTACATCGGCGTAACCATTTACGACTAGCTCTTTGTCACCTCCATATCGAGAAACATATCCTTAGTCCTTTTCGGTATTTCAGGATGTTCTTGACCGCTGTCGATGATCCACTCTGGATTACTTTGGTACCTTCCTGCCAAGCTTACTGCTAAGCATACGTCAGTCTGGTACACAGACATTGCATACATGATAGAGCCTATGGCTGAAGCATAGGAACATTTTCATTTCTCTCTATCTTCTGCTGTGGTGGGGCATTGAGTCGACTCAATCTTACACCTTGTACTACAGGTAAAAACCTTTCTTTGCACGATCCATTTGAACTTCTTCAAAACTTTATCAAGGTATGTGCTTTGTGAAAGTCCTATTAAGCGTCTTGATCTATCTCTATAGATCTTGATGCCCAATATGTAAGCAACTTCACGAGGTCTTTCATTGAAAACTTTTATTCAAGTATCCTTTTATGCTATCAAGAAATTCTATATCATTTCCAATCAACAATATATCGTCCACATATAATATCGAAATGCTCTGAGCTCCCACTCACTTTCTTGTAAATCTGAGGCTTCTCCAAAAGTGCATATAAAACCATATCTTTGATCACACTATCAAGCGTTTATTCAACTCGAGAGGCTTGCACGGACCATAAATTGATCGTTGGAGCTTGCACACTTTGTTAGTACCCTTTGGATCAACAAAACCTTCTGGTTGCATCATATACAACTCTTCTTCTAGAAATCCATTCAAGAATGCAGTTTTACATCCATTTGCCAAATTTCATAATCATAAAATGCGGCAATTGCTAACATGATTCAGACAGACTTAAGCATCGCTTCTGGTGAAAAGTCTCATCGTAGTCAACCCCTTGAACTTGTCGAAAACCTTTTGCAACAAGTCGAGCTTTGTAAACAGTTACATTACCATCAGCGTCGGTCTTCTTCTTAAAGATCCATTTATTCTCAATAGCTTGCCGATCATCGGGCAAGTCTACCAAAATCCATACTTTGTTCTCATACATGGATCCCATCTCAGATTTCATGGCTTCAAGCCACTTTATGGAATCTGGGCTCACCATCGCTTCTTCATAGTTAGTAGGTTCACCATGATCTAGTAGCATGACTTCGAGAATAGGATTACCGTTACCACTGCAGTGCGGATTTTATTCTGGTTGATCTCTGATTCGGTGACAACAATCTGAAGTTCCATGATCTTTATCATTATCTTCCTCACTAAGCTGGTGTAGGTGTTCTGAAACTGATTTACGTGATGAACTACTTTCAATAAGGGAGCTGGTACTATTACCTCATCAAGTTCCACCTTCCTCCCACTCACTTCTTTCGAGAGAAACTCCTTCTCTAGAAAGGATCCATTTTATCAACAAATGTCTTGCCTTGGATCTGTGATAGAAGGTATACCCAAGTGTCTCCTTTGGGTATCCTATGAAGACACATTTTCCGATTTGGGTTCAAGCTTATCGAGGTTGAAGTTTCTTCACATAAACATCGCAACCCCAAACTTTCGAAGCGACAACTTTGGTTTCTTGCTAAACCATAGTTCATAAGGCGTCGTCTCAGCGGTTTTGGCGGTGTCCTATTTAGCGTGAATGCGGCCGTCTCTAAAGCATAACCCCAAAGCGATAGCGGTAAATCGGAAATAGACATCATAGATCGCACCATATCTAGTAAAGTATGATTCGACGTTCGGACACACCATTCTGTTGTGGTGTTCCGGTGGCGTGAGTTGCGAAACTATTCCGCATTGCTTCAAATGTAGACCAAACTCGTAACTCAAATATTCTCCTCCACGATCAGATCGTAGAAACTTTATTTTCTTGTTACGATGATTTTCAACTTCACTCTGAAATTCTTTGAACTTTTCAAATGTTTCAGATTTATGTTTCATCAAGTAGATATACCCATATCTGCTTAAATCATCTGTGAAGGTGAGAAAATAACGATATCCACCACGAGCTTCAACATTCATTGGACCACACACATCTGTATGTATGATTTCCAACAAGTCTGTTGCTCTCTCCATACAACCGGAGAATGGTGTTTTAGTCATCTTGCCCATGAGGCATGGTTACTTAAGTACCAAGTGATTCATAATCAAGTGATTCCAAAAGTCCATCTGTATGGAGTTTCTTCATCGTTTACACCAATATGACCTAGCGGCGATTGCCACAAATAAGTTGCACTATCATTATCAACTCTGCATCTTTTGGCTTCGACATTATGAATATGTGTATCACTCTGTCGAGATTCAATAAGAATAGACCATTCTTCAAGGGTGCATGACCATAAAGATATTACTCATATAAATAGAACAACCATTATTCTCGATTTAAATGAATAACCGTCTACGCATCAAACAAGATCCAGATATAATGTTCATGCTCAGCTGGCACCAAATAACAATTATTTAGGTCTAAAACTAATCCGAAGGTAGATGTAGAGGTAGCGTGCCGACCGCGATCACATTGACTTTGGAACCATTTCCCAGCGCATCGTCACCTCGTCCTTTGCGATTGCTCGTCTATTCCGTAGTCCTGTTTGAGTTGCAAATATGAGCAGAGAACCGAGTATCAAATACCGGAGTGCTACTCGAGCTCTAGTAAGGTACACATCAATAACATGTATATCACATATACCTTTGTTCACCTTGCCATCCTTCTTATCCGCCAAATACTTGGGGCAGTTCCGCTTCCGTGTCGGTTTGCTTGCGGTAAAAACACTCGGTTTCAGGCTTAGGTCCAGACTTGGGTTTCTTCTCTTGATCGACAACTTTCTTGCTGTTCTTTTTGAAGTTCCTTCTTCTTTCCTTTGCCCTTTTCTTGAAACTAGTGGTCTTGTTGACCATCAACACTTGATGCTCTTTCTTGATTTCTACCTCCATGACTTTTAGCATTGCGAAGAGCTAGGAATTGTCTTAGTCATCCCTTGCATATTATAGTTCATCACGAAGCTCTTGTAGCTTGGTGGCGATGATTGGAGAATTCTGTCAATGACACTATCATCCGGAAGATTAACTCCAGCTGAATTAAGTGATTATTATACCCGGACATTTTGAGTATGTGCTCCAGCCGCGAACTATTCTCCTCCATCTTGCAGCTATAGAACTTATTGGAGACTTCATATCTCTCAATCCGGGCATTTGCTTGAAATATTAACTTCAACTCCTGGAACATCTCATATGCTCCATGGCGTTCAAAAGCGTCGTTGAAGACCGGTTCTAAGCCGTAAAGCATGGCACTTGAACTATAGAGTAGTCATCGGCTTTGCTTTGCAGACGTTCACAACTTCGGTGCAGCTCCTGCAGCGGGCTGGCACCCAGGTGTGCTTCGGGATGTAATTCTTACGGGCAGCAATGAGGATAATCCTCGAGATTCTGGACCCGTCCGTGTAATTGCTACCATCATCTTTCAACTTTGCTTTCTCAAGGAGCATTAAAATTCAACGGAACAACGGACGAGCCATCTATCTACGGTAAACATAGACAAGCAAAATACTATCGGTACTAAGTTCATGATAATTTAAGTTTTGATTAATCATATTAAAACTCCCACTTAGGCGGACATCTCTCTAGTCATCTAAGTGTTTACGTGATCCAAATTAACTAAACCATGTCCGATCATCACGTGAGATGGAGTAGTTTCAATGGTGAACATCACTATGTTGATCATATCTACTATATGATTCACGTTCGACCTTCGGTCTCCGTGTTCGAGGCCATATCTGCATATGCTAGGCTCGTCAAGTTTAACTGAGTATTCTGCGTGTGCAAAACTGGCTTGCACCCGTTGTAGATGGACGTAGAACTTATCACACCCGATCATCACGTGGTGTGCAGGTACTCTGAACTTTTAGCAGCAGTGCATACTCGAGGAGAACACTTCTTCATAATTTTAGTGAGAGATCATCTTATAATGCTACCGTCAAACAAATCAAGATAAGATGCATAAAGGATAAACATCACATGCAATCAATATAAGTGATATGATATGGCCATCATCATCTTGTGCTTGTGATCTCCATCTCGAAGCACCGTCATGATCACCATCATCACCGGTAGCGACACCTTGATCTCCATCGTAGCATCGTTGTCGTCTCGCCAACTATTGCTTCTCGACTATCGCTACCGCTTAGTGATAAAGTAAAGCAATTACATGGCGTTGCATTTCATACAATAAGCGACAACCATATGGCTCCTGCCGATTGCGATAACTCGGATACAAAACATGATCATCTCATACAATAAAATATAGCATCACGTCTTGACCATATCACATCACAACATGCCTGCAAAAACAAGTTAGGCGTCCTCTACTTTGTTGTTGCAAGTTTTACGTGGCTGCTACGGGCTGAGCAAGAACCGTTCTTACCTCGCATCAAAACCACAGCGATACCCGTCAAATAGACTCCGTTTAACCTTCTCAAGGACGGGCGTAGCGCACTCAGTTCAACTAAAGTGAGAGAGACAGACACCCGCCAGCCACCTTTAAGCACAGTGCTCGTAGCAGTGAAACCAGTCTCGCGTAGCGTCTGGCGTAATGTCGGTCCGGGCAGCCGTCTCACAATACCGCTGAACCAAAGTATGACATGCTGGTAGGCGGTATGACTTATATCGCCCACAACTCACTTGTGTTCTACTCGTGCATATGACATCAACGCATAAAACCAGGCTATGATACCCTTTGTTGGGAACGTAGTAATTTCAAAAATTTCCCTACGATCACGCCAAGACCATGGTGATGGCATAGCAGCGAGAGGAAGTGTCCGTCCACGTACCCTCGTGAACCGAAAGCGAGCGTTATATCAACAGCGGTTGATGTAGTCGTGCGTCTTCACGGTCCGACCGATCCAAGCACCGTTACTCGGCACCTCCGAGTTCTTAGCACGTTCAGCTCGATGATGATCCCGTGCTCGATCCAGCAAAGCGTCGGGAGGAGTTCCGTCGAAGCTGACGGCGTGGTGGCGATCTTGATGTTCTCTTGTCGCGAGGCTTCGCCTAAGCACCGCTTCTAATATGACCGAGGTGGAATATGGTGGAGGGGCACCGCTGCAGCTAAGGAATGATCACGAAGATCAACTTGTGTGTTCTAGGGTGCCCCCCCCCGTATATAAAGGAGCAAGGGGAGGGCGGCCAGCCCTAAAGGCGCACCAAGGGAGGGAGTCCTCCTCCTAGTAGAGTAGGACTCCCTTTCCTAGTCCTACTAGGAGAGGGAAGGGAAAGGAAGAGAGGGAGAGGGAGAGAGGGAAGGGGCCGCCCCCTCCTAGTCCAGTCGGACTCCCCATGGAAGGGCGCGCCACCTCCTGGTGCAGCCCTCTCTCTCCCTCTTGGCCCAATAAGGCCCATTACTTCCCGGGGGTTCAGTAACCCCTCCGGCACTCCAGTTTCTCCGGAAACTTCCGGAACCTTTCGGTGTCCGAATATAGCCGTCAATATATCAATCTTTATGTCTCGAACATTTGAGACTCCTCGTCATGTCCGTGATCACATCCGGGACTCGAACTCCTTGGTACATCAAAATACATAAACTCATAATATAACCGTCATGAAACCTTAAGCGTCACGGACCCTACGGTTCGAGAACTATGTAGACATGACCTAGAACCATTCTTGGTCAATAACCAATAAGCGGAACCTGGATGCCCATATTGGTTCCTACATATTCTCTGAAGATCTTTATCGGTCAAACCGCATAACAACATCGTTGTTCCCTTTGTCATCGGTATGTTACTTACCCGAGATTCGATCGTCGGTATCACGTAAGTGCATCTAGTGCCCTTAGTGATTTTGGTGTATTGAAGACTTATAGGTTAAGTAACTAATGCGTTTGTGAGTGTACACAGGTCTATAAGTCTATGAGGAGTTTGATATTCTGAGAGAAAAGTCGACCCTAAAAATGAATTTCTTCACTGAAGAATTTGATATTCGAAGACTTTAGAAGACTTTGAAAGTGAAGAAATTGGTGTGATTCGAAGACTTGGTAATCGCTTGAGGAATATGAAGCGTGAAGACTTTTGTTTTCGTAGTTTCATTTTCTCTTTCTTGAGTCATAGGAAACACCGTCTTTGTTAAAGGGGTGAGGAAATACTAAGGAAAAATTTCCATTTGATGCTCAACTCAAAATCCTCACCTACCAATCCCTTGAGTGAAGCCTTTGGAAATCTCATACAGTTCAGTCAATTTCTTGATGTGAGAGCGAAGCTCTTACAGTCCTTTGAGAATTTATTCGGCCCGAGGAGTTAGGAATTCGCTTGATGAATTGCCTACGATGAGGAACATGATAGCCACGAGAATTTGATATTTCAATTTCCGACCGTTGCTGTCTTTCTTGGCATGACTGTCCCCAAAATATCTCCACCTAACGGTCATATCATTGAAGGGCATTTATGTCTTATCATGTCGGGCTGCTCCCTAGGCTATAAATAGCCGCCCCTACAACCACTAGTTGGTTGGCTGCTCAGAAGAACTTGACACTTGTCATTTGAGAGCAACCCATCCTCTGAGGACTTTGGCGAAAATCATCAAGTGAGGAAAAACCCAAAGTGAGGAAAAACCAAAACCAAACCCCAACAAACCCAAAGTGATTGAGCATCTTTGAAGAAATTGATCAGCGTGGATCCGGCGCTTTTACCTTTGAAGACTGTGCTTCTTCCAGACGGTTAGGCGTCACGGTCTAGAAACATCAAGAGGAATTGTGGATCGCCGAGTGACCAAGTATGTGAAGGTTTGGAAGTCGCTGAAGACTTACCACAGTGATTGGGCCGAGGTCTGCGTGGCCTTAGTTCAAGGAGAATACGGTGAGGACTTGGTGTCTGAGCTGCGTGCTTTCGGATGGTGGGTGTCCGGGACTGCGTGTCCTCGAGTTTAAATACTCGGCCGCTCCAACCAGGCGTACAAGCCGAGACAGCAGTTGGAACTGGTCTACAAATCATTGTCTTCACCAACCTAACTGGTTCTATTTCCTCAACCCTTTCATTTCCTCATTCTTGTGTTGAGTGTTTGTCATATCTGTGTTTGAAGACTTTGGTGAAGACTTTCTCAATTTCCTCAGTTCAATTTCTTGATCTGTTTGTCTTCATCTTGTGTTATCCTGTGATTCGCTACGTACTCTGTGATTGTCTTCATTTCATCATGATGACTATGCATGTAATCTGCTATGCTTACTTCTGAGTACTTATTCCATGCATGTATTTCTTAGCTAAGGAATTTCCTCACGGCAAATTCCTCGATGAAGAATTTGTAAATCATAAAATCGCCTATTCACCCCCCTCTAGTCGATATAGCACTTTCAATTGGTATCGAGCAAGGTACTCCCTTGTTACGTGTGATTTAGTTTAACCACAGGGTTTTAGTTATGTCGGCCCGCAGGTATGATCAAGGTCTCGGGGTGTCCTACCTTGATGGGACGGACTACCCCTCTTTGGAAGAACAAAATGCGAATGCATCTTGAAGCAATTGACAACGATCTACGGTATGTTGTGACAAAGGTGTTTCCTCGGTCACACCCTCTACGAATGATCTTGATGTGAAGAGATTCAAGCAACTCGATTCTCAAGCGAAGAATATCATATGTGGCCATCGAGCAAAGGTCAATATGGAAGAGTGAGTGCTTTGGAATCTGCCAAACTCATCGGGACAGGCTGTCCAAAGTAAATGAAGGTGTTTCAACTCAGCGTGACTCTCGAGTTGATGTTCTTGAATCTCTTCAACGCTTCAAAAGACTCGACAGCGAAAATGTTCAACAAACCTTGATCGCCTCGCGACATCTCAAATGAGCTTCAAGCCTTTGGGTGCCTGACATCACCGACCATGAGGTGGTGAAGAAATTACTAAGATCGCTTGATTCCTCATTTGACACTCGCGCGATGATACAGAGCAGCTGACTACAAGTCTCTTGATCCTGCTGATATCCTCGAAGGCTAAATACTCACGAGTTCGACTTCTGAAAGAGATCTCTATGGTTACGGCTATGGAAGAACACGTGCTCACGAAGGCCAAGGCTGAATCTGAATCGAGAGTGAAGAATCTGGAAGTAGCCTTGGAGATCTGAAGAATTTGGCGAGGAGCTAACCTTTGCTCGTGAAGAAATTCAGAAATTCACAAGGCGTGGTCGTTTGGAAAATCCTCAAGAAGCGGTGATTCCTCATCTAGTGACTATAGCGAAGACTTTGCCACAAATGCAAGAAACCTGGTCACTATATCCAAGATTGTCCTCGATGGGAAAAGGAATTAAGAAAGAAGAAGCACAAGGATTACGAGTTACGATGGCGTGAAGAAGAAGAAATCATCAAAATCTTCATCATCAAAATCCTCAAAACCTTCTTCTCACAAGAAGAGCAGCTCCAAAAGGCTCGGGCATTCATTGGCAAGAAATGGACTCTGAAGCTGAATCGAGGAAAATGAGGAAGAGGAGGAGTGCGAAGAATCCGAATCTGGTGTGGCTAGTCGGCTCTTACTACACTTACGTTCGGCAAATCCATCTTCAACTTTGAAGAAAATGACTCCGCCAACAAACTGATGAGGAAAATGATGACTCGCTCCACCTATTGCTTCATGGCAAAGGTGCCAAGGTACTCAATTACACCTCCTCGAATCTAGTGAAAATGAATCGATGAGGATCTCAAGCCCACTACTCTAAACTTGCTAAGATTGCTATAAAACAACAAAGGGCTTTTGAAAAGGTTCAAAACATGCTAGATAAGAGTGATGATATGTTAGGTGAAGAAATGGATCGCACTCAAGCCACATTGAAAATCTTGAAAGTTCGGTCTAGGCTTGACAGCCTTCAAGGTCATCATAACACTCTCTTATCGATCATGAAAACTTTCTTATGAATTTCTTCAAAAAAGCAAGATCTTGAGAAGCTAAGGCGAGTTATGAAGATCTTGAAGGCGTGATTCATTACTTGCTCAACAAATCAGCGCTTCTCAAGAAGAATTTGTTCCTCCATGCTTAAAGTGCATTGAGCGTGAATCTGCTAATTCTTCACTGAATGTTCAAATGCTTCAACTGTTACAAATTCTTCACTGCTTCTACTATCACTAATTCCTCATCGAGGACATTGCTAGTATCTTGACGATGCAGGGCTGAAGGAATTGTACATGACAGGCATGTACAAAAGCCTCAAAGGGCATCAGACTCTTTGTGATGTGCTTAAAAGCAGATCCTCAATAGGAACCCTAGGAAGAGGTATTGCCTTTGAGAGGAAACTCAATCTGATGGAGCGTCTTTGGAAGCTTTGGCGGTATCCCAAAACCTCATGGGTTGCTGCAAAGGGACCTCGATTGATCCATCTACCTTATCTGGTTTTACATGTGAATTTCCTCATTACGATGATGAGTCATTTGACTCAAACTATAAACTGTTCAAAAATCAGAATGGTGAAGTATTTGCTAGATATGTTGGCACTAAGCTGCGAGAGCGGTCCCCTATGAAGAAAATCTGGGTTCCCAAGAAGTGCCTTGAAAGTCTTGGTGAATGTCCTCATGACACCTGTGAAGAAAGGAACCCCAGATCAAATTCTTCATATGGACCAAATTCTTCATATGGATCCAAGTCCTCATACGGACCAAATTCCTCACGTGGATCAAATTCCTCAAAAGGATCAAAGTCCTCATATGATTATCATCGTGCTAACAACTCTGTTTGAGGTAGAGCTAAGGGCTATGAATATGTGCATTATTCTTCAAACCAATATGTTCATAAGTCCTCGAAGAATTTCTCGCTTATTCATATGCTTACCTAACCCCTCTTATGTGAAGCGAAATGGTTTGGCCTCTATGCCACCATTCTCATATGGTGCTTTCATGAATGATGAACTCTTTGCCACCCCTTCAGATGTGGGTGGTGAAGAAAAGAACTAATCTCTTCTGCAGGGTCAGGTCTCCAGGCGTGCCTCAACGTCTGAAGAATTTCTTTGGGGGCACGACAAAATTGCACGAAAGGGCCTTGGGCTAATCATGATGAAATGAACTTTCATTTCTGCGTCCTCATCTTGCTTATCTAATTGATCTTGGTGATGAAATTCATCGATGAATTTGATATCATATTCTTCTTGATGAAGTATATGAGATCGTAAGTTATACTAATTCATCTGCGGGATGATCAACCCAAAACCAGAGTGGGTTCTCGATAGTGGATGTACAAATCACATGGTGGTGACAAGAATCTATTGATGGATGCTCCTTATCACCGTCACATCTGAAGCATATCATCTTTGCTTGACAAAGGCAAAAGTCGGGTATTGGGACTTGGTAAGGTTGCTATCTCTAAGGACATGCACATGGACAAAGTCATGCTTGTTGAGTCTTTAGGATATAACCTCATGTCGGTCTCAATGCTTTGTGATCTTGATATGGTTGTTATCTTTGGCAAATATCGTTGTGTTGTGATTATGGAAGTGACAATTCCAAAGTCTTGAAGGCTTTAGGAGAGGAGACTTGTATATTGTTGATTTTCCACGGGACCACAACCAGCCATGTGTCTACTTGCAAAAGCTTGGAGAAGGCTGGCTATGGCATCGACGACTTAGTCACGCATGAGGCATGAGGAATTTACTGCAGCTTGCGAAGAAGAAGCATGTCATTGGCATTGAAAATGTCAAATTCCTCAAGGATCACTTATGCGGAGCTGTGAAGCTGGAAAAATGACCAAGGCCAAGCATCCATGAAGACTATCATGACCACTACTCGTCCCTTGAATTGCTTCACATGGACCTCTTTGGTCCCAATCATTACTCAGCTGTCACTAATGATGCATCTCTTTATGGCTTTGTTATTGTTGATGATTACTCTCGTTACACATGGGTACACATTGTTACTTTCAAAAATCAAGTGCAGGAAATCTTCAAGCGATTTTCCTCGAGGGCTTCAACCAACTTTGGTGTGAAGATCAAGCACATCGAAGTGACAATGGAACTGAGTTCAAGAATTCGGTCTTGATGAATATCTTGATGAACTTGGTATTACTCATGAGTTATCTGCTCCTTATACTCCTCGGCAAAATGGCGTCGTGGGCGCAAGAACAGAACTCTTGTTGAGATGGCTCGCACTATGCTTGATGAATACAAAGCGCCTAGTCGTTTTGGATTGAAGCAATTGACACTGCGTGCCACATCATCAACAGTATATCTTCACAAATTCTTCAAGAAGACTGCCTATGAACTCCTCAGCGACAAGAAACCCAATGTAAGTTATTTCAAAGTCTTGATTGCTAAATGCTGGATTAGAGATCCTCACCACCACTCTAAATTTGCACGAAAGCACATGAAGGTTTATGCTTGGTTACGGAAAGGACTCGCACACCTCTGAGTCTTCAACATCACACTTCACAAGATTGTTGACTTTGTAGATGTGCGGTTCGATGAAACTAATGGCTGCAAAGAGAGCACCTACCTACGTGTTAGGCGAACCAGCACACGAGGATTCTATCAGGTTCAAGGCAACCGAGGATATCATTCCCTCTTGAAGAAACTGCTGAAGAATTCATTCCTGTCTGTGAAGAACGTCGAGCTAATGCACTGAAGAAAATCTTTGAAGAAAATGGTGCTGAGGAAAATGATCAAATTCCTCGAAGACAACCAGCTCATCCTCGCGTTGCAAAAGAAGTGCAAGTTGACAAGATCATCGATGACATTGAGCGCGGAGTCCTCTCACTCGCTCAAAAGCTTCACATTTATCTAACTTTTGTGGGCACTATGCTTTTGTCTCTATCACAGAGCCCACTAAGGTAGATGAAGCATTTCTGGGCAGTGGATTCAGGCCATGCAAGAAGAATTACATCGATTCGAGCTCAACAACGTCAGGGAACTGGTCAAGCGTCCAGATCCTGCAAGCATAATATCATTGGCACAAAGTGGATCTACCGCAACAAGCAAGATGAAAATGGTCTTGTGGTGAGGAATAAAGCACGACTAGTAGCTCAAGGCTACACGGAGTTGAAGGAATTGATTTGATGAAACTTTTGCACCTGTTGCTAGACTTGAGTCTATTACGCATATTACTACGCCTATGCTAACCATCACAATATCACTTTATATCAAATGGATGTGAAAAGTGCATTCCTCAATGGTAAGCTTGAGGAAGAAGTATATGTTGCTCAACCCCAGTTTTGAAGATCCAAGAATCGACAAAGTCTTGAGACTAAATAAGGCCCTCTATGGCCTCAAGCAAGCCCTCGGGCGTGGTATGATACATTGAAGGAATTCTTCGTGAAGAATGGCTTCACACCAGTTCACTCGACCCTACTCTCTTTACTAAATCTTATGATGGTGAACTGTTTGTGTGCCAAATATATGTTGATGATATTATCTTTGGCTGTCTTGACCAACGTTATAGTGATGAATTTGCCTATATGATGAGTGAAGAATATCAAATGTCTATGATGGGAGAGTTGAAATTCTTCTTAGGTCTTCAAATTAAATCAACAACACAATGGCATATTCATATCTCGGAGAAATACCTCAAAGATGTCTGAAGAAATTGGCATGCAAGATTGCAAAAGCGTCAAAATTCCTATGCCCACAAATGGCCATCTATGCCTTGATGAAAATGGTATTGACTTGATCACAAGGTATACCGCTCCATGATTGGTTCTTTATTGTACTTATGTGCATCTAGGCGAGATATAATGCTTAGTGTTTGCATGTGTGCCCGATTTCAAGCTACACGAAGAATCACACCATAAGGCTGTGAAGCATATTCTTGATATCTAGCTCACACACCAACACTAGGATTATGGTACCCCAAGGGCTCTACTTTTGATCTCATTGGATATTACGACTCGACTATCTTTGGTGATCGTGTGGACCGCAAGTCAACATCTGGTACTTGTCATTTCCTCGGACGATCTTTGGTGCATTGGTCCTCGAAGAAAGCAGGCTGTGTATCTTTATCCCTTCTGAAGCTGAATACATTGCTGCTGGCTCGTGTTGTGCTCAATTACTATGGATGAAGCAAACCCTCAAGGACTACGGCATCAACGTGAAGAATGTGCCTCTCTCTTGTGACAATGAGAGTGCCATCAAGATTGCTCACAACCAGTTCAGCACTCGAAGACAAAGCACATTCAAATTCGTCATCATTTTCTTCGTGATCATGTGTTGAAGGCGACATCTCCATCGAGCACGTGAAGGCTGAAGAACAGCTAGCTGATATCTTCACTAAGCCCTTGGATGAGAAGAGATTTAGCAAGTTGCGGTGTGAGCTAAATATCTTAGAATCTTGAATGTTCTTTGAAAAGGCACACATCCTAACACTTATGCAAAATTGATGACTTAGATGTGCAACACATGAAGAAAAGTTTTCTTCAATCAATGAAGAATAACACTCTAAGTGTGAAGAAATTAATGAAGAATTTGATTCTCGAACCCTCGACAATTATGCGGTGTGCGAAAGAGGTAGAAATCAAGAAGGAGCATCAAGTGTTGATGGTCAACAAGACCACTAGTTTCAAGAAAAGGGCAAAGGGAAGAAGAAGGGAACTTCAAGAAGCGACAAGCATGTTGCTGCTCGGAGAAAGACCAAGTCTGGACCTAAGCCTGAAACTAAGTGCTTCTACTACAGGTAGTCCTTTGGGCGGGCGCCCCAAGTATTTGGCGGATAAGAAGGATGGCAAGGTGAACAAGGTATATGTGATATACATGTTATTGATGTGTACCTTACTAGAGCTTCGCGTTAGCACAGGTATTTAATCTTTGATTACATTTGCTAATATTTGCAACTCGAAACAGGGACAACGTATTAAGCGAACCTTGACCAAAGAAGAGGTGACGATCTGGCGGGAAATGGTTCCAAAGTCATGTGATGTTCATGATTACGACGCTACCTCTACATCTACCTTGGGATTAGTTTTAGACCTAAATAATTGTTATTTGGTGCCAGCGTTGAGCATGAACATTATATCTGGATCTTGTTTGATGTGGGTGGTTATTCATTTATCAGAGAATAATGGTTGTTCTATTAATGAGTAACATCTTTTATGGTCATGCACCCTTGAAGAGTGGTCTATTTTTTATGAATCTAAATGGTAGTGATGCACATATTCATAATGTTGAAGCCAAAATATGCAGAGTTGATAATGATAGTGCAACTTATTTGGCACTGCCGTTTAGGTCATATCGATTGTAAAGCGCGTGAAGAAACTCCATCTTGATGGACTTTTTGGTGTTGGGAAGCGTAGTAATTTCAAAAATTTCCTATGATCCGCAAGACCATGGTGATGGCATAGCAACGAGAGGGAGAGTGTCCGTCCACGTACCCCGTAGACGAAAGCAGGCGTTATATCAACGGTTGATGTGATGCGTCACGTCTTCACGATCCGACCGATCCAAGCACCGTTACTCCGGCACCTCCGAGTTCTTAGCACCGTTCAGCTCGATGATGATCCCGTGCTCCGATCAGCGTCGGGGAGGAGTTCCGTCGGCCTGACAGTGGTGGCGATCTTGATGTTCTCTTGTCGCGAGGGCTTACCTAACACCGCTACAATATGACCGAGGTGGAATATGGTGGAGGGGCACCGCTGCAGCTAAGGCGATCACGAAGATCAACTTGTGTGTTCTAGGGTGCCCCTGCCCCGATATAAAGGAGCAAGGGGAGGCCGGCCAGCCCTAGGGCGCGCAAGGGAGAGTCCTCCTCCTAGGTAGGAGTAGGACTCCTTTCCTAGTCCTACTAGGAAGAGGAAGGGAAGGAAGAGGGAGGGAGAGGAAGGGGCCGCCCCCCCCCTCTAGTCAATTCGGACTCCCCATGGAAGCGCGGCCACCTCCTGGTGCAGCCCTCTCTCCCCTCTTGGCCCAATAAGGCCCATTACTTCCCGGGGGTTCCGGTAACCCTCGGCACTCGAGTTTCTCGGAAACTTCAGGAACCTTTCCGATGTCGAATATGGCTTCAATATATCAATCTTTATGTCTCGAACATTTGAGACTCCTCGTCATGTCCGTGATCACATCCGGGACTCCGAACTCCCGGTACATCAAAATACATAAACTCATAATATAACCGTCCTTGAAACCTTAGCGTGCGGACCCTACGGTTAGAACTATGAGACATGACCTAGAACCATTCTTGGTCAATAACCAATAGCGGAACCTGGATGCCCATATTGGTTCCTACATATTCTCGAAGATCTTTATCGGTCAAACCGCATAACAACATCGTTGTTCCTTTTGTCATCGGTATGTTACTTACGAGATTCGATCGTCGGTATCAATACCTAGTTCAATCTCGTTCAGTAAGTCTCTTTACTCGTTCCGTAATACATCATCTCACAACTAACTCATTAGTTGCAATGCTTACAAGGCTTATGTGATGTGTATTACGAGAGAAGGCCTGAGATACCTCTCCGACAATGGGATGACAAATCCTAATCTTGATTCATGCCAACTCAACATATACTTTCGGAACACTTGTGAGTACCTTTATAATCACCCGATTCGTTGTGATGTTTGGTAGCACACAAAGTGTTCCTCACGGTAAGCAGGAGTTGCATAATCTCATAGTTGTAGGAACTTTGTATAAGTCATGAAGATAGCATAAGCAACATACTAAGCGATCAAGTGCTAAGCTAATGAAATGGGTCATGTCAATCACATCATTCTCCTAATGATGTGATCCCATTAATCAAATGACAACACATGTCTATGGTTAGGAAACATAACCATCTTGATTAATGAGCTAGTCTAGTAGAGGCATACTAGTGAGACTATCTGTTTGTCTATGTATTCACACATGTATTATGTTTCGGTTAATACAATTCTAGCATGAATAATAAACATTTATCATGATATAAAATAAATAATAACTTTATTATTGCCTCTAGGGCATATTTCCTTGATCTCCCACTTGCAAAGTCATAATCTAGATTACCGATAATTCTAACACCCATGGAGTCTTGGTGCTGATCATGTTTTGCTCGTGGAAGAGGCTTAGTCAGCAGATGCAACATTCAGATCCGTATGTATTTTGCAAATCTCTATGTCTCCCACTGGACTTGGTCCGAATGGAATTAGGCGTCTCTTGATATGCTTGGTCCTCTTGTGAAATCTGGATTCCTTTGCCAAAGGCAATTGCACGATGTGTCACAGAAGATCTTCATTGGTCCCGATGCACTAGGTATGACACCTAGATCGGAAATGAACTCTTTCATCCAGACTCCTTCATTTGCTGCAAAAGCAGCTATGTACTCCGCTTCACATGTAGATCCCGCCACGGCCTTTGTTTAGAAGCTGCCCAGCAGCTCCACGTTTAATAAAAATAAATATCCGGTTTGCGATTTAGAATCGTCGGATCGATGTCAAAACTTACATCGGCGTAACCATTTACGACTAGCTCTTTGTCACCTCCATATCTGAAACATATCCTTAGTCCTTTTCGGGTATTTCGGATGTTCTTGACGCTGTCGATGATCCACTCCTGGATTACTTTGGTACCTTCCTGCCAAGCTTACAGCTAAGCATCGTCAGTCTGGTACACAGCATTGCATACATGATAGAGCCTATGGCTGAAGCATAGGGAACATTTTCATTTTCTCTCTATCTTCTTTGTGGTGGGGCATTGAGTCGACTCAATCTTACACCTTGTACTACAGGTAAAAACCTTTCTTTGCCTGATCCATTTTGAACTTCTTCAAAACTTTATCAAGGTATGTGCTTTGTGAAAGTCCTATTAAGCGTCTTGATCTATCTCTATAGATCTTGATGCCCAATATGTAACAGCTTCACGAGGTCTTTCATTGAAAACTTTTATTCAAGTATCCTTTTATGCTATCAGAAATTCTATATCATTTCCAATCAACAATATATAGTCCACATATAATATCAAATGCTCTGAGAGCTCCTCACTTTCTTGTAAATCAGGCTTCTCAAAAGTGCTGTATAAAACCATGCTTTGATCACACTATCAAAGCGTTTATTAACTCGAGAGGCGCGAGACCATAAATTGATCGTTGGAGCTTGCACACTTTGTTAGTACCCTTTGGATCAACAAAACCTTCTGGTTGCATCATATACAACTCTTCTTCTAGAAATCCATTCAAGAATGCAGTTTTACATCCATTTGCCAAATTTCATAATCATAAAATCGGCAATTGCTAACATGATTGAGAGGACTTAAGCATCGCTCTGGTGAAGAATCTCATCGTAGTCAACCCCTTGAACTTGTCGAAAACCTTTTGCAACAAGTCGAGCTTTGTGAGCGGTTACATTACCATCAGCGTCGGTCTTCTTAAAGATCCATTTATTCTCAATAGCTTGCCGATCATCGGGCAAGTCTACCAAAGAATCCATACTTTGTTCTCATACATGGATCCCATCTCAGATTTCATGGCTTCAAGCCATTTTGCGGAATCTGGGCTCACTCGCTTCTTCATAGTTATTGGGTTCACCATGATCTAGTAGCATGACTTCGAGAATAGGATTACCCATTACCACTCTGGAGTGCGGATTTTATCTGGTTGATCTCGATTAGGTGACAACTTAATCTGAAGTTCCATGATCTTTATCATTATCTTCCTCACTAAGCGGGTGTAGGTGTTGCAGAAACTGATTTACGTGACGAACTACTTTCAATAAAAATTAATGATTCTTCGCGTGAATCTTAGTCTCTAAAAGCATAACCCCAAAGCGATGTGATGAAATCGGAAATAGACATCATAGATCGCTATATCTAAGTAAAAGAGTATGATTCTGACGTTGGACACACCATTACTGTTGTGGTGTTCCCGGTGGCGTGAGTTCGCGAAACTATTCCGCATGCTTCAAATGAATGAGCTAAATAACTCAAATATTCTCCTCCACGATCAGATCGTAGAAACTTTATTTTCTTGTTACGATGATTTTCAACTTCACTCTGAAATTCTTTGAACTTTTCAAATGTTTCGATTTATGTTTCATCAAGTAGATATACCCATATCTGCTTAAATCATGTGAAGGTGAAAATAACGATATCCACCACGAGCTTCAACATTCATTGGACCACACATCTGTATGTATGATTTCCAACAAATCTGTTGCTCTCTCCATACAACTGGAGGCATGTTTTAGTCATCTTGCCCATGAGGCATGGTTCATAAGTACCAAGTGATTCATAATCAAGTGATTCCAAAGTCCATCTGTGGAGTTTCTTCATCGTTTTACACCAATATGACCTAAGCGATTGCCACAAATAAGTTGCACTATCATTATCAACTCTGCATCTTTTGGCTTCGACATTATGAATATGTGTATCACTACTATCGAGATTCAATAAGAATAGACCATTCTTCAAGGGTGCATGACCATAAAGATATTACTCATATAAATAGAACAACCATTATTCTGATTTAAATGAATAACCGTCTAGCATCAAACAAGATCCAGATATAATGTTCATGCTCATGGCGGCACCAAATAACAATTATTTAGGTCTAAAACTAATCCCGAAGGTAGATGTAGAGGTAGCGTGCCGACGCGATCACATTGACTTTGGAACCATTTCCCAGCGCGCCGTCACCTCGTCCTTTGCGGTGCTTTCGTCTATTAGTAGTCCTGTTTGAGTTGCAAATATTAGCAGCGAACCAGTATCAAATACCAGGTGCTACTCGAGCTCTAGTAAGGTACACATCAATAACATGTATATCCATATACCTTTGTTCACCTTGCCATCCTTCTTATCCGCCAAATACTTGGGGCAGTTCCGCTTCCGATTCGGTTTGCTTGCGGTAAAAACACTCAGTTCAGGCTTAGGTCGGACTTGGGTTTCTTCTCTTGATCGCAACTTTCTTGCTGTTCTTTTTGAGTTCCTTCTTCTTTCCTTTGCCCTTTTCTTGAAACTAGTGGTCTTGTTGACCATCAACACTTGATGCTCTTTCTTGATTTCTACCTCCATGGCTTTTAGCATTGCGAAGAGCTAGAATTGTCTTGTCATCCCTTGCATATTATAGTTCATCACGAGCTCTTGTAGCTTGGTGGCGATGATTGGAGAATTCTGTCAATGACACTATCATCCGGAAGATTAACTCCCAGGTGAATTAAGTGATTATTATACAGACATTTTGAGTATGTGCTCCTTGAGAACTATTCTCCTCCATCTTGCAGCTATAGAACTTATTGGAACTTCATATCTCTCAATCCGGGCATTTGCTTGAAATATTAACTTCAACTCCTGGAACATCTCTATATCCATGGCGTTCAAAGCGTCGTTGAAGACCGGTTCTAAGCCGTAAGCATGGCACACTGAACTATAGAGTAGTCATCAGCTTTGCTTGCGAGACGTTCACAACACGGGTTGCTCCTGCAGCAGGCACTGCACCCAGCGTGCTTCGGGGATGTAATTCTTACAGGCAGCAATGAGGATAATCCTCGAGATTCTGGACCGTCCGTGTAATTACTACCATCATCTTTCAACTTTGCTTTCTCAAAGGCATTAAAATTCAACGGAACAACAACCCGAGCCATCTATCTACGATGAAACATAGACAAGCAAAATACTATCGGTACTAAGTTCATGATAATTTAAGTTCAATTAATCATATTAAAAACTCCCATAGGCGGACATCTCTCTAGTCATCTAAGTGATTCGTGATCCAAATCAACTAAACCATGTCCGATCATCCGTGAGATGGAGTAGTTTCAATGGTGAACATCACTATGTTGATCATATCTACTATATGATTCACGTTCGACCTTCGGTCTCCGTGTTCGAGGCCATATCGCATATGCTAGGCTGTCAAGTTTTTGAGTATTCTGCGTGTTGCAAAACTGGCTTACCCGTTGTAGATGGACGTAGAACTTATCACACGATCATCACGTGGTGTATGCGGGTACTCTGAACTTTTAGCAGCGGTGCATACTCGAGAACACTTCTTGATAATTTTAGTGAGAGATCATCTTATAATGCTACGTCAACAAAGCAAGATAAGATGCATAAAGGATAAACATCACATGCAATCAATATAAGTGATATGATATGGCATCATCATCTTGTGCTTGATCTCCATCTCCGAAGCACCGTCATGATCACCATCATCACCGGTAGCGACACCTTGATCTCCATCGTTAGCATCGTTGTCGTCTATGAACTATTGCTTCTCGACTATCGCTACAGCTTAGTGATAAAGTAAAGCAATTACATGGCGTTGCATTTCATACAATAAGCGACAACCATATGGCTCCTGCCGGTTGCCGATAACTGGTTACAAAACATGATCATCTCATACAATAAAATATAGCATCCGTCTTGACCATATCACATCACAACATGCCTGCAAAAACAAGTTAGGCGTCCTCTACTTTGTTGTTGCAAGTTTTACGTGGCTGCTACGGGCTGAGCAGAACCGTTCTTACCTCATCAAAACCACAGCGATAGTTGTCAAATGACTCCTTTTAACCTTCTCAGGACGGGCGTAGCCTTTCAGTTCAACTAAAGTAGAAGACGAGACACCGCCGACCACCTTTAAGCACGAGTGCCGTAGCGGTGAAACCAGTCTCGCGTAAGCGTCTGTAATGTCGGTCGGGCAGCTTCATCTCCACAATACCGCTGAACAAAGTATGACATCTTTGGTAGCGATGTGACTTATATCGCCCACAACTCACTTGTGTTCTACTCGTGCATATGACATCAACGCATAAAAACAGGCTATGATACCTTTGTTGGAAGCGTAGTAATTTCAAAAAATTTCTGATCCGCGCCAAGACCATGGTGATGGCATAACAGCGAGAGGAAGTGTAGTCCATTTCGTGAACCCAGCGAGGCGTATATCATAGCAGTTGTTGTGATGTAGTCGTGCGTCTTCCGGTCCGACCGATCCAAGCACCGTTACTCCGGCACCTCCGAGTTCTTAGCACCGTTCAGCTCGATGATGATCCCGTGCTCCGATCCAGCAAAGTCGGGGAGGAGTTCCGTCAACTGCTGACGGCGTGGTAGCGATCTTGATGTTCTCTTACATCAGAGGCCGCTAAACGCTACAATATGACGAGGTGGAATATGGTGGAGGGGCACGCACAGCTAAGGAATGATCAAAGATCAACTTGTGTGTGTCTGGTGCCCCTTTATTATATAAAGAACAAGGGGAGGGCGGCCAGCCCTAAAGGCGCACCAAGGGAGGAGTCCTCCTCCTGGTAGATGGACTCCCTTTCCTAGTCCTACTAGGAAGAGGGAAGGGAAGGAAAGAGAGGAGAGGGAGAGGAAAGGGGCGCCCCTCCTGAGTCAATTCGGACTCCCCATGGGCGGCAGCGCCACCTCCTGGTGCAGCCCTCTCTCCCCTCTTGGCCCAATAAGGCATTACTTCCCAGGGTTCGGTAACCCCTCCGGCACTCCAGTTTCTCCGGGCTTCCGGAACCTTTCGGTGTCGAATATAGCGTCCAATATATCAATCTTTATGTCTCGAACATTTGAGACTCCTCGTCATGTCGTGATCACATCCGGGACTCGAACTCCTTGGTACATCAAAATACATAAACTCATAATATAACCGTCATTGAAACCTTAAATGAAGTTGTAAATCATCGTAACAAGAAAATAAAATTTCTATGATCTGATCGTGGAGGAGAATATTTGAGTTACGAGTTTGGTCTACATTTGAAACAATGTGGAATAGTTCAACTCACGCCACCCGAACACCACAACAGAATGGTGTGTCCGAACGCAGAATCGATTTTTATTGGATATGGTGGATATATGATGTCTCACTGATTTACCGCTATCATTTTGGGGTTATGCTTTAGAGACGGCCGATTCACATTAAATAGGGCACCATCGAACTGTGAGACGACGCCTTTATGAACTGTGGTTTGGCAAGAAACCAAAGTTGTCGTTCTAAAAGTTTGGGGCTGTGATGCTTATGTGAAAAGCTTCAACCTGATAAGCTCGAACCAAATCGGAGAAATGTGTCTTCATAGGATACCCAAAGGAGATCGTTGGTACACCTTCTATCACAGATCCAAGGCAAGACATTTGTTGTAAAATGGATCCTTTCTAGAGAAGGAGTTTCTCTTCAAAGAAGTGAGTGGGAGGAAAGTAGAACTTGATGAGGTAATCGTACTCTCCCTTATTGGAAAGTATTTCATCACAGAAACTGGTTTCTGTGACACCTACACCAATTAGTGAGGAAGTTAATAATGATGATCATAAAATTTCAGATCAAGTTGTTACTGAACCTCATAGATCAACCAGAGTAAGATCCGCACCAGAGTGGTACGGTAATCCTGTTCTGGAAGTCATGCTACTAGATCATGATGAACCTACGAACTATGAAAAAGCGATGGTGAGCACAGATTCCGCAAAATGGCTTGAAGCCATGAAATCTGAGATCTAGTCTATCAAGTTCCAATAAGGGATCTAGATTTCACAAGAGAACCAAGCACATCAAGAGACGCTTCAATTCCATCCAGGATCTAGTCCAGGTGGGAGACATAAAAAGTTGCAAGTTACATACGGATCTGAATTTTCCAGACCCGTTGACTAAGCCTCTTCCACGAGCAAAACATGATCAGCACCAAGGCTCCATGGGTGTTAGAATCATTACCGTGTAATCTAGATTATTGACTTAGTGCAAGTGGGAGATGAAGGAAATATGCCCTAGAGGCAATCATAAAGTTATTATTTATTTCTTATATCATGATAAATGTTTATTATTCATGCTAGAATTGTATTAACCAAACATAATACATGTGTGAATACATAGACAAACAGAGTGTCACTAGTATGCCTCTACTTGACTAGCTCGTTAATCAAAGATGGTTATGTTTCCGACCATAGACATGGGTTGTCATTTGATTAATGGGATCACATCATTAGGAGAATGATGTGATTGACATGACTCATTCCTAGCTTAGCACCCATCCTTTAGTATGTTGCTATTGCTTTTCATGACTTATACATGTTCCTATGACTATGAGATTATGCAATCCTGCTACTGTAGGAACACTTTGTGTGCTACCAAACGTACAACGAATCGGGTGATTATAAAGGTGTTCATGTGTTCCGAAGGTACATGTTGGGTTACGATTTTAGATTAGGATTTGTCACTCCGATTATCGAGAGGTATCTGGCCCCCGGTAATGCACATCACTTAAGCTCAGCGTGTAATAATGAGTTAGTTATGGATGATGTATTTCGAACAGTAAAGAGACTTCCGTTTAACGAATTGAACTAGGTATTGAGATAATTGCCGGCTGCTCGAACGGGGTTCCCAGACTTGCTCCTCGCGCCTCAACTGGCTCAATGGGGCCCAGCGAGCCCACCATCACTCAAGCTCAAGACCCTCGCGAGGCCAAGCCTCGTGGGCAAAGGAACCTTCCTCAGAGCAGCCTCCAAAGGCATCACGAGGAGGCGGAGAGATCAAGGCGGGTACCTCACGAGGGTGCCCCGTGACGAAGCCATGACTATCGAGATCAAGGGCCCACTTCAAGTGTCTCGCTTCCCCTTTGGTGCAAAGGAGGCAAGCGGCCAAGGCATCATGAAAAGGTTACCGCCTGGCAACAAGACCAAGACCAGCAGAGGGCAGAAGGAGGTCATCGTGGAGCCCTGACGGCATCACCGCGAGCCTTTGGCAGCCAAGACCAACTTTAGTCGGATAAGTGTACTAGATGTTCCTTCAAATGGCCAATTGTTGGCGCCCTTCCCGCCATTATTTGGGAAGAGGCCCAGGGCCTCCTCTATAAATAGGACTAGCCACCATAGACGGACGAGAACAAGTTTAACCTACCAGAGAGAGAGAGAAGCGATCGGACTCAACCAAGTTCCATCGACCAGCTCAAGAACAGCCACTTGGAGGCTGTTCTTCCTCTCGACTGTTCTTCATCAGCCCCGAGGCAATCCACCACACCACACACCGGAGTAGGGTATTACACCACAACGGGCGTAACCAGGATAAATCGTGTGTCTCTTGTGTTGTTCATCGCTCCTAGTTTAGATCCCTGCAAACCACTAATGCGTGAGCTGGTAGGGGAAAGATCTCCCGCACCCTAGTGTTCGAACCTCAAGGGTCCGCCGAACCCGAACCGACATTTGGCGCGCCGTAGGGGTGCACCGGAATCCTTCCCCGCCGCTGCTTTTGTCGCCTGTCGTCGATGTCGTTTACCGGCAGCAACGCCGACCTGGGTGGTGTGGCCTCACGCCGGTCCGCCAGCCCAAGGCGACCTCAACCTTGCACTCAGCAGCTCGGCCCGCAAGGTGCTGCGACGGCGCGGCGACGCCGCCCTCACCGGGCAGGCGGCGGGCCGGAGCCTCAAGCCATGCCGCAGCCATAAGACCGCACACCGACGGGAGCAGTAACCTGGGTCGCCACGGTGGCCCGAGAGCTGTTATGGGGCCTTTAAGAGGGCGGCCGCGACCGTGTTGGGCGAGTGGTCAGCCTCGACGCCGCCGGGAGCACCTCCTTTTGCGCCCGTGCCACCTCCGCCCATGCAACCTCAAGCGGGCTCGGGCTCTCGACGCCAACCAGCTAAAGACCAGCGGCAAGCCAGACCCCATCTCCGCCGGGCGAGGAGCACACGCCGGACTTTTGGCCTGTGACCACCGCGCCACCACTCTCAAGACAACGCCCAGGCCGGACTGCATGGCATGGGGCACTACAGCAGACCACGGGCAGCTCCTGAAGCTTATGTGCCCGCATGATGGATCAAGAGGGCGCAGGAAGAAGACCATGGCTCGCTGGGGCCAGGCGGGCAGGAGACACACAAGTGAGTTTCAGAACCCCAAGAGGGCCTCGAAACAATCGCGGCAGAACTATCCTGTACCATTAATTCCTCAGAGCAAGCTTATGCTAACTGTAGCCGGTGAGTAAGGCGGCCATGACCGGTGGTTGCCCCAACACTGCAGCCTCTTACCACTCAGGAGGAGGGCACCGGGGGCTGCAGGAGAGGGGCCAAGATCCGGGTTCGCCTCAAGGCGGTTCGCAAGACGCTCAGGAGGTAGACCCTCCGCGGAGGTGCCTGAGCATGCCCCGGCCGAGGACCCGTGGTCGCCGAAGGAACCGGCTACCGCTTACCCCATTGGCGCTGCCCTTGGTCTCCGGCCGCCCATGGCGGTAGATGTGGGCGGCGGGCCCTCATCCGGCGAATGAAGCAAGGCCGGTACTTGAAGAAGGCCCGGTCGTGAAGCTCGCCGCGTGACACTCTCACGAATAATGAGTGGGCTGAACGCCGAGTCTCAGGGAGCGCCGGCCCGCCCCTGGCTCACCCCGGGCGACTTAGCTCCACACTGGTGAGAAGACGTCGAAGACTAGACTAGGTGCCGGACACGGCCTTTTGCTTTTTGCCTATTCCTCTGTTGACAAGTTTCTTCGATTTGAATTTAAATTGGATTTGTGTTCAAGCCTTGTGTGCATTTGGGTAATGTCGGGTGGTAGGTGCGACATATGCCAACGGGTGGCTTATCATTGTGGAGGTAAGACGCCGGTGCCCCGAACGGGATAGGTGAAGACATGGGCCCAA